>OX438745.1:1255000-1880000 GCA_949316235.1 Oegoconia quadripuncta | reverse complement strand
TAGATTCATGATGACATTTTTGGGATAGTTTTATGAATACGAGCCTCCTTTAATATCTTGTTACACTTATACAGCTTATATTTATATTTATGTGTGTGTGGAAAAAATGGTTTAATGGTGTTAATGGTATTAATGAAATTAATGGTATTGATGGTATTGATGGTGTTGATGGTGTTGATGGTGTTGATGGTGTTGATGGTGTTGATGGTATTGATGGTATTGATGGTATTAAGGGTACATAGGTCATTCATATGACATTTGAAGTTTAGGTACTAATGAAATATAATTTAGTTTCCTCTCAGCCAGAAAACGGCCTTCCGTCGTATAATGAGGGAATATGGGCCATAGTCCAACACGCTGACCCAGTGCGCACTTCACATGCCTTAGAATTTTTATATCTCAGGCATGCAAGTTTCCTTGTGGCACTACTCCTGGACCAGACTTCAATTGATTGTTCAGGAGTAGGCCGCAACAAATAATAAATCAGGAACACTTGACCGAATATAATTGTAATAAAAAGGCACTGTTATAAAACAATGCCTTTACAAATGATGATGAATTTTATGATACTGGAAGCTCCAGCGCACTCAGCGGAAATATAATAGAATAGGGTTATAATATAATAAGTTTGACAGAAACGTCCGAGCTTTAGAACTGTTGAAAATATAATGACGTTGTTTTGTTCGGCCGTCTGAGTTCGAAATAGGAATTTGAATTTAAATATAGAGAAACGAAAAGGAAAAAGAACAAAAAGATTACTAACTAAAATCACCAACGAGACGCAATACCGTCACGTTACATCCTCACGATGGTTAATAGCAGTCGGATAAATGCACATAAGTAATTAAATGAAATTTAAAAAGTCAATAAAACCCGGAGCTCCCAATTGGCAGACTGAAGTATTGTATAAATTTACCAAACCATCGCAAACGGAAACGGTAAGTGGGTCACATCAACGACAATAAATATGTATGTGTGTATTAGGCTAAGTGTAGTGACGTAAGTTAGAATAAGTTATAAATATACGACAATGCAATATTGGAATTGAATCAATACATGGATCTACTTAGAGTAATCAATGGCTTTCCGTTAACATCTCCCGAACCCTTCCTACAACATAACATGGCGACCCTTGCCGAAACCGAAACTAGCAAGATTTAAGAAGCATGCACACTGGAAGTGTAATAATCACCATCATCGTACTCATCACCATCGTAGTCGTGATCTACTTGTATGTGGTTCATCTTTCCCACCTTCATAATTAAGCATTGTCCAAGAAATCTCGAGATGGGAAGTACGCAATCAAGAGAAGAAGTGGTCATCGCGCAATCAGCAAGTGGCAACGCACAGGCTTCTCCGAGTACAAGCTCACTAAATTTGTCAGAAGTCTTACTGATCATTGTGCTGCTCTTCATACTAATCGCCCTTGCCCGCTACTTTTACAAAAAATGTTGAAAGAGTGTCATCAACACCTTATGAAGAGAGGTGAATCACAACGCGCTTCAGGTATCTACCATTTAGCTCCAACCATCATCGCCAACAGTGTAAGCAGAGGTGTCCATGGTTATCCCGGCCCAATATCAAGAGGAGTCCAGGGTTAAACCGTCCGTCAGGTACGAGGAGTCAGGGTAAAGGGCCCGTGTCTTAAACGCTGAGCCAACGACGCTATTATTAAATAAGTATATTAGTTATTTTGTGGAAATACGTATAGCGGCATAATGGCCACGACCGCAGGCACCAGCAACCACAAGGTGATTGGACGACCGAATGAAGGTTTTAGGAAGTCGTTGGATGCAGGCCACTTCCAATCGATCGCTATGTCAACCTATCGGGGAAGCCTTTATTCAGCAGTGGACCTCCTGTAGTTACCGAAACGACTTCAGCATAATTGCCCTTTTCATATTGATGGTTTAGAAACTATATAAATAATAAATAAATAAAATATAATTGGACATATACAGACAGCGTCATCTAGTTCCACACTAAGCAACTAGGCTTGTGTTGTGGATACCAGATGGTTGATACACTACACAAATACATTTTTTTTGTAAATAAATACATATATTAATGAAAAACATCCATAACTCGGGATGTCCGTATTCATCATATACAAACATATGCCCCTAGCGGGATTCGAACCCGCGACCTTTTGGTATAGCAGCAGAGTTTCTAACCACTTCCAAAGTGATACACTCTTCTCTCTCGAGGCGGCCATGTCAGCCCGAATGAGATCGCTGGCTATCGGGATTACATCGCGTGCGGGCGCTTGTGCAATGAAGCGAAGCGACATGATTATCGACGTTTTCGCCGCACGAGAAGTACTTTACAGCAATAGTGTTGCTTTTGACGTATTTTCTCTAAACTAAAACACCGCTGGTGTTTTTTTTGACAGGTTCAGTCGCCTTTTATTATTCCAGGAAGCAAAAGGCTACTAAGCACTACTTTACCGAGTTTACTAAGTGCCTGAAATATTTATTTATTATTATTATCGTTTAGAGATGTTACACCAAAATCTACACGTGAGGCAAAATTTCTAAATTTTTTATTTATACGGTGAAACGTTACTTTTTTTTATTTTAAAAGTATATGTGTACATATTTTGGCTGGATTGTCTATTATTGTTTTTTATTAATCTGAGGATTTTATTGGGCCATAAGCCATCAAAAACTTTGCACCTAAATTTTGATAATACGTTTTCCATTGATTTTTTGGCGTAGGTCTAATAATTGTCTTGTACGACACCCACGTTTTAAGCGCCGGAAACCAAAAGGTGAGTGATATTATGTATATAACATTCAAATGCTTGAAAATGCTTGAAATTTTAAGTTTGGCACTACACTAACGCCACTTAGTAAGGCAGTTTTCCCTCTAGACAAGTGTCAAAGGCCATCGACTTTTTTTTTTCGCGGTGAAACGCATTACGCATCCCGCTCGCCTGGGGGACGGCGAGACGGTTATGTGGGACCCCCCTCCCTGTCGGGAGGGATACCCACTAAAACCCCGCGGCGACCTTCTTTGGCAGTAGAGAGGACCTGGGAGCGCATAAGCGGCTCCAGGTAGCCAACACTCACAAGGGGAGGCCCATTCCCGGAGGGCGCCTAGCGCTCCCTCTATCGCTAAGGCTATCGACTAATTTCTCTCAGTTGGTAACCAATCAAGTACGAGAGTCGAAGCGTTAGCGTTTCCCTCGTATGTTGTATTTCCATACAATATGCTATGACACAACGTCATATCTCGTTATACATGTCTGACGCTATCATATACTGTCAAGACGGCACGAGAAAATCGTATCGACTAGTCGGTATAGTGGTCGCGCGCTCTTAGTTCACTCACACGTTAGATAAGTTGAACTCATGTTTCTGGTAATATACTGAGTACGTTCTCAGCTGGAAATAACCTTTGGGAGTGCGATACGAAATGCCAAACAGCAATGTAATAGTATTGTTATAATATGGCTGCTTATGATAAGTCAAATTCAAAAATATTAGGTCCTTACCTATGAAATTGGCGTTTTGTATGAAGAATTTCATTAACACTGTTTTATCCATACAAACATTTTTGATTTTTTTTTTTTGGGAACGGCAAATCCAAATTTTGCTAAACTTGGTGTATATTATCGGAAAATATTAAGTTAAATATAGGTAGCGTTAATTTTTAAACCGCTTTATAAAAGTTTCAGCGAATCTAAGAAATGATTATGGGAAGTACATGAAAAGAGCTCTATTCAAATTTTTTTATTATGTGATTTAGCCCAGAAATTAAAAAATATTTCATGTGAAACCTTCAAATAATATTACATTTTCCAAATAAAATACAAATTTGGATATAGCTTTGAAAATCGCAGGAATTGGTACCTACATATGATTAACGAAGAAAAAAAACTCCAATTTCATAGGTAAAGACCCAATACTTTATTTTGTAGGTACAGTGTACCCTACATTCTCGCTTTTTATTAAATAATTATAGGCCCATAGCATTAATACCTATACTATCAAAAGTTTTTGAAAAAGCGATGTATGGCAAATTAGATAGTTTCCTTCAAAATATAAGTGCACTAAGCACAAGACAATTTGGCTTTAGAAAGAAAAGTTCAACATCATTGGCATGCTTGACTTTAGTTAAACTTATTACGCAAACACTTAATGACAAACAATACGCAGTATCAGTATTTCTAGATCTAAGTAAGGCTTTTGATTATGTCTGCCATGATCGATTGCTGGAAAAACTTGAAAACTACGGCATTAGAGGAAATGCATATAAATGGCTTCTTAGTTACCTAACTGAGCGAACGCAATATACAGAAGTCACAAAAGTAATTAACAATAAAAAACTATGTTTCAAGTCTTCACCAAGAACTGTTACCCGTGGTGTCCCTCAAGGCAGTGTTCTCGGACCCTTGTTGTTTTTATTATTTATTAATGACTTGCCTGAAACGCTAAAACATGAATGCATCCTATTCGCTGACGATACTACTTTAGTTATAAAATGTAATAATCTTCAACAATTAGAAAGTGATACTAATAATGAATTGTGTATCGTAATGAAGTGGTTAGCCGATAATGGCTTAAAGGTTAATATAGACAAGACAAAAATTGTACACTTTCAAACTTATAATTCGACTAAATCAAACATAAACATTAATTACAATGACATATTCATACCACATGTAGACTCAACTGTCTTTCTCGGCCTTACCATTGACTGCCATCTGAATTGGAAACTTCATGTTGACAAAATTTGTACTAGACTTGACCGCTTCGTATTTGCTTTGCGAAGACTCAGAAATATAACTTCCACAGAAACTGCATTGTCCGCGTATCATGGCTATGTTTCCTCGATATTACGCTATGGTTTAATTATTTGGGGTAACTCAGTGGATCTACAGAGAGCATTTATAATACAAAAGAAATGTGTCAGGGTGCTATATGGAGCTAAATATCTGGATCACTGTAAGCCTCTTTTTAAGGAACTTAAAATATTGCCCCTGCCTTGTCAATATATATTCGAGATAACCAAATTTGTCAAACAATTCCCAAACTTATTTCCATTGAATGATCACATTTTAAAAAAAAGTAATAGTAGATATCCTGAGAAATTGTTTGTACCTAAGCAAAGATTACAACTCTATAGTAATAATGTAAACTGTATGGCTATTAAATTGTATAATAAAGTACCAAACGACATTAAGTCACTTCCCCAAAATAAATTTTCTAAAATAATGTTCCAATGGCTACTCGATAAGTGTTTTTATTCTGTAACTGAATATTTGCAATAATAATTTTATTCTGTAACTGAATCTAATGACAACTTGAAAATTGTAAAATGTTATAATATGATTTTATTGACATGTGAAATTTTTATCTATTATTTACAAAATTTTAATATTGTTTTTCTTTTAATTTTATGTAATTTGACATTGTAATCTAATTTAACTATAAAATATTTCTACGCCAAATCATGGCAGAATATGCTGATGGATCTAAATGTGTCACCTTGTAATGTACCATATTCTTGGAAATAAATTATTATTCTATTCTATTCTACATTCGCATTATGAATGAAGAGTCGATTCGATTAGTGCGAATGTTTGGTATGTTTTAACTATATACGGGTGAAATCTCTCCCCACGCGTCTGCAGATAAAATGACAATGACGGAATTAGATTATGTGATTCCAACGCACATTTCTCGAACATTCCGATTGTCAGAGATAAGATAGCCAGTCCCCCAAATGTCTTGGGGTTTCCGGGTCAGTACGCTTCCACCTTCGACCTCATCTTCACTTAACGTCAGGTGTGATTGAGGTCAAGTACGAACCTGTCGTGCATAAAAAAAAAGTGTTCGAGCGACGGTGTTTGAGGCGTGGTCACCACTGGCACGTCGTTCTACAACGTTCTACAGACAGTTTTGGCAGTGAATTCCCCTTCTGCATCTTGACGACCTGTTTGGTGTAGTGATTAGAAACTGACTGCTTTACCAAGAGCTTGCGGGTTCGAATCCCGCTAGGGGCATATGTTTGTATGATGAATACAGACATGTGTTCCCGCGTTATGGATATTTTTCATTTATATATGTATTTATTTATAAAACAAATGTATTTGTGTAGTTTATCAAGAATCTGGTATCCATAACACAAGCCTAGATGCTTACTGTGGACCTAGATGGCGCTGTGTGAATGTGTTTATTTTTATATTTTATTTTATTTGTACAATAGAATAGAATGGACTGGTGTGGGGTGGAGTGGAATGGAACAAAAAGCCTTTCACAAATTGAACGATACATCAAATACACACAAGGACAGAAAAACAATAAAATAATGCAAGTAATTATATTAATAATGCATATATAGATACTAGTACTAGCGCATTCATCATTATTCGATCGATTATTATTCTTACGAGTACATAGGTACCTATCCTAGAAGAAACAAATAAAAACAACTTATAAACACTCTTATGATGAGGATGAACTTAAGCTGAAAGTTGAGATACTGTTGTGTGATGATAATGATGTTGCATAAAGTGCTGTATGTACCGTATGGATTCTCTATCTGTCTGACCCGAAGATATACAGTGACTTTAACTAACGTTGAGACTAATTTTTGTTATTTTTTAATTGATTCCCTTTCCATTTATACGTTACCTACGTATAAATTACATAATCGAGATTCAAAATATTAGCAGAGACTAGCTAAGGCAATCATTGTAAATTCTCTAATTCATTGTAGATATATTTCAGCTATTGTTACGTGAGGCATTAATCGCGGGTACAGTGTATTTAGATACAGTGAAGACAATTATGTAAAATCGGCGAGTTTCGTGTCTATAAGAGAATGGCAAAGATAAATTTGTTTCAACAAGCTCCAGGAAAACAGTAGGTACTAACTGCCTGTTTAACATTACCTAGATTTGCTTAATGTTATGGATTTGGTTTTTAATTAATTAAGATATTTGGCTAGTTAAGAGATAGCACTATTCATGTCAGTACTGTATGGTTTACGTCTACACATTGGGGTAGATAATTAGTATAAACAAGAAATAAGAACGGTCCGAGAAATGATCCTTGAGGTACACCTATGTAAATTGTAGGCCCTAAAGATCTTACCACTGAAGTCAACGCTACTAACCCAAGTCGAGATCACAGCCTGTAATTCTGTATTGATGAAACATGACTTGATCATTATGATTTACAGTCGCGGAATAAAATGGTTCGGCAGTTTTCAAATACTTTAATTTAATACTTAGTAAGCACATGTTACCTTTCTAAACTAAGTAACACACCACACCGTTGCATAGAAAATTATGCTTAACTCTTTGACGACAGGGTTCATATTACTAGTGTTCCTTGACTAATGTTATAGTTAGATATATAGAATAAAGCTTTATATATTATATAAATAATTGATTATACCCGAATCTCATATAGTTTTGGCTTATTTATATTTTTGTAATTCACTTAATGAGATATTGATCACTAATTTGACCCTTACTTAAAATCTTTTCCTGTGTAAATCACCGATTTATTATTATTGCCAAATTTATAGTTGTAATATAGTTTATATAATTTAAAAAGGTCAATTCTAATTTAGATTTTGTATATTGTTACTAAATTATTAATATTCATCCATTACGATATAATAAGTAGTTCAATTGTCCAATGTTAACTAACTTCAGATCATTCAGATCACTTTTTAAACTGACGTCCATAAATAGTGTCTGTAGGTAACGATTTTCATTACTGCTTGTGTCCTGAACTGAAGAAGTGCAATAAACATAGTACACGTCCATCTGGTTTTCCTTTACTGTCCCGCTGCCGGTTACACTATACATAGTTGAACTAAAACCTTTTTATTGGTTTGATCTGCCATTGATATTTTCAAAACACCCCTAGCATCTACCAATAACCGTTCGTCACAGTCAGCGTATTTATCTGTTGATATAGTAACAGCAAATTGGACAAAGTCGGCTATATTCGATTGTGGTAAGAAAAAAGTGTTACTACTATCGTTGTCATACACCATGCAATATTTATGAAACTGCCAAATGGTGACATGAGCTCGGAAAGGTCAGTGAATAAATAAATATTTCATAATGCGGCACCAACTCAAATCAATCAATCAATATCAAATGAGGAACTTGTCTATAAGCAAAAGTGAGATTTAAGATGACGAGCCGTTTCATTCCACGACTGTACCATGAAAGAGTTTAGATAGTTCACAGAAAATGCCTATCACATCCTGTGAATCTACCTAGGCATCAAAAATGTCTCCATTACTTCCGGCAATGCCGTCGTTTGTTGAGCGACTACGTGTGAATTTAAAGTCACTGTCATCATATTTTAACATAACAATATTTACTCATGCTCTTACAAATAAACTATCTCTATCTCTATCTCTATCTCTATCTCTATCTCTATCTCTATCTCTATCTCTATCTCTATCTCTATCTCTATCTTTATCTTTATGATATCAGCCACACGACGTCCAGTGCTGAAGATAAGATCCACGTGAGATTGTGGTTATATAACTTTTGTTTTAAGTTTTTGTGTACGAACTCTGTATCTTTACTGTAACCCTATACTGTAGCCGGGCTATTGCCTGATTACTATAACAAAGGAATCCCCATTACGATATCGCGTCGATCTAAATTGGTTGTGTCGTATACGTTCGATATTTGTGGACCGAATCATTATAATTTTACCAATGTATCTCGAGGATTACCTGGGTAATAGTTCGTTTATTTATCGTCTGTCCCTATTGCACTTTATGTGGAGTCAGCACATGTTTCTTCTTCCATCTCCCTCCCTCAAACGTCTTCATAGAAAATGTTACTAGTGAGTTGCTTTTCAACTTTCCTTTCAAGTTGACATTTGTAAATTAAGTACTCGCCACTGTACTTGCACTCGCCACTATATTACGCACTGTCCGCGTCTAATTCTAGCTTAAGATTTGTATTAATAAACCGATCTCAATCATGAGGTCAACTTAAGTTGATCTCCATTTCCAAAAAAATTGTATTCAAATTTAAGCCACCTACTCACCAAGCGATGATTTCATCGAAACCATAATAGAAGGAAGAATAGAGGGGAAAAGAAAAAGAGGAAGACCGAGAATAAGCTACATGCAGCAAATAAAAGAGAAGTTGAACGTCGTGTCGTATCGGGAGGTCAAGAGGAAGGCGGAAAGCAGAGAGATATGGAAAAATCTCCACCAACAAGAGCATGGCTCTTAAATCAGATGATGATGACTCACCAAGCAACATTTGTTGATATTTTATTCGCTGTCCTTTCTCACACTTACCGGAGAATCCAAACACACAAACTCACGCACTTGCTTCACTTTTTCTCCATCTATAAAAATGCTGCAATCCGTCATACATTTACACATCTCTCAAATATCATAACTTTCATTTTACTCTCATCGACTTTCATTCCTTTTATTTGTGTGTACACGTGTAAATAAATTTGAGCGCAATTTCTTTATCAAAATATCATACTAAAAATGAATCTATCCTCTAACTTTTCAGGGAACAAAAATAGATGTACCCTGATAATAGAAAGAGAGAATAAATTTCCTGCTGCAAAAGGAGAGCAATATTGTCGGCTCACAATGGCGACTGCACAATGTGCAGTGAATAATTCACTTTATAACCAAATTAGGTGAATTTCCGCTGGTATTGTATAAAAGAGTCGTTAAAAATGTTATGTAAAATTTCATCATTTTGAAGGCAAAGCCCGAATAGAACAGAAAGTTCCAAAAAGTGGAGTATGTTTTAAAAAGGAGTATTAAAACGAAATTCAGAGGGATGTAATCTTTTTTTTTTAATTAAAAACTGGTTTCGCGTTTGGCTACAATCTCACCTGATGGTAAGTGACGATGTAGCCGAATGTAATGTATGAAATGCCTATTCACTCTAGACTTGAAGATTGTAAGTGTCGGGAAAAACCGACGCGGGCAGTGAGTTCCATACCTTAGCAGTCCGCATTATAAATGATGAAGCAATCTTTTACACGACTGAACCAAGAAGGTGGGTAATGTTTTTTGAGAGAATGTATGTATTGTAAATATGTTGTGTACTGTCCCCTTTTTTTGTTTTTCACGCAGGCGCAAGCCGCAGGCGGAATGCTAGTATTAAAATAATTTTAAGCATATTATATTCAATGCGCTCCACGTTTTAGAACTTCTAAGAACCCTTTGTTCTTCCGGAGTTCCTCGTGGGGCCGAAGTTTCCCTCAAACGTCAAATAGAAACTATTCCAACAGTGGACAAAGGGAAACAAATACCGCTGGACTGGCGAAGTTAGTTTTCTTGCAAATTCAATTCTTTTAAAACAATTCTATTGCATGCTTTCTACACGGTTTAGGGTTGTCAAAGACTTAGTTATTTTAATCAAGTTAGTGTGAATTCGATCTGGATCTATTTATAGAAATATTAGTATTTCTAAGTACTTAAATTCTTGCTTGACTGCCTCTAAAAGAAGGGTTATGTTAGAAAAAGAAATAATAATCAGGAATAAACAATGCTCGTGCCTGATTGGTTGACGGTTAGTGTCGCCACTTTATAATAGAATTGACTACCAAGTAGTGCGAATATTATCTACCATAGTATTTTAATAACATCCTACGCTTATGAAATTAGAACTTTCATCATCATCATATCACCCGAAAGACTGCTGATCAAAGGCCTCTCCCCTTTCTACTCCACAACCTTATACTGTTTTAATGTCTATCTATCTATACTATATTCCTAACATATTTGTTAATTATATCTATCAGTAATCATAGTACTCTCAACTGCCTTTAAGTTTTCTCTTTCAGTTTATTTCGTTCTAACCCCGTAATCTTAACCCAATTTTTCGCAGCATTTCTGTCAACCTTGACTATGACAGAATCATTGTCAAACAGACAGAGCCATAAAACCCCCAAAAAGTGAAGCGAAGTGAATCTAGTTTAGTGACAACCCTGTAAGCAAAGTTATGAATTCCAAGAAGCAAATTACTTATAATAGTTTTATAAAGTGGCAACCTCAGTGGCTGAATATTTGCAACATAAAGTTCAAAAAACGAAGTCGCAGGTTAGATTCCCAGCGGTGTATGTTTCGTATCGGGTTTGGTTGGTGGTACGGTATTAAATATCCGCATGGCTAGGTAAAATCAATCATAAAAATTTACAAACGCTTTATAAGCCTGTTTTAGTTCAAGTATATTTTCTCTCTGTCGTTCACAAGGAAATGTTGCAATGAAAGAAAGTGACAAAACATACTTTAACTAAAACAGGCTTATAAAGCGTTTGTAAATTTTTATGAATAAGAGAGTAACCTGCCGCCAAGTGCCAATGTGGATAGATAAAGTCTTTATATGTTTCCAGAGTTCCACAGGTCATAGCTCAGTGTATTAGATTGGTAATTGAGGATAGCACTGATTTTGAGCTATCTCCTAAGGAGCAGAGCAACGTAGCAACGCAAAGCAAAGAGCAACCATTAATAAAAATTTTGAGACATTTGAAATAGTGCCTAATGACACCCTCGTGACCCACAGATTAATAATATTCTGCTATTAATTGACGTGAAGTAATTTTTTCCCCTCTCACTCATTGAGATGCGAGGTAAAGAAATCTAGTCCGTACAGCCTAGTCTATTTTCTTTTTTGCAGTAAAATAAAGACCTTATTTGTTTTTTTTTTGTTTATTCTCCAACATTGTTGGAAGGCAAAGGGATCTGAGCCCAATCTAGTCTTCAGTAAAGTGACAGAATGCTTTACGGAAGATTTTGGCGGCTTCTTGTGGGAACCCGAAAGCTTCGTTACGCACTGTAATTTACACTTCCCATTACTTGTACACCATCACTGACTATTGCTGCACAATATTCTGCCTTTATTAGGCTTCAAAACTCAGAATGCACAAATTATAAGTAATAAAAACAATAATGCAATATCACTCGCTGGGTTCCCGTAAAAAAGCCCTTTTTGTTTATAAAGGCAAAGGGTTTCAAGCCCATACGGCCTAGCCTAATCTTCTGTATGTTATTTTCTTCTTTTTCAAGCTTCGATATTTTTATCAGATGAACAAAACCGATGTCTACGTTAAATGTTATTTTCAATGTCAGTTTTGCTTTTTGTCAAGCTTCATTAATATTTCTCCTATGGGCAAAAGCATCTTTAAAATTTTGACAACGATAAAAGCGCGAACAGACATTGAACGGGCTCCTACAGTTAATTAATAACTGAGAAAATATCCAAGCTCCAGCCGCAAGTTGCACTACCTAAATTAATTACCCGCTGGTCCGACGCTCTGTCAGCCACAATTTAAACTCTTCTAAACTTTGATGGGAATGTGCCAATAAGTTAAAAACGAAGTCTACCGACCGCCAACTTCATTGGAAGCTAAGTGGAGCTTTTATTACGGATTCCTTAAGTGGTTGAGGCAGTATAATGCAACGCCTTTGCCTCGATTTGGAAAAAATTAATTACGGCATTTGGGTCTGAATAAAATTAATGTTTGGCAAGTCGATGTATTCTTTACAAAAAGAGGGGGTTGTGTATAAGTTTAAAGCCTTTGCTTGTCTCTGTCTATCGGATATATTAATTCTGTGCTATTGGTGGCATTGCTGCACTAAACAGTTGAATCGATTTTAAAATATTTTTTTACTTTGGAAAGCTACTGATTTTCAGCCATATTTAAATTCATAGTTATATTGTCACTTCATATCCATAATGTCGGGTATAATACGAGATTAGATTAATCCTAGACAAAGCTATATCTTTGGTGCGACAGGACACTGGATGCTGGAACGAATTTTTCCGGAGTGTCAAAATGACAGCTATGGATATGACAGCTATGCGATCCGTCACAGAGTGGCGCAAGTGTCAGACTTTGAGTCGATAGGTCGCTCCATCCTGCTCTATCACGCTGTTTGTATAAGCCTATACCGTTCATTTCGGTTTATGCACACGTAAAAACATTATTCCGAAAGTAGTCTAAATTGAAAATGTATGCTCGACGTTTAAAAAAGTAGCCGCTACTAGAAACTAAAGCCAAAAATAAAAAAAATAAAAAATTTCTCTTTCAAAAATACAAGTTTCAACGTTGTATCTCTTTGTATTTGTAGTTTTTGCATGTTCCCATATGATAGTTTCTCTTACGAATTTTAAGTGCATGCGAAAATATTATTATTTGTATACCTAAGTATATGAGATAAAATATAGAGCACATAATAGCTTAGGTCCTAATTGTAAGATAATCACGCATTCTGAGTAAGTGAGTAGATAGGTAAATGTAAAGTAAGGTTATTTAAGAGTAAATAGGAAATGTTTTATTGTTTATTTCATTTAAGTGTAAGTATTATAGGTCTCATTATTTTTGTTTTAGCAATCGTGTTGCCTAAGACACAAGTAAATATTTACTTAGTTTAGGTAACATAATATACTTAGTATTATTTGGACTATGTTACTATAGAATAAGTCATGTATTTAGGTTAATTTTTGTACTGAAATAAATTTTATCTTATCTTTTTTTTTTTTTTTTTAATTAGAATGGGATCGCTCTTGACCTTAATCTGGACTAATGTCGATATCTTATCTTATCTTATCTTAATTTATTGTAACAACTGACATGTAAACCTACCTTTATTCACAAATAAAGAATTATTGTACCTATTGTATTTTAAAAATAATTGTAATTAACAATAATAGATAAAAAATGTGCAAAGATGTTAAAAAAAACTGTGTCAGCTACAGATTTCTCAATATCCACCGTGGTGTTGCCATACGATTACAACAAATACGCGACATATGTCTCCATCGTTGAAAACAATGAAGGCGGAACGAAGTAAAACCAACCCATTTTAATTACGCGAGATCAATCGAGGCGAGTTCGAAGGGCGAAAGGCGTTTAAAGTGAAAAAGTTATTGCCAGGGCCGCACTCAAGCTACTCATGCACATTTTTTAAAAGACGACTGGAGACCCGTTTGACGACAATATCTTCTGGTGAAGTGACGGTGTATATCTTGTATAATAAGCATTAAAGTTAATCAAAAATATTATTTTATTGAGCATTGCATTGTCCAATAAATAATAATAATAAATATTTCGGACACTTACACCAATCATCTAGTCCCAAACTAAGTAAAGCTTATTCTATGGATAACGGAGAAACTTACGTATTCATATTCATATAAACATCCATGACTCGGGAGTAAAGGTTCGTATTCATCATACAAATATACCCCTCGCGGGATTCGAACCGGCAACCGTTGGTTTCGGTAAACAGGGTCGTCATTGCCACACTAAATATTATATTTTCTCAATTTAAAAAGAACGCAAGTCGCATAAAGATTTTAATTAACTCTGACCTTTCATCGTCATCAACATATCAGTTACAGGTCGTCCACTACTGAACATATATTATGTACGTTATAGAATTGCAGACCGACCGGTGGATGCCGGTCTTTCGAATGAAGACTCTCATCTTTACCACATAATAAATATGGCTGAATTTAGCTTGTAAAATGGATCTACCTATGACTATAATAATAACTCCACTGATCGACTTGCGCCTCAACATTTTCTATCGGGGCCGCAAGTTCACGTCATCCTTCATCCGGCCCTGTGTCAAACCCGTAATTGTAGGCAAAAGGAAGTTTTCCTGGCAAAGGAGTGGGACATTATTAAAACTTGGTCCGGGAACATTACGGCACAGACTTTGTATACTTTTAAATTAAAATAAAAAGTTGAAATTCAATTAAATTCATCGGAAAATGAGTTAATTCCTTTCGCTGTGGGACAATAATGATAGGAGTAAATCGTTGTTTGTTAAACTTTCATTTATAAATCATTGTAGACTTTTAGACTACCCAGGTAGCAAGCCTGTTCCCCTTTAGTTTTTTTTTTATTGTAACTGCTAAAATATTGTATGCCTTACGGCGGAACATGCGCTCTAAGGATTTTGTAAGACCAAATGCTACCTGTGATTCACAATAAATGTACTTTGACTTTGACCCTTTGCCAGGTTGGGCATCTTCACCTCGCTATTCTACACTATAACCTCTGACTCTTACCTCACATATTACATTACTGGTATCTTATATATTATACTATTGGTCTCAGTGCGTACGAACGTACGTGGTTTGATTTGAATTTGCATGATAGTCTTATGGGAACTTTCTTAATTTCCAATTTATAGTTTTTATTTTTCGAGAGGTCTTGGTTCTGAGGATATTGACTTGTTTTATATTTCTATTCGTTAAGGGAAAGGTTAAGTAACATAATTTACCTCACAAATTTCGTAAATATGTCGGTTCATGCATTTGGGCTGTGCACACTCTGGGTCAATCAGACAGGTCATGTCTTTTATTAATATAGATACATATTCTCACTTCTTCTTCATTCTTCTTCTTCTTTGTAAGATAGAATCAGGAATAGTGTAATTAGGGAGTTAAGCAGTGTAAAAGAAGCCGTAGTAACAAAGATTGAAAAAGGTATGCTGAGATGGTTTGGATATGTGAGAGGATGAATGAAAAAAGACTAACGAAAGAGATATAAAGCGAATGTGGTTGGTAGTGTTGGTAGGGGAAGACCACGGCGAACGTACCATGATCAAATCGGGGACGTCTTAAAGAAAGACCGAGTCAAGAGTACCCTAAACCGACGAGCATGTATGAACAACCTTATGAGAGTGAAGGAAGCAAAACAGGTGTCAGGATCGTAGCAAGTGGAAGTCTGTAGTCACTGCCTACCCCGACGGCAAACAGGCGTGACTTTATATATGTATGTATATTCTCATTTACTTTCTGCTGTGATTTGCAGCAAAAACCATCGGTCAATACCCTATTTATCGACTGAGCACGTACGTACGTCTGTGTCATCAGCTGGAGCCCCCATTAATCTTTGTTACACAACATCGCTCTAATTTGACCGATCAGAGCACTCGTAGTTACATAAAGCTGCTATATGCCGCCTCCGTGGCTCAATGTAAACAACATTGGGTTTACGATTCGGAGGTCGCGGGTTCGATCCCCAGCGGGGTACATGTTTAAGTACTCGGTTTGGTTGGTGGTAGGGCATTTTAAATGTCCGCCTGGCTAGCTACCACCAAATTATCTAAATCTGCCGCCAAGCAGCAATGTTAATAGCATTGTTGTGTTCCGGTTGTCAGAGATAAGATAGCCAGTCCCACAAATGTGTTGGGGTTTCCGGGTCAGTACGTTTCCATCTTCAACCTCATCTTCACTAAACATCAGGTGTGATTGAGGTCAAGTACTAACCCGTTATGCATAAAAAACAAATATACAAAACAAGTTTCTTTTTAGGGTATCGTACGTATTTATATTTTATTTTTGAATAATACAGAATCAACAGCGTCATTATAAAAACTATTACACAAAATCTACAAGGCCAATTACAGATTCTCATTTCTTATTACAATTCCTATAAAATAATTCGGTGGAAAATCATTATTAAATAATAATCATTATACAATCCAGAGGCCAAAATCAAAAGTTAATAGTAAACGCCAAACTAAATAACTAATTATCGTTCAAACTTAGCGCGATCGGCCCCGTCACTTAAGAAAACATTAAAAACTTGCCAACTACACTATCGTCGCATGTATGAATTTCGCAAAGTCGTCGTGTTTTGTGTGTTTGAGTGTACGTGGTGGTTTGAGGATGGATCAGGGGGGGCACACTTCAAATGTCATCAATTTCCATAGCAGACTGCGACCTCTGAACTGCGGCTGACGAACTATCCGTTATTAGTGTTCTGTGGCAGCAGCCGCCATCTTACCGGTGGGTGATGTCATGTCGAGCTCTCAGTCAACGTCGATTTCCTTTTGAAAGTTTTTGTAAAAGTTCAGATATATGTTAATTTATTGTTTGTTTTTGTTATACTTGTTTTTCATAGCTAATTTAAAGAAATTAGTTATGAGAAATAAAAATTTCCTCTTAAACAACAATACCTATTTCTAAACCCAGTTTCTACCTATATAATCAGTGTACGTAGGTATGTATAGATAGATTTAATTCCTCAACCAAACGCTGGCAGCAGCACTGTCTATACATGCAAATTTAACCACGGAGTTGCCACTCTTTCTCGGAAATAGTTACTATACTCTTTGGGATGGATCGATGAGACCGAATGACTCCGCGTAGACAGTTGAGTGATCGAGACGATGTTTTCCAATCTACTAATTTCCTTACGTTGTCTGTGGTCACTGTTACGCATGGACTTATTATTTAAACAGGACTGAGTACTCGCCGCTGAAAAATGAGCCGAGCAGGATGTGTAACGTAGAGGCCGTTTGTCTCTGTCTAACAGGGTGACCACAATATATTTGTTACTTGGGACAAATCTTGTAATAAAATATTTGTCAAAAAACTTTGGCGTTTTGACATTAGCCGGCGTGAGCCATTTATTTCGCATTTCTTCATTTTTTGGGAAACTGCAATAATAGTACAACAGTCAGGACCCTAATCAATCACACATATTTCACATATTTCGACTCATTTCAAGAATTCATGGGCATCCTACTTCTTTGATTCACAAAAATATTATTTTTAGCTTACCTGTGGAAAGATATGTTGCAACCACCATAGGATTCACTTGGGCAAGTATAAACGCAACACTTTTTCACCATTTTACTCCTTTTACTTGTTATAATATAACAAATACTTTAAAAAACTTTTAATGCAAAGAAAATTCAAAATCACACCGAACCGCCATGACATGACATGCTTTTCAGGGTTACCATAAAAATAACAAAATCGAAATAAAAATGTATGTTTTCTGTTTGATTTAAGAATATATGAAAAGAAATTAATGCGAATGTTATTTGTTTATTTATAATTGTTAAAATAACATAAAAATATAAGTGTTTCAATGGAATTTTTGAGTAGCCAAAACTGTTGATCATAATCATTTTTTTTGCTGGCAAGATGTAAGAACGAGACACACGGCCTCCGTTATTTCTATCTCTCTCGGCTCGGATTTGCCTTTGTGTATGGTGCATCCAATTTAATACCTTATTGCGTTGACATAGTGATCATTTTCCTAAATGATTCTTTTGATAGTTATCAGTCCTGTTTAAATAATAAGTCCATGCTGTTACGTTAACACTGTCCACCTTAGATTATACCAAAATATCGCGGGATCGAATCCCGCTAGGGGCATATGGTTGTACATGATGAATACAGACATATGTCCGAGTTATAGATGTTTTCATTTATAATAAGTATATATTTACAAAAAAAAATGTATGTAGTTATAACCAACCATCTGGCATCCACAACACAAGCCTATACTTGCTTAAAGTGGAACTAGATGGCATTGTGTGTACGTCCAAGGATATATTTGGATGTCATTATAATGACTGAATTAGAAGGTTTTGTGTAATAACACCTAATGTAATGTAGTACCCTATTCAAGAGCAAATAAATCATATTCTATTCTATTCTATATTTATTTATTTATATTTGTTTATTATTTATTTATGTTATTAGGCAGCCTAATTACGTTTTATTCTTATCATCAAAAATTATTGCAAAATATTTTGTGCAATTCAATTATTAAATATATTCAGAGGTAGGTAAATCAGTTAGCATACTTTAAAATCGTAATTTCTAGTGATCAAATTGATAATTTTGATTAATTCAAGTATGTACATGAAATAACAAATTTATAAAACACAATTGGAAATATCTTATAGAATAAATACGCCGTCCAACTCGCTTCCGTGAGGCATAGTACCTAGTACGCTAGCGCTATTGCCCCGCCGAATGCATAAGCTCAGCTGCTGAGCAAAGTACGCACCAGCTCTCACATCTCCAAAGGCTCCAGTCTAACGGATAAATCCTTTACAAATTGTTTCGTGTCAGAGGACCAAGGGCCCAATGTCTCCACTGCAAGCGCCGCAAACTCGTGGTTAATAGAGATTGACGCATATTTACGGCGCTTGTTACTTTGAGCTTGTTCAGCCGCGGTTCCAGCTCTTTGCGCAGTTCCTTGTATAATATATGGGACTTTTGGAGTCCTAACTAGGTAGAACTATGAATGAGAAGCGGACTGTATTAAAAAAAGACTGGTTTAATCGCCATTTACAATAAAATTATTAATCATACACCGCGCCGTCTCGATGGAGCCAAGATGACAGATGTCACCACAGATTCGGTAAGAATGTTGCCAGGATGGGTGTATCCGTCTCGAACAGGGGCAGTGCCAAAGTATCCGCACAAGTTACGCCCCATACCAAGGTGCGCCCCAAGCACCTATTTATACTAAACTATTTTTTTTTTAATACTCGTGGTTAGCTCTAAACATTTTGGGTTTGGTTTTACTTTGGTAGCGTCGTCGATATAATCATTCATTTAAAATAGCGCGGTACCTATTTTTATTTCAGCTAAATTAAAGCTAAACCAGAACCAAAAACGTTCTGTACAAACTGTAAAACCGTTGTGAAATAGCGCGATTGGTCCCCTGGAGTGTTAAGGGATACATTTTATGATAAAAAATCCAACATGGCAACCCACAAAACATGCTGTCGGATTTTTTTGGTTTTTAAAACATTTATTGTTTCAAAGCAAGTACGTCTCAACTCAAGTAAGTTTTACTCAACCGAACCCATGGATCACTTTGTTTTCCATCGTTCTGTCTGTCCTTTAAGCTTATGACCCTTTTCCACGAGAACAGCTAGAGCTGTCAAGTTGAATTTCATACAGAATATTAAGATCGACTTTTTTATACTTCTACAATAAGTTCCAATTTCTAACTCAATGCAAATATAATAGTATGATGTTTCAAACACATAATATCTATCTAACAGGCATATAAATATTCGATACATCTTTTTAAACTTAAGAGTAAACCATTCGTTTTTCAAATATTGAATGCATAATTATTATAATTATAATTGAAGTGTCCCAATTTATGACGTCCTGGTGCAATTCCCAGGCAGGCCATGTACCGATGAGTTTTTAATAGTACATTATGATACAAGTGTGCTATGGTGATCATTACATACGAGGCGATATTGTGCGCGCGAGCTGCAAGCGAGCGCGCAGTAAGATAGCCGAGTTGGTAATGATCAGGCACACGCGTTTCATACGACGTTTTTCAACACACTTGAGAGGAAGAAAACAAAACTCATGTAGGTATTAACACAATTTTAATTATTAAAATAATTAGTACAATTTTCAAAACGGTAATTAACAGTTTTTGTTGGTATTTGAACAGTTTGTGTTATAGTATTGGTATTATTAATTATTTCAGTATCTTGGGTGAAAGTTGGCGATGAACTAATATTTTCGGAGAAAGAGTGTGCGATCTTGCTGCTTTTCCATTGTACAAAAGTTTCATATGCCGCTAAGTACTTCTCACTTGATTTTGATGGTAAAAGGCTATCGCTCGCATTTCTTGCCTCGTTAAGTAATCCGGCGGCGTCAAATTTTGGTTAGGTTCATTTTCTTCACTTGAAGTAAACATTTTCGATAATATTCTAGCTCAAAGGAACTAAAACTTCGTCGTAACCAACAAATATTTACGAAAAACGTTGCATTTTTTTTCTTGGCGCGCGATATCTATGCGCGCGCATGGAAAATGGCGCGAACTACATCGACCAACAGCCAATATTAAAAGTAAAAAAGTAGTAGTTTGTTTTTGTAACTTATTTAAGTGCATTAAGGCTAGGTATATCAGTAAATTTCAATATTCATTTATCATCACAATTTAGAAAACGCATTTTCTGTTTCCTTCATTATGTAGAATACATTTTGCCACATGAAAACCGAAAAAAAAAACATTAATACCCGACTAAATACGAAAGGCTTTGTCTTCATACACCTAACTTGCAATGAGAGACATGTTTAACTTAGTCAGGTTGTTATTATAGCACTTGTGCTGTAATATAATGAAAAAGCACGCGTGTTTAATATCATAGATTATGAGCCTAAAGGCGGTGTAATAAGAACAACCTTACGAGCAAGTGTGTTGAAAATGTAATTTAATTACTTATGTGCATTTATCCGACAGCTCTTAAACATCGTGAGGAAACTTGCAGACCTGAGAAATAAAAATTCAAGAGCTTATGAAGTCCCAACCCGCTTTGGGCCAGCGTGGTGGACTATGGCCCATACTCCCTCATTATACGAGGGAAGGCCTATATCCCTGCAGTAGGATGTTTACGGGCTGAGATGATGATGAATTCAAATCAAATATTCATTTATTAATTCAAATGGTACATTGAAACATAGAATGTACATAATAATAGTGAATTGCAACTGTAACACTAGTGCCTGAACTAGGAAAATCCAAAATTCAAAATTCAAAATATTTTATTTCATAGGATAAAATGATCACTTGAAAACGTCACTATTAATATTACATTTAAATTTACTGCTCATTCACAAAGCTGACTCCCCAGAGAAGAACGAGCAAGAAACTCTAGGGGTGCTCTTTTAAAGATTATGGGTTACAATTTGTGATTTCATAATTATATGAATAATAAGACAGCTATGTACATGCTTGCTTATCATTCAAATAGTCAGTGATTTTATAATAGCCTTTTGCTAATAATTTCTGTTTTATAATTGCTTTAAATTTATTTTAAGGCAAATTTTGAATGTCTACCGGAACCTTATTATAAAAGCGTATACATTGCCCTTTGAACGATTTACTAACTTTATGAAGTCGGCTAACATAAACTGATAACTGGTTCTTATTCTTTGTATTAACATTGTGCCTATCACTATTTTTAGCGAATAAGGTTATATTTTTTTTGCATATAACAAATTCTCATAAATGTATTGAGATGCCATTGTTAAGATATTAATTTCCTTAAACTTATCTCTAAGAGACTCTCTAGGTCCTAATTTATAAATTCTGTCTAATATACCCATCTATAGGAACAAACTAAATATTTATAAATAAAGTAGGTATACAGAATTTTGAATTGAAGTGTCACCGGCCAAGAGTGTGTCGGGCCACTCGCTGTGTAGGATTCCGTAGTTGCCTGTAAAAATATGCGGCCTTTTTGTTGTTTGATTGAAGTAAGTACATTTTATAAGTTTGTCGACCATTACTCGTTAACTTGTTAAGCCTATACTTAGCTGTGATAGTTTTCCTTTATTTTTTTTTGTTTTTATCCTTCCTTCTTTATTATCCTTTATTATTATTATTAGGAGCCCATACTGTCCCACTGTTGGGCAAAAGCCTCCCTCCTCTCTCTCTCCACGGCTCTCTGTCCCTGGCTTCCTTTAAGTTCGTTATATATACTGGGTGAATTTTTTCACGTATCCAAAACCGTTTACCTGGCAGGGGGGTAGTCACTTGACCCCAACAAAAATTTGCATTTTAAAGCTTAATATTTCGCAAACGGATTCCTGAATCGAAAAATTATTCATGATAACCTGTAATGTTTTTGGCGGACCTATCCCACGACATCCCACAGGTTGATGTACAAAAAAACATCCCCACTTTATGGGTAGGGGAGGTAACTTAATTTTTTTTTTAATGGACTTCAATTTACCATTTTATCAGCGTGATTAATATGTATACCCATGCCAAATTACAGTTTTCTTATACTAAGATACACATAAGATATACAATTAAATTTCCATCCACATCACCTGGTTGAGTGGAAGTCTACCACTGTACGTTTCCAAAAGAAACTTCTTACCACGTACGACCACCCTGTGGAACGGACTTCCGGCAGCGGTATTCCCGAACGAGTACGACATTGGAACCTTCAAGAAACGAGCCTACACCTTCCTCAAAGGCCGGCAACGCATCTGTGACCCTTTTGGTGTTGCGGATGTCCCGCATTCACGTTTGCCGCCCTCTCATATAAAAAAAAAAAAACTAAGAGCCTTTGACCGTAAGTCTGCCGCCAAACAGCAATGTTAATAGCATTGTTGTGTTCCGATTGTCAAAGATATTGATAGCCAGTCCATATAGAATGCGTTTCCGTTTTGTAAGCTTCCAGCTTTGGCCTAATTTTCACTTAAAATAACCAACCTGGGTACCATGATCACACGCGATATAGTTTACCACACTTTATATCGTGCGCATCTGTCAAAATGCTGCTATATGATTGTTATGTCGCTGATTTTTACAGATGACCGCGACAATATACAAGGACATATGATACAA
Organism: Oegoconia quadripuncta; assembly: GCA_949316235.1. Lineage (NCBI taxonomy): Eukaryota > Metazoa > Arthropoda > Insecta > Lepidoptera > Autostichidae > Oegoconia > Oegoconia quadripuncta. The sequence goes on along the minus strand of OX438745.1, from coordinate 1,856,871 downwards.
CATTTGTGATACTTTTGTTAATTGGATGATGAAGAGACTGGTTACCCACAACACAGGGAATTATGGTATGGGCACCAGGGCTACCTCATTGCTTATATTGTAAATCTGTTTTTGAGGTCTTTTTGGCGGAATCTTGCCGAGTGAAATTGCAATTTTCTTTATAATTCTTATAATTTGTGCATTCTGACTTTTGAAGCCTAATAATGGCAGGATTATGGTGTCGATTCGGATGTACACCAACTAAAGTAAACTAAACTAAAAGCATTTTTGGAGTGGTGCCGTCGCATCGTACTGTTCCGAGGAGAAAGAGACAGTACTACTTTAAAACTGGTTTTAGTTTAGTTGGTGTACATCCGAATCGACACCATTGTGCAGCAAAAGTTAGTGATGGTGTACAAGTGAAAGGAAGTGTAAATTAAAGTGCGTAACGGAGCTTTCGGGTTCCCACAAGAAACCGCCAAAATCTTTTGTAAAGCATTCTGCTACTTTACTGAAGAATGACTTGACCGTGACTAGACTCTGTATACGCCAAGTATATGACGAATTACTGGATTTGACTTATAAACTGAAGAAATTAGAGAAATAAGAAATGGCTGTATGTGCTTAGGTCCCTTTGCCTTCTTCGAGAGGAGAGAATAAAACGAATAAAAATCTGTTTTTGACACAATAAATGATTTTTTTTCCTATCATATTTTATCTGTTCTCTTCCTCTCATTAAATCCTCTCCTATCCTTCGTCGCTTCCAAATTTTCGTTTTCTTTTGTAAATATTGTACTATAATTTTATTTTAAACGTTTCCTCGTTTTTTAATTAGTTCCCAAAACTTGTCATGGATTTTTTTTACAAAATGTATGAGAAACTATATCGCAAGTAGCTATGCTACCACTGCTGTTATGCACAAAAAAATTTCCTTGTTGACTGCGAAACCCTAAAAATTCATTCACGGAATAGAAACATTTGTTAGTTATCGCTCATGTTTATGTATTCTCTTATTCTCTCACTTTATTTATTGTGAAAGTAGTGAATTAATTCCGCTTTCGGTATGTACTTTGCTTCTCAGCAGGGGTTACAAATGAGTTGGCACTCAGAGCAATCGGAAGTAACGCCTCCTATACACGTACCTACTCGTCGTTCTATTTTCTTAATACGTCTTTGGTTGGTTAGTCAATCAACCATACAGTTCACAGACGCACGTAGATGCTTAGAATACACAGAGTGGAATTCAGCTATTGTGATAATGAAAACATTGAGCTGAAAATTAATGTCAGCGTTTTTAGTATTCGTAAAAAAAAAACCCTGATAATATGTTTAAAACTGTAGCGAAACTCCAACCAGAGCTCAACGCTCTGCAGGTCGTTAATGTCTCGTAAGCTCAAAAACTGCTTTAAAGCGCTCCAGTATCTTTTGCATGGCACCAAAAATTTTCAATAAACAGCCTAATGATATTAAATGTATGACGATAAAGGAATTTAAAACCAGAATCAAGGCAATCTTAATTGACAAGTGCTACTATGCAATCAATGAGTTTTTAGCAGATAAACTGTGAAATTCTTTTGATGCTTTTTATGACATTCTACTTTTTATAACTTTTCGTGACATCTAATTTTATGACATTTAGTTTTAATGACATCTCTATAATGTTATTGTTATATATTTGAGTCAATTGGAAATTATTATTGTCACTGTTAAAATTACTTATACTCAAAACCTTTATTTTTAATAAGCAACATAGTGTGAGTGTATAAGCATGAAGATGCCAGATCCAGTGACCATCCCAAAATTATGTATATCTTTTTTTCCTGGTTCTATGCACGAATAAAAATTTCATTTCATTTCATTCCGTAATTTAAGAGTTATTCAACATATTTTTGTAAGCATTCTGGCGTCACGTGTCATGCTCCTAGCGCTGGTGTGTTGACAGGTGCATGTTATCTTCTGTTATTAGGAGTCTACAGGTTAATATTCATATAATTAACAAATCACAATTTGTAACCCATAATCTGTTTAAAAGAGCAACCCTAGAGTTTCTTGCTCGTTCTTCTCTGGGGAGTCAGCTATGTGAATGAGCAGTAAATTTAAATGTAATATTAATAGTGACGTTTTCAAGTGATAATTTTATCCTAGGAAATAAAATATTTTGATTTGATTTGATATGTGGTCAATGATAGGTTTAATCAAATCAAATCAAATACGCTTTATTGTTTAAATAAGGAAGGTACATTTAAATAAATCTAAGTTATCTATAAATAAGTTTAATATTAATCGGAATGATTTACTGCATGATCGGACCGTGAATGGAACGCTTATTATGTTCAGTTGTGGTTGGCGGGCTGCATACATGTATTTACTACACAAATCCTATATCCAGTATAGTCCAGTAAAGATATCTACGTATTTTTTGTATAGCTTCCTATAATCCGAAAGTTCCTGATTTTTTGTAGAAGGATAGAGTACCCTTCAGTAATAGAATAAAAATGTTGTTTAACCACTCCTTTAGTTATAGTATAGGTATTTAGTTACCTGGACCTGGAGCCGCTTATGCGTTCCCAGGTCCTCCCTGCTGCCGAGGAAGGTCGCCGGGGGGTTTTAGTGGGTAGGACCGCTCCGATTTGGAGCGGGGAGTCCCGCATATCCCCGCCGTTGAACGCGTCAATGCGTTTCCCCTCCACAAAAAGAAAAAAGAAAAGAAAAAAAAAAGAAGGCATTTAGTTACAAAACCTACAATATTAAATTAAAGTTATTACTGTGAACTTCATCGCGTTGTAGAAGATGCTAAAATCTCTAAAAATATTTTTTTTTAATTGATCAACGGCTACTTTATATTTTCTAGAAATAGTTTATTGAGTCCTGATATTTTGTCCTCGGTGAAATTTCATGAATTTCATAAATATAAAAGTTATTGATCGATTTTTTTTTAAATAGTTACAAGAGTTCTTAGCACCTATATTTTCCAATGCAATGAAATTCACAGTGGTAATTATAATGTAATAGTGTTAGTTTTATTACTAAACAAGCTTTCCGCCCGCGGCTTCGCCTGCGTAGAACTTTATCGCGGAAATTTGTTTATCCTGCGGTAACTACTCTAACCTTGTCGGGTTAAAAAATATCCTATGTCTCAATCCAGGGTATATTCTACCTGTATACCAAATATCATCCAAATCCGTCCATCCCTTTCGCCGTGATTGAGCGACAAACATCCAAACCTTTGCATTTATAATCTTAGTTAGATTGCACAAGAAATACAAACAGATTACCGTTAGAAAATATGTACAAAGGTAAGCTTATCTCTAAAGAGATCTCATCCCGCCAACCTCCAGTAGGGTTGAATGGAAGAGATCTCTTTAAAGTGATAAGTTCCCGCGGGAATAACAAATTTCCGCAATGACGGTATTCCACGTAGGCGAAGCCGCGGGCAGAGAGCTAATAAAGAATAAATTAAATAAATCCCGAAGTCTTCAAGAGAATTACTGATCTGAGAGATTAATTTGGAGATTGCAATTGCAACTGCAAACTCAGATGACTAGGTGGTATCGATTTCAAGGCGTAACTAATACTGCTTTGAATATTAGCTTCTGAGAATCATATACAGTAGACGGTCGAGAGCCCCAGTTTCCACAAGCTAAGCTGGCGGATATTATGTGGTTAATGGAGCCTGAGGAGATACCAGGAATTTGTTACCCTTGTGGTTCACGAGATATATTAGGTCCTTATCTATGAAATTGGCGTTTTTTATGAAGAATTTCATTAAGACTGTTTTCTCCATACAAACATTTTTGTTTCTTTTTTGGGAACGGCAAATCCAAATTTAGCTAAACTTCGTGTGTATTATCGGATAACATTAAGTTAAGTATAGGCAGCGTTAATTTTTAAAAGCAATCGCTTTATAAAAGTTTCAGCGAATCTAAGAAATGATTATGGGAAGCACATGAAAAGAGCTCTGTTTAATTTTTTTTGTATTTTATGATTTAGCCAAGAAATTAAAAAATATTTCATGTGAAACCTTGAAATAATATTCCATTTTCCAAATAAAAAACAAATTTGGATATAGCTTTGAAAATCGCAGGAATTGGTACATATGATTAACGAAGAAAAAAAACTCCAATTTCATAGGTAAAGACCCAATATAAGCAATATTTTACTTAATCGTGAATAAATTGAACTTCCCAAACATTCAGAATATTTAAATATTGGTGTCCGATTTTGATGAAACTTCTCTAAATTAAAACTAATTTGACGACCGGTTGGTGTAGTGTATAGTGTTGTCAGTTAAACCAACGGTTGCGGGTTCGAATCCCGCGACAAGTAAATGTTTGTGTGTGACTACGAACATTTATTCCCGAGTCATGGATGTTTATAGAAATACTAGCTTTCTGCCTGCAGCTTCGCCTGCGTGGAATAAATTTATCGCGGGTATGCTTAACTAGTTTATCCCGCGGGAATTTCTCACATTATCGAGATAAAAAATATACTTTTTTTTTTATGCACCACGTGTTTGTACTTGACCTCAATCACACCTGATGTTAAGTGAAGATGAGGTCGAAGGTGGAAGCGTACTGACCCGGAAACCCCAACACACATTTTGGAGACTGGCTATCTTATCTCTGACAACCGGAACACAACAATGCTATTAACATTGCTGCTTGGCGGCAGATTTAGATAAGATGGTGGTAGCTAGCGTATGTCTATGTCTTAATCCAGGGTATGTTCTACCTATATTCTACCTATATAGTATAGTTTGGTGTAATGGTTAGAAACTCTGCTGCCATACCAAAAGGTCGCCGGTTCGAATCCCGCTAGGGGCATATGTTTGTATGATGAATACAGACATTGTGTCCCGAGTTATAGATGTTTTTCATTTATATATGTATTTATTTACAAAAAAAAATGTATTTGTGTCGTTTATCAACCATCAGGTATCTATAATACAAGCCTAGTTGCTTAGTGTGGAAATAGATGGCGCTGTGTGTATGTGCAAAGATATTTATATTGATTTATTTATGTACCAAATTTCATCCGAATCCGTTCACCCGTTTCGCCGTGATTGAGCAAGAAACAAACAAATAAACAAACATCCAACCTTTCGCATTTATATTAGTTAGATACGTAATACACATAGACCGTATGTACTTCTCTGTGCTGTAAATGAAACCTTGTCATACGAAAGCCGACGCAAACTATACCGGATGAGATTTTTTACCGAAAGGATAAAAATAGAGCATTTTGTTGTGATTGAGCAACATTGGATTTACGTTTCGGAGGTCGTGGGTTCAATCCCCAGTGGGATTCATATTAGTACTCGGTTTGGTTGGTGGTAGGGCATTTTAAATGTCCGCCTGGCTAGCTACCACCATCTTATCTAAATCTGCACCAAACAGCAATGGTAATAGCATTGTTGTGTTCCGGTTGTCAGAGATAATATAGCCAGTCCCCCCAAATAAGATGGGGTTTCCGGGTCAGTACGCTACCACCTTCTGCCTCATCTTCACTTAACATCAGGTGTGATTGAGGTCAAGTGCTAAACCGTTGTGGATAAAAAAAATCCATATCTCATTTCGTTTTCGCGATCTATCCGCCTAAAAACTGCCGCAATTCATTTTTCGATTTTCAAAATGTTTTTGTTGTTTTTTAAAATGCACTCAAATTCGACCACGGATAGTAATGAGATACATTCGGACAAATATTGGACACACACACACACATACACACACACACATACACACACACACATACACACACAACACCCTCAAATACTATACATGGATTTTAAACATAGGATACTTTTTATCCCGATAAAGTGAGTATTCCGGCGCGATAAACAAATTTGCTCGATAAATTTATTTAACGCAGGCGAAGCCGCGGGCGGACAGCTTGTTCAAAATAAAAGCTGAATGGAGTATCGGAACGCCTGGCCTGTTAATACTGGAATCATAAACAAAAATAGAATAGGGAATATTGGGAATGTTTACTTTAGTACGCGACTACTGACCTCGTTGTATTAATAGCACAAATCAGTCAGCAAGCAATGGTGACCGTACATAGTCAAGGGAAAAAATCTTTATTTTATAGTTACACAGGGTATATTTATAAAATTAAAAAATCCCGACTGCACTTGGCTTTAAAAGTTTATATCTAATGCCGTGGGGGATAAACGCTCTTAGGCCTTGTATTATTAAATCGTTCTTGAGATTGAGATCGCGTCTCAGTCTCAAGACCTTTTTTCTGATGCTGTTTTAATATGCAACAGATTCTCAAGCGTCAACTTGAGGCCATGTCAATCTTGAGAACGGTTTATTAATACGGGCCTTAATCCAGACATGTGACTGCAAGTTAACTACGAGAACAAGTTGGATTGGCCCTACTAAGTTTATGATCATAGTTAGATGGCCTGGCCTGTTAATACTGGAATCATAAACAAAAATAGAATAGGGAATATTGGGAATGTTTACTTTAGTACGCGACTACTGACCTCGTTGTATTAATAGCACAAATCAGTCAGCAAGCAATGGTGACCGTACATAGTCAAGGGAAAAAATCTTTATTTTATAGTTACACAGGGTATATTTATAAAAGGTAAGTACTGGAGTTACGTAAAAACATCGCAGATAATACTTATTTATCTAAATTAGTAAACCGTGAAGTCGACAGCCGTGAACTCCGAAGTAATGTAAGCATGTGTTAGGTTACCTTACCTATGAAATTGGCGTTTTGTATGAAGATTTTCATTAAGACTGTTTTCTCCATACAAACATTTTTGTTTTTTTTTTTTGGGAACGGCAAATTCAAATTTAGCTAAACTTTGTGTGTACTATCGGATAACATTAAGTTAAACATAAGCAGCGTTAATTTTTAAAAGTAACCGCATTATAAAAGTTTCAGCGAATGTAAGAAATGATTATGGGAAGCACATGAAAAGAGGTCTGTTCTAATTTTTTTTATTAAGTGATTTAGCCCACAAATTAAAAAATATTTCATGTGAAACCTTGAAATAATATTCCATTATCCAAATAAAAAACAAATTTGGATATAGCTTTGAAAATCGCAGGAATTGGTACATATGATTAACGAAGAACAAAAACTCCAATTTCATAGGTAAAGACCCAATATTAACTTTATTTTTTCCTTCATTATTATGTATTACAAATTATGTTGTATTTCATAACTCCATAACTCGGGTACACATGTCCGTATTCATCATACAAACATATGCCCTTAGCGTGATTCGAACCCGCGACCTTTTAGTATAGTGGTCCAATACCGCAACTACTACACCAAACAGGTCGATTAATAGACCGAGCAACAAACACAGTCTAAAACTGATAACTTTGACGGTTCCCAGTTTCTTTTCCCTATCATCACTTTCCATCAGGCTGTAGTCAAAAGCGTATCGAGTTCATCATAAAATGACAAAATTTAAAACCTTTTAGTGAAATTAACAAATGTAACTACTAAAAGTACATTTAGTAAAGCGACATAGATAATAAAATTCCTCGTTGCAATTAGCTGTAAAACGAACACACACCCTTTACATATTATAAGCTTATCGTTCAATCTTTATGCTTTCATTCCATACTAATGTCCTCCGGCTTTATTCATAGAAGTTTTGTCTTTACCCGACTACAGCGAATCCAGAAGTTTGAGGCCGAAGGTGGAAGCGTACTGACCCGGAAACCTCAACACATTTGGGGGACTGGCTATCTTGTCTCTGACAACCGGAACACAACAATGCTATTAACATTGCTGCTTGGCGGCAGATTTAGATAAGATGATGGTAGCTAGCAAGGCGGACATTTAAATTGCCCTACCACCAACAAAACCGAGTACTTAAACATGTACCCCGCTGGGGATCGAACCCGCGACCTCCGATTCATAAACCCTATGTCGTTTACATTGAGCAACGGAGGCGGTTTACATATAAAAAATGTTTAAATATAAACTTAAAGGTATTTAAAAATTAAAAAATCCCGACTGCACTTGGCTTTAAAAGTTTATATCTAATGCCGTGGGGGAAATCGTTCTTGAGATTGAGATCGCGTCTCAGTCTCAAGACCTTTTTTCTGATGCTGTTTTAATATGCAACAGATTCTCAAGCGTCAACTTGAGGCCATGTCAATCTAGAGAACGGTTTATTAATACGGGCCTTAATCCAGACATGTGACTGCAAGTTAACTACGAGAACAAGTTGGATTGGCCCTACTAAGTTTATGATCATAGTTAGAGCATAGTAGTGGGTAATCCCTCATATTACAAACCACGGATGTGACCCCTGATGGACTTAACGAACTTTGAAGGCTAACCTGTGGTTATACTGAGTGTTAATTTAACTTCTACTCAAAAATAGATGATAGATAGATAAAGATATAGAAAGATAAAAGATGTTGTGCAATAAAGTGTATTTGTATTGTACTGTATTGTGTTGTGTTGTGTTGTGTTGTGTTGTGTTGTGTTGTGTTGTGTTGTGTTGTGTTGTGTTGTGTTGTGTTGTGTTGTGTTGTGTTGTATTGTATTGTATTGTATTGTATTGTATTGCATTGTATTGGATTGCATTGCATTGTATTGATAAAGCATTTATTTACGCCACTGCGTTCACACAACTAGACAATTTTTAAATTACAAAGAAATATACATACAAATAAAAGTAAAGAATAGAAAATGCAAAGAGCGAGTGTGTGCCGCAGTAGCACAAATGGGTTATAACTCAGTGTGGCACATCACTCAAATAGCGAAACACTGGTTTTCAGTTACAACCTCTACAAGTACGAGTGCATGAAAGTACGTGCATGTTCCCGTCTGCGTGTACATTTGTGGTCAATCGTGAGTGAAAAGTGTCCGTTGTTGATACAGCTAGTGTTGAGTAGTAATTATGATAACAAGTTAAATGAATGATAATGATGTGACAAAAGGAAAAAGAGAAATGCATAGGCAGTTCCTCTACAGGTAACGCTTTGGCATTCCAATTTTTTGTTTTTCCATTGAATGTGCCGTAAGGTGTTTTTTGAACAAGCTTAATGTAATACCTCAATGCTTAGACGAAAGTCTTTAATTAACGTGTGTTACCAATAATTACATATTTTTTTGAATTCTGGTAATGTTTGTAGCTTTTAGAAGCTACAAAAGAAAATAGGATTAAGTAGAGAACAGGAGATTTGGCGAATACAAATTATAGAAAAAAATTGATAATTGAAAATTTAGAAAACCACGGAGAGAACAAGCGATTAAAACAAAACGGCTGATCCGATTCTGATAAAGCATATCTATGAACCACTGCTAGAAAACTTGCTTTCAAATAAAAAAAACCGCATCCAAATCGGTTCACCCGTTTAAGAGCTGCGGTGCCCCAAAACACACATATAGCAGTGAAACTTGTAACACCCCTCTAGCTACCTTTTTTTTTTCGCGGCGAAACGCATTACGCGTACCGCTCGCCTGCGGGACGGCGAAACGGTAATGTGGATCTCCCCTCCCTGCGGGGGGGATACCCACTAAAACCCCGCGGAGAACTTCGGCAGTAGGGAGGACCTGGGAAGGACAAAGGGAGGCCCATTCCCGAAGGGCGTCTAGCGCTCTACTTTCCCCTCTACCTATCTAGTACTTGTGTACCTGTTATATTTTTATATATTTTATATTTATGCACGACGGGTTCGTACTTGACCTCAATCACACCTGATGTTAAGTGAAGATGAGGTCGAAGGTGGAAACGTACTGACCCGGAAACCCCAACACATTTGGGGGACTGGCTATCTTATCTCTGCCAACCGGAACACAACAATGCCATTAACATTGCTGCTTGGCGGCAGATTTAGATAAGATGGTGGTAGCTAGCCAGGCGGACATTTAAAATGCCCTACCACCAACCAAACCGAGTACTTAAACATGTACCCCGCTGGGAATCGAACCCGCGACCTCCGATTCATACACCCAATGTTGTTTACATTGAGCCACGGAGGCGGTCAAATAACACTTCGTGTATTTGCAACAGTTATCGCAATTTCCCAGTCGCAAATCTTAGTTGACCAGTGTGTTACCAGCCTTACGGTCCGTAATACCATCTCTGTGTTATGATATTCGGAATTAGGTGTCCGCAGTAAAAACCGCGAGTGTATCTTACCGCAAACGGAAAATTATAGTTCGTAGTACAATATGTACTCGTGTTTTGTACGTCTGTAATAATGTAAAGGGTAATGGACCCACACAAATAATACTTAAATACCTGATTAGTTTATACATATACTGCCAGTACAGTACAGTACTGTACAGGTAGGTACTTCGATACACCTATAGGCGGCGGAGAGAGAGAGGGAGGCCGATCCCTCCTCTCATCCCATCCGCCGCAGACGCACTGGGACCCAGAGAAGGGCGTATGCCCACCTTCTCCCCCCTACCTAGCGAGGCTAGCTACACCCAAGCCTCGCGAGAAGGCGCGCGTGGTGTTCCCACGCGCCTTCTTGAGGTGGCTGGACCAGGAGATTCCTCCCTGCTCCAGCCTATAGGAGGGCCCGCCGCCGCCGTTGCCCGCGCTGGCGTGGCTGCGGACGATTACCGAGGGGTACCCGTCGCCACGCCGTTTCGGTGCGCGCGGAGGAACACCGGGGGGTTTTTAGTGGGTAGGACCGCTCCCGTCTGGAGCAGTGAGTCCCACATATCCTCGCTGCTGACCCCCGTCAGCGGCGGGTCGAACGCGTAAATGTGTTTTCCCCCCGTCAAAAAAAAAAAAAAAAAGGTACGTCGATACACCCTCTGGGAATGGACCTCCCCTTGTGACGGGGGGGGGGGCAAATATTGGGGTTGCATATTGGTGCAAAAATAAATAAATAATAACTATCTTTGCACACACACACAGCGCCATCTAGTTCCACACTAAGCAACTAGGCTTGTGTTATGGATACCAGATGGTTGATAAACTACATTTTTTTTTGTTGTAAATAAATACATAAATAAATGAAAAACATCCATAACTCGGGAACAAATATGTCTGTATTCATCATACAAACATATGCCCCTAGCGGGATTTGAACCCGCGACCTTTACTATACCAAACAGGTCGTCGTTGTTTTATTACCAAATAATTTTATGTTTTATCTAAAGCAAGCTACAGATTTGTTACATTTTTTTAATTCTATATCATTGAAAGGTATTCTACTCTGTCCATGTGCAAAAAATCACGGCCTTTAAAATTATAGGAGGTAAAAGTGTATCCTTACTGGCCTATTTAGTTCAGTTTTAAATTTTTACCGTCCACATTCGACCTCATCTTCACTAAACATCAGCCATAAGATTATGTAACTACATCGGTATCGTTATCGATTACGTTGACCAATAGGAGACCGTCAAATTGCCGAGCGAGTGATGGACCAACTAATCACATGTCAGAACGTAATCGATGACGATAACGATGAAATTATGTAATAGAACCCCAGGTGTGATTGAGGTCAAGTACGAACCCGTCGTGCAAAAAAAAAACCTTGTATTTTTAAATACTCAAATAAATGTATCTTATTTTAAAATAAATATACTATAATATAGTATTAAAAGGCCTAATTATCTGAATTTTCTTTCGGGACCCCTGAATGTCACGATTGAAGGACCCCATAAGTATAATTAACAAGTGACCCAGTTAGGTGGATCCGCCAACAAATTGCTGGATCACCACAGGTCGGTGGGATTAGACGGGCCCACACTGATTTATAGTGGAAATCTTTATGTGAACCACAACGGTCATAAATATAGTGACCGCCCGTGGATTCACGTGAAATTGTATGTGAAAATTGTATTAAAAAATCCGTGTAAATTGGATCACCACCGAAAGATATATTATCCAAATATTCCAAACATGTTAGTAGCTAAATATCTTTAAAACGGCTTAACCGATTTTCACTAAGCTTTCGCAAATTTGTCTTTTCTATTAAATGGCCCATCGGCTAAATGGCGTTTCGTTCATACTTCGATTATCTGGCGTCGCACAAATGGCTTTCGCTTATACGAGGGCGGTCCCATAAATACCTTATTTACTTACTGGCAGTTTTTATTTGATTAAATACTCTTTTTAGGAAGAAATTTAAATTTAGAATTAGAACGCGCTAGGTCATTTTCTTTCGAAATCGGGTCCTAAACCTACTATAAAACAGAAACTTATTAAGAAAGAAAAAAAATATATTTATTTATTTTATTTATTTATAAAATAATAATTAATAATTTTGTAACATAAAAACCTTTTTTTTTAAAGAGCGACCTCTCGAGTTTCTTGCTTGTTCTTCTCAGGGGAAAATTGCCTTTTGAAAAAAATCTGACTATTTTAAGTGTACCCTGTGTACCTACAAAATAAAGCATTTTTTGATTTTGATTTTTGATTTTATGCCAATACCTTCTATTTCACTTACCTAATTATTACCTATTTTCGCAGTGAATGAGCTCTGTTACCTTGGGCTGTATGTCAGCGCAGCGTCGGTCGCCTCTCTCGCCATTCAAGCCTGAACGAAGTTGTCCATCGGTCTCTTACCACCATCAGCTGGTTTTTAAATATACTTTAATTACGTGCATTTATCCGACCACTCTTAAAAGGAAAACATCATGAAGAAACCTGTACGCCTGAGAAATTAAAATTCAAAGGCATGTGAAGTCCCCATTGGGCCAGCGTGGTGGACTATGGCCCATACAGGCACCCTTGTATATGAAGGAAGGCCTATATCACTGCAGTGGGATGTTTACGGGCTGGTGATGATGATACAACAGTTTGGAGCGTGCTTTAAGTGAAAGGGATAGACTAATTAAATAACTGAGGTTGTTAGAAAGAGAAAATAGGAACACAGAGGTGCAATTCGATGTAAGATGTCGTTTGATTAGCATTATGTATGCTATTTTTGGCGGGAACTCAGTGAATTTTTGCTTTTTTGTTTTTATTTCTTGATATTAGTGCATTCTAAGTTTTAGAGGCAGAATATTGTACAGCAAAAGTCTGTGACGATGTTCAAATGAAGGGAAATGTAAATTAAAGTGCGCAATGAAGCTTTCAAGTTCCCACAAGAAGCCGCCAAAATCTTCCGTAGATCATTCTACCACTTTACTGAAGAATACTAACGAAGAACTGAATGGGTTCGAATCCCTTTGCCTTCCAACACTGTTGGTGAATAAACAAAAAAAAATGTATGTCACTATGTTTTTGCTAACCGATACAAGATTTCCGGCTTTTTGGTGGGATCTCGGCGAGTGAAGTTGCAATTTTCTTTATATTCTTATAATTTATGCATTCTGACTTTTGAAGCTTAATAATGGCAGGATATTGTGCAGCAAAAGTTAGTGATGGTGTACGTACAACCGAAGTGAAGTGTAAATTAAAGTGCGTAATGAAGCTTTCGGGTTCCCACAAGAAGCCGCCATAATCTTTTGTAAAGCATTCTGCCACTTTACTCAAGAGTGACTTGACCGTGACTAGACTCTGTATGTATACGCCAAGTAAACGACGAATTAATTGTTTTGACTGGTGACTGACTTATAAACTGAAGAAATAAGAGAAATAAGACATTGCTGTATGGACTCAAATCCCTTTGCCTTTTCCGAGAGGAGAGAATAATAAAAAAAAAGGCTTTTTGGCGGGAACTCGGCGAGTGAAGTAGCATTTTTCTTTATAAGTCTTATAATTTGTGCATTCTAACTTTTGAAGCTTAATAATGGCAGAATATTGTGCAGCAAACGTTAGTGATAGTGTACAAGTGAAGGGAAGTGTAAATTAAAGTGCGTAACGGAGCTTTCGGGTTCCCACAAGAAGCCGCCGAAATCTTTTGTAAAGCATTCTGCCACTTTACTGAAGAATGACTTGACCGTGACTAGACTCTGTATACGCCAAGTATACGACGAATTACTTGTTTTGACTGAGACTGACTTACAAACTGAAGAAATAAGAGAAATAAGACATGGCTGTTATGGGCTAGATCCCTTTGCCTTCTCCTAAGGGAGAGAATGAAACCAAAAATAAAAAAAAATTCTTACATCTACATTATGATCGGACTAAAATATTATTTAAAATCTAGAACGTAATACTCACACAATTTCCAATTATTTACAAGTTTCCACAAGACCACCGAGTAAATTAATGTCAGTATAGTAGCAAAGTAAATGCATGATACAGTAGCGGAAACGAGTTCTTAACTGAAATGGAATGGATCAGAGGATTCGGCCGGATAATACTGGCTTAACTCCGCTGCACTACCGCGCTGTGGAACAGTAGGGGCACTAAGCAATCTGTACAGATTTAGTTGCCATATATTTCTCTACCAATCTTAAAATTAACAGTGATGTAGTACATTTCTAAAAGGAATTAGCCAGACATTATAAACTTAAGAAATAAAACCCAGTGGCATTAATTTATATGCTATAGATTATGATATGCGAACAAATCTTTTTCGGGCTTTTCTTATGTCTAAGGATATTTATTTATTTGTTATACTTAAAATATACTCACATTATGTTTAGTCACTTTTCTGTGGTAAGTGATGCATTTTTTTTACAAACAAAATCAGCATTTGGCTTTTTGGCGGAATCTCGGCGAGTGAAGTTGCATTTTTCTTTATAATTCTTATAATTTGTGCATTCTAACTTTTGAAGCTTAATAATGGCAGAATATTGTGCAGCAAACGTTAGTGTTGGTGTACAGGTGAAAGGAAGTGTAAATTAAAGTGCGTAACGGAGCTTTCGGGTTCCTACAAGAAGCCGCCAAAATCTTTTGTAAAGCATTCTGCCACTTTACTGAAGAATGACTTGACCGTGACTAGACTCTGTATACGCCAGAAGAAAACAAATTTCCGCGATAAAGTTATTCCACGCAGGCGAAGGTGCGGGCGGAAAGCTAGTGATTATATTACTTCAACGGTCATACTAGCTCCCACATCTCTAGAAGTAACCCAATATATATGAAGTTACACTACTGGTATTGTCTTCTCTATAACATTGTATCCTGTTGCGCATAATATGGCAAAGTTGCAATGCTGTAAGCTGCATTACTTCCGGCCTGCTTGCCCGGTTAATATTAGAATGCCTTCCTGTGTTTATGTCTGCGGCTAACCAGATATTAGTCGAATCATTGTTCAACAGGAATTAAGTTTATCTATAATGCAATTGATTCATGTAATGGTAAATACCGGCAATTGGCCTGTACCGGTTTTGGCTTTAATATTACACAATATCGATATACAGGTGAGTTTGAATTTGTATTATTCCTGGTAACTGATGACTCCACTCCTGATTACGAACAACTTTCCCAAAAAAACCATAGCCAAATTCGATATAAAAAAATTCGATTTACCTTGCGGTAAAAAAACTCATCCGGTATATTATACTAATTTGAAGCCAATTCTTGCTTCATATTTAATATTGATAAGTTTATTTATGTGGGTGGAAAGCCTTAAAAATACTAGTTTTCGTGATCACACGTAAATTATTAAAGAACAAAGTGTCACATTTAGTCAAAATTTCGAGTTAGGTAATTTTTTTATATCTTTAGATATACACACAGCGCCATCTAGTTCCACGTAAGCAACTATAGGCTTGTGTTGTGGATACCAAATGGTTGATATACTACATAAATACATTTTGTAAATAAATACTTATTCTAAATGAAAACATCACACAAACATATGCCCCTAGCGGGATTTGAACCCGCAACCTTTTGGTATAGTGGCCAGAGTTGCTAACCACTACACCAAACATGCAGGTCGTCATATTTCTAAAAGAATCGTCGTCAATATAATATAAAATGTTATTTCTCCATAAAGCAAAGCAACAAATTGTCTTGAACCAACACCAGGGGGCGGAGGACCTGGTGACCAGTACAGGCAGTCTTCACACACATATTGCAAACTTGTGAAAGTAATAGTATATAAGTAATTACCTAAGTTTTTTTTATGGTTAACTGGATACGCGTTTGACCACAATCTCACCTTTATTTATTTATTTATTTATCGTATCGTACTTGACCTCAATCACACCTGATGTTAAGTGAAGATGAGGTCGAAGGTGGAAGCGTACTAACCCGGAAACCCCAATACATTTGGGGGACTGGCTATCTTATCTCTGACAACCGGAACACAACAATGCCATTAACATTGCTGCTTGGCGGCAGATTTAGATAAGATGGTGGTAGCTAGCCAGGCGGACATTTTAATATGCCCTACCACCAACCAAACCGAGTACTTAAACATGTACCCCGCTGGGGATCGAACCCGCGACCTCCGAATCGTAAACTCAGTGTTATTTACATTGAGCCACGGAGGCGGTTAAATGGGAAGTGATGATGTGGCCGAAGATGAAGCACGCGATCCCAGTAGTAGTAGTAGTAGTAGTAGAAGTTAGTTAAGTTTCGATATTGTGTAGAAAACAATAAATAATTTTAATTATTATTATTCTGTAAATAGGAATTAATAACTATAAATAAAAGGAAATATATTTATTTAAAAACAGTAACAAATAAAGAGATGGAATTTAAATATAAACTACAACAAATGTAAAAAATTGGGGCCGCGAGGCAAGGTACCCAAAACGCTGGCGGCGTTTCCTCGTTGTATGCAGATACTTAAGCGTTGGGCGAGGAAACAACCAGCTCTCGGGTCACCAGTGACATCGACTAAGCGCTTTGAAATATCAAAGAAAAATTTAAGAGCGCCCGGCCCCCAAGGACCTAAAGTTTCGACTCCGAAAGCAAGGAAAATGTATTCGGAACCGATGTCTCTATATTTGTTAATTTTGATGTTTTCCGCCGTCTCGGCGGCTGCACCTGGCCTCCTTGAGATTCCTTGGAGGTGAGACGGGGCGAGAGTGTCGACACAAGTGGCATCCCACACTAAGGCCCGACCCATACTCCAAGGAATCAAGGTCATACGTATCTCGCCGATTTGCGCTACTATGTACAGATAGCCAATATCGAAAGACAGAGTCCCCAAGCGAAGACAACCTGAAGTAGGTATGCCATTATCAGACCGCTTCAGTCGCCTCTAAAAGGAAGCAACCCGCGCCCTCATTACGGCGAAGAAGTCAGGCACTCGCGCTTCAGCAAGCTGGACTCACCGCAATATCGTGGCGTAAGTGCGAAAAGCGTCATTCTAGGACTCTCATAATGCTTTAAGATATCTAAATGAAACTAAGCCACAGTTGGCAAGTGTATAACCGTTAC
The DNA here is from genome assembly GCA_949316235.1 of Oegoconia quadripuncta. NCBI lineage: Eukaryota > Metazoa > Arthropoda > Insecta > Lepidoptera > Autostichidae > Oegoconia > Oegoconia quadripuncta. The sequence continues at coordinate 1,839,716 of OX438745.1, read as the reverse complement.
GGTTAACCGATTTCAATTTAGACTCTTACAATTTCTATAAATAATTTAGAAAAGCCACGAGGAAAAAAAATGATTTTAAATATTAGGTCCTTACCTATGAAATTGGCGTTTTGTATGAAGAATTTCATTAAGACTGTTTTCTCCATACAAACATTTTTGATTTTTTTTTGGGAACGGCAAATCCAAATTTAGCTAATCTTTGTGTGTATAACATTAAGTTATGTATAGGCAGCGTTAATTTTTAAAAGTAACCGCTTTATAAAAGCTTCTGCGAATCAAAGAAATGATTATGGGAAGCACATGAAAAGAGCTCTGTTCAATTTTTTTTATTTTTGATTTAGCCAAGAAATTAAAAAAATATTTCATGTGAAACGTTGAAATAATTTTCCATTTTCCAAATAAAAAACAAATTTGGAGATGGTTTTGAAAATTGCAGGAATTGGTACATATGATTAACGAAGAAAAAAAACTCCTATGAAAGGTAAAGACCCAATATTATGTTCACGCCTGTTACCCGTTGGGGTAGGCAGAGACTATTGATTTCTACTTTCAACGATTCTGACATACTACTCTTGCTTCATTGACTCTCATAAAGTTGTTCATAAATAGTTGTATGTCCCCGAATTGTTAATGGTACGTTCCCTTACCAACACTACCACCCATATTCGTTAATCTTCTTTCAATCATCTCCATATGTCCTAAACCATCTAAGCACCTCCGTGGCTCAATGCAAACAACATTGGATTTACGTTTCGGAGGTCGCGGCTTCGATTCCCAACGGGGTACATGTTTAAGTACTCGGTTTGGTTGGTGGTAGGACATTTTAAATGTCCGCCTGCTTAGCTACCACCATCTTATCTAAATCTGCCGCCAAACTGCAATGTTAATAGCATTGTTGGCTTCCGGTTGTCAGATATAAGATAGCCAGTCCCCAAAATGTGTTGGGGTTACCGGGTCATTACGCTTCCACCTTAGACCTCATCTTCACTTAACATCAGGTGTGATTGAGGTCAAGTACAAACCTGCTCAAGGGGTCCACAGACCCTAAGAGACTCCCCACGCTTGAGAAGATCATGAGAAGACTCTCTCTACCGGTAACTCACAAGTGGAAGTCTCTGGCCTACATCTACGGGAAACAGGCGTGACTTTTTATATATGTATGTAGTTGTAATCAGAAGTCGAAACTATTGAAACCGTTATGAAAGTTCAGTTTCCCTCTATATTACAATACTTATAATATTAAATATTTATATTTTTTATTCATCTATTATATATTTATAAGGTACTTATGTGTGTATTATTATTATTTTTTTATGCACAATGGGTTGGTACTTGACCTCAATCACACCTGATGTTAAGTGAAGATGAGATCGAAGGTGGAAGCGTAGTGACCCGGAAACCCCAACACATTTTTGTTATGTATGTGTATGTATGTAATTATGTATGTAATATATATGTATAAATGAGTGGTTTTGTTTTTGTTTATTAAATAAGTAATTGATTATGTAGGTATTTCATATCTGCATCCGTATTTTGCACAACCTGCCTGTTCCATAAAGTTATAGTCCTACACCCAAAGGTTGCCTGGAAGAGATCGCTATTAGTGATAAGGCCGCCTAATTGTACTCTTTTAAGTATTGTGCTTTGTAAAATGTATGTTCTCCTTTTGTGCAATACACTTTGTTTTTGTATTTTATTATATTGTATATTTTCCAATTTGTGATATCGCCCAGTAGTAGGTCGTGTTTCTTATCTTTCACTTTACTTTATACAATAAAAATTATCTTATCTCACTCACCTTGTAAAGTTAATAATTCCAAAGTAAATTAATCAAACGTCAAAAGAAACATTCATTTTCATTGTGTCAACTTACAACTACGTTGGATACGTCATTTCTCTACTGAACTGGTCAAACAGTAGGGAGATACGTCATTTCATTTGTCACTTCTTTTGTACCTACAACAATAACTCCATTTGAAGCGATGGCAGATATGAATCTAACAAAAAATATTTGAAAAGTGAATTTAAATGTATTTTCTTTACATTTTGATGAGGTTTTGTTCATTTCACTTGGAAAATTGATGGTCAATGAAGATATAATTTGGGGACGTACATTACGAGCTTGTTTAAAAAGGTACTGTCACTTTAACATCCATTGTAATTTTTACAATAATAATAAATGTTATATTAAATAAATAAATAAATAAATATATTTACACAAACACACAGCGCCATCTAGGTCCACAGTAAGCATCTAGGCTTGTGTTATGGATACCAGATGGTTGATAAACTACACAAATACATTTTTTTTTTGTAAATAAATACATACATAAATGAAAACATCCATAACTCGGGAACACATCATGTCTGTATTCGTCATACAAACATATGCCCCTAGCGGGATTCGAACCCGCGACCTCTTGGTAAAGCAGTCAGTTTCTAACCACTACATCAAACAAATATAACCTTAGTTCCGATTTAACTTAATGCTATTGACATAGTAATAATTTTGAATAGTCAAGGCAAAATGAAGTGACATCAGCTTTGCTTTGCAACAGTCGTCGCGGTTAGCGCTGTTTTTCGGTGAGCCTTCTCCCTGAGGTGAAGGGCGGGAGGAAAGGCTTATTAGTAACGGGAGGGCTTAGAGCATTAATAAACGGAAAATTAATTTGTTTGAAGGCGCATCATTGATGAACTATAAAACAAATTTCCATTAAGTTTTCAGAGATATATATAATAAGTAATAATTATATAAGTCAAATTAATATTTAAGTATTTATGTTATTAAACAACAATAAATAAATGCATGGAATTTATAAGCAAACTAGAGAAATTGTTAACAATCGCTGTCATCGTTTCTTCGCTAGTGACATAGCAAGGCGCGTTGAAATTTTTTTTTAATTAAAATCTCCTGGCTCCCATGTATATAAAGTTTTGACTCCGAAAGCAAGAATGTCATGTCATCGGGGCCAAAGTACCTACATTTATTCAGTATTTTTTATGCAGCCCGAGCTCCCAACATCCTTGAGGTTGCTTGGAGGTGAGATGCCCTATCTCGTGACCAACACAACCGGTATTTCACACTAAACCCCAAACTGGTATTTTAAACTCATGTTCCAAAGAAGGTTACATTTCAAATGGAAAAAAAATGTTAGGATTCAGTATGAAAAATTCAATCAATTTTCATATAATTTTGAAAGGCTAGTTGGTTCATACTCGACAGCACCCAAATCGTAACATGACGCATCTTTTGCCCGTTCGCAAAAGTGTTTTTGCGTCAAATGTGAAACATCCCTAAATGTGATTATATTTATTGTTGAGAATTCTTGATAATGTGGATTATTTCTTGAATAATGACACCAATTAATATAAAACTATTCTTTATTATTTACTTTTAAGCTTTTATTACAAAATCAAAATAGCAGCGTCTGCGTTCTAACATGATATAAAATTGTATATAAGATGGCCGCCAGGCGGCGCAGGAGAGGTACGCGCGGGAACAGCTAGTGCGTTTGGTTATTGCCATTCTTGGCGTAGACATTTATTAAGTAGTAGTAAGCCAGCAGGTTACCTCATTCAACAAGTATTATTGCTAACAGTTGTGTAAATCGTGTAAAAAGGTCGGAATTGTTTAAACATGCCGGCGTTATCGCAGTAGCAGCCCGCATAACGTGCAAAAGTCATACTTGACAGGTTTTATTACTAGCACCCGGTAATTCCGACTAATTAATCCGTGTTTAACATCCGCCATTACTCGCCGCCTTTTCCCGGCAAATATTTTCCCAAGGAGCGATAAATTTATTCAAACAAAATTAATAATTTTCGACAGGCAATGTTTGCGTTATAAATATCGGAGGTAATACTTTCTGACCGATGGTAAATTAACGGAAATCGGTACGTTTTTTGCCCTTTTTTTGGGGTGGTAACATTTTTATGTTGTTCGATTTTTAAACGACTTTAGTGACTACCTAATGTGGGCAACATTTATGTTTGAATTAACCTATTTAATAACTAATGAACTGATTTTGTAAGTGCTTTTGTATAGGCAATCGAAAGTTTTTTGAACGATTTCGACTATGGTTGGTCTATTTCAGTTATTTCCATAGTATACTGACCTACGGCATTCTGTTGTGGGGAAATGCCGCGGACATAAATTGTATCTTTGTTCTGCAGAAACGAGCGGTTCGCGCGATTTACAAACTGGGCCCCAGAGTGTATCTTAGGAATAAATTTAAAGAAATTAATATATTAACATTAGCATCGCAATATATTTACGAAAACTTAATATATGTAAGAAAAAATATAGAATTGTTTAAGAAAAATAGTAATATAATGTTAATACCAGATATAAAAATAAACTTGCTGTTAAAACCTTACCTACATACGAACACTGCAAACTAAATATAAACTTGTAAAAATACATACACACGAACATCGTATCTCCCCCTTTTCGGGAGTCGGTTAAAAATATATATTATTATAAAAAGGTATTATGTAGTTTTACGATATTTCACTATGATATTACACATAAAGACTTATGAAGTTACACAAATCTAGCTCACCAAAAATGTGTCGAAATTATTATAGTTGGACAGTACATAGGCTCCTAATAAATATTTTTTTTTTATGATTAACTGGATACGCGTTTGACCACAATCTCACCTAATGGGAAGTGACGATGTGGCTTAAGATGAAGCACACGATCTCAGTAGATGCCTATTCGCCCTGCTCTTGAATATCCCAAGGTTGTAGGATTCAGGACAGACTGACGCCGGAAGGGAGTTCCTTGCCTTGGCTGTTCGCATTATGAACGAACCGCTTAGTGCGAATAAATAAATAATAGTTGATAATTACTTACATACATAACATTACAACCTTTATCCCAAATGGGGTGGTCAGATATATCCCAAACATTAGCGTTAGGCAAGAAGTAAGTTAAATAATTTGCGTTTAATTTAAGTTGTTAATATTAATGTTAATAATACTTTAGATTAAATTTATAATTTGCAGTGTACAAACAGCACTATTTAATTTTGTAAGGCGTAATGTTAACACATAAATGAATATATTAGGTCCTTACCTATGAAATTGGCGTTTTGTATGAAGAATTTCATTAAGACTGTTTTCTCCATACAAACATTTATGTTTTTTTTTTTTGGAACGGCAAATCCAAATTTAGCTAAACTTTGTGTGTATTATCGGATAACATTAAGTTAAGTATAGGCAGAGTTAATTTTTAAAAGTAACCGCTTTATAAAAGTTTCCGCGAATCTAAGAAATGATTATTGGAAGCACATGAAAAGAGCTCTGTTCAATTTTTTTTATTATGTGATTTAGCCCAGAAATTAAAAAATATTTCATGTGAATCCTTAAAATAATATTCCATTTTCCAAATAAAAACAAATTTGGATATAGCTTTGAAAATCGCAGGAATTGGTACATATGATTAACGAAGAAAAAAAATCTCCAATTTCATAGGTAAAGACCCAATATTAATAAATAAATGAATATGGATCTATTTACGGAAGCCCAAGATGAGACCTTTCCCAAATTTGTCCAGTATGTATTTTTTTGTGGTGTAACTCCTATAAACTTAAAGTTCCTCATTTTTTATAAAAGGATAGAACACACATTCTGTAGCTTACTTTAGGTATAGTATAGGTATTTACGAGTAGTTATAAAACCTACAATATTAACATTTCATTCTAACACTAAACTAACAATTCATACTCGCATTAATTACTGTGTGCTTAGTTACGTACAATTCTATTTAATTAGTATAAATTCAAATATAATAATAATAATAAATAATAAAAGGTATTTATTCATCACAAAAAAGAAAAAAAAAACACAAGCATACATATACATAGAACCGAGAACCACAGTATTGTGATGAATGGGTAGGGACTCAGCAGTGTTGCTGATTTTCAGTCCCCCCCTGTAGAGTAGTTGCTGCCACCAAAGACAGTATGGGCGACTTTCCAATGGCTAACGATTTTTGTTACATATATTTTTGTTTTTAAGTTTAGGCGTGGCTCTGGACAACGTAGAAATTAAATTAAAATGTAAGAAATAAGAGGCCCTATCTGTTAGCGCCATCTTTCGAGCCACTTTGAACCACCTTACTAAGCGATCAGAAAATCGCCCACTAGAACTAAAAAAAAAATTAAAAAAACTAATATTATTAGCATAATAAAGTACAAATAGTTTAAATTTTCCTGTGGCCAGAGAGGAATGGGACAAAGTGAACAATATACCCTGCTAAGATACCAATGCTATCCTCTATTGAAAATTATAATAATAAAATAAGGCGTTAATGATAAAAGTGCGAGATGATCATTATAAAATTCTGTGAGTTTGACAAGTACCTATTTAGGCATACACAGGCATAACATATCATACTGGCAGAGAAATAAGAGTACACTGACAAATCGTGCACCAACTAATTAATTATATAACTAGTACCTACATTTTTATTTTTTTGAAAGACCAGATGCACGCTGCATATGGGTATATAATTATATGTATTATTATTATTTTTTAATATATATATTATGGATGTATGTTTGTATGTATTCAATTAACGTATGTATTTATATGGGTGATTTATTTATTTTATTAAAATTAGTTTACCGTGCAGGCTACCTACATGTCATGTGCATAATGCTTCTTAACCCAAAGGTTGCCTGGAAGAGATCGCTTTTAGTGATAAGGCAGCCAAATTGTACTATCCCCTTTTTCTTATTTTTTTGTATGCTTCTTATTGTTGTACAATAAAGAATATTTTGTTTGTTTGTTTGTTTGTTATTAAATTAAAGTTACCACTGTGAACTTCATTGTGTTGTAGAAGACGCTAATAAACAATAAATCACTTATTTTCCAGACAATAAAGTCCATCTTTGTTAGTACAGTCACCTATAAACTATATTAGTAAATAGTGGTAGACATTGAAAATTTAAGATAACAATTATAAATTCAAAATATGTCAATTGAAAAATTAAAATTAAAATTAAAATATTATTATTATTATTATTAAATTCTTTATTGCACACAAAAATAAAATACAAAGAACATTTAACATAGACGATGAAGTGTACAAAGGCGGTCTTATCGCTGATAACGATTTCTTCCAGACAACCTCAGTTAAAGAAGCTTTTTTAGTAAGTAGTTAGAAATATTTTATATATACTAAGATTTACGAAAACAATTTTCTAAAAAATTAATCAATGGCTATTTTATATTTTCCAAAAATAGTTTATTGAGTCGTGATAGTTGCCATGGGCGAAATTTTTAATAAATATAAAGAAGTGATTATATATTTATTTATTTAGCTAAACAAGTATGTACATGAAAAAACAAATTAATTAAACACAATTAAAAATAAGTACCTATATCTTATAGAAAAAATACGCCGTCCAACTCGGTTCCGTGAGGCATAGTACCTAGAAGTTATTGATCGATTCTTTTGAAAATCGTTACAGATGTTCTAAGTACATTCTCTGATGCAATGAAATTGACAGTGATAATTTTATCTAATAGTATATATTATGTTTTATTAATAAATACCTATGCTATATATCTAAAGTAAGCTACCGATTTGTTAGAAAACATGTTTATTCTATCACTGACAGGTAGTTTATCCATGTGCCAAAAATGCCTTTAAAATTATTGGAAGATAAAAGTGTATCCTTACCTAAATACAGAGATAATCGCGATAAACGCCCTTCTTGTAGCCCGGTAAAAAACCTCACTTATTGTTTTTATTTTTTAAACAGTTAGGTAAGCTTAAGTAATTGCATAACAATACAATTTATTTTATAGTGCCCTTACGTCATTTCAGCTATCAGATAATTAAGTTAAGATATAAATGGTTGACATTAAAGCGTGACCTTCAAACAAAATGACTTCCATTTTATGTTTTGGATATTTTTAACAGGACTATTTATCAATAATGACTGTAAATTGTAAATTTAGAAAAATGACATTTAGATAAACAAACTATGTTAATAGCTGAACCGATTTCAATCAAATATGGCAAAAATCACTTTCGAAAAAAATTCATCATTTTTGCGCTACCATGCCACAAACAGACAAAGGCTTTTTGGATCGGAGTTAGATACTTAGATCATCTAAAATAGTTTTATGAAGTTTTTTTCAAAAATACAATGTAAATCATACTTATATTATTTAGTTAGTACTTCTAGTATCCTCGTGTTTAAACTAGATATAATAATGTTATCCTTCCTCTCTAAATATATATTGTACAACACGTTTGTTTAAAGGCCTGTGGATAATGAGCAATGACCTGAAAACGAGCCCATCCAAACCAAAATCAAAAAAATCCTAACGGATTTCTCATAAACTGGCACACCTTGCCAATCAAACCCTGGGTTACAACCAATCTCTTATAGTAAATAAGGTGCGATCTCACTAAGACTTCGAAGAATCCGCAAGGCCACTATATCTCACGAAAATGCATTCTCAAGATGAATAAAAAAAAACATCACGTACCTATTTTTGCTCCACAGCAGTGAGAACATACACTTAATTCTCAATTCACTTGGACACAACACAGATAACACGGTATGTGGCACAATATTATTTTATATTTTTTTTAATTTCAAAATTGGAACGCGATGCCGGTAGCGCGGGAGAGACAGCGTCGTCCGCGCGATGTGACGGCGCCAAAACTACTGACCATTCGGGATCCCGGTGTGGCAGGGTGTGGGAAAAATTTCCCGGGAAAATTGCCGATGAGAAATTGGATTTTGCTGATACAGTTTGTGGCTACAATTTTAGTTTAATTTCTAATTAATCCCAGAGTTACAAAGTATTTGTTTTTCACTGTTCAGTCTCAGTCTCGTCCACTTTTCTTTGCAAATAGAGATGGACTCAGCTTTACGTGGCGAGAAGAAAAGAGTAATCTAATTTACTTAATGATTTACAAAAAGGCTTGGCTTCTAAGTGCATATCTATCTCAAATGAAAACTTAGTATATAAATTTTAATCAATGCGTAGATTTTGTAAAATGAAACAATTACAAAAAATAGATTCACCGTCATCCGTTTCTCTTCCAGTGGGTAAGCAACTTAGGGATTATGAGAGTAATTAATTGTATAGTCTAGTAATTGGCCGCTGCTCTCAAAAACACAGACACAGTAATATACCTTTATAGACTGTAGATGACGATGATTGAACACTAGGCGTTAATTTTAGACTGGTAATACACGCTATGTATATTCTGTAAATATATTGATCCATCTTTATTGTTTGTTAATTTTGGCCTGAATGTTTGTCTTTATTTTTTTTATGCACGACGGGTGCTTACTTGACCTCAATCACACCTAATGTTAAGTGAAGATGAGGTCGAAGGTTAAGGTTGTGAACTTATGTACGAGTTTATGCAATAAACTTTTTATTTAACTATGTCTAACACGTGATTAATAGAATATAAAAGAATATCTTTACTTGCTTTAAATGTGGTTACATTACATTGTTGGTAATATTGGTAATAGTAGATGTCTCACACTTAGTCTTTTCAAATACGTCGCTGAATATAATTCAACACAAATTATAATACTGTGAATCGTTGTACATACGTAACATCACGATCTTCATCTCGAATGGAGTGGTCAGACATATCCCAAACATTAGCGTTTGGGTGTTCCAAATATTAAAAAACAACATCCACTGTCTACCTTCCAAAATACTCAGAAGTGCTATGCGACAGGGGCGAGTCGCTTGCCGTTGAAACGTAAAAATCTATAGATTTTTTTAATGGGAAGAGACGGGTCGTTCTGTTCCTCGAAACCAATCGTTGTACGTACGGAATAAAAAGATATATTTTTAAATCAATCTGCAACTGAGTAGTAACAGATGTACGTAAACCATTCAATTCGCACCTGATCTTGAACTAGAATTTGTTACAGCTGTGAATAAATCTATTATGACTTCAATCGGCAAATGTTTCGTTGCTATAACACGATTTTTTTGTACTTAAACCTTTACGTCATGGGCTTATTATCCGACTAGGTACGACGAGGCCAATTCGGAGGGTAATGTTTTATTTTAGTTTAGCTACAGCCTAAGCTCATCAACCGATTTGGACTAATAATAATTTGTCTTTAGTTTCGTATTAATCCCGTGTGTGTCACAGGATATATGACGTCATGACAAACCCAATATGGCGGACGCTAGCCGCCATTTTGTCGCACTTGTCAACAAATTATTCCAGCACCGCATCGAGTTGGGTATCAAATAATATATCTCGACGAAAGAAATTCATAAACGAAACCAGATTTTGATAAATACAAGTTATGGGTTTAATTAAATGTCAATCACACTATGTGTAAGGGTCCAAAGTATTTTTCTTGACATCGGATAGTAAAGGATTTCCATAAAATATCAGCTGATATCACAATACAAATACAAAAAGACGACGTATATAAAATCGTTTTTGAGAGAGACTGGTGCAGACACCAGTCTCTCTCACACAGGTTTCCTAGTACAGATACTAGGAAACCTGTGTGACAGATCACCAGCCTCTCACCCTCTGGGGTGGCTCTCTCATTGTGAGTATGTGTCCAAAAACTTTAATGGTGTGAGTGAGAGGGGGTCGGGGGGGGGGGGGGGGAAAGCTATGTGTGGATATGTGTGTGTATGTATATGTATGGGGGTGTGGGTGTAGACAATATTAGTTTGAGACGAGATAGTAGGTATTTTATCTGATACTATCTACATATTTCTTAACCACACTAATTTCATTAGAACAAATAATTTAATGTCACTTCAACGTGATGCTAAGGCGTTTAAAATTAAATTCAAGGTACATTAGCTACTTATTGGGTTTTCTGTAACTGTTTCACAATTGTATACAGGGTGATACCTAATATTTTGGTCAAACTTTTCCTATAAAAGTGACTGAAAAGAGAAATGTTCCACTTAACCAAATTACACCATGGAGCCAACTTTCGCGATATAAAAATCTGCTATACAATCATTATGACGACCAATAAAATTGGTGACGCTGTCTGCGAAACGAACGGTTGCGGTAAATGTTTGTGTGATGAATATGAACATTTCATTCCTGAGTCATGGATGTTTATAAAAATATTTATGTATGTTTATCCGTCATATAGTATCCTATACAAGCTTTGCTTAGTTTGGGACTAGATGATTGGTGTAAGTGCCCGAAATATTTATTAATGGATTTCCAGAGCAACCGCTGCGTGGTCCCCACTCTGGATTTTTTATATCTCAGTAGTAAAAGTTCGTCGAATTTTATAAACAATTTACTAAGACACTAGATATCACTCTGTATATAAATTACGTTTAGAATATTGGTACAACCTTATTAAAATGTGATATTAGGAAATCACTCAAATAGAAAACTATACTTTTTTTGAAATAGAATAGTGTATAAAACACTAGACTTCATTTACTCTAAATTAGATTAAAAGTAAGACCTAGGCGTAATTACTTTGACCAAGTGAAAGAAAAGGTGAATGCCGTGTCGTACCAAGAGGTTAAAACGAGGGCGGAAAGTAGAGTGACGTGGTCATTACTCCACCGACAAGAGCATAGCTCTTAAATTGAAGAGATAGATTCAAAGTGATTAGGTATGAACAATAACAATACTAGTTACAAGGGAAATGGACATGCATGTTATTATTTAGTGCCCCAAAAATTCAAATGGAACGAGTATTGTAAAACTTACTTCTATTGAATACTTACAGATGTATGTATATTGCATTACTTTACGCACTAAACAACTATTTTGTAGTAGACACTATGTATCAACTGACCTTATAGATGTCTTCATAGTCTACTTAGACATATGTTACTACAGAAATACCAAAGATGAAAAGCAGACTGCTAAGTATCCATTCAATAATAATGTCCAAATTGAAAAATGGGTCAATTCGAAAAGTAGCACTAAACAGTCCACTGTAGAACTTATTGTTGTCCAGTTTGGAGAATAATCAATTCGAACATGGTTATTGGCCATTTTATAAATAAAAACAAAACATATGTTTGTATATACCAAGTTGAGTAATAACGGATATCGACTACATGACTTAGGATATTACATTTTAATGATAATATTTCTAATTAAGCATTTAATAATTTACCAACTCTTTATGTTTCTTAAGGGCGACACCCTGGCCTGGAAGACAAATTTCTTCCTACTTCAGATACAACTCTTCTATTCTTGAGTGAACATTTAATGTTACATTGTGTGACAAACAAATAAAGATGTTTATATTTGTTGCGAAAACGTTTAATCACGCGAAAATTCCCGATCGCTGGCATCCCTATTCCGGGAAAATGGCGGGAAATGGCGCCTGCGTGCTCCCACCCCGCGCGTTCGCGAAAACTTAGCGCCAATCGAAGTGACGAATTATGGTCTGCACATTGCATTTGCCTTATTACCAGATTAATGGGCTGACAACTTTTTTTTATTACAGTTCCGTAGTTATAGACGTCACTAGGGATGGAGTTGTACATAGACTACACTTAATTTCTTCACGGGAATACTTTCAAAGTTAAACAAGTTGGTTTAAAGTAGAACTCGATTTGTTTCCGTAGTTTTAAGCGCCGGTATGTCTGTAAACAACTTGTCTATGCGGACATAAAGGGAGTGAGTTCGGGCAGTACGTACAGCAACAAAAATGAATATTTTGATTTTTTTTAAAATATATATAAGAGGGCGGCAAACGAGCATGCGGGTCACCTGATGGAAAGCAATCACCGCCGCCCATGGACACCCGCAACACCAAAAGGGTCACAGATGCGTTGCCGGCATTTGAGGCTCGTTTCCTGAAGGTTCCAATGTCGTACTCGTTCGGGAATATCCAGGAAGTCCGTTCCACAGGGTGGTCGTACGTGGTAGGCAGTTTCTTAAGAAACGTACAGTGGCAGACTTCCACTCAGCCAGGTGATGTGGATGGAGTTTTAATTTTCGGCGAGAAAGAGAGAGCGAGTGATTTATATTGATATGAAAGATTTTATTATAATTTTCAAAAAGGGTAATTAATACAAAGCGCATTAGCACTAGTAGCTTAGAAGTGACAGGAAAGTAAGATGACTGACGGACTTGTTTCACAGATTGCTTCCATTTTAATGCAGCCAGTGGGGGCCCACGTCACGGCGATGGCGACCAATAGAATCGAACCCGCGACGTTTCTCTTGTTCTATTGGTAGGTAACCGGTATAAGTACAGTAGGCTCAAGCGTCGACACAACTTTAAGGTGGAAATGAAGATCAAGATACACGTTTAACCACGTTTTGTATTGTATAACAATCTACCACCACATTGTATAACAATATGCCTGACGAAATAAAATTAGTTAATTACCAAATGTTTAAAATTCGATTGATACAATTGCTTCAGGCAAAGTGTTTCTATGATGTCAAGGAATATTTAAATTATCAGAATGCTATTTAAAGTGTCACAAATCATATATTGCACATCTGCATGCAGATTCAATACATGATTCCTAAATTTCTTATCAGACCTTATACGCTGCATTCTGGCAAATAAATAATTTCTTTCTTTCTTTCTCATGTTAGGGCACAGCCTCCTCTCACTGGTACAGGATATGGGCTGTAATCCACCATTAGTGAATTTCTGTCAGACTAGTGGCTACAATACAATACAATACAATACAATACAATACAATACAATACAATACAACACAACACAACACAACACAACACAACACAACACAACACAACACAACACAACACAACAAAACGCAACGCAACGTAACGCAACGCAACGCAACGCAACGCAACGCAACGCAACGCAACACAACACAACACAACACAACACAACACAACACAACACAACACAACACAACACAACACAACACAACACAAATCAACACAACACAACACAACACAACACAATACAAATACACTTTATTGTACAAAAGGAGAACATACAGTACAAAAGGCTACCTGACAGTCGCTGTTTTTAAACCGTCCCAATAGGCCACTGACGTGGTTTAACGAGTGCCTTCAATTAAAAACAACAGGGACCAACTATTTACATTCATTCTTGTTGTGTATATAGAAAAGGAGGGTATCTGTGAATACCACAACGGGTGTCTTGTGGAATAAAGTCAGTGTGCTATTATAGACTACCGGCGGTTTTACTCGTGTCTCAACCTAAGGGATATAGACCCCTGTTTCCCATACTTACCAGAGGCCGGAGTGTGAGTTTTGTCTCGTTTTTAACTTCACCATCGCGTTCGCGTTTACGCAAAAAGTATCTATGAAAAAAATCGTTTTGTACACTATCCGCTAGAGGCGCTGCACATTTTTTGATACAAATCGTGGCGTAAACGTGAACGCGGTAATAAAGTTAAGTCGAAACATAACTCACACTCCGCCCTCAGTTCTAAAGGCGAATAAGTTATTTACTTGGTAAATCAAATAACTATCGACTTATTATTTTCATGATTGCTGAAAATATAGACCACATTTTAATAATGAGTTTCTTTTTCGATTGATATCTTGTATAAAGATGTAAAAGATTATTGAGCCAATACAGCTTCTTCAGTTGTATTAGTTGTTATGACGACCTGTTTGGTGTAGTGGTTAGCAACTCTGACCGGTATAACAAAAGGTTGCGGGTTCGAATCCCGCTAGGGGCATATGTTTGTGTGATGAATACGGACATGGGTACCTGAGTTATGAATGTTTTTCATTTATAATTAATATTTATTTACAAAAAAAAATGTAATTATGTAGTGTATCAACCATCTAGTATTCACAACACAAGCCTGTAGTTGCTTAAAGTGGAACTAGATGGCGCTGTGTGTATATCTAAGGATACCTATTTATTTATTTATTAGTCAAGTCTCAGTCTGTGTTCTAGACTAAAATCATAGATTAACGTGCCCTCCAAAGCACAGAAACACTCGTATTAAAATATCAAGTAGTCACCCACCCACGCAAGGAGTGACCGCGCCACACGCCTCGCCGCGCCATAAGACTCATAAGTGATCGTTCGATTATTGCTAAAAACCTAACCTAAATTTGGGGCGCTCCATAGAATCGAACGCTAAAACAGCGGCTTACAACCTTGGCATTCTCCTTAAGGTCAGACGATATTAAAAATAATAATAATAAATATCCTTAGACATACACACAGCGCCATCTAGTTCCACAGTAAGCAACTATATGCTTGTGTTGCGGATACCAGATGGTTGATATACTACATTTTTTTTTGTAAATAAATAGATGCTTATTATAAATGAAAACATCCATAACTCGGATACAATGTTGCTAACCACTTCACCAAACAGGTCGCCAGGTACAGAAAGAATGCTTCAATACTTCTTACATAGATGTGATTGTCACAGTCATTGATCACACAGCCCAATGTTTATAATTTATTGAAATGAAATGAAATGAAATGAAATGAAAATCATTTATTCATGTAGGCAATACAATATGCACTTATGAACGTCATTTGTTTTTTAAACTACCACTAGCTCGGAACGCGACCACTACTGAGAAGAGCTAGCGAGAAACTCAGAGGGTTTGTCTCTTTTCAATAAATCATGTACAATCAAGAAAGGTTACAACAATTTTATATATCGAGTAGAGGAGCCGTTTAATCCCATGGATTACTTTCATTAATATAGTCTGAAATTTTGTAATATCCCTTTTTACATAATTTTTGTTTTATAATAAGTTTAAATTTATTAAGCGGAAGATTCCGTATATCCATGGGAACCTTGTTGTAGAAGCGCACACATTGACCTCTGAATGACTTATTAACTTTACTAAGTCTACTAAAAGGTACAGCTAATTGATTTTTGCTCCTTGTATTGACATTATGTCGGTCATAATGTTTCTCGAATGAATATATATTTCTCTTAACATATACAAGATTTTCATATATATATTGTGACGAAAATGTTAAAATATTAATTTCTTTAAATATTTGTCTTAATGTATCTCTTGACCTTAATTTATAAATTGCACGAATAGCTCGTTTCTGTAAGAGAAATATGCTATCTGTATCAGCAGCGTTTCCCCACAGCAAGATACCATATGACATCAAGCTGTGAAAGTAGCTGAAGTAGACTAAGCGCGCTGTTTCAATATCACAGATATTTCGAATTTTCTTAACAGCATATGCGGCAGAACTGAGTCTTTTCATTAGTTTTTTAATATGGGGTCCCCACTGTAACCGAGAATCTAAAGTCATACCAAGGAATACAGTTGTGTCCACAAGTTCCAACTGTTCATGTTTAATTCTTATTTTGGTGGCAACCTGTTCAACATTAGGTAATGAAAATCTAAGACATTTCGTTTTGTTCTCATTAAGGAGCAAGTTATTGACTGTGAACCATTCGACTATTTTTGAGACAGCATTATTCACTTCGTCATATGCTAATTGATATCTGTCAACTTTAAATATTAAAGAAGTGTCATCAGCAAACAATACGATCTCGTGTCTTTCCTTAGCAAGGTGAGGTAAATCGTTGATATAAACTAAAAATAGGAATGGTCCCAGTATTGAACCCTGCGGTACGCCCATGCTAACTGCAGATCCTGATGATCTCTCTCCATTGATATCAACCCTCTGAATTCGATCACGTAGATATGATTTCATTAGGCTGAGTGCTTGGCCCTGGACGCCATAATGGTGTAGTTTCATAATTAAGATGTCATGGTGGACGCAATCGAAAGCCTTGGACAGATCACAAAAGATGCCAAGGGCGTCCTGTGAACCCTCCCAGGCATCAAAAATATGTTGTAACAACTCAATACCGGCATCTGTTGTCGAACGTCCCTTAGTGAAACCAAATTGTTTGGTTGTAATCAAATTATTCAAATTGAAATGTGAGAGCAATTGATTTAAAATTAAGCTTTCAAATATTTTACTTAAAGTCGGTAAAATTGAGATCGGTCGGAAGTTTGTACGAACTTGAGTATCACCAGACTTAAATAACGGAATTACTTTACTATGCTTCATCATATCAGGAAACACACCATTATTAGTACACTGGTTGAAGATAATAGCTAAATGAGGAGCAATATCCTCTATAATAAAACTAATTATTTTAACTGATAGACCATGAAGATCCGCTGTCCTTTTCATATTTAAAGATTTAAATGTCTTAATAATACATAATGGTGTAACGTGATGAAATTTAAATACATCGGTACATTCGGTTACATTTTGTTTTAGTAATAATTCAGCGAGAGTGGGGGAAGAATTAAGAGACTTAGTTATCGATACTGGAATGTTAGTGAAAAAACTTTCAAACGCGTCCGCTTTAAATATTGCATCAAATTAACTATGAGGAGGGGTAATGCATTTTTTTTTATATCTTTATTTAATTTAGGGATTTTTGTACACAGAGTGACGATGCCAATCCCATCGTATCCTAATACAAATGTTTACCGAACATAGAGAACTTTACTTTATATGCTGATACAACTTTTAGTGGTTTACCAGGCTCAGGTGCATGGAATACTGAGATCTGGGATAGTTCGTTCAAGTACCAACTGGCTGCACTCGATTCTGTGGAACGACGTGACATAAGACTGAGGAATCATTCGATGACTGTGGAACTCTTTGCCGGAATCTATTAGGAAAGCTCAATCTTTAAATATTTTTAAATTTCAAGTCAAAAACCACTACTTAGGTCTCTGGCTTTTTTCTTTTCGTTGACTCCCGCCTCGTGAACATTAGTTGACTATCTATAAGTGTTTCTAGTGATTGTGTTTTATACTACATATTAAGTATTTATATTAAGTTAAGTATTAAGTCAATTAATATTGTATTATTATTATATTTATGCATGCACCCTACCTGTTTTTCTACCTACAAATGTCCCATAGCTGTGGGTTGTCTGGAAATTAAATATAAATTGACCTCTTTAATCGTTTTAATGGAAATTAAATAGTTTTAATAAAAATGTTTAGCTTTGTACACCCAGTCAATGCGTTCTTTCATATTTACCAAGGTCGACTGGAAGAGATCCCCTTATGGGATAAGACCGCCTTTGTACGTAATTTTAACTTACATTTAACTTATCGAGTATAATATGAAGTACAATAAAGCGTTTACAAACAAACAATAATCATTATAATTACTATTAACTCGGTGATTTACGGCGATTGAACGGAAGTGAAATCAGGAATCGATATCTTAATAAAACAATTGTTATTTCCGTAATAATAGAAGCGGTAACTACAATTCATTGTGGAATGGAATGCCTATATAACTTCAACTTAATGAAGCAACAGTTAATATTTTTACTGTTCCTTCACTGTTTATTTACGAAAATATTATTAACGTTCGAAAAAATATTTCTGCGTACCAGAAAAATAGTGACAAGCATAATTTAAATTTGAGATATAAGAACAAATTGGCTACCCCTATGTTCAGACTAAGCAAAGCATCATTTGTGGGACAAAAAGGTTATTATAAAATTAGTGACTACCTGAATGACAAACACGCTTGGTGTACTTCGACTAGCTCCTAAAATTATAAAATTGTATTAATTATATACTTTATTTAAAAAAAAAGGACAACAATGATGTTTCTTTTCTTGCGTCACATTTTTTCCCACAAATGATTTCCCTTTCCGAAGCGGTAGTAGCTTGGACATACCGACTGACAGATAAATGCAATAAACCTTTTTTATTTCCAGTAGATTTAAATTGACATTCAACAAATGATATAATGTATCTTACGTTGAAATAAATGCTTGAAGTTTGAAGTTTGAATAATACATGTTTATGGCCGCAAACGGCTGATTTTTAAACCCCCGATGAAAAACGACGGGTGTTATGTATTTGATGGTGTTGTATATCTGATCGTATCTTCCTGGTTATGGGCCCAGACCGTAGCCTGGTTGAGACTATATTTTTAGGGAGTACAGTGTAGTCTAGCATTTGTCAGGATGAACCTTAGTAATGTTTAAGTGCAGTTTTTTTATATTAAACGAGGGGACAGGTTCTTAGCCATGTTCGATGTAAATCGGTTAAGTCTTTTCAAAGATAGATTTTAATGAAGTTTTTGGATGGTTTTTTTTTATGGAAAGCGGTTTGGCCTTTTAAACATTATATTTTTTTGTCAAGGTTACCTTTTAATTCATAGTTATAATAAAGAAATAGGTACATAAAAATATTAATGATAAAAAATGCAGTCGAAACGTAAACCTCCTCCTTCTAGAAGTCGGTCAAAAGTACTTACCAGTTCTCCACAACACTCCCTGAAGGGAAGCGCAAACGAAAATAAATACTTATTGGATGCAGACCGAACATTTATTTGAAATATTTAGAGCTCTTGTTGCATTATGAAGGGGTCACCTGGGACTCCGGACCGCTGTGGGAGAGTGGATTGCATGCTAGGTACTCACAAGCATGCAGGTAATGTATGTAGCAGAACATACAACCAATAAATATCATGAAGGTATCGAAATATTATTATAGATACGTATGACAAAGCAAAATAGTATAGGGTTTTGTTAGAAAAGGTGAGGTAATACTCGCGCCATTTAATAGGTCTTTACCTATGAAATTGCCGTTCTGCAGTACTGGCCATTTAAAATCAAAATAATTTTTGTTAGGCTAAGAATTCTAATTTCAAATTAATTTTATTTTAAAAACATGGAATTCTTTTTCCAAAAGTAGTCATTTGTTTATTGCATGGTTAGTGTTACATTTTCATCGCATTTCAATCTTTTTCGTCATCATGGATACGTTAAAAATTCGAGTAATTAAGGAATATGAGTACCGTCGTGGCAGCAACGCGGCACAAGCGGCACGCAACATCAACGACGTTTACGGAGCTAACCCTACAAACCAACGCACCACCTGTTATTAGTTTGCTCGCTTCCGTTCTGGGAATTTCGACCTAAAAAATGAACCTCGCGGTCGTCCGAAGACTTTGGTCGACAATGACGAATTAAAGGCGATTGTGGAAGCTGATGATACACAATCTACGGCTGAATTAGCAGCAGCTTTCGACGTTAGAGTCAAAACAATATTGGTCTATTTGCGTCAAATTGGTAAGGTAAAAAATCTTGACATAATTATGGGTGCCCCACGAACTCATTGATCGCCAGCGCGAAGTACGCGTCCAGACGTGCCTTGCACTGCTCAACAGACACATAAATTAAGGAATTTTGAACCGCATTGTTACCTGCGATGAAAAATGGACTCTGTTTGATAACCGCAAGCGCTCAGCAAGTTGGTTGGATCCTGGTTCAGCACCTAAACAATGCCCTAAACGAAAACTTACCCCTAGAAAAGTGATGGTCACTGTTTGGTGGTCTAACGCCGGTGTGATTCATCACAGCTTCTTACCAAACGGGATGAGCATTACTGCAGATGTGTACTGTGAAGAACTGAACACAATGATGGAGAAGCTGGCACATCTCCAACCAGCATTGGTCAATCGCTCCTCTCCGCT
Organism: Oegoconia quadripuncta; assembly: GCA_949316235.1. NCBI lineage: Eukaryota > Metazoa > Arthropoda > Insecta > Lepidoptera > Autostichidae > Oegoconia > Oegoconia quadripuncta. Next base: position 1,819,267 of record OX438745.1, on the reverse strand, counting down.
GCTCCTGCACTACAACCCGCGACCTCATACTGCACAGCAGACGGTCTCCAAGTTTCAAGAACTGGGGTTGGTAGATCTCCGTCATCCGCCCTGCTCACCAGACCTTGCGCCTACAAACTACTACTTTTTCCAGAATTTGGATAACTTCTTGGCAGGAAAAAAATTCAATACCCGAGAGGCAGTACAAAATGCCTATGAAGAATTTGTTGCCTCCCGTCCAGCTGATTTCTTTAAGAAGGGCATCAATAAACTGCCACTGCGTTGGCAAAGATGCATTGATTGCATGGGTGATTACTTCGATTAATACAAATAAAAAATACATGAAAAAAATTAGTTTAAATTTTTTCATACAAAACGGCAATTTCATAGGTAAAGACCTAATATTAATTAGGACCAGTGTGCGAAGTGCGAGTTTTGTCTCGCTTTTAACTTTACCATCGCGTTCGCGTTTAAGCAAAAAGTATCTATGAAAAAAAGCGTTTTTTTTTTTTTTTTTTTTTTTATATGAGAGGGCAGCAAACGAGCATGCGGGTCACCTGATGGAAAGCAATCACCGCCGCCCATGGACACCCGCAACACCAAAAGGGTCATAGATGCGTTGCCGCCCTTTGAGGAAGGGTCCACCCCAGAATAAGTAGGGCAGCCTGAGCGATGAGGGATTCTCCAGCAGTGCTGGTACCCTCCAGGGGTACTAACTCTTTAAATACCGCTACCATTCTGGAGAGAGACTGGAAGGTGGGCCTCCGGCGCCCTCGCTCACCGGACGAAGCGCAGTGGCAAAATGCCACTACTCAGACGTCGGTCTTCTGCGAGAGGGTGGTACTTCCCCGGTCGAGCCGGCCCATTCATGCTGCAAGCTAATAGCTTACAGCGTTTTGCAAACTATCCGCTAGATTTCTTCATGCAAATCGTCACGTAAACGTGAACTCGGTAGTAAAGTTAAGTCGAAACAAAACTCACACCGTTTTTAACCGCTCAACAAAACAACATTTGTTTACGTTGGTTTACGTTTCGGAGGTCGCGGGTTAGATCCCCAGCGGGGTACATATTTAGTACTCGGTTTGGTTGGTGGTAGGGCATATTAAATGTCCGCCTGGCTAGCTACCACCAGATGGTGGTATTAACTGTATAATTGTTGTGTTCCGTTTGTCAGAGATAAAACAGCCAGCCAATAAGATGGGGTTTCCGGGTCAGTACGCTACCACCTTCGGCCTTAACATCAGGTGTGACTGAAGTAAAGTGCTAACCCGTTGTGGAAAAAAAAAAGAAAACCAATCTGCTCTGGGCCCGCGTGGTGTATTATGACCCAGTGAGCTGAGTGTGGGGCTATGCCCCAAAAGTGAGGACGTGTAAAGTTGTTGATGAATTCTCTTACCTCCGACTGAGGGCCATGAATCGGACCGCTTGGCCGGCTTTAATTTTTTATTACAACGAGTCACCAGCACCATAAAGCACTCGTTAGCGTAGTCGCATTCGCAACTACACCTACGATTCGATCGAAACAGGAATGAGGAAATCCGTACTATAACTCAAGACACATAGCCCAGAGGATTAGTAAGTCGAAATGGTAGTGGGCAGGACGAATTCACAAAAAAGTGACTTTTTTAACTGAGGAGGCCGAAGGATAACGACTATTTTCAAGATCTATATTTTTTACTAAATAGATTATTTTGCGATAATTTTTTATAAGTCCCCCAAATAACATGAGGTTTCCGGGTCAGTACGCTACCACCTTCGGCCTCATCTTCACTTAACATCAGGTGTGATTGAGGTCAATTACCAACACGTTGTGCATAAAAAAAAACTTTCCTTGGGCTATTTAAGCGGTGAGTTTATATTAGACGCAAAATGCTCTCGTTATGGTAAACAATAGCTCTGTCACTGTCACTTCCATTAGAACAGAGTAGCATTATCGATAAAAAAATTTAATTGCTTTATTTAGGGTAACGAACAAGACATACTCGTACCTACACTATTACAAACTTAATGCAGTTGTGATGTGTGATGGATTCTAAATGCTGCCTTAATTATAGGTTACCATGATATGTGTAGTAAAAATAAACAGTATATGTCACTCCAAACTATTACAGTTATGTATTTTCTTTGGTACAACTTTAATTCAAACCTAAATTTTGGGCGCTCCATAGAATCGAATTCTACAACTGCAGCTAAGAAGCTAGGCATACTGCTGTCACCTCTGGGTTGGTGTAGCCAAGTACCAACTGGCTGCACTCGATTCCGTGGAACGACGTGCCATAGGTAAGACTAAACAATCATGGACATAACCAGCCCGTTCGCATAACCAGGCTATTTCACAATTAATAATGAAATATTATAATATAAAATAATAATTAATAATTTTGTAATATAAAAACCTTTTTTTAAAAGAGCTCGAGTTTCTTGCTTGTTCTTCTCATGGGAAAATTGCCTTTTGAACAAGCAGTAGCTTTAAAAATGTAAAATCTGACTATTTTAAGTGTACCCTATGTACCTACAAAATAAACATTTTTTGATTTTGATTTTGACTGATTCTTCTTTCTTCTTTCTTTTTTTTTATGTTTGACTGGATTCGCGTTTGACCACGATCTCACCTGATCGAAGATGAAGCACGCGATCCCAGTAAATGCCGAATCACTCTGCTCTTGAAGATCCCAAGGTTGTAGGATTCAGGAAAGACTGACGCCGGAAGGGAGTTCCATGCCTTGGCTGTTCGGATGATGAATGAAGAATCGAAATCGATGTTCGGTATATTAACTATATACGTATATTATATTATATTATTATATGTATATTATATTATTCGGTATATTAACTATTAAATGTATAAAAAAAACTTGACCACGCATTACTGAGATACGTCCATTGTCAAAGACTGGACACACACACACACACATCGCTGTCAAACACATAACACTCGTTGATTTTCGTCGGAGGTTAAAAAGGATAATACATTTTTTTTATTTGCTTAAATTCTTAATAACCCCAACTGGTAAATGTGGGCGGCATTTTTTCACCTGGCAGTCCTGACACGCATATGCGGGTCCTCGCGTCAATGAAAACACACCTTTATCTAACGTCTACCCTTCGATGCCTACCCAATTCCGAAAGAAAATGAACAACAAAATGGACAGCCAACTAAAGAAGAGTAACAAATTGAAATATTTAACGTGTTACTGTTTAAAAAGAATCACTACTGGTAAAGTTTCTCTACAATGCAATTTCAAAGGGAAGAGTGCCGCAAAAGCACTGAAAGAAAGGATTTTTACACACAAAGACAGCTTGAGTGGCCGCCTGTCAAACCGATCACGAATGATTTTAAGCTAGTTTTATTAATTAGTATTTAAAGTATAATGATTTCCCAATGTAGGGTTTAATATATCGATTTCATTCACTAGATCAAAACACTCACTTGATGAAAATTAATTTATATTACCATACACTCTGACAATGAGTGTTTTCAGGTTGATTTTTATTTATTTATTTGTTTAAATGCAGTTCTGAAAACAATTTTAGAATTCCATTCCATTTATTTGTAGCTGTGGTTTACTAAAATGACATAATACAGCTAAAAATTAAGTAGCTGAAATTATTTTTATCCAACTCTAGATTCAAACATACCTTAAACCGCGATAGACTTTTTTGATGCACAACGGATTAGCGCTTGACCTCAATCTCACCTGATGTTAAGTGAAGATAAGGCCGAAAGTGTAAGAGCACTCACCCGGAACATTAAAATTATTTATGGGACTGGCTATCTTATCTTAAACAGGGAATACAACATTGCTGCTTGGAGGCAGACTTATAATATAGAATATTGTGGTAACTGGCCATAAACTTGCCCGACCTCCAACCAAACGATGTTAACATGAATTGACTAACCATGAATAGAACCCATAACCTCCGTTTTGTAACTTATAAGTTATTTACATTGATCTACGAAGGTGGTTAAAAATATTCAATATAATTTACAAGGTTTGTACTTGACGACGGGAATGCACGACGGGTTCGTACTTGACCTCAATCACACCTGATGATAAATGAAGATGAGGTCGAAGGTATGCCATAGACTCCGCCTACACTTTTGAAATTAGTTGGCATACTACCAGAATTATGGAGTTAAATGTATTGGTATGTCTCTTCCGACTGGAAGCTTAACTAAAGACCTTAACGCATGCTTATTTATTTATTTTAATTGACCTAAATTAAAAGTAAGTTCTACATTACTTTTTTTTTTATGCACAACGGGTTTGTACTTGACCTCAATCACATCTGATGTTAAGTGAAGATGAGGTCTAAGGTGGAAGCGTACTGACCCGGAAACCCCATCTTATTTAGGGGACTGGTTATCTTATCTCTGACAACCGGAACACAACAATGCTATTAACATTGCTGTTTGGCGGCAGATTTAGATAAGATGGTGGTAGCTAGCCAGGCGGGCATTTAATATGCCCTACCACCAACCAAACCGAGTATTTAGATATGTACCCCGCTGGGGATCGAACCCGCGACCTCCGAATCGTAAACCCAATGTTTGTTTACATTGAGCCACGGAGGCGGTTAAATTATAATATATAATATTTTGAATTAGCTTACACTTCGGTGTGACAGACGGCGGCGGTTTTGTGCTACAAATGAAAACCATCACGTCCGCGAACGAATGCCGGAGCCTCGAAGCTCCAATACAACGCTGTATAAACTTGATCAAGTCGACCTAATCCGACACCAGATGTAATTAAAATCTAAGATGGGTCTTGGTCATGGGTGATGGATGGGATGTCTTCCCAGAGATTAGCTAATTGGACAAGTAATTAGTAGAGGTATTTTTAAAGCCAACGTAAAAATAAATCTAAAGCAAGTTGATCAAAAATTTTATCTCCTCACAAATAATTCCAGTAGTATCTGAATCTGCAGCCGAATCTGATGATGGTCTGATTTTAAAGATCTTCTTACGAGCCGAAACCACATTTACGATTCGGAGGTCGCGGGTTCGATCCCCAGCGGGGTACATGTTTAAGTACTCAGTTTGGTTGGTGGTAGAGCATTTTAAATGTCCGCCTGGCTAGCTACCACCATCTCATCTAAATCTGCCGCCAAGCAGCAATGTTAATGGCATTGTTGTGTTCCGGTTGTAAGCGATAAGATAGCCAGTCCCCCAAATGTGTTGGGGTTTCCGGGTCAGTACGCTTCCACCTTCGACCTCATCTTCACTTAACATCAGGTTTGATTGAGGTCAAGTACCAACCCGTTGTTCATAAAAAAAAAAGCAAGCCTTCGAGTTTCTTGCTTGTTCTTCTCAGAAGAAAATTGCCTTTTAAACAAGCAGTAGCTTAAAAAATGTGTACCCTATACAGGGCGTCCCAAAGTTATGGGACATGAAGGGGAAGTACCTTAAATATTGTAGATAGTGAATTTTGCTCAAAGAAGACTTTATGTTATTTTTAAAAGTTAGTAATTCTGCATTCATAGATTTTCTAAAAATTACTTGCTTCGGCTGGGAATCGAACCGACTTAAATGTGAAAAAAAAAACACCCTACTTTTATGATGCCAATCGAAAGAATAGCTAAAAAATAATAACTCTGCCTAAGTAACATAGTATTTTAAAAGAAAGGAACAACATAAAATGATTGAGTCAAATTTCAAGAAAGTTATTTATTGCCGACGACGTTCGAAAAGTAGCGATATTATCATTCCAAAGATAGCATTGATTATTCGTAAATAAGTACCCACTTCATAAAATAGGTACTAACATAGTTTTCCTTATTATAAGTGCACGTGTAGATGAAATGATAAAACTTGTATTTCAATACGTCCTCTGTAAGCTAGACAGAAGGCAAATTAAAAACAAAAATAAATAATTTATAATTTGAAAATGGAACAGTTTTAGACAGCGTTTGTTTGAATGCATACTTTTTAAGATATTTTAAAAAGAAGTGATATTTTTAAATGTTGTTCTTAAATTTGAAAATGGAACAGTATGTGCGAGCGTTTGTTTTTCGGATATTGATCTGTTTAGTCTCAATTCACTTACACAAGTGTTATTGTGTTAATTTATTGCGAACATGGCATATCAAGTAAGTTTTGATCTAATGGAAGCATATTTTTTGAACGATAAAGATATCTCTAGAAGTTTGCGGTGGTATGGCGTAAAATATCCTGATAGACAAATACCGTCTCGTAAAGTTTTGAAAAGGCTTGTGAACAATTTGAAAACTCTGGGACGTTTCGATAAACGCCCAAGAGAACCACAGCAAGAAAACCATACGATCAACGACGAAGAACTTGGTATTTTAATTTACTTTTCGGCTTTTCCGAAAGCATCGGTGAGAGAAGGAGAACATGAAATTGGAGTTTCAAAAAGTAAAATACACCGTGTATTAAAAAAACACGGTTTTAAGAGTTATGTTGAAGGACGATTGGTTCAAAAATTACTTCCGGGCGATACAGAAAGGAGAAAAAATTTCTGTCTTGATATCCAAGCACGATTGCTCGAAGATCCAAATTTTTTGGATAATATTATTTGGACAGACGAATCTAACTTTAGCAATAACGGTATGTATAACCGCAACAATAATCGTATTTGGTCTAAAGAAAATCCCCTACGAGTGACTGAAACTAATAACCAAGTGCGTTTTTCACTCAACTGTTGGTGCGGACTTTTAAAAAACCGGGTTTTCTTAATCCATTTTTACCAAGGAACCTTGAACACAGAAAAGTATTTAGGAATACTTCAAATTTTAAGGGATAAGATAAGAAACCATTCCGCGGCGGAGCAAGAAAACTTAATTTTCCAACAAGATGGAGCTCCGGCTCATAATAGTCGGAGAGCAGCAGATTTTCTAAATGAATGTTTTCCTACATGGATTGGTACAAATGGACCGATTAGATGGCCGGCCAGATCCCCGGACCTCACACCATTAGATTTCTTCTTTTGGGGATACGTGAAAGATATGCTATACAAAAAGCGATACGAGAACGTAGGCGAGTTGCAAACAGAATTGTGCCATATCACATCGAGTGTTCACCATAAAATGATTAGAAAATCAACAGGCAGCGGGCTCATTAAAAGATTGGCGATTTGCGTAAGACAAGAGGGATCACATTTTGAGCATTTAATTAATTAATTTACAAAAAAATACCTACTTAATTGACTACGGCAGTTTCATGTATGTTTTTTATTTGATTAAAATGATTAATTTCACGTTGTTCCTTTCTTTTAAAATACTATGTTACTTAGGCAGAGTTATTATTTTTTAACTATTCTTTCGATTGGCATCATAAAAGTAGGGTGTTTTTTTTTTCACATTTGAGTCGGTTCGATTCCCAGCCGAAGCAAATAATTTTTAGAAAATCTATGAATGCAGAATTACTAACTTTTAAAAATAACATAAAGTCTTCTTTGAGCAAAATTCACTATCTACGATATTTAAGGTACTTCCCCTTCATGTCCCATAACTTTGGGACGCCCTGTATGTACATACACAACAAAGCATTTTTTACTTTGATACTTGTGATTGTAACCGGACTTAGCTTCCTTCAGACAAAAACAAATCGAGTAGGCTCATACAAAACAAATTTATAAATCAAATTGTATTTTATTAAATCTATTTTACTGGTTAATGTTTTGGATTAACTTAAAACAACAATGGACGTTCAAAACACATCCACCGAGGATATGGACCTCCTAAAGAAGATGGAAGACGAGCATTTGAGGCTTCAAAGACAAGTAACTTGGCATAGTATATATATAGGGAGGGATACCCACCAAAACCCGACGACCTTCCTCGGCAGTAAGGAGGACCTGGGAACGCATAAGCGGCTCCAGGTCCCCCCTCGCCCTGCCCCCCGTCATTAGGGAATGGCGGCTGGCACGCCCTCCCAGGGGGCGCTGTCGTGCCTCACACCGCGATCAGCGAGCGGTATAAGGCGCGACACTTCCACGAACTCCTGTTAACAAGTGAGGGGAATCTGTCGACGCATTAGGATAGAACAGCCCCTGTCACATGAACGGAGCGATAAAGGGTTAAGTCTCGCGATATAATATTTGTCCTGCTCATTCACTTGGACAAAGTATACAACTATCCCACTCTCACCACAAACGATGTCATGCTACACAGGCAGGTGAACAAAAATTTCTAATCAGATATTGGTTAGTCCTTTCAATTGGCAGTCTGATTGGCTATGTCGCAAGGGCACCTAAATTTAACCTTGGTAGAACCAATCGCAATGCATTTATAAGGTCGTTAGGGCTGAATCGCAATGCATTTATAAGGTCGTTAGGGCTGAATCGCAATGCATTTATAAGGTCATTAGGGCTGAATCGGATCGATGTTGGGATGTACCATAACATATTGTCTGATTCAAGTTCAAGCTCAGCAAGGACACTGTTCTCTATGTTCGGTAAACATTTGTATTAGGATACGATGGGATTGGCATCGTTACTCTGTGTACAAAAATCCCTAGATTAAATAAAGATATTAAAAAAATGCATTACCCCTCCTCATAGTTAATTTGATGCAATAAATTATAAACATTGGGCGGTGTGATCAATGACTGTGACAATCACATCTATGTAAGATGTATTGAAGCAATCTTTCTGTACCTGGCGACCTGTTTGGTGTAGTGGTTAGCAACTCTGGCCACTATACCAAAAGGTTGCGGGTTCGAATCCCGCTAGGGGCATATGTTTGTGTGATGAATACGGACATGTGTACCCAAGTTATGGATATTTTCATTTACAATAAGTACAATACAATACAATACAATATAAATACATTTTATTGTACAAAAGGAGAGAGAGTAAGTATTTATTTACAAAAAAAAATGTAATTATGTAGTAAATCAACAATCTGGTATCCACAACACAAGCCTATAGTTGCTTACTGTGGAACTAGATGGCGCTGTGTGTATGTCCAAGGATATTTATTTATTTATTTATTTATTTATTTATTTATTTATTTATTTATTTATTTATATATTTATTTATTCTTATAAATTCAGGTTCGCCACATCCAAGCTGATAGACTCCAAGGCGCCATGGGCGTACACCCTCAGTTCAGGAGACAGGATCACTTGCTCAGGACCTTGAAGAAGGAGTATCTGAACCTCGTTAAGGACTTGAAGGTGAAACCACGTTACATGAACTTAGCAATTTGGAGTATTTTCAAGTAACTCGCAATTATTTTACCTTTTAAATTTATATTTTTTTTTTATTATGCACATAGGGTTGGTACTTGACCTCAATCACACCTGATGTTAAGTGAAGATGAGGTCGAAGGTGGAAGCGTACTGATCCGGAAACCCCAACACATTTGGGGGACTGGCTATCTTATCTCTGACAACCGGAACATAACAATGCTATTAACATTGCTGCTTGACGGTAGCTAGGTAGATGGTGGTAGCTAGCCAGGCGGACCTTTAAAATGCCCTACCAACAACCAAACCGAGTACTTAAACATATACCCCGCTGGGGATCGAAGCCGCGCTGTCCGAATCGCAAACTCAATCAAATCAAATCAAATCAAAATATTTTATTTCATACGATAAAATTATCACTTGAAAACGTCACTATTAATATTAATATTACATTTAAATTTACTGCTCATTCACAAAGCTGACTCCCCAGAGAAGAACGATCAAGAAACTCTAGGGTTGCTCTTTTAAGATTATGGGTTACAATTTGTGATTTGATTATTATATGAATAATAAGACAGCTATGTCCATGCTTGCTTATCATTCAAATAGTCAGTGATTTTATAATAGCAATGTTGTTCCGTCTTGGGCCTTATCTTTATTTAACCACAGGTGTGATTGACGTCAAGTGCTAACTTGTGGTTCTTAGAAAAATGTAGCTTCTTTGGGAATGTTATTTTTAATTACAAATACATGCATATATTTTGGTATCAAGAACTAATTAAAATCAAGACGATGGGACCCTGAGGCAAAACGTCTGGTCCAAGACCTGTCGGCGCGTCTCATCGAAGCTTCTGGTGACCGCAGAGCGGGTGGCTTCCTAGCTCAGAGAATTAAGCCCGTATTAATAAACCATTCTCAAGATTGAGAACAGTCTTGTGACTGATCTCAAGTAAACGTGTTGATTAATAAACCTAACTTGAGACCTGAAAACGTGCATACTCAAGCACTCACTTGAGAGGTGCGCGTATTAATAAACGAAACTCAAGACTATCATTCATAGGCGGCGAGGCGAATACTTGAAAAGTGATCTCAGCTGAGTAGATCTCAGGATTGGTTTATAAATTAGCACGGAGCTTGAGATAGCGTCAACTGCTTAAGACGCTTCTCGATTGTACAGCCTCAAGACTTCTATTGAGATTGATTTATTATTAAGGGCCTAAGTCTCGCTATTCAGCGCGGGAACGCCGCTTGCCTGTTGAGCACTATGCCGCCTCGAGGAGATGCGCTGGACGCAATTTTTTACCTGTAGATGTTTGCGATTTTTTTATTTATTTATTTTTTTTTTATATGAGAGGGCGGCAAACGAGCATGCGGGTCACCTGATGGAAAGCAATCACCGCCGCCCATGGGCACAACACCAAAAGGGTCACAGATGCGTTGCCGGCCTTTGAGGAAGGTGTCCACCCCAGAATAAGTAATGTATTGTAAATGTTTGTCAAAATATAAATAAATTAAAAGTTATCCTGTATTTATTTGATTTATTACACCATTCCATTGTATTGACTTGCTAATTAATTTATTCAGATAGCAAGATCGGGCGCTCACAAGAAAAAGGACAAAAAGATGAAGAAGGATTTGAAGCGAGCCATTTTGTTTCGAGTGAATACTGAAATGGATTGTGACGGTATATAATTATATCTGATTATAAATTGTGTATGCTGATTTTCTTTCCAAGAAATTTTGACATTGTCCAATATGTGCATGTCATTTGAACTTGGAGGATGTAACTATAGACCAGTAAGAATACACTTTTAACTTCCCATAATAATAATAATAAAAGGCATTTATTCACCACAAAGTTAATTTAACAAGTAATTAATTGATTATAAATTAGGTCAAACTGTGATGAAAAGGTAGGGACTCAGCAGATTTGCTGATTTTCAGTCCCCCCCAAGTAGAGTAGTTGCTGCCACCAAGGAATTAATTATTATTACTCTATGAATAAATTTAAACATTCACTAAAAGCCAACAAAAAGAAAAAACTATATCTAAAATAACTCAAAAACAACTACAAGTGATAATTTGCACACTAAACTGATGTCTGATCACATAAATATTTAATAAAATGGCAATATGATAATTCAGTATTTAAATCAAAGTGTAGAAACTAATAAATTTAGATAATAACTATTTTTTAAACAGAATAGAAATTTAGAGTGTCTAATCTTAACGGCAGCTACTACCCTCCCTCCTATAATCTTAAAAGCTGTGATTTTTTGCACATGGATTATAATATAATAGTACATTACGATCCACCCTGTCACGTGTGCATTTCTGTTGTTGATTCAAGCATTAAACTTTTAATGTTTGTGAAACAAACCCTTATTCGCATGATTGTGAAATCTGAATGTATGAAACTAATTAGTAAGGGAACATCTTTTGTAACTACATTTAAATCAAATAAATTATCTCATCTTATCTTATCCTATCTCATCTCATCTTATCGTATCTCATCTCAGCTCAGCTCATGTCAGGTCATCTCAGCTCAACTCATCTCATCTCATCTTATGTTGGGATATCTGTGACCACTCCATTTGTTATAAAAGTTTATCTTGGATATTTACTGTTTACACACATTATTTATTTAGTTCCTTAGCGTTATCATTATCTCCATGAATATGGTGAGAAATCGAAATAACAAGGACGTACAGGTGATGATAATGAAGGATTGCAGGTGGTGTGACAGTGATGGACCAGCTGGACGAACTGCTGCAGAGGAATAACAAGCATATGCTCGAGTTGAGGCAAATGGTCGCTGCTAACGCGGGACAGGTTGGTTTTTTAAAGCATATTGTGGTCAAACGAGACTCCAGTCAATCATAAAAAAAAAAAAAAAAACAAACTTTATTTTTAAAGTACAGTAGGTACGTACAATTAAAATAGTCAAATAATTTTTTTTTAAACTACTGCTTGTTCAAAAGGCAAATTAAAAAAACACGAGTTCACTATCCACCTCCTGGCTCTATTACCTATTGGTATTATTGCGAGTGGCTCAATGTACACAACATTGGGTTTACGATTCGGAGTTCGCGGGTTCGATCCCCAGCGAGGTACATGTTTCGGATTTCGGATTGTTTGGTGGTAGGGCATTTTAAATGTCCGCCTGCCTAGCTACTACCATATTATCTAAATCTGCCGCCTAGCAGCAATGTTAATAGCATTGTTGTGTTCCGGTTGTCAGAGATAAGATAGCCAGTCCCCCAAATGTGTTAGGGTTTCCGGGTCGGTACGCTTCCACCTTCCTCATCTTCACTAACATCAGGTGTCATTGAGGTCAAGTGCTAACCCGTTGTGTATTAAAAAAAACAATCTTCTCTGGGCCCGCGTGGTGTATATGCCCGCCCCCCTTACTATCGACCCCGGTACGCAGGCTATTGAGTGATGTCCTTACGGGCCACTTCCTCCTGTCTGTCTTCTTACCGAGTTGATGGCAAAAACATCAAATTCTTCCTTCCTAAGTTGACCAATTCAAATGTCTTCTATCACTTAGATAAAAGAGCGGGCAGCACAAAGTGAACATCGGCTGATTTCGACTGAAAATAAGCTAGAAACAGCCATGAAGAGGTTCAACTCGCTGCAGTGTGAGAATAAGAAGATCCGAGAGGAAATTGAGCATATGCTCAAGGACAGGTGAGAATATTTCAATTATTTATTTCTTTACACACAAATCAAATCATATCAAAATATTTTATTTCATAGGATAAAATTATATATTTATTTAAAAACAGTAACAAAAAAGAGATGGAATTTAAACATAAACTAGAACAAATGTAAAAAATTGGGGACGCGAGGCAAGGTACCCAAAACGCTGGCAGCGTTTCCTCGTTGTATGCAGATACTTAAGCGTTGGGCGAGGAAACAACCAGCTCTCGGGTCACCAGTGACATCGACTAAGCGCTTTGAAATATCGAAGAAAAATTTAAGATCGCCCGGCCCCCAAGGACCTAAAGTTTCGACTCCGAAAGCAAGGAAAATGTATTCGGAACCGATGTCTCTATATTTGTTAATTTTGATGTTTTCCGCCGTCTCGGCGGCTGCACCTGGATAAAATTATCACTTGAAAACGTCACTACTAATAATTTAATAGTCTGTGAACGTCAAGTATTTTTTTTATTTTTCAATTAATCTTTTAGTAGAGTGCTAAGTATGAATGTGGAGGGATACAGAGGTAGAGGTAGACCGAAGAAAGTGTGGTTGGACTGCGTGAGGAATGATATGTGTGTGAAAGGGGTGAGTACGGAGATGACGCATGATTGTGGACGAGGAAGACATGTTGTGCCGAACCCACAAGTGGGATAAGGCCAGGAAAATGATGAATTAATCTTTAAGTCGAATCTATCAGTGGAAATGGCGATAGCTAATAAGTTTTTTAGTTAAAGATAAAGATAAAGATAGTTTATTTGTAAGAGCATGAGTAAATATTGTACATTCAGATGTTATATTAAATCGTCGGTGATTATACAAATCAACCAAAAGATTAGTTAAAGTGATACCTTGTAAAACAGCTGTTAGATTTAGATTATTACTAGTTTCCGCCCGCGACTTCGTCCGCGTGGAATATTTTATCAAAATCAGTTCAGCAAAAAATATGCCTATATGTTAATCCAGGTTCAAATCTGTCGACCCACCAAATTTCATCCAAATCCGTCCAGCCGTATAGGCGTGAAGAGGTAACAAACACACAGACATACACACACACACAAACTTTCGCATTTGTTTGTTTGTAAACGCTTTATTGTGCAAAAAGAAAATAAATACAGAACAAATTTCTTATAACTATACACAAAGGCGGACTTATCCCGCAGCGGGGTTTCTTCCAGTCAACCATGAACTTAGCTACATACAGTACGCAGGTAAAAACAAGTAATTGTATATAGATACATACATATAGCAATACATAAATATAATAAATATAATTTATAATATTATTCATTTATTTAACACTTTATTGCATATATAAGTATACAAACATATATTGAACAAACATAGGATAGAAATTACAATACACAAAAGGCGAGTTTATCTCTGTAAGAGATTTATTACGTAAGAGTACGACATTGGAACCTTCAAGAAACGAGCCTACACCTTCCTCAAAGGCCGGCAACGCATCTGTGACCCTTTTGGTGTTGCGGGTGTCCATGGGCGGCGGTGATTGCTATCCATCAGGTGACCCGCATGCTCGTTTGCCGCCCTCTCATATAAAAAAAAAAAAAAATATTCCAGCAAACCCTCGGAAGGAAAAAAGAATTTTAAGTTTTTTATTGCAGACAAAGAGCGATAATATTAGTTGGGATATAAAATATTGAACAACTCTTACAGCCGATTTCATAGAAAATATTTATCAAACGCATGCAATGCTGTTTAACTAAAATTCTTTCCACCGTCACCCTTCCATCTTCGGACCACTAGGCGTGGGGAGATTCCACCCGTATATAGTTAATATACCGAACATTCGCATTAAGAAGTTCGATTCTTCATTCATCATCCGAACAGCCAAGCCATGGAACTTCCGGCGTCAGTCTTTCCTGAATCCTACAACCTTGGGATCTTCAAGAGCAGAGTGAATAGGCTTTTACTGGGATCGCGTGCTTCATCTTCGACCACATTATCACTTTCCATCAGGTGAGATTATGGTCAAACGCGAATCCAGTCAATCATAAAAAAAATCCTCAGCAAGGTTAGGTTAGTATAGAGGCGCAATTTTTTCTCCTGTGAGCACTATTGGTGCACAATTTTTTGACATTTTCAACTGAACTCCACTGCGAGGACTCTGGTATCACGGACTTCAAACAGAAATAGATCAGTCTTAACTCCTGTCCTATTCTCTTTAAATTCCACAGAGCATTATTCAATCAAGCGTGGGTTAAGATGCTGAATGCACTGCAGAAAGGGAAAAAGTTCCTCCAGGACCTGTTCGAGTCTTCAAACCTGGCGTACGACCAGCGCGACGAGTGGTGTACGAAGCTGCGGTCAGTTCAGGAGAAAGGAAAGATAGACCAGATGTTGCAGCTTCAGGTAAGTGACTCCTTCATTGGTTACACACAATTATGCAGTGGGAACATTGTGGTGGCCTTGTGGTTCCCGCAGAGTTAAATAAGAAATGTGGTCTCTCATTATGGGCCTCATACGATATCACCAGACTACGCTACTAGCAATGGTGAGGACGATGCTCAGCGTTTCACTCAAAGACTTAAAATAGTCACATTTTACATTTTTTAAGCTACTGCTTGTTCAAAAGGCAATTTTCCCCTGAGAAGAACAAGCTAGAAACTCAAGAGGTTGCCCTTTAAAAAAAAATGTTTTTATATTACAAAATTATTAATTATTACTTTATATTATAATATTTCAGTAATTAATTGTGAATTAGCCTGGTTATGCGAACGGGTTGGTTATATCCATGACTGTTTATCGTCTAAATAATATACTTAAAATAGTCAATCTTACATTTTTGAAGGTATTTCTTCAAAATTTTCCCCTGAGAAGAACAAGCAAGAAATTCGAGGGGTTGCTCTTTTTAAAAACAAGTTTATATTAGGTCATTACCTATGATATTGCCGTTTTGTATGAAAAAATTTAAACGAATTTTTTTCATGTATTTTTTATTTATATACTACTTATATATATACTTGGAAAATTATAAATAGCGAAACTGGAAAAGTCAAGCCTCGCAACATCGATATTTCGCGCTTCGTTTCCACCTCCTGCCTCATCTTCACTTATCAAGTGTGATCAAAATCAAAAAATCAAAATCAAAAATATTTTATTCAATGTAGGATACAAAAATATCACTTATTGAAAGTCAACATGTTATTTTTTTTTTAAACTACATCGCTTCACAAGGTGTTATGGTTAGGGAGAAGAAGCGACAAGAAACTCCGCAACAACACATCTTTTCAATTAGTTTCCATCTTTACAATAATATTACATTTTATATAACATATTACAAAACAATAGCAATTTACATAACGACCAGCTAACACCAGATCTCCTTATCGCCTAAATAATCATCTATCCTGTAATAACCCTTCTTACACAGAGTTTCTTTAATGTGGCGTTTAAATTTCTGCTCTGTTAAACTCAATACACGTTCGGGTATTTTATTGTAAAAGCGTATGTAAAACCTTGCTAAGTCTGAACTGTGGAATTTCAATTTTATTTTTGTTTCTAGTATTCAAATTATGATTATCAGAATGTTTACTGATTGAAGTCAAGTGCATAAAAAGAAATACAAATTAATCATTTAATTAAAACCGAATATTTTCGTAGCTACTTACTAAATTATTAATAGAATTACAAACATGACATTTAATAATAGAATAATAATAATGAATAGGAGTCGATTAAACTGTCATTAGTAACGTGGTGCGTGACCTATTTGTTTGCCTATAAAGCATCAATATGCTGTCCTCACTAACCATTACATAACATACACGCATAGGATCGAAGTCGACGGTCGAAAAATAGAAATGTTTACTTTAAATAGTACAATTTTCATACTTCAAACACAAACTTCAAGTATTTATTTCAACGTAAGATACATGATATCATTTGTTGAATGTCAATTTAAATCTATTGGAAATAAAAATAGGGCTAAGCATTTTGCGGTCAGTCAGTATGTCCAAGCTACCACCGCTTCGGAAAGGGAAATCATCTGTGGGAAAAGAAGCGTCGCAAAAAACCCTTATCTCTTCTTTTATTTTTTTATAATTGTAAAAGTATACAACTAATACAATTTTATAATTTTTGGGAGCTGGGGAATATAGATTTAATTGATTTACGTGGAAATATAAATCTAATCGCTGAAAAAAATCTAAAAAAAAATAATAGTACCAGTATAAGTAGTATATGCTTTATAGTGGCTATAACACACGAGGCGGAATTTCAGCCCGAGCCGAAGGCGAGTTTAACCCATATACGCACATATATTAGAGAACTAGTGCGTGCAAGTTTAACTAGAAAACTTAAAATGAGTATTTTTCTTTTCTTTGTGTTTAAATTTTTGTTTTTTGTTAGAGTTTTATTTTTCTAAGCTCCGCCAATTATGTCCGGGGACCGAGCGAGTCAACCCCAACACGAGTATTATATTTTACTCTCTGGGGATGCCTCAATGTTATATACTATTACAGGAGAAATAAAAGTATTTTTATTTTATAAAAGTATTTTTATATTATTGTACGACGTTTCTCAACATACTTGCGAAGAAAGAGAATAAAAAATCACGCGGAATTGTGCATTCTGACTTTGGAAGCTTAATAATGGCAGGATATTGTGCAGCAAAAGTTAGTGATGGTGTACAAGTGAAGGGAAGTGTAAATTAAAGTGCGTAACGGAGCTTTCGGGTTCCCACAAGAAGCCGCCAAAATCTTTTGTAAAGCATTCTGCCACTTTACTGAAGAATGACTTAACCGTGACTAGACTCTGTATACGCCAAGTATACGACGAATTACTTGTTTTGACTGAGACTGACTTATAAGCTGAAGAAATAAGAGACATATGACATGGCTGTATGGACTTAGATCCCTTTGCCTTCTCCGAGAAGAGAGAATAAAACGAAAAAAAAAACAATACATACATAATGTCACGCCTGTTTCCCGTAGGGGTAGGCAGAGACCACAGACTTCCACTTGCTACGATCCTGACACACCTCTTCTGCTTCCTTCACTCTCATAAGGTTGTTCATACATGCTCGTCGGTTTAGGGTACTCTTGACTTGGCCTTTCTTTAAGACGTCCCCGATTTGATCATGGTACGTTCGTCGTGGTCTTCCCCCCAACACTACCATCCACATTCGCTTTGTATATTAAATTAATACTCTGTATATATACGAGTAGGAAAGCATTTATGACCGTCTCTTTCCCTATTAAATTTCGATTATCGAAGTTAAGCTGCGTCTGGTGCGGTCAGGCTCTCCATCTGTAACACAATTGCATAAATAAATAAATTCTCCATGTCATAATACATTATCACAGACAGATGTTAGTTACCTTGGAAAGCAACGGTTGCTGGTTCAAATCCCGCAAAGGGTAACTGTTTGTGTGATGAATAGCAACATGAAAAATTGCTTAGGTATTTTTATTGTATTTTGTAAACTGCATTATGAGATAGGAGTACCTATCGTATTACATGAAACTGTTTTGTGTAGTACTTTTATCTCACTCGGTCCCAATTTCACTGTGTATATTTTCACATTTCATGTAATAATAATATGTGTGTCGCTAAATGGGTCAAATAAACGATTCGTATCCTTATATATCATGGAGGAACCATGGATGTTTACATAAAGTCGATTTTCATTTCCATTTTGACATTATAGTTTGTGGCCAAATTTAGTTAAAAAATTTCATTTACAGGAAATGCGAGACCTCCAGAAAGCCTTCGACAACGAAATGAAACTCTTCAAGTTCCTGGCTAAGAAAGGCGTGATGAGGATCAACAAGGAAGAAGAAGAACGGCAAGAAGTATTTAAGAGGAAGGAAGAGGAGGATGTTAAAATGCAGTGTCGAGCTCACCGCGTGATCCTGGCCGAAGTTACAGTGAGTTTGCTGATTGAGATTGTCATGTGATAACAGTCAAGTTCATGATAAAGATAGATATAGGTAAGCGTGTGGCCTCCGATCAAATATTAGGTCCTTATCTATGAAATTGGCGTTTTGTATGAAGAATTTCATTAAGACTGTTTTCTCCATACAAACATTTTTGATTTTTTTTTTGTGAAAGGCAAATCCAAATTTAGCTAAACTTTGTGTGTACTATCGGATAACATTAAGTTAAGTATAGGCATCGTTAATTTTGAAAAGTAACCGCTTTATAAAAGTTTCAGTGAATCTAAGAAATGATTATAGGAAGCATATGAAAAGAGCTCTGTTCAAATTTTTTTTATTATGTGAGTTTTCTCGAGGATAATCCTGAATATTCACATATATTTTTTCCTATGCCGAATGTTTTGTAGTTTTCTGGGATTTGGTTTTAAATAATGTAAAATAGAGTTTTTCTTCTGTAAGCAACAGTTAATTTTCTTTTCTGTTGTGCAATAAAGTGTATTTGTATTGTATTGTGTTGTGTTGTATTGTATTGTATTGTATTGTATTGTATTGTATTGTGTTGTGTTGTGTTGTGTTGTGTTGTGTTGTGTTGCGTTGCGTTGCGTTGCGTTGCGTTGCGTTGCGTTGCGTTGCGTTGCGTTGCGTTGCGTTGCGTTGCGTTGCGTTGCGTTGCGTTGCGTTGCGTTGCGTTGCGTTGCGTTGCGTTGCGTTGCGTTGCGTTGCGTTGCGTTGCGTTGCATTGTATTGTATTGTATCGTATTTTTATTGCATTGTTAAATTCTTAACCGAAATATGCTCCAGGACTACAGCCAGCAGAACGTGAAGAAGACCATGGAATCCTTTGTGAAGACTGAACAGGAGATCTTCTCAGTATACAAGCTTCTGATGGACGTATGTGCTGAGAATGAGGTGATTGGTCGAGATCTCAAGAGGATTAGACAACACTTGGGTAATACTATAGTTTTTTTTCGCAGGGAAATGCGTTACGCATTCTGTTTCTGTGGGGATCAGAGAGACGGTTATATGGGACCCACTCCCGTAACGGGAGGTATGTCCTCTAAAACTCCGCGGCGACCTTCCTCGGCGGTAGTGAGGACTTGGGTTTGCATAAAGCCGAGTCTTCTGCTTCAGAAAATAACAAAACAGGCTAACAAAACATGTTTGCTAAACATGTTGGCAAAACATTGCAGTTTCCTGCGACTTTTAAAGAGAAACAAACAAACTTCTACCACAGAATTAATACAGTACTAACGTACTTCTACTTAATATGGAAATACGAAACAAACAAGCCATCCTTAATGTTCACAAGTAACGATGATATGAAAAATACCCCCCTCCCGCAGGCGAACGCGGGGATGTTTTCCGTGCACCTCGGAACCTAACTTGTAGATCGCACGAACCCCTCGCTGTTAGTACAGTCACCTATAACTATGTTAGTAAACACTGGTAGACATTGAAAATTTAAAATAACAATTATAAATTCAAATGTCAATTGAAAAATTAAAACAAAAAAAAAACTAAATTTGAACATTGTAACTAAAATATATTAAAAAAGAAATAAGTACACAGAGTGCCCTCATATAACTGACCAGCTTGCAAAATTTTCTAAGTCAATGCCGACGTTTTGGTTCTGAGAGTTTATAATAAGCCAGTCAACTTCAGAAATAGATCGGTAATTTCAACGCACCTGTCGGAACTGTTATGGCGTAGTGGTTAGGATTGTGGTCTGTAACCAGTGAATCAAAGATCGAATCCTACTAGTATCATCAACTTTTTTTATTTGTTGTGTTAATCAGATAAATCATTGCATTGAAAAAGACACACAACGGTGTCCGGAAATTATATTTATTGTTCGGAACATAATTTCTGCGGAATCAACTGCTCTGTGATATATTTGTTAGAAAGTAAAAAACAATTACATGTGTTAACATTTATTTACTATATAATAATAACCTTGTCACACAAGAACACATCTTAATCCGTCTTTAAGTAGTGTAATTCTATATAATACCTACTTATTTACAAGACATGGTTACATCAAGTTAGAATCAAGTTTATTCGACTGGGGTTTTAATTTATTTAATTGTAGTAGGAGTAGAATGTGGGATGACCAGTTTTCAAAACAATAAACAGTTTTTTCCTCCAGGTTATTACTTTCTCCAGACTGAGTAGGTAAACTTATTTCTAAATCCAACCCAATCAACGAAAGAATGCATTAATTCCATACCAACACTACTTATTATTATTTTTAGGACATAACGCACAATGTTTTAGTTATTTGAGAAATTTTAATATTCGATATAGACAGACCGTTTAAAAAAGTGTAGTGAATAAACTTGCTATGTGAATAACATTAAACATCACTAACACTTTACATTTTTTTTTGGATTTAACCTATTCGCACAGATAATTCCACAGTTATACTTCACAGTCACCGAACAAAGAATATACAACATTTTTGAGTGGCATAGATTTATATGTCGTAATGACTCCCATGTGGAAGTCACTAGATTATCTAGATTTGATCTAGATCTGACATCAGATGAGTCCCAATTGAGAGTCATCAAACCCCATAAATTTTCAATGGGGTTTAAATCGGGACTTTTGGCAGGCCAATTGATAACTGTGATATTATTCTGTGTTGAGAACCAATCACGCACAATACCAGCGCGATGCACTGCACAGTTATCTTGGACAAAATAAATGTGTTCGTTCGGATAGTGGATGCGCACAGTTGGTAACATTACGTCACGTAAAACTTCTAAATATGATTCACTATTGAAACGACCACCCACTTCAATTAATTCACCAGGTCCCATGGAACTCATCCACCCCCAATATCCCAACGTTATTCTACCACTTAGTCTATTTGGCAGAATGTTAATTTCATTATAACGCCCTCCTCTTCGACGCCATAAAATCTTGCGGCCGTCCTTATCTGATCTAAACGTTTTCTCGTCCGTGAAAATAACAACGTTGTTTTGCCAGTCAAAATCTAAATATTCTTGAGCAAACCTCATTCGATTTTGGCGGTGATTGGATGACAAAGGAATTTTCCTTGCTGGTCGATACGGTTTAAAGCCTGCGATGTGTAAGTGTTTCCTTACAGTCTTCATTGCTATTCCGTGCAATACAGCAGTTGATCGCGTTGTCGAAAATGGATCCTCAGTATGCCTAGCCACGATCTCCTGGTGACGAATAGAAGCTGACGTAAACATTTTCGGAGCTCGGCCGGGACGTTCACGCTGCAAGTCCCCTGTTTCGCCATAGCGTTTAAGCCATAACTTTACCGTATTTCTCTGTGAACAATTAATAAACTGACTATAAGATCGATCACAGCAATACTTAGATTTATCATTTACCTATGCAACAAAGATTATAGTAAATGTGAAATTATGTGTTTGTTACCGTTATATGGAGGCTTCTTGCAATTTCACTGATGGAAACATTTTGTTCATATAAAACAATTATTTTTGATTTTAGTAAATCCGTTAATTGAGGCATTGCGAAATCAAAAAAAAACTTAGAAGAGTAAACAAAGATATGATAAGCGTAGTCAATGCGAGTGAATAGACTGATAGAACGGACTGACTGTATTAGTAGTCATTTCATTCGAGCATATCGTCTTTTATCATATACCCACCTTCTTAACTTATTGTAAATAGCGTCACAACAAAATAGTATTGATTAAGTATTTCACTGCAGCCTACAGCCGAACAGCTGGCTCAACGGCTTGCAAAGCAACATATCGAATCACAGGTGAAGGTTCGAATCTCATGATATTCACAAAATATTGTTTTTGTTTGACACATTCATTTAAATATGTTGACCATGCATATTGATGAAATAAAAACAGTAGATATCCATCCTCTCGACATTTTGTCAATCAAAGCCACGAAACTTGTTTAATGAAGTGTTTGATATTGCTTCCGCGTGGTGGCGCTAGTGTGAGGTTATTTCTCCGCAATAATGACCGGCGTCATCTTGTGGTTTATTTTAATTTACAGAAATATTACAAATACGCATATTAAAATAAAAATTAACAAACGATATTTTGTAAATTTACCTCAAGAAATCTATTGTGCGTTTGGAAAATAATTTTCAAGTTTATCAGATGATGATAACGATAAGACGCCAAAAACCTATTAGAGATACAAAAAAGACAAATGTATTTTTTTTATATTGTAGCTCGGATTAACCAATGACCGAACAGAGATACAAAAAAAAGAAATGTATTTTTTTTATATTAAAGCTCGGATTAGAACCAATGACCGAACCGTTTTCTTTCTGAGCACAGAACCAATACACCAATTATCACATAAGGAGTTGTGCGAAATTAACTAATACTATCGAATAGCAATTCTAACAGTAAGCGATTTTCTACCGGATTGCATACATCTTAAAGATCAAATTTCATTGACACGTTTATTCGTGTAATGTTTGTTATACATTTCTAAATCTACACGTCGTAAGCGCCGCACTGGCAAACAGGTTGGCTGGTCAGTTATATGAGGGCAGTGTCTGTACATACATATATATACTGTTCAAATTCAGATTAGACGGAAGAAATAGAATAATCTCAAGTACATTCTATAAGTTTGTCTCAGTCTTGGGATAATTTTATTAGTAAGAGCCTTCTTTAATGTCTTGTTACACTTATATACAGCTTATATTTATATTTATGTGTGTGTGGAAAATAAATCGTATTAAAATGCTCACACACACAAACTTTCGCATTTATAATAAGTATTAGTAGGAATTTAAGCTGTCGAGACTTAAGAAATTTGATTGAAGCATAGGTTACATGAGTAATATTGTTATAATTTAAACATATTTTATCCATAAAAGTAACATCAGTATTTATTGTAAATTATTTTGCGCAATAAAGAGTATTTGTATTGTATTGTAATGTACAGTTCTCGAGGCGTAAGATCAGCTTTGCATTTGTGTGAGTGCACACAGATAGAGATACGGCTTGTGGCGCAGCGCGTCCCGCGCATTGTTTAAACGCGGCCTGAGGCGCGGCGTGTCCGCTGCGCGTCGCTTCCCTGCCGCGCACATGCCGCACTTCACCTCTTGTACCGCTAGCAGCTTGACGTCACTCACACAAATGCAAAGCTGAGCTTACGCCTCGAGAACTATAACAGGATACTCATACTCTAGTGTATCCTGATGTTACTTTTATGGATAAAGTATGTTTATCCAATTGCTTTGGAACTTATGGTATGTGTGTGACTGGAGATACAAATAAACGATTTATCTATCTATCTCATAGACGACCGTCGAGATGGAATCGAGAAGAAAGAAGTAGAAATAGAAGAAAAGCTCGAAAGGCTTAGATATTTGTTAGAAGAGAAACAGAAGGTGACTGAGGAACTTCGAAGGAAGGTGAATGATAAGGATCGCCTGCTGAATGTTACTATGGACAAAATTGGTGATATTTTCAGGTTAGTACATAATGTAAACATTATGCATTCGTACCTTGAGGGACTCCTCCGCCTCCTTGGCTCAATGTAAACAACATTGGGTTTACATGTTATATACAGCGGGGTACATGTTATATAAGACAGCAGCAATGTTGTATTCCCTGTTTAAGATAAGATAGCCAGTCCTATAAATAATTTTAAAATGATGATATCCCTGATCAAGTATTTTAGTATAGCAATCCAGGCTTTTGAGCTCACTCCATTGTCTGTCTTATATTTATAAAGACATGTGACTCCACTAAATAATTACACATTAACTAAATTACTCTACACCAGGCGAAAAGCTGCAAATCCTCAAAAAGCCGCGTGTCTGATACACACTTGGCCGTTTTTGAGTTTTCGGTTCGGCGAATGTAAGTAGTTTGTTCACCCAGCTTGTAACCATTCAACACAGCAGACTAACTCTACTCTTCACGACTGAGCGCACCCGCCAATGACCGAGGCAAAATTTATTAATGTGAACGCCATCATCACACGTCGGTCGGCTGACTGACGCAGCTAACGTCAGTTTGATGCTAATGACCTGTAAGCGGTCAGCTGTCAGCCGCCGGGATTAATTACAACACGCTGTGTACAACTGCGGGGTCATGAATTAAAATTTAAAAATGTCAATATCGTTACGTTATCGTGAATAGAATAACGATAATTATTGTAGTTATTACAGTATGAGTGGGGTGACTTTGAAAGATATCAATCAATCAATCAATTTATTGCTTTCACATGGGTTTTTAAGGTCTTAGGTTTACGTAATATTAGTGTCAAATGTGTACGGTCTTAGCCAGAGATGTACAAAATACCCTGTACAAAGTATCTGCAATACAAAATGCAAGATACTTTTAAATAAAGTATTTCAGATACCAGATACAAAATACTTTCGAGAATAGTATCTGAAATACTAAATACCAAATACGTATCTTCTAAATACTTCTTAAGATACAAATACTTTTGTAAGAAAACAAGATTTTATTTTAATGAATTCTAAGTTTATTTTTCTTAATTGACATAACACGAGCATAACACGATAACATAACACACACGTTACATAACATAACACGATTTATTCGTAAATAACTTAATGTTATTTACGTATGTAAATAACTTAACATTAAGTTATTTACGAATTATTCGTAAATAACTTAATGTAATGTAATATATACAAAAAGGCGGTCATCTTCTCAAATGAAATTACATTTCAGTTTTTTTTTTTTATTGTTTGGCTCGCACGACTTGTGCATTTGCCACATCTTGTATAGATACAGGCCAGTGCAGTGCAAAGAAAGAGTCGCCATCTACCAATGTGATGTTGGACTAATAATGACATGCTCAATTTTACGCATTTATTTTATATAGTTCTACTAATATATTACTAAAAGTATTTTATCAGAAAAAGTATTTATAAAATACTAAGATACCAAACAAAATATATATAAATACAAGATACAAAATGATTTTTTAAAAAGTATTTTAGATACAAAATGAAAATACGTATCTTGCATCTTGTATCTGTATTTCAGATACTTGTATCTTAGATAAGTCACACCTCTGGTCTTAGCACAGTATTACAAATTGTAATATTGTGGTCTTAGGGTTTAGCAATAGAGAGAGACTGAGGCTTCATTGTTGCATGCAAATTTTTATTGTGTCATGGTCGACGAATAAATGTATTCTATTATTATCAATTCAATATTTATTAAATTAAATAGATATTCATCTATTTTTATTATCAATATATTATTAATAATTCAAATTCAATAAATTTAAAGATACTATAAAACAGAAACTTATTAAGAAAGCATATTATAAAATATCAGATTATTTGGATGATAAACATTCATGGACACGAACAGCCCGTTCGTGTAACCAGACTATTTCATAATTAATAATGAAATATTATAATATAAAATAATAATTAATAATTTTGTAACATGAAAATCTTTTTTTTTTTTTAAAGAGCAAGCAACAAGAAACCCTCGAGTTTCCTGCCTGTTCTTCTCAGGGTAAAATTGGCTTTTGAACAAGCAGTAGCTTGAAAAATGTAAAATCTGACTATTGTGTACCCTGTGTACCTACAAAATAAAGCATTTTTTTTTATTTTGATTTTAATTAGAATATACGAGTATTAGATTATTAGAATAGATTAAATTATACGAAATTTGTCATATGAATTAAATTATACGAAATACCTATGTCAAGCTATAAATTTTTATCATTTAGGAACTCATTGAAATTATAATAGGATTTTTCTTTTAAAAGGGATTTTACTTGTTTTATAAAATTTAAGTTATTCTTTTCTTTTTGTAGATAGGATGGCATTTTATTGTAAATTTTGGTTGACATCGCATATGGACCTGTACTATGCATTTGCATATATCAGGGAATAGTGTAATTAGGGAGTTAAGCAGTGTGAAAGAAGACGTAGTGACAAGATTGGAAAAGGTATACTGAGATGGTTTGGACATGGAGAGGATGAATGAGAGAAGACTAACTAAAGAGATATAAAGCGAATATGGATGGTAGTGTGGGTAGGGGAAGACCACGGCGAAGGTACCATGATCTAATCGGGGACGTCTTAAAGAAAGGCCAAGTCAAGAATACCCTAAACTAAGTAAATGAAGCAGAAGAGGTGTGTTAGGATCCTAGCAAGTGGAAGTCTATGGTCTCTGCCTATATACCCCTACGGAAAACAGGCGGGACTTTATGTATGTATTTATCAGTTGTACGTTTGTTTATAACTTTGTTAGGTACATTGTACGAGTCTCAATCAATCAATCAATCAAATACACTTTATTGTACAAAAAAAAATCTACAAAGCACTTCATGAATAAAGCTTCAAAAAAATAATAATTGTACAACCAGGCGGTCTTATCGCTATTAAGCGATTTCTACCAGACAACCTTTCTCTCAGTCTCAGAGACTCAGAGTCTCAGTCATATATTGTTAAATTATTCTGCTGTTTTTGTAAGTATACTCTTTGTCTGCTTAAGCTACTCCTCAATTATATCCTTACTGAGGTTTTCTAGAGGAGATCCTTACGCCTTTTGTATATTTTTAATATTGCCCTAGTATATTTGTGTATGAACCATTTCGAATATATTTATCTTACAACTCAGTTCTTTGGAATATTTCGATGATATCCATAGCCTTTCGAGTGTTTTCAATTTTTTTTTTATATTTAAGATTAAACCCGGATATGCGTTCTTAGCCATGTTTGATGAAAATTTAGAGCGGCGGTTCCCAAATGGTGGTCCGCGGAACCCTGGGGTTCCGTAGAAGGGTCACAGGGGATCGGTGTTCAATCCGAAAATTAACGAAAACGTTCATAGAAAAGAGTCATCATAACTGACATACTTATACTGACCACACTTACAAACAAACAGATTGGATGTAGCTGCAGATATTCGCGTTCAATTATCTGAGATTAAGCTAATTCGATTACTTGGGGAAAGTTTTTCGTAATGAAAGTGACGTCACGAGTTAGTTGATCTGGATAGAGCATTCAGATTGCAAAAGAAGTGTGTACGGGTATTGGATAACGCATGGTTTTTAGACAGCTGCAAGCCACTGTTTAAAAAGTTTGATATACTTCCCCTACCGTGTATGTATATAAAAGCCGTCTGTCTCACTATCAAAGCCAATTCAAGCTATTTTAAAAAGCGAATCGAATGTAATGAAAGGCACTTATTATATTACTTATTATATCAACCTCCTTGCCGCACATACATTTATAGTAAGAATGTTTATAATATGTGTATTTGCATTTATAATAAATTACCTGACGAACTTATATTAGAAAATAGCATAAATTTATTTCGAACGAAATTAATAAAATGGCTTACGTCAAATTGTTTCTATAGTGTTATGGAATACTTAGAATTTAAAAAATAATTAGATGATATTAAGTGATAATGCGAATTGTTGAAAATAACTGATACATTAGGAATTA
The DNA here is from genome assembly GCA_949316235.1 of Oegoconia quadripuncta. Taxonomy (NCBI): domain Eukaryota; kingdom Metazoa; phylum Arthropoda; class Insecta; order Lepidoptera; family Autostichidae; genus Oegoconia; species Oegoconia quadripuncta. Next base: position 1,791,103 of record OX438745.1, on the reverse strand, counting down.
CACGGAACCTGAAACCATTTGCACACCTGCATGCAGGTTGAACTCATTGTGGACGAACTATACTTAACATCTCTTTTACTGTGTTCTGGCAAATAAACTATTTGTATTTGTATTTGTTAATGGGAATTACACGAATTCAAATTCACCCTGTATAGGGAGGAACACCCCGACTAAAAAAACAATTTACTCTTCCAGAATGCTGAACTGCTCATTAGAACCATTCCATCAGCTCCTGGGTGACAAGCAGCCGTCCCTATGGCAGATGAAGCTGAGCCTCTGCCTAATCACCGAAAAAATTAAGGAGTACCGGGACACCGTATACTATTGTGTGAGCATTGATACCTAAAGAGCTTATACTTTGACATGCTTATTAGGAATCCGTGAGCTAGGCGCTTTATTACTAAAGGGAGAGACTAATTCAACATACATTGCTGGTTGAAGTAAGGATACTTGAATTAACAGAACTAAGCCTCCCAGCAATGTATACCGAATTAGTCTCTGCATTTAGGATGGAAGTAATGCAGTCGGAATCTTCCAATCCACTAAATCGTAATCTAACTGCTCTAACTTCGACTACACCTTCCTATTTCCTAATTAGATTTCTTTTTTTTTATGCATAACGGGTTGGTAGGTACTCGACCTCAATCACACCTGATGTTAAGTGAAGATGATGTCGAAGGTGGAAGCGAACTGACCCGGAAACCCCAACACATTTGGGGGACTGGCTATCTTATCTCTGACAACCGGAACACAACAATGCTATTAACATTGCTGCTTGGCGGCAGATTTAGATAAGATGGTTTTAGCTAGCCAGGCGGACATTTAAAATGCCCTACCGCCAACCAAACTGAGTACTTAAACATGTACCCCGCTGGGGATCGAACCTGCGACCTCCGAATCGTAAACCCAATGTTGTTTACATTGAGCCGCGGAGGCGGTTAGATAAACCAAAAGGTCACGGGTTCGAATTCCGCTAGGGGCAAAGTTTGTATGATGGTTTGTATACAGACACGAATACACGAGTTATGGATGCTTTTCATTTAAAAAACTGTATATCAACCATCTGGTATCCATAATACAAGCCTAGTTGCTTAGTGTTGAACTAGATGGCGATGTGTGTATGTACAAATATATTTTTTATTTATTCTATTATTTATTCAATTCACAGGAGCGTTACTGTCAAAAGAAAGGTGATATCAAGTTCGCGTCCAGCCTCAAGAAGTACACAGTACACGCGGATACAGTGAGGCCCTTCACCGCCATCCCGATCAACCTGCTGGTGCCAGCAGACACCTGCCCAGCGTGAGTACATGTCAGCACATGGCGTATCGTATTTGATTAGCATATTGTAATGTGATCTGTCATGCCATATTGAAGAACTCGTGGCGCTAATTCGCTATTCGTTCTCGATTGGCGAAGTTAAGCATGGTAGACAAGACAGAGACAAGTAAATAATAGGTGGGCAGGGCATGTCTGATTTTTATTTGTAATATTAAAATGTTACTGTACTTACCTACATTATTTTATAAAGAATAATTTAGAAAGAATAAATTAATGTGACATTATATATTACATATTGACATTCGCCTGTAATCTATGTTATTTATTTGAAATATTTTATGGATTTGTTATAAAATGATATTGGGAAAATTATTACTTCAACGTTTTATTGTAAATTAATTGTATTATGCCAAGCAAAGTATTAATTAATTTATTTCGTTTTGATGATCCATCATAGGTAAAAAGTTGAGTGTAGTGCATTTCCAGGCAAATTATACTTGTTGTAAATTGTGTGATACCTACATAACAAAACTCGCAGAGCGAGGGGAGATGCAGCCGCATGGGGGGCACGGAGGAGAGCTTATCTTTAATGATAGGCGATCCTCTGCTCCCCTACCCTGCGGGGCCGTGGGTGGCGATCCGGGGGGATCACCGCCCACACATAGGCCCCGCGAGAAGGCGCGCGCGGTGTTTTCCGCGCGCCTTCTAGAGGTGGCTGGACCAGGCGATTCCTCCCTGCTCCAGCCCAGAGGTGGGCCTGCCGCCGCTTTTGTCCTGGCGGCGGGCACCGCGCTGGCGTGGCTGCGGACGAATACCAGATGGTACCCGCGGCCACGCCGTCAACGGCGCGCGCGAGGGAACACCCAGGAGTTTTTAGTCGGTAGGCCGGCACCTTCTGTGCCGGAGTCCGACATAATCCGCCCCCCTCCCCCGAGGAGGGCGGATAAGCATGAGCGTTTCTCCTGGTAAAAAAAAAAAAAAAAAAAAAAAAAAATACCTACATAACATAACTAACAATCCATGTATGTTATGACTTGTAATTGTTTATTTATGTTTTATTTTTTTAGTAAGCCATTTGGTAGATCACAGTGATCCAGCTATCTTTATATTCTTACCATCATTATTGTACCTGTGTATCACAAAGAAATAAATGAATATGAATATGAATAAGCAATGTCTGGCGCGGACAGTCTCTGGATGGGTGACCACTAGTGTCATTTTATTACTAGTGGTCGGTCCCTGTTGTTTTCAATTGAAGGCAGTCGTTAAGTGAAGTCGGTAGCCTACATAGGCGACTTAAAAGTACTAGGAGTATGACAGGGGTAATAAACGTTTATGTCACGCGAGATGATATAAGGTATGTTAGGTATTTACCTATGAAATTGGAGATTTTTCTTCGTTAATCATAATGTACCAACTCCTACGATTCTATAGCTATTTCCAAATTTGTTTTTTATTTGGAAAATAGAATATATTTTCAAGGTTTCACATGAAATATTTTTCAATGTCTGAGCTAAATCACATAATAGAAAAAACTTGAACACAGCTCTTTTCATGAGCTTCCCATATTATTTCTTAGATTCGCAGAAATATAAAGCGGTTACTTTTAAAAATTAACACTGCCTATATTTAACTTAATTTTATCCGATAATACACACAAAGTTTAGCTAAACTTGGATTTGCCGTTCCCAAAAAAATTTCAAAAATGTTTGTACGGAGAAAACAGTCTTAATGAAATTCTTCATACAAAACGCCAATTTCATAGGTAAGGACCTACTATTTATCCTGCTCATTCGTTTGAACGGAATATACATCTATCCCACTCTCACGTCGCATCGCGCGCGGCAAGTCATGCGGGTGTAGGGCCACTGGTCTGACATAAACCAACCAATCCGCACTGGACCCGCGTGGTGGATCACGGCCCATAACCTCTCCCGGTGAGAGGACGATGTGCCCCAACAGTGGGGATGTGTGAGTCATCTTATGAAATATACAGAAATGCACACGTGACAGCGGGTGAGCCCATCGACGTTGAAACGTGCAAATTTGTATGTTTTTTGGTGGGAAGTCCCATAATCGCCGTTTAGGACACCCACGGGAAGAAAAAGAGTTGGTTCTATTTTATTTGAACGAAACCACATAGCACTTTTAGTATTTCGATAAAAAAAAGAAAGTGAAGAAAGTCAAGGCGCATTTCCTGATGCTTTAATCTGTGGTCTTGATTTCTATGTTACCTCCTGTAGCCTAAAGCCTGAAGTGCAACATACCGTTCGAATTCACCCTGTATACTAGAGATGGGACTGATACCTGGTTACTTTTTTTTTTTTTTTTTTTTTTTTTTTTTTTTTTAATTAGAATGGGTATTTATTACTATTCGGTATCTGGCTCTATACCTTAGCACAATCCTGTTGTCGCTTATTATTATTATTTTATATATCAATAAATATTTATTTAGTACACCTATATATTTACGTTTGTATTTTGTTGCTATTTTATAGATGTTATGTTTAAGTAGGTATATTTGTCTATTGATCTATGTATGTATGTGTATGTAAATATATGAAATTTATTCACATAGTACCGCACAACCTACCTATTTCAAATGTAGGTACTGTCCTTATACCCAAAGGTTGCCTGGAAGAGATCGCTTTTAGTGATAAGGTCGCCAAATTGTACATTCTATTCTTACCACTTTTCTGAAACTGTATTTTCTTTTCTGTTGTGCAATAAAGTGTATTTGTATTATATTGTATAGTATTGTAAAACAAACCTTATATTCTCCACAGGTGCGTAGAAGCCCGGTGGCTCTCTCGAGTGTCAGACACTTTTGAAGTGCCGTTTAACAAAGAGATGGCGCTGTCGGCCATAGCAGAACTCCACGCCGACCCAGCGTATGTGCGCAGTGATAGAGTCCATCCGATCACTGAGTGCAGAGTGCCGAGGAGCAGAGTCATATTGGCCAATAGATATGCAGAATCTTAATAAATAATATAGCCGTGGTTGTTAATAATGTTCCTTCCTTATTTAAACAATAAAGCGTATTTCATTGATTGATTGATAATTGCTAATGAGTGCTCTCCATAGTTTTCTCAACTGTGTCTGTACCTACTTGTACTTTTTTTTTATGCACAACGTGTTAGTACTTGACCTCAATCTGATGTTAAGTGAACATGAGGCCGATGGTGGAAGCGTACTAACCCGGAAACCCCATGTTATTTAGGGAACTGGCTATATTATCTCTGACAACCGGAACACAACAATGCTATTAATATTGCTGTTTGGTGGCAGATTTAAATAAGATGGTGGTAGCTAGCCAGACGGACATTTAAAATGCTCTACCACCAACTAAACCGAGTACTAAACTGTACTATAATAAGTAACATACGATCTTCATTTCAAACTATGGTGACAAGATCGATTCCAAGATTCGAAGTTAAGGTGTGACATACGAACTGTCAAACGTGTACCTAATCTAAATCAATAATCAGAATCGCACACGTTGCTACAATGTAAACTTAGTATCTTGTAGAAGACGTCCGCTTCACACCATACCGCCACAGTTACAGTACATACTACAACAGTAATATAACTACGCTTTAGAACTGTGCCAAAATAAATACACCTGCCCCCGTACCATGATACGCGCGCGACGCAACGTGAGACTGGGATTGTTGTATATTTCATGAGAAAATGTTCAAATGATTATTTAAGAACTCCTAAGGTCTAACAAAATTAACCCGACAAGCGTTGCAGAGTGTATAGGATGTACCTATTATGAAAAAAATAAAAAATAAAACATTAAAGTTAACAGATTTTATTCAAAAAATAAAATTTAGAAATGTCAATTTTGTGAGTTGGACCATAAAGGCCGCGCGCCCTAAGTACTTTACATACCGCGTTAAGTACCGCGGTATCTTTGAAGACGCCGAAAGGCGACCACACGACTTGCTGTGATGATTGCGCCCCGTGCCCCGCCACTCCCTTTGGCGTCTTCCATTTGAACGTTGCCTGTTTTTTCTCATTGATAAAATAAGGTACAACCGAAATGAAGTAAATCTGTTAATTTGTATTTTCATTTGCACTTACATTTAATATTTTTACTTCGAAACAAAATTTTTAAGGCTAGTTTTTTTAATGAATATATTATTTTATTGTCATGTACGTTCAATTGCCAAAGTTTCCATCTTCGTGCCCTTATCTTACTCTAGTTGCGTATGTTCTAAATAAATAATAATAAATATCTTTGCACTTACACACATCGCCATCTAGTTCCACACTAAATAAATAGGCTTGTATTATGGATACCAGATGGTTGATAAACTACACAAATACATTTTTTTTGTAAATATATATACTATAAAAATTAATATTCCGGTTCAGATTTATTTGTAATAGTCATACAATTATTAAATTAAATTATTTAACAATACAATACCAATACACTTTATTGCACCTTTAATATAATTTAACGTTGTCAATCTAACTAATATTATAAATGCAAAAGTTTGGATGTTTGTTTGTTTGTTTGTTGCTCTTTCACGGCGAAACGGATGGACGGATTTGAATTAAATTTTGTACTTAGGTAGAATATACCCTGGATTGAGATATAGGATATTTTTTATCCCGATAAAGTGAGTAGCTCCCTCGGGATAAACAAATTCCCGCAATAAAGTTATTATACGCAGGCAAAGCCGCGGGCGGAAAGCTAGATTTTTATAAATATACTTACTTAAGATTTTAGTCTATTCAAATTAGGACAATTCTATTTTTAATTCAATAAGTAAACAATTCGATTATCCATTGATTCAATAAATAAGCTACTTGAGTTACTGGTTATAGGTATGTGCTTAAAGACAAAGACAGCGCGCCAAGATGCTGTCTACTTCGCGAAGTTGCTGTAGTAGGATATGTCAAGTTTATCGCGAATTTGACGAGACTTAAGTTAATCGATTATTGTGTATCTACTGAGAGTATTGTGAATTCTCCAAGCAATATCGAGATAAAATTAAAAAAAAAACCGACCATTAAATGTTTTTTGAATTACATAAAAGAGGAGGCCGAACGATGAAGTATATTGTGTGTAGTGATGCAAAATTTCGCAATTTTTTGCAAAAATTATAGTTATTATAGCCCATCAAGTAATCATCGTGAGGCTCCTAGGGTCTGTGGACCCCTTGAGCGGTCTCGGTCGCTGCCCGCACCATGCGATCTTGCCGTGGTCATTCTCAGGGCCGTCTACTGGCGAAGTAGCCGTTTGTCAGATGTTCTGACATCGAGTGGGTCAGAGGACTCTGGTGGGTGTAGTAAGTCTCGTGGGGGCAGCTTGGCATAGGTGTCTGGGGGGCGTGTATAATGCAGCGTTTATTCAAAAACACCTTGTTTGTGAAAATTATGGCTCGAAATATTAGCGCCATCTGTTGCATGGACCCGGAACTTTTATGAAGTGAAAACACAATGCTGCCGCTGCATTTTCCTGTGAGAACGCGATATTTTTTAATAGCAGAACTTTCGTGAACTAATCAAAAACAAAACAATTCTATTATTCTTGTTTTTACGGCAGACAAGGAGAATATACAATGTTCGGTTTAAAAAAAAATATACATACTTTATATTTCTCCATTTATAAATAACTAGCTTTCTGCCCGCGGCTTCGCCTGCTTGAAATTACCATATCGGCGAAATTTCTTTATCCCGCGGAAACTAATCACTTTATCGATTTATGTAATAAAGAATTTAATAATAATAATAATATCGGGATAAAAATTATGTTATGTCTTAATCCAGGGTATGTTCTACCTATATACCTTTCATCCAAATTTAGCCGTTTCGCCGTGATTGCGCAACAAACAAACATGTAAAACTTTCGCATTCATAATTTTAGTTAGACGCTTGTACTCACACAATAAATGAATGTGATATGTATTGTTTTATTGACGATGACTTAACCCCAGTGCGTGGAATATGTATGTCTAGTGTATCAAACTCCTTGGTTATTATAATTGTCTTTTTGTTTGACTTTTGTATTTTATACATCTTTGCTGTCATCGTTTGATTTTAGTCAAGATTCCTGGTTCGGTTGTGATTTATACGTTATTTATTTGCAATATTAATTACTTTCCGCCTCATATCCGTGTTTTCCTGTTCATTTAGCCAAATTAGTTTCATACAGTCCATTTTACTTTCCCTTTCATTCGCTATCCCGTACATCTAGGGTGAATTTCCTAGCAAAATCTAATTAGCCTAGATTAAAGTTCATAGCAACATATTCTAATTGTAGTTTTCTACACCAATTGACATGAGTATACGATTTTAATTTTAGGATTGTAACGATATGAAAAGTTCCTGAAACTTTTTTCACACGAAATATAAATACAGTGTACATGTATTGTACGACTTTGGTTAATCCTGCAAAAAGTCAATCTATAATTTTAGACAGTAACACACTTATTTCAAGAATTGACTTTGAGCAACTCCCTCCAATTGTGTTTGATGGTGTCAAGATTTTGTACAGCGAGAATGTTAAAAACCTTGGCATAATTTTTGACAGAACACTCTCCTGGCGTCCCCAAGTCGCTGAAGTCAGTAGGAAAATTTTTGCGTCCATGAAATCCTTAAATAGACTGCGCAATTTCTTGCCTACTGCCACCAAAATTGCGTTAGCACAGTCACTTCTCTTACCTATTCTGGATTACGCAGACTGCTGCTACGCGGATGCCACAGTAGATTTGATAAACAAACTCGACCGATTACAAAACGTTGCAATCAGATTCATTTTTGGTCTACGGAAATTTGACCACGTTTCCGAATATCGCAACCAACTCAAGTGGCTCCCCATTCGTCGTCGCAAGGATGTGCATATTCTCTCCCTCCTTTATTCCGTGTTGTTCAATCCCAAGACCCCTCAGTATCTTAAACAACAATTTCAATTCCTGTCTTCCACTCACAGTCTTCCCTTACGTTCCTCTGACAGTCTTCGTCTGTATGTCCCTCAAAATTTGTCTAAATCATACGGCCAGTCCTTCACTTTGCAAGCTACTCGCCTCTGGAACTCTCTTCCTGAATCTATTCGTCGCTCTCCATCTTTCAATATATTTAAAGCTCAAGTCAAGGTGCTTTTTCTTCAATAGCTTACATCTACTTTACTTTCGACCGGTAAATTATATATACTATATTACCAGTTATAGTAATCCCCCCAAACTTATGTATTTAATTATTAATTATTATTATATATCATATTATATATATTATATTATTAATATAGATATTATTATTATATATCACATATATGTAAATAACATGTATGTATTGGTATAAATTGTATGGATATATTTTATTTGTTCAGATTATTTAGTAATTATTGTTTCTCATCACATATACCTAGTGCTTATTAATGTTTTGCATACCTATAAGATAACACTTTTTGATTTCAATATGCAGAACTTTCAGATGTACTTAACAATTAAGAAATTATTTGTGCTAACCTACTTAAATACTCGTATTGAATTCCGTGATGATAGGTTTGTCTGGAAGAGATCGCTGTTAGCGATAAGGCCGCCTAATTTGTAGTTTCTATAAGATATTTAAATGTACCTTCCTTATTTAAACAACAAAGCGTATTTGATTGATTGATTGATTGACTTTGGGAAAGGTGATGGATTAATCTTGGCTAGGATATGTACAACTTGCGAATATATAGAGCAAAATAGTAGGAATTACAGAATAATACTGATATCTAATGAGGTTCTGTATTTAAAAAGCAGAAGAGTTTTAAATGTTTTAGAAATTGGCAACACTACATAGGCAACTGACGATAGATCTCAAAAAAACAAGAATCCAAAGTAAAAAAAAAACACTCATCAATCATTGAACAAAACAAAAAAAGGCTTTTTGGCGGTAAGTCAGCGAGTGACGTTGCATTTTTATTTTACAAATTGATTTTTTTATTATAATAATGTTCATTTGGGTTCATTATAGGACACTGATCGTATAAATTGATTTCGTTCGACTTCCTTTTTTACCAGATTACGGAGGAAGGGTTGTGATTTTTTATATACGAAATCGTTTTGCGATTCGAATCAATCGATCGATTTTTTTGGAAATTAATTTGCATCCCTATTTAATTTTTTTAACATGTCAATGTCACTCAAGGTAAAGTATATCGGTGTTACAATATAACATTTACAAAAAAATCTTCTGCTTTTTACTGGATGCTATAAATGATAATTTATTCCTTTCAATTAGTGTCATTAGAGTTGCAGAATATTCTAACATGATGTACAATATCTAGCCAAACCTTCAAACAAAAAAAACTATCTCCTTTGTCGAACATATCGCGGCAGGAAGTGCAAAATCTGTAAATATTTTTAATCTCTGTATGTCGTAGTAATCGGGGCTGTGGTTGTTCGTGCGCTTTTGGGATCCATTGCACATAGGTACATAAAATTTTTTTTTTGGGCATGCCGATGTATTTGTCTCTTATAGTTCTGGTATATTTTATCTGTGGACACTGTTTGTCAAAGAATTATTATTTTACCAATATGTTTCTTGTATTATGCTTTGACTGTTTGTGTTCTTAAAATAAAAAAATAAATCTCTAAATCCGACTCCATCATCTTTTAGTTCCCTCGTAAAAAGTCGTAAGGCGACGTGTCGAAGGGACTTCCGTCGTGAGCGGAAGTGGGGGCGCTGCATCCGGTAGTTCCGGGTTTTTCTTCGCTTTTCTTTTTATTTGCTCACCCATTTGCTGCCTGTTTGAACAGCGTCGATAGATTCGTTCTTATAGAGTATTACAGAGCCGTGTGGCCAATAGCCAAAGTTTGAAAAGAAAATTTAAGTATTATGTTCCACAAATGTGAAAAGTGAAATATAAGGTATTCCCGAACGAGTACGACATTGGAACCTTCAAGAAACGAGCCTACACCTTCCTCAAAGGCCGGCAACGCATCTGTCACCCTTTTGGTGTTGCGGGTGTCCATGGGCGGCGGTGATTGCTTTCCATCAGGTGACCCGCATGCTCGTTTGTCGCCCTCTCATATAAAAAAAAAAAGAAGGGTAGTTTCATTTTCTTGTTTTTTCCAAAACCATTTTGATTTTGGAAAAAAACAAGAAAATGAATCCAGAAATCCAGATTAATATGCAACTGGCGAGATTCGTAGGGCTCGTATCATGCGAAATTTATTTGGTACTCATATTTTATCTAAGTTTTTTATTTATTTAATTTAATAAAGTAATGACACAACGCGTTATTCGATGGTGGTTTTGAAACCAAAAAAAAAATTAAACTACCTATGCCAATACCTTCTATTTCACTTACCTAATATGCCCTATTTTTTCCTTACGGTAAAAAAAATCACCCGGTATATGTGCAAACACCCCGATTATGACGCGAAAGAAAACTATACAACTATAATTAAAAGATTTCGACCAAACATAGCTAAAACACACGTTCAATCATATATATATATATATATATATATATATATATATATATATATATATATATATATATATATATAAAAATACAATTGGAAATCCCTTTATAGACTACGAAATCCACAAAAAACTGCGCTAAAAGCTAAATATCTAAGGGACGGCTTAACCGATTTTCATCAAACAAGAGTAAGAAACACCTCGCAACTATCAAATTTTTGGAAATAAAAACCGGAATAAAATCAAAAATTCATCATGTATGGAAGGAGTTCTAAAAGACAAATTACAGTTTACTTATAAATATCAGCAATCTGATTTTCAGTCCCCCTGAGACGTATTGCTGCCACCAGACAATAATTATGGCAGCTAATTAATTCTCAGAATATAATTGTAGTTAAACCAAAAATTATTTTAGTTTGGTAGGTAACTAACTGAAATGAAGGGGAAGACCTAGGCGTAATTACTTTGACCAATTGAAAGAAAAGGTGAATATCGTGACGTAGAGATTAAAACGAGGGCGGAAAGTAGAGAGACGTGGTCATTACACCACCGACAAGAGCATAGCTCTTAAATTGAAAGAAAGAAATCGTTTATTGTCACAACATTATTTGCGCAATATACTTAACATTAGGTACTTACATTAGTAAATAAACATAGGACAATACCACTTTTGTAACAAAAGGATCTGGTTTAGCATAATGCTGACAGAGACTAGCTGCTGCTCAGCGCTGGTTTTCAACCAGACCCCCTTATTGAGTTTACTAGTCGACGTTTTGCTCGTGTGACGGGCGACCTAAGGTGCATAGTCTGTAAACTCAATATTAAATTTAGACAATATTTATACTTAAACTATAAAAGTACTTAAATGAATAAGATACATAAAATGTAAATAAATAGTGTTTTCGTCTTGTGAAGTGTATGAATGTGCTTGTGTGTGCATGTGTATATGCGTGTGTGTAGTGTATGGGGGAGTGTATGTGGTGGTGTGTGTGTGGGCCGGGGGGTGGGGGGTGTGGGGGGGTCGTGCGTGTACGTGTGACGTGTTGTGGAATTATGTATTTATTTATTTTTGTTTTTTGTTGATAGGTCCATAAGTATTCGTTTGCTGTTTTTAAATATGATGTCAAAGAAGTTGAAGAAGGTAAGTAATATTAAATAACACGTAATGTTGGCCAGATTAATATACAGGTAAGGCCAGGTTCTACTAAGACCGTCTGAGCTAAATCTTCCTTGTTCACTACGCAATTGGATGATTTGATCATTGATCCTCTTGGCAGTTTTCTATATTTTAAATTCATAAATAACCTGGGTAGTTATCCACTAAACTATTCCTAGAAACGATAAACAAAATATAATTGAGAGGAAGTGTTTTAGAACAACTCCCAATAAAACCAAACAGTTAATTTAGCGAACATCAAAGCGCTGTTTACCTAAACAATAAACATGGAATGGTTCAATCAGGCCGTGCTGCCACGTGGCAACGATAATTACTCTAATGACTATTCAATTCTCGATTTAGACAATAAACTTAAAATTAGAGGTGCAACCATTCGGTTTTTGCGATTACGATTCGGCGTTGTTACTTATTATCGATTACGTTGTATATAATTAGTTGTTTGGAATATTTAGATGCAAGTAATATCTACCAATCTGTGGTCAACTTGCCCATTTCGTGTTCTTTGATGTACGGTGCGGCCCCCTTCCCCGCACCCACCTCCGCCTACTGTTGACCTCTGACAGTATATACAAAAGTACTCTGTGCTGACAGTGGAGCAGAGACCTTACGACCACCGTGCGCGTTGTGTCGAAAAGTGACTGTGCTTTGGTGCTTTTCGCTGTCAGAGACCTTCTGCATTCTTTCTATTCTTCCTGCGACTATCTGTGTGTGCGTTTGTAGTCTCAACCTATAGCCATATGGGGTTGGGATCCATCACTTGCCAGTGGAGATCAGTGCGGTCATTCGGGTTCACCAAGTGAGCAGTTGATTACTACTATTGCATACTTGCGTCTAAACCTATTTCTAAACATTAGTCGATACTTCCTCACTAACCAGGTACAGTTCTCGAGGCGTAAGATCAGCTTTGCATTTGTGTGAGTGCACACAGATAGAGATACGGCTTGTGGCGCAGCGCGTCCCGCGCATTGTTTAAACGCGGCCTGAGGCGCGGCGTGTCCGCTGCGCGTCGCTTCCCTTTTTTTTTTTTTTTTTTTTTTTTTTTCGCGGGGAAATGCGTTACGCGTACCGCTCGCCTGGGGGACGGCGAGACGGTTATGTGGGACTCCCCTCCCTGACGGGAGGGATACCCACTAAAACCCCGCGGCGACCTTCTTCGGCAGTAGGGAGGACCTGGGAACGCATAAGCGGCTCCAGGCCCCCCCCCGCCCTGCCCCCCCTCACAAGGGGAGGCCCGTTCCCGGAGGGCGGCTAGCGCGCCCTCCACGGGGGGCGCTGTCGAGTCTCACACCGCAATCAGCGGGTGGTATGAGGCGCGACAGGGCCCGATGCGACGACACCCCCCCGGTCGCTCCGGGGGGTGTCATCCTCTCCCGGGCCGCGTCCGACGACTACATCGCCCCGAGATGTAGCCGCCCGCGACCCTCAGGCGACGTGCAGGGGGGGCTAGCGAGCGTTGCCGCCCCCCCGACGTCGCCTCCTGCGAGCGGGATCGGCCCTCTCCCGATCCCGCTCTGCGGCCTCCTTCTGGAGCATGACTGCCTCGCAGAAGGAGGCCGCTGCCCTCCAACCCTCCTCACTCGCCAGCATAGCCGCGACTAATGCTGACGGGGACAGATCTCGTCCGATCCGGTCGACCAGGTCTCTACGCTCGGACTGCCACGCCGGGCAGTCCTCCAGCGTGTGCTGGGCGGAGTCCTGGTCGGACGCGCAGTGGTGGCATCGTGCCGTCTCCTCCCGTCCGATTCGACTCAGATACTCACCGAAGCACCCGTGCCCGGTGAGTATCTGAGTCAACCTGTAGGTGACGCAGCCTTTCCTCCCCATCCATGCTTCGAAGTTCGGCAGAACGGCTCCGACGGCGCGTTGGCGGGCGCAGCCTTGTATCACAAGGCGCTCCCGCCAGAGCGTCAGCGCCCGTCGGTGTGCGTTCTGCCGTAGCATCTCGAGCGCACGGTCAGGCGCGACCCCCTCGGCAGCGCGTCGCTTCCCTGCCGCGCACATGCCGCACTTCACCTCTTGTACCGCTAGCAGCTTGACGTCACTCACACAAATGCAAAGCTGAGCTTACGCCTCGAGAACTGTAGGTACCTAGATAGACTTGTGCTTCTACGTAAAACAACAAGCTTGTATAGCAGAAATGCATATTGCATGACACTAAATATTTATAATAGGTCACGAATTGAAGTCTATACCCATAAATTATTTTAAGCGAAACTAAGGCCCGCGAGGTCTACTTAGTTGAGATCACTTCTCAAGAATTCGCGTCAGCGGCGAATGTTTCTGGTCTTGAGTTTCGTTTATTAATAAGGTACCTGATACAAATAAGGCCTATGCTCAATTAAGGCCTGTAGCACCGAAAAGTTGATTAAAATATATTTACATGAAAAATATTTACCACACGCATAGACAACAGCGCCATGGATCGGCAAACAGTGCGCGAGCGGCCCGCTCGCGTTCACAGTGACAGTGGCGGTCGGTCGTTTGCGAAGTATGGGCGTTTTCATGGCGCGTTATAAAATTGTCGTAATTTCTATCGAGTTTTAATACGTTGTATTTTGAAGTTTTGTTACAAGTAATGAATGAAGATCACAATATAGCTCATTAAAAAGGTAACTATAACTCTAAATTATAATTTTTAGAATATGCGAATTAAATACAGCTTAAGATGTTTATGAAGTGTAATGTACTAAATAAGGCCTAGCTTTTATAATAGGCCTTATTTGTGACCATAGGCCTTAATAGATGTCTATTGAATTTTAACCTTATTATGTTTATTTACAGATCGATTATCTTAGTATGTCTTCTCCAAGTCCAAAACGAGCTACGTGGTCCGAGGAAAGCTTGAGAGTGGCATTTAATGATGTACGTTGTAAGCGACTGTCGACTTACAAAGCTTCGGTACAATATGGCGTTCCTAGAAGAACCATTAGAAATCATCTAAAAAGTGGTGTTTTACACTAGAGTTTAGGGAGAAACGCTATATTCACGAAAGCGCAAGAAAAAGATTTCGTCAGCCGTATAATAAAATTTTCTGAAATCAAAATTGTCTTGAAAATCTTCCCGGGCCCAGCGGCATACAGAGTACCAACGGCTTATACTACTACTACTACCAATGAATAATGATTTTCTTAGTTTACTTTACTAGTATTATGAGTAAGACTGTTACAAGGCCTTATTTAGTTACCTCGTTTAATTAAGGCCTATCAAAGTATATTTAATTTTTAAATATTTTGTAATATTTTTGTAAAGATATGTTACTTTGCTAATTTTTGTTTGTATGGATAAGTTTTTTTTAATATAATTTTTCATTTCTTATTAATATGCAACTTCAATTAAGACTAAGCAATTTAAGCAAAATGTTTAATAAAATAACTTATGAAGTTATGCAAGGATCTCATGGAAACACTTATTAAAAGACTCAGAAATACATATTTTTATATATTTATTACTCTAATAACAACATTTCTACAATTTAAGTATGCAGGCTTTGTTAAATCACTATGTTTTAATAAGGCCTAAGGCTAAGGTTCCAGAATTTCTTCTGTTTAAGTTGTTTTTGATAAAAAATTATAATATTTTTTGTTAATTACTTAAAATTTGGAAACCGAACAATAACACCATGGTTTTATTTAATACCTTCTTTGAATATTTATAAAGATATGAGTGTTTGAAATTAGGTAGGCCTTATTTGTATCACTTACCTTATGTGAAACTCGGCGCACCTCTCAAGTGAGTATAGCTTGAGTATTCACGTGCGTTTTAGGTCTCAAGTTAGGTTTATTAATCAACACGTTTACTTGAGACCGATCACAAGAGTGTTCTCAATCTTGAGAATGGTTTATTAATACGGGCCTATAAGACCTCGTTAATACGAAACTGTTTTTACTCTGTCGATGAATATTTTAACCGCCTCCGTGGCTCAATGTAAACAACATTGGGTTTACGATTCGGAGGTCGCGGGTTCGATCCCCAGCGGGGTACATGTTTAAGTACTCGGTTTTGTTGGTGGTGGGGCATTTTAAATCTTATCTAAATCTGCCGCCAAGCAGCAATGTTAATAGCATTGTTGTGTTTCGGTTGTCAGTGATAAGATAGCCAGTCCCCAAAATGTGTTGGGGTTTCCGGGTCAGTATGCTTCCACCTTCGACCTCATCTTCACTTAACATCAGGTGTGATTGAGGTCAAGTACCTACGAACCCGTCGTGCATAAAAAAAATGCCCTTAAGGAATATTGTGGACTACCGACACTCTTCGGTATTTTCCCACACTATAAAGCCTTATAAATTGATGATTACTTAGGCGATAAGGTCTGGTGTGAATTCCATATCGAGTTAACTACGCTTATGTTAATTGCTTTTGTTTTGTAATATGTAACTTAATTATGTTGTAAAGATCGAAACCATTTCAAAAGATGTGTTGTCACGGAGTTTCCACCAACCATAGCGCCTTGTAAGGCGATGTACCTATGTAGTTTAAACACACATGTCGACTTTTAATAAATGATATTTGTATCATATACTGAATAAAATGTTTTTGATTTGATTTTGCTCGAGTTGGACAATAGGCAACATAGTTCATTCAGATAAAGACTTTTTTCTATGCACAACGGGTTAGTACTTAACCTCAATCACACCTGATGTTAAGTAAAGATGAGGTCGACGGTGGAAGCGTACTGACCCGGAAACACCATCTTATTTGTGGGACTTTTCTCTGACAACCGGAACACAACAATGCTATTAACATTGCTGCTTGGCGGCAGATTTAGGATAGGATGGTGGTAGCTAGCTAGACGGACATTTGAAATGCCCTACCACCAACCAAACAGAGTACTTAAACATATACCCCTCTGGGGATCGAACCTACGACCTCCAATTCATACACCCAATGTTGTTTACACTTAAATGTCCGCCAGGCTAGCTACCACCATCTTATCTAAATCTGCCGCCAAGCAACAACGTTAATAGCCTTGTTGTGTTCTAATTGTCAGAGATAAGATATCCAGTCCCCCAAATAAGATAAGGTTTCCGGGTCAGTACGCTTCTACCTTCGGCCTCATCTTCATATCAAGAGATTAAGTGCTAATCCGTTGTGAATAAAAAAAAAACACTGGCAGTTATATATCGGTGATATTGACCTTGCGGGCTTCATTCTGCGCCGCGGGGTCATACTGACACTTACTGGATATTGCAGGGCAGTATATTTTATAAATCTCCACACTCCATCTTAATGTTGGCATGATGGCGCCATTGACCATAACCTTGTGGTTACTGCATCATAAATTACGCTATAGTTGGCAATTTACCTGATCTCTTGACCTAGACTTCAGGTATATGAGTTTATACCACATCTAACAGGTGTTAGTTGACTATCGACGTCAAGGATCGCCAACTAAACATTCAATGTTTTTATTTTGCTGCGTACTGTGCAAAGGGATTGGTACCTAAAATCAACATTCTTTAGATCAACTTTTATTATATCAAAACCAATTCGTCAACAGTGTAACAGGTCAACCATTTATTGTATCAATAATTTTTTACGTCAATGGTTCATTAGATCAACAGATTATTTTGTCAGCAATTAACTACATCAATTATTAAAAAATATTTCTGTGTTCCCCAAAAATAGTGAGAAGCATAATTTAAATTTGAGATATAAGAACAAATTGGCTACTCCTATGTTCAGATTAAGCAAAGTTAATACATCATTTGTGGGACACTGTATACGCTTTTATAACCTTATACCTGAGAATATCATTAATCTAACTGAGGAAAAATTTAAAGATCATGTCAAAATAGCACTAGCAAAAAACGGTTATTATAAAATTAGTCACCAAGCGTGTTTGTCATTCAGGTAGAATGGAAAACACGCTTGGTATACTTCGACCAGCTCCCCAAAATTAATGAAATTGTATTAATTATATACTTTATTAAAAAAACAAGGACAACAATGATCCTGTGGGTTTCTTGCGTCGCTTCTTTTCCCACAGATGATTTCCCTTTCCGAAGCGGTAGTAGCTTGGACATACTGACTGACAGATAAATGCAATAAACTTTCTTTGGTCATTGAATAAACCTTTTTTATTTCCAGTAGATTTAAATTGTCATTCAACAAATGATATCATGTATCTTACGTTGAAATAAATGCTTGAAGTTTGAAGTTAGAAAAACAGTTCCCTAAATGGGGCCATAGATGCTCCCACCCGGATGGAATCCTGAACCTGTATCTGATTCGCTATATGACTCTTTGATACCGAAGTGATACCTTAGGTACGTAATCCCGAAAGTCCTTATAATTTCACTAATAATAACTTCTTGCCTAAAGATTACGACAAAATAGCCAGGAAAGAATTTTCATTACACTTCACCTTACACTTGAGTACCGCAACTTTTCCAATCGTGAACATTTTTCCACGACTCGAAAGTGTAAGAAGAATCGAAAGAATAACCACTCAAAAACCAAGAAGGAAAAGTCGAATTCGAAGTGCTAAGTTCTAAAGTGGCAATATCTTTGCAGCGGCAAAATAATACAAGCTTCAGC
Organism: Oegoconia quadripuncta; assembly: GCA_949316235.1. Taxonomy (NCBI): domain Eukaryota; kingdom Metazoa; phylum Arthropoda; class Insecta; order Lepidoptera; family Autostichidae; genus Oegoconia; species Oegoconia quadripuncta. The sequence goes on along the minus strand of OX438745.1, from coordinate 1,772,679 downwards.
CTGCGACTTCTTTTTTACGCACAACGTAACGGAGAAGTTATATGCGTTTTGGGTTAAGAGGTAGTGTGTTTGTACGTCTTGTTACAATTTTTCTCAAAATGACTGGATTAATTTACCAGCAGTTTTTTCTAGGGTCGCATCGCGCTAAGTTTGAACGATAATACCAAAGCTAAACCATAACCGAAAACGTTACGTTAAGCACATTCGTATCGCGCTAATCATTTTAAATTAACCTACTTTTTTTAAATTCTCGTGGTTAGCTCTACACATTTTGGGTTTGGTTTTACTTTGGTATAATCGTCCACAAAAAATAGCGCGATACCATTTTTTACCCCTCGCGGAAATCGAACCCGCAACCATTGGTATCGCTGGCAGGGTCACTGTCTACGCCAATCGGTCGTTTGTATGACGTCAGAATAAGTGTTACCCAATATGTACAACAACGTACGGAGACGCGTTTCATTTCACGAGCAGTAAAGCTGACGCAGCAGACGATCTATTTGGTGGTAGTGGTTAGAACCTCTGACTTCTATACCAAAAGGTCGCGGGTTCGAATCGTGCTAGGGACTATGTTTGTATGATGAATACAAACATGTGTTCCCGAGTTGTGGATGTTTATAATTTGTATTTATTTACCAAATATATTTGTGTAGTTTATCAACAATCTGGTATCCATAATACAAGCCTAGTAGCTTAGTGTGGAACTAGATGGCGCTGTGTGTATGTGCAAAGAGGTTATATATTTTTTTATGTACTACGGGTTGGTACTTGACCTCAATCACACCTGATGTTAAGTGAAGATGAGGTCCAAGGTGGAATCGTACTGACCCGGAAACCCCAACACATTTGGAGGACTGGCTATTTTATCTCTGACAACCGGAACACAACAATGCTATTAACATTGTTGCTTGGCGGCAGATTTAGATAAGATGGTGGTAGTTAGCCACACGGACATTTAAAATGCCCTACCACCAACCAAACCGACTACTCAATTTCTATATACCATGAATATTTTTGATGACATTATTTGACTTGGGAGACTTAGAAGGCTTGATGTAGATATCGGGCTATGTTATTTGCAGAAGATCCCTACACGATGGAGCCATATATAAATTCAAATTGCGCTACCGATTTTCGCAGGGAACGGTGAAAAACTACATTTTGCCCCTACTGTGTCTGATCTGAATAAAAACAATAGACGCAGGTTACCATTAGCCTTAGCAACTATGGGCCTTAGATATGGTGGTGGTACCTAGTCACGAGGATATTTTAAAATGTCAAACCAACCAAACCGAGTACTAAACATGCACCCCGCTGGGAATCGAACCCGCGACCTCCGAATCGTGAACCCAACGTTGTTTACATTGAGCCACGGAGGTTAAAAATTTATGAAGTTTTTTAAAATAGCGATTATAAAGCTAGCGACCTAGGGGTTTTAGCTGCAGCTAACTGTACAAGAGATCCACTAATGATTTCCAATTAGTTCAGGCTATTATCTCTACGCCATCAGTTACTAATGTCAGTATACGTTACAAAGTGCATATACAGCGATCTCAGTTATAGCTGACGCATGCTCGGATTGGGCACGTACTCCTATGTCCGGAAAGCGAGGCGTTGTTGAAATTTCAGTCGAGTTATGCTTGAAGCACTTGGTAAGCTAAGCTATACTCTTTTATATTAGGTCTTTACCTATGAAATTGGAGATTCTTTTCTTCGTTAATCATAATGTACCAACTCCTACGATTCTATAGCTATTTCCAAATTTGTTTTTTTATTTGGAAAATAGAATATATTTTCAAGGTTTCACATGAAATATTTTTTTATGTCTGAGCGAAATCACATAATAAAAAAAAACTTGAACACAGCTCTTTTCATGAGCTTCCCATATTATTTCTTAGATTCGCAGAAACTTTTATAAAGCGGTTACTTTTAAAAATTAACACTGCCAAGAAGTTTGATTCTTCATTCAGCATCCGAACAGCCAAGGCATGGAACTTCAGTTGAGATTGTGATCAAACGCGAATCCAGTCAATCATAAAAAAAACAAAATTTCATCAAAATCCGTTCAACCGTTTTCGCATTATAGCTCCCTGTATAGCTGTCAGTATACGACTGGCTCTAGCCCAAAACCCACAGTTATGCACCTCCGAGCGTGTTCCCCGAACTATGTAAATGTCACCGGATATGTGTAATGCTTCCTGTGCATACTTGGGAATAAACTATGCGTTTTGGGAACAGTCTGCCTGCGTTACACAACTCGATATGGGGATTGGAATGCTTTAGGCTTTTAATATACGTTTCGTATTACAGGCCGAGATTATAGAAATTATAGATTAGGCTGATGGCATTTTCAATGTCCGCCTGGCTAGCTACCACCATCTTATCTATGTCTGCAATCAGCAAAATGCTTCCTGTGCATACTTGGGAATAAACTATGCGTTTTGAGAACAGTCTGCCTGCGTGTACCCAACTCGATATAGGGATAGAAATGCTTTAGTATTTTAATATACGTTCCGTGTTGCAGGGTGAGATTATAGAAATTATAGACTGGGCTAATGGCATTTTAAATGTCCGCCTGGCTAGCTACCACTAAGTCTGCAATCAGCAATGTTAATGGGATTGTTGTGTTTCAGTTGTCAGAGATAAGATAGTCTCCCAAATGAGATGGGGTTTCCGGGTCAGTAAGTTCGGCCTCATGTTCACTCAAAATCAGGTGTGATTGAGGTGAAGCGCTAACCCGTTGTGAATGCAAAAGAAATGAAAATTTAGAACACCCCCAAAAACATTGATGAAAAAAATAATCAGATCGTCCAGGTAGGTAAGACAGTATGTCCAGGTTTAATCTTAAATATAAATAAAAATTGAGAAAACCCTCGAAAAACTATGATTGCAAACTTCAAGCATTTATTTCAACGTATGATATGTGACAACATTTTGTTGAAATCAAGTCAAAACGGCAAAGTGTGATCATCAATCGACCATTTCGTCTGTATCACATTTACTGCAAATAAATCATTTTGTAATTTAATTACTAGGCACCCAATTCAGAACGCGGCGAGCGTCCTGAGCCACTTATGTCCTACCGCCTTGGGCTCACGCCCGGGCCTTCGAACCACGTCCCTATTCCAACACCTCGGACTCCGACGTTATCAGCAACCAACTGTCCTTGTATCTTCACAATTACTTAGGTATTCCCCAGCTGTATAAAGTTCCTCAAACCCCACTTATCCCGTAAGCCAGCTATTTGATTTCAGCGACGTAACCAAGACGCCTTTGTCTTGGTCACTGGGTGTTAACTCAGTCAGGGATGTACTCAGGCAATCACTGGAGTTGGAAAATTATGCAACTATTCCCAACTGCTAAATACGACCCCCTCCATGGCTTACACATACATGCACTCACGCCTGTTTCCTGTTGGTTTTTTATTTTATTTTTATTTTATTTATTTGGGACAGTTAACAATTAACAGTTTCTGTAGGTAAGTATATACACAGTCCAAGATACTATCCACAAGGTAAGTAACACAGTATTTCACAAAACTTACAAGTTATGAAGTTTACAATAAGTACATCCGTATCACTACAATATAAATAAGCATTACCCGTGCAATAACTCTCCAATAACAGAACTCCTAAATATGTGATATGATAATGAAAATATGTCGAAATCTAAAAAATGTTCATTATACGTGTTTACTAAGCGTCTTAGAGGAGATCTCACACCAGCATTTGTCCTACATGGAGTAAGTAAGGAATATTCTGTGAAGATTCAATGAGCGTTGGCCCTTACTAGGAACCCGATAGGCCAAGCGACCATTCAATCCGCAACAATCTAATCTGCTGTTACATATGTTGAAAAGAGTCATAGAATCTATTAGCGTGCGTCTGGCATCGAGTGGTTGAGGCAGAAACTATACATTTCCTGTCCTTTCCATGTAAATAAGAGGTTGGGGACTGGTATACCAGCGCCCGAGGTGGACTGATATTGAACAACCAATGTTCTATCTGTAATCGAACATCTTTGCAATGAGCTGATCTCTACACTCCAGCCTAATCATATATGTAGCATAGTGAGGTCTGTAAACCATATACTTCCATACTGATAAGGTTGGGTTTAGTGAAGTTTAGTGAAGAGACATTATCTTGTATTCTAAAGTGTTGCTAACCAACCAGTTGTTTACTGTGTCTGTCAATGTCTTATGAAAAATTGTTCGAATTGTATTTATGATTTATTATACCCATATGGCTTTTTGGCGCGATCACGGCGAGTGAAGTTGCAATTTTCTTTATAATTCTTATAATTTGTGCATTCTGACTTTTGAAGCTTAATAATGGCAGGATATTGTGCAGCAAAAGTTAGTGATGGTGTACAAATGAAGGGAAGTGTAAATTAAAGTGCGTAACGGAGCTTTCGGGTTCTGTCAGTTTACTGAAGAATGACTTGACCGTGACTATACTCTGTATACGCCAAGTATACGACGAATTACTTGTTTTGGCTAAGACTGACTTACAAATTTAAGAAATAAGAGAAATAAAATTTTTCCCTCGAAACTGGTAGTAATGTCCCTCGACAGTAAGGTTGACTGGTTGCTATCCTCAAAAATAAGAAGAAGAACTAAAAGCTTCGGACTTTTTACAAGTGTGTGTGCTAACAGTGTTTACATACTATCTTTGAACTTTCGTGTGCTAACTTTATTTTTCGTGTGACGTGTTCAACCCATTTTAGCTACCTACATCTTGGTAAGCAATCTTTCTCCTCAGCTAACACATACTCCATTACACTCCTTACTAGAGCTATTAACAATATTAGCTTTACAAAACCGAGATGTAGGGTTTGTTGTAGGATATTTTAAAATGGCCAGCCAATACCAGAGCCACGAAGCAATGACAGTTGTTGTGCTCCGACTGTTAGTGTTAAGGCAATCAGTCTCATCCCTCGCATGCAATCTGTGGGATTCGTCCAAACGAGTCTATAATCCCTCCTACTCAAATTCCATGACCAACTTCTTATTAAGTAACGACGCACCGGATTCTCCCAAGCGTGATAACAGCTATAATCAAATCAAATTGTAAATGCTGGTCCGTGTCCTTCGACGGCTAGTAGCAATATGAATGACATTATAATATATGTACGCAAAAATATATGCCTATTTCGTAAACATTCTGATAATTATAATTTGAATACTAGAAACAAAAATAAAATTGAAATTCCACAATTTAGACTTAGCAAGGTTAGCACATCCTTTGTGGGACACAGCATACGCTTTTACAATAAAATACCAGAACATGGTATTGAGTTTAACAGAGCAGAAATTTAAACGCCACATTAAAGAAACTGTGTAAGAAGGGTTATTACAGGATAGATGATTGCTTAGGCGATAAGGAGGTCTGGTGTTAGCTGGTCGTTATGTTAATTGCTATTGTTTTGTAATATATAATATAAAATGTAACATTATTGTAGAGATGGAAACTAATTGAAAAGATGTGTTGTTGCGGAGTTTCTTGTCGCTTCTTCTCCCTAACCATAAAACCTAGTGAAGCGATGTAGTTTAAAAAAAAAATATGTCGACTTTCAATAAGTGATATTTTTGTATCCTACATTGAATAAAATATTTTTGATTTTGATTTTGAATAATCATTTTCGATGTGCAGACCCAACGCCCTCTGTATTATATTACTCTTTGCCCAACGCCAACTATATTGTCAATGTCACCTCGCCATCTTCGGCGATACCAGCGCCACCAGGTTCACTTCCTGTAGCAAACCACGTACTAAGATAGTCAAACGACCGTCCAAATTACGAATTCCGTCGCTAATCTATCGCTATCTACGAATATATTGCAATTTTGAAACTTGCCTTTGTTTACTTAAATTATATTTTATTATGTTCATGTATTTCTCATCATCATTCTAAGACTTACACGTCCCCCAATATTCCATTTTGTTTTATTAAATTAAAGAAAACTCACAATTTTTACAATACGGGCCAAAAGTTGTCTTTTTATTAAATACAAATACAAACACAGACACAAACACAAACACATTTATCATCTAGGTAATTATTTTTTAAATTCTAAATATCCCTTAACACTATAGAAACAATTTGACGTAAGCCATTTTATTAATTTCGTTCTAAATAAATTTATATACTATTCTCTAATTTAAGTTCGTCAGGTAATTTATTATAAATATACACTGAGTCGTATAAAAGACTAGCTTTCCCGCGGCTTCGGCTGCGTGGAATAACTTTATCGCAGAAATTTGTTTATCCCACGGGAACTACTCATTTTATCTTCTCTTTACCGTCTTAATCCAGGGTAGGTAAAATCGACCTACGTTGGTTCATCCCTTTCGCCGTGATCGAGCAACAAACAAACAAACATCCAAACTTTCGCATTTTTAATATTAATATATTATATGTATTAGTATAAAAGATAACTCATGTTTTAAAACAACTAACCAGCTTTAATTTCATTAACGAGACCCCTAAGTGCGGCTCTGCGCTATTCATTCCAAGGAGACTTCACTCACTTTCCTTTGTACAACAAAGGGAAGAAGTAATCTTTTTATCTAAGATTAGTAGAATAACAAAAACTATCTCGCGCTTCGCGGCTTCAACGAACAATGGAAAGCTTACTATTAGTGATGGGACAATTTTTTCGATAGCTATTTACAAATTAACACTAGGATGGGAAGCAATGGTATCACTTTTATTTTTTATTTATTTAAAGACATACCCGCCTCCGTGGCTCAATGTAAACAACATAGGGTTTACAAATCGGAGGTCGCGGGTTCAATCCCCAGCGGGGTGCATGTTCAGTACTCGGTTTGGTTGTGGTGGTAGGACATTTTAAAATATCCGCCTCAATAGCTATCACCACCGTATCTAAGTCTGCCGCCAAAATAGCAATGTTAATGGCATTGTTGTGTTCCGATTGTCAGAGATAAGATAGCCAGTCCCCCAAATTAGATGGGATTTCCGGGTCAAATCCTCCACCTTCCCCATCAACCATCATGGTTATATACGGGCCGAATCATTGAGAGATGTGCCCGGTACTTGCTCGGGGCTCTTTCCCGGTGGCACATTTTCTTGACTCTCGACAAATTATTTAATTCCTTATCCTTGTCCCTATGGCCAATTCTCCCCATTCTGGGGCTTGACATTACTAAAACAGCTGATTTGCTCTCCGAGTCGAGCGTGCCATGCGTGTGCATATCGACTGAAACTCGCGAAGTTCGCCTCCGTCCTAACCAGGGTCGCCGTGATGTATTGGCCCAAAGACGGACCCCTGGATTTCCGGGTCAGTACGCTTCCACCTTCGGCTTCCACCTTCGGCTTCCACCTTCGGCCTCATCTTTACTTAACATCGGGTGTGATTGAGGTCAAGTTTAACTCGTTGTCGCCAAAAAAATAATTGAAGTGCGCTTTCTAGGTCATCGGCTATGGTGGGGTTTATAATTTTCTACAACCTTCATTATAGGAAAAATTATAACTTCTTCCCCGTCACCAAATATTCTTTAAGATGCATCCTCAAAAAATATGGATAACGATGACATTGCACCATCGCTTCCCATCACTAGCAGAAAGCAAGCAGACAGTTTGCGGTTGGTTTGTGGTAGCAAAATTGGCTGAATGAAAACAAACTCGACGGAACCCGCTCTCGGATTGCAGCTTTCCTCGTTGTAGCAGAGTAGAAATTATCGGCATGCTGTGTCTGGCTCAGTGTATCCATAAACATGGTAGGTAATTCTGTATCGTAAATACACAGTAATCGGTTCAAACTATGGTCAAAGGTAATAAGTATTACCGTGACATTCAATTGTAATGATTGATTTTATAGCGGTCTTAAAGTGGAGAAATGCCGCGGACATAAATTGTATCTTTGTTCTGCAGAAACGAGCGGTTCGCGCAATTTACAAACTGGGCCCCAGAGTGTCTCTTAGGAATAAATTTAAAGAAATTAATATATTAACATTAGCATCGCAATATGTTTACGAAAACTTAAATGTAGGTATGTAAGAAAAAATCTAGAATCGTTCAAGAAAAATAGTGATATATGTCAGCCGTTTACACAAAGTCACTAAGTCGTTTAAGGGGCAATGTATACGCTTTTATAATAAGGTTCCAGTGGACATTCAAAATTTACCCATAAAGAAATTCAAAACAATCATAAAACAGACATTATTTACCAAAGGCTATATACCGCTCGGCGATATTCAGTCTAATTATACAATAATATTGTATAACATAATTGTAACCCAAAACTTATTTAAAAGAACAACCCTTGAGTTACTTGCTCGTTCTTCTCTGGGGAGTCAGCTTTGTGAATGAGCAATAATGTCAATACCTAATTCTAATATTAAGATAAAAAAAAATACGTTAAACCTATAGTTAAGTAGGTATTTCCTCATTATTTATGATCAGACTAGGTAAATAAAAAGCAATAACACTTTCATTAATTTTGTACGGGCTCTGAATCGTAAAACAAAATTTTATGGATTTGCACTAAAAATCAGAAAGATAATGCGTTTGGGTTCGTTGCCATCAGCTTAAATGATTACCGATACCGGCAATACCAAGTACCTACTTTTACCTGCTTTAATTTTACCTGCTCGACCACTCCGAAAGAGCAACTACCGCCGAAGCATTCAATCTCATCTTCGCTACGCAACAGTGATAACACGATGACAAATATGGAAAGTCTTGAACAATCTCTCTTTGATAAACAACCGGCGCAAGTGTCTCGAAACCGAAGAAGAAGACATCGATCGACAAATCTGTGAACTCTACGATGTTATATGCGAACCACTCAAATCGTAAGTATACAAATATTAGGTCCTTACCTATGAAATTGGCGTTTTGTATGAAGAATTTCATTAAAACTGTTTTCTCCATACAAACATTTTTGATTTTTTTTTTTGGGAACGGCAAATCCAAATTTATCTAAACTTTGTGTAACATTAAGTTAACGGATAACTTTAAGTTAAGTATAGGCAGCGTTAATTTTTAAAAGTAGGTAACCGCTTTATAAAAGTTTCAGCGAATCTAAGAAATGATTATGGGAAGCACATGAAAAGAGCTCAAATTTTTTTTATATTGTGATTTAGCCCAGAAATTAAAAAATATTTCATGTGAAAGCTTGTAATAATATTCCATTTTCCAAATAAAAACATATAGCTTTGAAAATCGCAGGAATTAGTACATATGTTAACGAAGAAAAAAATCTCCAATTTCATAGGTAAAGACCCAATACATTGATTTATTTGCTATTGAATAGGGTACTTTATAAGTATGATAATTTTAATAATATAAAGTACAAACCATTTAAATACATAAATAGTATGTAATGTGTAAATGACTAATAAAGTTCCTGTTGATATACAAAATCTTCCTTTCAATAAATTGAAAGATACTATAAAACAGAAACTTATTAACAAAGCATATTATAAAATATCAGATTATTTAGATGATAAACATTCATGGACATGAACAGCCCGTTCGCGTAACCAGGCTATTTCACAATTAAATGAAATATTATAATATAAAAAAGTAATTAATAATTTTGTAACATGAAAACCGTTTTTTTTTTAAAGAGCAACCTCTCGAGTTTCTTGCTTGTACTTCTCAGGGGAAAATTGCCTTTTGAACAAGCAGTAGCTTTAAAAATGTAAAATCTGACTATTTTAAGTGTACCCTGTGTACCTACAAAATAAAGCATTTTTTAATTTTGTTTTTTTTGACTAAATGATAGATACTAATGAATAACACAATTATAATAATTATCGTATAGTGTAAGAATTTAGAAAATTTTTAATGTAATTTTTAATGTAAAATGATATGGGACAGGTTCCTGCAATAATTTTTTTTTATTATTTATTTATAAGGTATTCAAGTACTGGTAATATGGCCTATTCAGACACTTTTAATAGCACGCAAATATTTATAAATCTTAAAGCTATTACAGTCATAATTAATTATTTGTATATTAAATTCATTTACATAATTCAAGTCGATAACATTAATTACTTTTAAATTCATAATATCAAATATATTACATGATTCAACTCAGTTAAATTCATTAGTATTAAATAAATTAGATAATTTATATTTCCACCTTATGATCCAAAAATTCTTTCATTGAATAGAATATGTATTGGAGAATACTTATTATTATTTTTTATGCAATTTTTATGCACAACGGGTTGGTACTTGACCTCAATCACACCTGATGTTAAGTGAAGATGAGGTCGAAGGTGGAAGCGTATTGTCCAATTTTCGTAGGGGGAATGAGAGATCTTGGTAAAATAATACCCTTTATCAATCAGGATAGCATTTGCGAGTGCTGGGATTTGCAATTTATAATTAGCCCTAGTTGATGAAGCTTTTTTTATTTTGTTTTTCATTCTATAATTTAGAATACTACAATAATTTCGTCATTATCGACTGATGAAATGGTGATGTTAAATTAATCAATGTTTTTAAATAAATTTCATCTGTGGTATTACCAATAGACTGCCTGATTATGATAATGGACTCTGATAACAATACCGTATTTTACACCCTGTAGCTCCACTACAATACATTAAAAAATACGAATAATAATTCTATCAGAGAGTTTGATGAAATTGATGGAGTGATACAAAGGCAGGCAAATCTAAATCTGCCGCCAAGCAGCAATGTTAATAGCATTGTTGTGTTCCGATTGTCAGAGATAAGATAGCCAATCCCCCAAATGTGTTGGGGTTTCCGGGTCAGTACGTTTCCACCTTCGACCTCATCTTCACTTAACATCAGTTGTGATTGAGGTCAAGTATCAACCCGCTTTGCATAAAAAAAATATTGTATTGTACTCCTTAATGTAAGTAGTACAAACACTTGAAAACTTAAGGACTGCCTTCAGCAGGCATAGAAAGACTTCGATGACTTGCAGACGTTTAATAACCATCAGAATATCCGCGAAGGCAACCACCAACAGTTTTAATTATTTTTATCAACCGCGCTGAGCGACCCACCGATCGACAAGACCGAGTTTTTTTTTGAATGTCACAATTATTTTTTTGTTGCCAGTTAACTGTTTCAAATTTACAACACGGACTAACAAAATAGATCTCAAAACTATTAAAACGTGTATTCTCTTATATTCGGCCTATTCTGACCAGTGGCGCGCCCTCGCGAATATAAATACAACAGTTAATTGATCATGAGAATAAAAAAAAAAAAATAAAAAAAATTACAAAACGTAATAATATTTTAGAAAGCATAAGACATAACTAAATAACACATACTTTATCTTATTAATTATAAATATTGATGAACCACGACAAATTGATTACACACAACTGTAAATGACCTTTCATGATCATGATTAGATTCCAATGTACAGAAAAAAAAATAATCAGTGGACAGAATAAGAGATAATGCCATGATGTTTCATGAAAACCTGATTATTATCAAAAATATCACTTTCATTACCTAAAAGATGCTTTCCGGATAAAATCCCAAGTGCTCAACTGAATAATTATTGTGATAGTCACGTAGGACTCAGCCAGGAGGATCCGCGGCCACACAGGGCTCTCCCTTGATTATGATCATCCGACAGACGGTAGTCGCGCAAGACTCAGCCAGGAGAATCCGTGGCCACACAGGGCTCTCCCTTGATTATTATTTTTCAGACAGTAGTCGCATAGGACTCAGCCAGGAGTACCCGCGGCTACACAGAGCTCTCCCTTAATCATCACTCTTCAGAAAATAGTCTCGTAAGACTCAGCCAGGAGAGTCCGCGGCCACACAGGGCTCTCCCTTGATCATTACTTTCCAGACAACAGTCACGCAGGACCCAGCCAGGAGAATCCGCGGCCACACAGGGCTCTCCCTTGATCATTACTTTCCAGACAACAGTCACGCAAGACCCAGCCAGGAGAATCCGCGGCCACACAGGGCTCTCACTGAAAATCATCCTTCCGACAGTAGCCACACAGGGCACGGCCAGGAGAATCCGCGACCACACAGGGCTCTCCCTTGGTAACATTACATTTCAATAACATTGCAGAAAGGTTTAGTTATATTTCCATATCTTAAAACCATGTCAATTTTCAGCCATTTCAATCATAAAATTACCGAAAGAAAATAAAAATAATATAAAAATGTTAATACCATTATTTTCTACTCAGTCGTAAATTCGTAATGAACATAGGTACACAAATATGTAATTCTACAATAACACAATGCATGTTTTCTCGTGAACAGAAGTTCATATTATTGCTTTGTAAAGCTAAACAACAACAATAATTCAACCCAAAATTCAACTAAGTATACTATTACGATTATACGATACGATTAGCATTACCTTTTAATTAATCAGAGTCATTGTCTGAATCAGTAGCTACGGGATCAGTAGAATAAACTAACCACGGATGAATTTTGTCCACCGCACATTTTTATAGGTTGTTTTACCGTCCCTCTTTGTAATAGGTGTATCGACTACCTCATATCTATCATTGCCAAGAACCTTTGAAATCCTATAAGGCCCAGAACATTTCGGCAATAATTTCTTGCTTTGTCCAGGGACACCACTAATCTCCCTTTCCACCCTTACAAGGTCCCCTACAGAGTAGCTACTTTCCTCTTCCCATCGAATCGTCTTTTCTGCTTTTCTTGTTCTTTCATAACTTTGTCCTTAACTTCTTTTCTAATAACTTCACGTTCTTGTATATTTCGATCATCAGTATCAGATACAATAGGATTCATAATACCGTCAGATGAACCAGTGAGGTTTACTCCAAATAAAATTTCAGACGCAGTTTTGCCCGTACCCTTATTAATGGTATTATTGAGACCCCATTGTACTTTTGGAATAACGGAATCCCAATCATTTTCCGATCGTCCGTGATTACTAGACGTGAGTGCATCTATAATTGACCGGTTATATCTTTCGATTTGGCCATTGGCCCGAGGTGTCGCGACAGCATTTAATATGTGCGTGATGCCTTTCTGTTTAACGAAGGCATGAAAGTTGTGGCTCGTAAAGCTAGTTCCTCGGTCTGTTATTAGACGCCTCGGTACGCCAAATAGGGAAAAATATTCTTCAAAAACCTGTATGCTTGTCTTACTTTTACAGTTCTTGACAGGCTTTACGTAGATAAATTTTGAAAATGAGTCAATGACAGCCAGTATAAAGCAATTGCCACGCTTACTCTTTGGAAATGGCCCGCAATGATCAGCGTGTAACGTATCGAAAGGTTTATCTGGTTTGGGGATAGGATGCAACATTCCCTCCTTGGGCCCACCTGGAACTTTATTATGCGCACATTGTAAACAAGCTTTGCAATATTTCTTGACAAAGCGGCGCATATTTTTGAACCAGTATACCTTGCGAATACGTTCATACGTCTTTTCAAATCCAAAGTGACCGACCTCGTCATGATTCATTCTCAAAATTTGCCACCGTACGGATTTCGGGACAACCCATAAAAGAATAACTTCATTGTCTGTCTTGTCGACCCTATACAAGCGATTATTCTTGATGGTGAAGTTATTCTTAATCTCTACAACGTTGTTCATGTTGGGATCCTTCAGAATATCTACGATACGCTGTAATTCTGCATCATGATGTTGCACAGTTTGCAACCAATTTCCCTGCACATCGATATTGAGAACCGAAATCTCGTCTCTATACTGTGGAATTTCGGTGTCAACGGGATTTCGGCTCAAAGCATCTACATGAGCCATTCGAGATCCAGCCCGGTATTCTATATTAAAATCGAATTCTTGCATAGCAACAAACCATCTTGCTACACGTGGAATGAGATCTTTCTTGGTCATCGTACTGCGCACCGCATTGCAGTCTGTTACAAGTTTAAATGTGACACCCAATAGGTACACACGGAACCGATTAAGTGCTGTAACAACGGCTAGGGTCTCCAACTCATAGGAGTGGAATTTTTGTTCCTCGGGTGAGGTCTGACGGCTATAATATGCAATGGGTTGGGGACCCTTGCCGGAATCCTGAAGTAATATAGCTCCGATGCCCTGCTTGCTCGCATCCGTGTGCACCTCGAGTTTGGCTATTGGGTTATACAAGGTCAAAACAGGGCGACTGACTAACCTCTCTTTGAGTTCCTGGAAAGCCCGTTCTTGTTCCGTCCCAAAATACCAAGGTTCATTTTTCTTTGTTAAAATCGTAAGGGGTCTGGCGATTATAGAAAAGTTCTTAACGAACTTTCTGAAATAACTCGCTAGGCCAACAAATTGGCGAACTTCATGAACATTGCGAGGTAACGGGAATCTTTCGACAGCTGCAATTTTATGTTCGCCTGGCCTTATGCCCTCACTAGATATCTCATACCCGAGATAGTCTACGCGTTCCTGGAAGAAAGCACACTTTTCTATGTTAAGTGTTAATTGCGCATTCCGTAACATAATAAATACTTCTTCGAGGTTACGTAGCCCTTCTTCGATTGTTTTTGAAGGTATTAAGAGGTCATCCAAGTAAGCCATAACGCGTTTATTGTCAGCTTTTTTAATCATAGCGTTCATCGTACGTTGAAACACACTTGGCGCGTTTGCCAGACCAAACGGCATACGGTTATACTCAAATAAACCATCTGGTGTGACAAACGCAGTCAAATGTTTGCTTTCCTCGGCAACTGGCACTTGGTAGTAGCCAGAGGCCAAGTCTAAACTCGTGAAATAGTTGTTACCACCTAGGGAATCCAGTTTGTCCTCGATGCGAGGTAATGGATACTTGTCCTTGATTGTCTTGCGGTTCAGCGCTCTGTAATCTACACATAAGCGCTTTTTTCCATTTTTCTTATTAACTAGGATTACGGGACTGGCGTAAGAAGAATAACTGGGTCGGATAATGCCATTCTGTAATAAATCATCTATTATTAACGCCAGTTGCTCTCTATCTTTGAAAGACATCCTATAAGGGTTGTAAACTACCGGGGTGTCGTCATTTAACTTTATAACCATTTCCGCTATATTTGTATGCCCGAGCTCTGAAAGGTCCATTGCAAAACAATCTCTATACGAATTTAACAGACTTTTAAATTGCTCCATTTGATTGTTATTTAGTTGTATTCCTACATTAACCGCATCTATAGACAGAGGTACCCTATTGACTTTCTCCGGTATTGGAGTATCTTTATCGCTCGCATAAGTCTCAGTTAGTCCTACATACGTTTCCGCATTTTCGGCAAACGTCAAACCTCGGGCTATTATGTAACCTTGATTCAACTGTAATTCTAGTGCGGATAAGTTGCTAACTAAGAGATATCCTTTACCTTCTCGAACCTGATAAAGTCCAGGTAAAACCACATAATGACGATTGTTATTTCTACAGTGACCGCCAGATACGTACAAATCACCAGTGAATTCAGGACTCGTTTGTATTTCTACCGGAGAAGTAGTCGACCTCTCTAGCGTAAAATCGGACAACAACTTCATATCAAACTTTACATTATCTTCCGTACATGGTATGGGCGCCTCATAAAACAACAAGTCATTACTCGTCTTATGTATAATGATATTTGGCAATTCAGTGAAAGTTTGACCGATAATTACAGAATTGCGCATATATTGATTAGGCACGATCACCATCTCAATTTCTGCGTCAATACCGTCTAAACTTATAATACCCGTAACTGTGCCAAGAGGCTTAACATAAGAATTACCAAAGCCCTTCAGGTGCGGGATTTCAACTGTTTCATTCCATTCATTAAAAATGTCTTTTGCATCAGATTCCCTTATTATAGTACACGTGCTACCAAAATCGACAAATGCCTGTTTCTCTACACCATTGATCTTCACACTCTTATAATATTTCTCGCTGTCTCGTATATCCGATTGTATGCAAGTAATTTTTTCAACAGTGGGTAGTTGTTGAGTTGGTAACTGTACTTTGGGTTCATTAACTCCAGGTGCACTAGGAAACGACAATATTCTACTCCTGCACTCTCTAGCTAAATGCCCTGGCTTTTGACAAAAATTGCATCTTTTCACAGACTTTGGACATTTAGAACGAATGTGTCCTCTTTCACCACAACCAAAACATACAACTTCACCTTTAGTGTATTCCTGATAGCCCTGCGAACTCGAATTATTAGCATTTGGAACCTGTTTAACTTCTCTATTGACATAAGGTTTACGCCTGATCTGCGAATAACCATCACTCTGCGCTAGAGTGCGCAAATAAGAGAATAGTTGTTCAGGCTCCGTAAACCGGCAGGCATTAACACTCATACGAATAAATTTATCATCGATCCCGTGTACTAAACACCCAACAGCTTTACTTCCACTTAATTCGCATTTATTTATTAGAGCCATCTTCTCATAATAGTAAATATCTAACGATTGTCCTAGTTTACAGCGCACTTGCAGCATTTTGGACAACAAGTCACCGTAATTCTCGGTAGAAGGAAAAGCGGACCTTAACTTCTCGACCCACTGGTCCCATGTAAATAACAAAGAAGGTAATCCTTGGTACCATCGCCTTGCAAGGCCCGTGAGCTTGGGGAGCGCGTAATGACATGTCTGTTTTTCATTCCAACAATAGATTTTAGCACATTCATTTACTTTGTGTATCCACGAATTAATATTTTGTGTGCCGTCGCTAGGGTCGAAATCGGGTATAACGTTCATGTTTGCCGTAAAGCCATGTGTCCACGCATTACTCATGAATTGAGTCATAAAATTACCTTGATTATTTACATTGGCCGCATTAGCAGAAGGTGCCATGGTATTATCAAGATTGGATGAGGGATGTGATACAGTATTGGGATTCACCCCCGTTGCATTATTACATGGAGCAGCAATATATATAGCATTTGTCGCAGTGTTTTCGGCACTAGTCGATACGACACCCGAATTACTAACATTTAAATTACTGTCGTGTGACATTTGAGAGGTAAAAGTATTCGCCTGTAGGCTAAATGCAGAAATTGGTGCGATATTACTCGTCCGGTCAACCTGTTGTACACAGGTGGTAGGTAAATTAGATAACATGGTCGATAAAGCATTATTACCTGGGTTACCACTCAGCGGAGT
Organism: Oegoconia quadripuncta; assembly: GCA_949316235.1. Taxonomy (NCBI): domain Eukaryota; kingdom Metazoa; phylum Arthropoda; class Insecta; order Lepidoptera; family Autostichidae; genus Oegoconia; species Oegoconia quadripuncta. Next base: position 1,755,633 of record OX438745.1, on the reverse strand, counting down.
AAAGGCAACTTCACCATCACCGGGCACCACAGTATTTCGAATAACGTTCGTAGGGACTGCCACGGCTTCGCCGCCGCCCGTCGTACTGTTTGACATGCACGGTGTCAGCAATCGTCTTGATACGTTATTACAGGGCATGAATGAATAACCTGTTCCAGCAGCGGCATCTTGTCTGATAAAGGGAGTTGAGGCGGGCAATGGCGGAGTCGCAGCGCGTGAGTTTCTATGACGAGATTTGGAGTGACTCCTTCTGTTCCTACTACCTCTCGATTTCCTATCAGCCTTTTTTATTTTCTTGCGTTCATGACTTTTATCTGGTGATTGTTTACGTTTGCGCGATTTTGATGATCCCATAGCTATTGATTCTCCTTTGATTACAATAAAACAGTGAACAAAACAAAGTATGGAAAAAAACAAATAAATTATCTACAGCAAATCCGAATAATTAATAAAATGGCTCAGTTCATTACAAGTATTATTTATAGAACAAAACGCAACATATACGGTGTAGTTATCAATAGGTGCACGTTATATTCACGTAGGCAAATATAATTCAATTGATAAGGTGCGACATAAACAAAAAAAAATAGTTCATCCACGTAACATCCGAAGTAACGGTATTTTTATAAAAAGGTGGGTACCCACTCGGTAAACAAACTCTTTGTTATCTGCACTAATGTTCATTCAAACAACTATATGCTTGTAAACGTAATATCAGCATCAATGTATCACACCAACACGACGACGTTTAATTATAATATCAATTGAAACTGACCTTAGTCCATACTCCGATATTACCACTTTTAGGGGCGTTTCTCTTCACACTTCTGAATGAAAACTTAAGGACTGCCTTCAGCAGGCATAGAAAGACTTCGATGACTTGCAGACGTTTAATAACCATCAGAATATCCGCGAAGGCAACCACCAACAGTTTTAATTATTTTTATCAACCGCGCTGAGCGACCCACCGATCGACAAGACCGAGTTTTTTTTTGAATGTCACAATTATTTTTTTGTTGCCAGTTAACTGTTTCAAATTTACAACACGGACTAACAAAATAGATCTCAAAACTATTAAAACGTGTATTCTCTTATACACTGGATGAAGTGTCATGTTAGATGTTATTTTGATGTATTTGTGCGAAGTTTGTATATTTTTTTTTATGCACAACGGGTTTGTACTTGACCTCAAATACACCTGATGTTAAGCGAAGATGAGGTCGAAGGTGGAAGCTTACTAATGTTAATGCTATTTACTGCCTTCAAACTATATAGCCCAGGGAAAATGAGGTTTGAACACGGAAAAACGAATAACCGCGATTTTCTTGAAACATTTAATAAAGTGTTGTAAAAGTAACAATTGCTAAAAATTAAGCATTTGTAAGAAAGGAAGTACTAAGTAACTAAATAAGCTAAATTTGAAAAATGTGTTTCTTTTAATAAAAAATGCTCAATTGATGGGTATTTCTTTGAATTCGAAACATTTAGGGAAAATAACGTTACAAAATATTAGTTCTGATTTTTATTTCTTAAGCAATGCAGCTCGACGACGTTTTCACCTAAAACACATGCATGCCTAACTATAACATGCTTAGTTTTTTATCCATCAATAAGTTAACTATGTTTTACAAAAATCTACCCAAGTAGTTAATTAAATATCAGTTAGTGTTCAGTGTTATTATTTTTTTATTTATTTTTTATTGCACCAAAATATTACAATAACAGAGTACAAACAATAGGTCAAGTACAAAGGTGGACTTATCTCTTTAAGAGATCTCTTCCAGTCAACCTGAGCATTGAAATAGGAAACTTAGTAAATTTGGGGTTTAGCAGTAAATTGTGTGCAAAAGAAAAAATCCTATAATGAATAATAAAACAAATAAAAAAGAAAAGATAACTGAATAATAAACTTACACTAAATATATTACATATACCTACTGCGAAATATATACATAACATAATTTAAATATATATATATATATATACTATAAACCTACATACACATACTAATATCACGAAAGATGGGAGAGGTAATGCTCTTTTAGCCTTTTCTTAAATACTGCAATTGAAGGGCTGTCCTGAATTAATTTTGGCAGTTTATTCCACATCATGGCTGCTTGAACACTAAAGGAGTGAAAAAGAAAGTTTGTGGTGGCTCTAGGATTAGGATAGGCTATTGTTATTGGTATACAAATTAAAAATAGGGTTTTTTTTAAATGTAGACTAAACGCTCGTTTTTTTTTGGGTTTAATTATTCAACATTGCATCTGTAATATACCTCTATAAGATAGCAATTATATAAGTCGGTTCTGAATTATGTCTAGCTTAGCTAATTTTTTACCGTCTTTTCCCTGGGCTATAACACCATATTTACTCAGCAACCAGCAGCAGCCCTTGCTTCTTGCTTCACAGCAATACACTGAGAGACATGCTGTTCTTTGTAATTAAGTTTCCGTTTGTCAAATTATAAATTGAGCATTTATATTTGTATTTATGTCGACGTTTGGTATGGTGGTTAGCAACTCCGGCCACCATACCAAAAGGTTGCGGCTTCGAATCCCGCTAGGGGCATATGTTTGTGTGATGAATACGGACATTTGTACCCGAGTTATGGATGTTTTCATTTATAAGTAATTATTTACAACAAAAAAAATGTATTTATGTAGTACATCAACCATCTGGTATTCACAACACAAGCATTGCTTACTGTAGAACTAGATGGCGCTGTGTGTATGTCTAAGGATATTTATTTATTTATATAAGTGTTCTGTTTATAGGTTGAGTACTCAAGTCGGCGAGGCGAGGGAGTCGCATCCAGGTCTCGTCGTTTGGCGTTGGTTCATGTGTTTACATGAACCAACGCCATCAACATCGAGAATAGTGTCCAAAGTGTGTCAGACAATTCCAAGGTTGAAGCCGATGAACATGATCTCGACCAAGAAGTACGTGACCTGTATAGAAAATCATAACGTGTTTTATCAGTGGGCAAACTATAACCATGGAGGATAATCTAGACCATTCCCTACTCTTGGTTGCGTTCCGAGCTAGTGGTAGTTTTAAAAAACAAATGACGTTCATAAATGCATATTGTATTGCCTACATGAATAAATGATTTTCATTTCATTTCATTTCACTTGAATATTAATTAACGGCCCACGAATCCCCTTATAATACTGTCATCTTCATGGGAAGAAGATTAATATGAGAATAATGTTTCTACATTATATTATAGTGTATATAAGTGTATATAAATAGTGTAGTTGTAACCTGCTGTATCGGAACCTATGTACACCAGCTTAAGTAATATTGTTTTATGAATGAGTGGGCCCTCCTGACACTTACTAGTGTAACTTATGTATGAATGAGCTGTTTCGAAATAAATATTATTTTATCTTATTATTAATTTTTTTATTTCAATGTCACCTGCACTAATAGCATGACAGTGTGTCCCCCAAATGTGTTGGGGTTTCCGGGTCAGTACGCTTCCACCTTCGACCTCATCTTCACTTAACATCAAGAGTGATTGAGGTCAAGTACAAACCCATTGTGCATAAAAAAAACAGGCGTGACATTTCGATCATAATCCTACACGAGATCCCAACAGTCCTCACTGCTCACCATAAAGTCCAACATGAGACTCATTCCGGTTTCCTCCGCAAGCATTTCCTGGTCCTATGTCCGTCAAACTGTACTAATTGTCACTAAGAAGTTCATACTGATGAGGGGATCGATTAAAAACAATTATATAAATAGGATAAATTTTAATTTTAACTATATTTAATAACGTGATAAATAAAATATTCGAAAAAAGAAACCACAAATATATCTAAAATCACAATACTGCCTTCCCAGATGTTATACAACAAAAAGCTGAATACAAATCGATAATATTTTTACAAATTAAATGCCCCATAAAAGGAATGTTTTGTGCATACTTAGCGAAGGTCACTTATTCTTACAAACTACAATACAACATTCTTATGAACTTTAAGTACAAGTTTTTTTGACTAATTTTTCTAAACACTAATCATGTCCGATTATAAAATATTAAACAATCATTTTAATAAACAATCGACTATACAAGATTTGCTCACAATTCGAGCGAATTAGTGCAACCGCCAAGTCGGAAGTAACGCTACAACAACGTTAATCGGAAAGGGGCCTCTTAAGTATCATACGTAGAACACATTAATACGGCTCAAAAATTTATTTGAAAAAAAATGTAATACGTAACCAATCAGCTTTACTGACAGTATGGAAAAAATTAAATTATAATTAATATTTTGCCAATCGAATCGTCTTCTGTTCACAATACGTATAATAGCCCTATTTCAGCTCAAAACCCCCTTTCCTGCAAACCTTGTATACAATTTACAACTATTTCGTCCGCACACAAAGCAATATCGAACTAAATAACAGGATTTCTGTCTTAGTTGTCAGAGAAACGAACACATGTTACGCGAGAAAGAAGCATTATGCATATTGCTTTCAGTAGTGAAACGGACTTGGCCCAATTTACTAATGTATTGTGACCTTAAACACATATTCAAAATTCATAGACACGAAGCACTAACCGTATGAATTCATTAGAAGGCATTGCTAAATTAAGTACGATATTTAAACCCCTATTTAGTGGTCACTTAATCTTAAGACTAATTCGCAGGGTAAAGGAACACTTTGTTCGTATTATGCTTGCATCAATCAGAGCATCAACGTTGCAAATTACAACCTGCAAAAGAAAACACAATATTTAAAATGGAATCACGAACTTAAACGACTAAATATAATTAATAAACATACATACATAACGTCTCGACCCATATCCCAAACGGGGTGGTCAGAGATATCCCAAACAATAGTGTGTACTACGCTCCATGGCTCGTTGGCAAACCTTCTAGGCTTCTGTCAAAGACCAAGTCAGAGCGCCATAGGTGAGGATCGCGAGAATGCACATGTCAATGAGTTTGCGCTTTAGTGACAGTGGAAGGTCGCCTTTCATGTGTTCCTTCATGGACCAAAAACTCCTCTAGGCAACAAAATTACAAAACCTAAATATATCACTGCCGTGCTGTGTGGGTTATGTATACGCTTTTTCAATAAAGTTCCTGTTGATATACAAAATCTTCCTTTCAATAAATTTAAAGATACTATAAAACAGAAACTTATTAAGAAATCATATTATAAAATATCAGATTATTTAGATGATAAACAATCATGGACATAACCAGCCCGTTCGCATAACCAGGCTATTTCACAATTAATAATGAAATATTATAATATAAAATAATAATTTTGTAATATAAAAACCTTTTTTTAAAAGAGCGACCTCTCGAGTTTCTTGCTTGTTCTGACTATCTATAAATCTGATATATAAATCTGACTATTATTTTTAAGTGTACCTTGTGTACCTACAAAATAAAGCATTATTTGATTTTTGATTTTGTGGCTTCGGCACTCAAATAGTAACCAACCCATCCCCGTGGGTGTCGTACAAGTCGACTAAGGGACTTTCTACCAAAAAACATCTATAGATTTCCACGTTTCAACGGCGATGGGCTCACCCCCTGTCACGTGTGCATTTCTGTATATTTCATAAGGTGAATTGTGGATGTTGTTCCAATCATTAAACTCTTAAATGTTTGGAACACCCATACACTAATGTTTGGGATATCCCTGACCACCCCATTCGGGATAACGAAACGGTGACGTCATGTATGTAATAACCAATAGGAAAGCATTAAGTACTTCGTATTAGCTTCATGTGTGATTAAATCTAGGAAATCGATTTGAAATTTTGCAACAAATGTTATTCTGTTTGTTTCTTTATGTGACTGTGTTTGTGTTAATCTGTAACTATGTTTGTGGGATTTGTGTCATTGAGTGACTGTATGTGTCAACGTGTGACTATATGTTTTTTTTTTATGCACAACGGGTTGGTTCTTGACCTTAATCACACCTGATGTTAAGTGAAGATGAGGTCGAAGTCCAAGTTACATTGAGCCACGAAGGCGGATATGTGTGTGGTTCGTGTCATTGTGTGACTGTGTTTATGTCAATGTGTAACTATGTTTGTGAGATTTGTGTCATTGTGTATGACATGGGTATATGACAACGTGTGACTTGTGTGTGTGTGGTTCGTGTCATTGTGTGACTGTGTTTGAATCATTGTGTGACTGTGTTTGTGTCATTGTGTGACTGTGTTTGCGACAATGTGTGACCATGTATAAATCACTATAACTAACTAGTACTTACGACTCTTTCTCTCCGTCCTTCTCGCCCTTATCGTCGGGGATGACCTTGGGGTTGGGGTTGTGCTGCCACGCATAATAGGTGAGTGAGGTGGCGTAGCCGAGCCAGGCCAGGTAGGGGAGCAACAGGAGGCCAGCTGTCTTATTCACTCGCGCGAAGGAGACCGTTGTCGCGACTGCCGCGCCTGTCAGCACTGAGATTTCAATGAAGGCCTAAGGAAGAAAATGGTAGGAATTATACTTCATCATACGTATTACTTATTAGCTTTATCGACTCGATAAAAAGACTAGGCTGTATGGGCTCAATCCACCTTTTCGTTAATCGATAACAAATAGCGAATAAGTAACCTCCTCCGCCGCCTCCGTGGCTCAATGTAAACAACATTGGGTTTACGTTTCGGAGGTCGCGGGTTCGATCCCCAGCAGGGTACATATTTAGTACTATTTAGTAGTAGTAGTAACTTCACTTAACATCAGGTGTCTGAGTGTCTTTGTGTGAGTGAGTGAGGAGGTCAGGAGGTGATTGAGGTCAAGTCCTAACCCGTTGTGGATAAAAAAAAAAGTAACGTCTGGCGCGGTCAGTCCTTGGATGGGTGACCACTAATGGCATTTAATACGAGTACTTCTGTGCTTCGGAGGGCACTTTAAATAGTCGGTACTGGTTATTTTCAATTGAAAGCAGTCATTAAGCCAAGTCGGTGACCTACAGGGGCGCCTTAAAAACCTGCCTTGTTTGCCATTCCAATAGGTCAAACTTTATTATTAATACTTTATTATTTAATAAGCCCATAGTGTCCCACTGCTGGGCAAAGGCCTCCCTCATCTGTTTCCAGTCGTTTTTGTTCTTGGCGATCGCAAACCATCCCTTATTAAAACTTTACGAAAAAAAAAATATTCTTTACTACGGTCATCCCATGCAATCACAGATTATCACAGTTCGAGTCTCGAAGGGTAATAATGTGGGGCGGGAGGAGGGATACGTATCTGAGTGGACGGGTCTTTGGGTTATACTGTATCTCGTCCCTCAGTCAAAGGGTACCTCTCATCTACTCGTACAGTACTTTGGTAACTTGTTGCGGCGGTTAGGGGTTGTCTTAGGGCGTTTAGCGCCCGTTTAGCCACCAGCAGGTAGGTACAGCAAAATACCAATTAAGCTGGATATAGTGGGATTATTGTACCAATAGTTCACTCCCCTGCACCCCTCGGCAAATCTCCCCGTACGGTCACTGGCCTGAAGGTCTTGGAGCTGCAGTGGACGTAGCCCTCGAGTCCTCTCGTAGACGACGACGAGGTCAAGGCTGGATGAGCGGTTTTCGGGGGAGGGTAGATCTACCCCGAAGGTCTCCCAGGTGCAGACCTGGATGTCGACGCCGGCAGGTAGTCACTTAGGACCTTGATCCCTACAGGGATCTTCCGTAGTTTACTTAAAACTTGGTTGAGTGTTCATGTGGCAACCGATGCAGTGACCTTCCGGTAGCAAGGTCGCGGTCAAATAGAGGACGATTCGGGTTCCCCCACTCTAATTAGAAATCGTCTTAGAGACGTCATCGCAACCGGACAGATTAGCGGTCCGCAATGCCGTGGTGAGACCCTTTTTAAATAAAATAATAATTTGGGGGTTCCGAAGAAAGTTGATTTGTTGTTGTGTAACAATCTGTAAAGCGTAACGGCGCTAGACGCAACGCTACAATTTGATAACCCTAGGACTTACCATTTATTGCATTTATTGCTAATCGATAACCAATAGCGAATGAGACTGCACCACGAGTGCTTACATGTCACGAATAGTTCATCAGCCCATAAACATCCCACTGAGCCTTCGCTCGTATATGAGGGAGGGAACCGCCTCCGTGGCTCAATATAAACAACAGTTTACGATTCGGAGGTCGCGGGTTCGATCCCCAGCGGGGTACATGTTTAAGTACTCGGTTTGGTTGGTGGTAAGGCATTTTAAATATCCGCCTGGCTAGCTACCACCATCTTATCTAAATCTGCCGCCAAGCAGCAATGTTAATAGCATTGTTGTGTTCCGGTTGTCAGAGATAAGATAGCCAGTCCTCTAAATGTATTGGGGTTTCCGGGTCAGTACGCTTCCACCTTCGACCTCATCTTCACTTAACATCAGGTGTGATTGAGGTCAAGTATTGTAGTAAGTAGTGCATAAAAAAAAAGTATGGGCCGTATACCATGCTGGCCCAATACGGGTTGGGATTAGTTATTACGTAAAGCCTGAACTAACCAGTTTGAAGTCCTTAAGACCAAAGAAGAGTGAGGGCCACGCCCAGTTGAGTAGTAACTGGCCTCCATACAGCGATAGTGGTACCACTGCGTCCTCTGGAATATAATAATAATGCCAATAATAATAATAATCATCAATTCTAGCCAACATTTACTTAATTTACTTAATTTTCACCAGGAGACTATTCGTATTCGTTGGTGGGCCGGTTTCTGCAACTCGACGTCTGAGTCAAACTTCAAACTTCAAGCATTTATTTCATAAGATACATGATATCATTTGTTGAATGTCAATTTAAATCTACTGGAAATGAAAAAGTTAATTGCTGTCACTGTGATTGTTCTATTTTTATGTGTAATAATATTTACTTATTTATTTGTTCTAGACGGTGAAGGGTGAAGATAATAATTTAATAACCGATCGAATAAAACGAGGACTCATTAAACCGGTCATTCTTTCCCGTGACTTTTCCTCTACGTTGTCATTGGCAGAATTTATTGTGTCAATATGGCACGATAACAAAGGCCATAAAAAAAAAAAAAAAAGTTAATTGCATTTATCTGTCAGTCGGTAAGTCCAAGCTACTAGCTAAGTAAGAAATGGATCCACTTTAAAATTAGTTAATTAATTACTAACGCAGTCCAATGGTGTCGATTCGGATGTACACCAACTAAATTAAACTGAACTAAAACCAGTTTTGGAGTGGTACCGTCGCATCGTACTGTTCCAGGGAGAAAGAGACAGTACTTATTTAAAACTGGTTTTAGTTTGGATTAGTTTAGTTGTACATCACGGGTTATGACGACCTGTTTCGTGTAATGGTTAGAAATTCTGCTGCTATACCAAAAGGTTGCGGGTTCGAATCCCGCCAGGGGCATATGTTTGTATGATGTGTGTTCCCGAGTTATGGATGTTTTTCATTTATATATGTATTTATTTACAAAAAAAAATTGTATTTGTGTAGTTTATCAACCATCTGGTATCTATAATACAAGCCTAGTTGCTTAGTGTGGAACTAGATGGCGCTGTGTGTATGTGCAATGATATTTATTTATTATCCGAATCGACACCATTATCGCCCTATGAGCATGTGTCTCACTCTCACAGTGTCTGTAGCAACAAAACAGTTGTTTTCTTAAAAGTTGTTGCAAAATGTTGAATGTTAATGTAAGATGATATTTGCAAGACGATTTATTTATTTAGACGATTTGATAGTCTCAGGAGCTTCCCATATTTTCAATATTCTTGTTATATCATCAGCATAATGAGGGAGTATGGGCCATAGTCCACCACGCTGGCCGAATGCGGGTTGGGGAATTCACATGCCTTTTAAATATTTCTCAGGCATACAGGTTTCATCACGTTTTCATTCATCGTTCAAGAGCAATCGGATAAATGTACGTAAGTAATTAAATTTAAAAACTGATTGGTGCCTGCCTGGGAATCGAACCCGGACCTCCCAAATTGGGAGACCGCGTCTTAACCGCTGAACCATCGACGCTCCTCTTAACCGCTGAGCTGAACTCTTGTTTAGAGAAGTTCAAATTCAAGTTTTTTTTTTTTTTTGAGAGGGCGGCAAACGAGCATGCGGGTCACCTGATGGAAATCAATCACCGCCGCCCATGGACACCCGCAACACCAAAAGGGTCACAGATGCGTTGCCGGCCTTCAGTTCAAGTTCAAATAAGAATAACATTTGAATTCGTAATAGTGTGTAAAGTGTTTGTTATTCGAATCGTCAGCATTATTCTATTGCAAAAAGTACATCAAGATTTCATGAATATTATATACAGCTTCTAACGAGCAAATCTTGCAATCTTACGTGATCTTCAAGTGATTCATCATTCACACAGATAAGGCTAATCTTATCCAAATTTGGTGTAAAATGTTATGTAAGATCTAAATTAGGGCTATTCCACATCGAGCACACGTATTAGCTTCAGTTAAAATGCATGTGGTATTTATTCGAAATTGATATTAACCTTCAATGTTATAAAACGTCGTTCATAAACTTAATGTGTGTGTTTTTAGCAATTCAAAAAATTGGCATATTTTTTTAAATTTGTATGTATAGTCACTCTAAAACTGTTTCAATGTGAATTTTGAATAAGTAAAGTTCTCGAGGCGTAAGCTCAGCTTTGCATTTGTGTGAGTGACGTCAAGCTGCTAGCGGTACAAGAGGTGAAGTGCGGCATGTGCGCGGCAGGGAAGCGACGCGCAGCGGACACGCCGCGCCTCAGGCCGCGTTTAAACAATGCGCGGGACGCGCTGCGCCACAAGCCGTATCTCTATTTGTGTGCACTCACACAAATGCAAAGCTGATCTTACGCCTCGAGAACTGTATATATTTTTTATTTTTTTTATTTTATATGTATATTTACAACATCGGAAATTAAATGAAGTTTGTAAGGGCGATCTGGGATTCGTAGGAGAAAATTAATACTCAATACTTCATAGCTTTTCCACAATATGAAATATTTTACCGCCTCCGTGGCTCAATGTAAACAACATTGGGTTTACGATTCGGAGGTCGCGAGTTCGATCCCCAGCGGGGTACATGTTTAAGTACTCGGTTTGGTTGGTGGTAGGGCATTTTAAATGTCCGCCTGGCTAGCTACCACCATCTTATCTAAATCTGCCGCCAAGCAGCAATGTTAATAGCATTATTGTGTTCCGGTTGTCAAAGATAAGATAGCCAGTCCTCCAAATGTGTTGGGGTGTGCGGGTGAGTACGCTTCCACCTTCGACCTCATCTTCACTTAACATCAGTTGTGATTGAGGTCAAGTACCAACCCGTTGCGTATAAAAAAAAACCCTGTCTGGGCTCAGCTCATTTGAAGACAGGAGGACTTTTAGGAGAACAAAAGAAATGTAACCTAAATACTTACTAGTTATTTTTATTATTGTATTCGTTACTTTTAATATTATCATTATTAATTATGTAATTGTATTCTATTATAATCTATGAATGTATAAATAGTGAATTGTTAATAAATCCGACTTTTAATTCTTAACCTGTTTGCGGTTGAACAACGTCACCGAACGATGGCTGGACCACCTAATAAGAGTTTTTAATTAGGTAAAAACACGTTGATACATGTTCGTCTAAATCCTCGTCACCGCTCTGACACAAACATCACAAGTCATGATAACAACAAATACAATTCAATTAACATATTTTAGCTATTGCTACAATCAGTGTGTGTGCCCTCCATTCAGGTAGAAAGGCAGTGCCTACTCTAGCAAATTGGAAGCTTTTCTCGAAATGCATTGTCAAGATAGCTGATTCAAGTTTTCTTTATTTATTTAATTTAATGATGTAACTATGTGTAATAGACTACAAATGCGACCGCCAAATGACCCAATTAACGCTTTATTCGATAGCAGTTTAAAAAAAAACTGCCTATGCCAATACCTTCAACCCTTGCTCACTCCTAATCACTTGCCTAATATGCCCAATTTTTTTCCTTACGGCAAAAAAACTCACCAGTATAATATACTTGGTGTTGTGTTATTATTTCAAGCAAATAATATTTGAATGCTAAGCTGAATATGTCAATATTACTTATAGCGACGTCAATTATTACGAGACACTAAAATTAAAAAATATGTTCCCTGTTTGCGTGGGTACCATCGCGTTGACCCCACGTTGGGCGCCAGTGCGACGGTTAAGTGGCAGCGAAGAAAATACGTAGAGTCGTAGATATATTAGCCCCTATTAGCTCAGTATGAAGGGCAGGAAAGATGAGCATGGAGTAATTTAACTATTATATTTCGGGCATATACACTGTATACGCCTTTATAACCTTATACCTGAGAATATCATTAATCTAAATGAAAAACAATTTAAAGACCACGTCAAAACAACATTAACAAAAAAAAAAGGTTATTACAAAATTAGTGCCTACCTGAATGACAAAAAAACGCTTGGTGTACTTCACCCAGCTCCCAAGAATTAACGACTGTTTGGTGTAATGGTTAGAAACTCTGACCACTATACCAAAATGTCGAGGGTTCGAATCCCGCCCATATGTTTCCCGAGTTATGGATGTTTTTCATTTATATACGTATTTATTTACAAAAAAAAAAAAATTGTGTAGTTTATCAACCATCTGGTATCCATAACACAAGCCTCTAGTTGCTTACTGTGGAGCTAGATGGCGCTGTGTGTATGTGCAAAGATATTTATATATTTGTCGGAGATAGCGATAAATTAGCGATAGAATTAATTATTCGAATGGTCAACTGACTATCATAATACGCGGTTTGCTGTGGGAACTAAACTTGGTGGCGCTCGTATTGCCGGGAAAGGAGCGGTGACGACGTTAACGGTAATATAAGGTCTGCACATCGAAAATGACAGACACTTTTGCTACCAGCCGTCGAAGGAGTCGGAGCTCCACTGAACACATCACGACTGTGAGTGATTTGATTATTATCACCGACGCTTGGAAGAATCCGGTGAGTCGTTAGCTAATAAGAAGTTGATCATGGGATTTGAGCAAGGAGGAACTATAGACAAGGTACGGCTGAGTTTCACAGAGTGCACGCGGGGGCCAAGTTGTATGGCACGAGGGGCGTGCACATGTTTTCTATTGAACAGAAAGCATCTCAGGTTTCATGATCATAATCGAATGTGAATATCTTGGCGATTGCCTATAGTAGCTTTCAATGATGTCGCTATTGCCCGAGCCACCCTTACCACGCGACTGGCACGCGTCCCGGACGCTAGTAACGCCCACCCCCGAACCCACCATTTCTCTCCGACATATTTATAACAAAGCTTACAGAGGAAATATTTATTACGAATATTAGCATGAACTGGAGTATACATATACTCCAGTTCATCTCTCTATGAAGGCAGAACCCCAAACGTGTTGGGGTTTCCGGGTCAGTACGCTTCCACCTTCGACATCAGGTGTGATTGAGGTCAAGCACCAACCCATTGTGCATAAAAAAAAAAGACAAGGGTGGGACTTTGTCGGTAGTATGGAATGAAATGAATGTCTGTCTGTATATATCGGCCGAACCAGTTTCTAAATTACAAGTTTTTTTTTTTTATATACAAGCTTTCAACTGGTCAAAGGCCTCTTCCAAACCAACATGAGTGAGGTCAACACATGTTATAAATAAATATAATACGTGTTATACATAAATATATATAGTGCTGTGTGGTTTCGGCACTCGTCTCTTCCCGTGGGTGTTGCAAAAAGCGACTATCGGACTTTCCACCAAAACGTCTATAGATTTGCGTGTTTCAACGGCGATGGGCTCACCCCGTATCACGTGTGCATTTCTGTATATTTCGTAAAGTAAAGCGTGGATTTTGTTTCAATCATTCAACTCGTAATATTTGGAACACCCAAACACTATTGTTTGGGATATCTCTGACCACCCCATTTGGGATAAGGTCGTGACATTATGTATGTATGTAGAAATATAATAAAAATAAAACGCGCCTTCTCGTCCGTTCTGTATGAAATAGACCTAATATTTCATGATGGAAAAGTTGTAACACAATTTTTTTACATAATAATGATAAATATCCTAGTCTCAGTAGGTAAACTAATGCCTGATAATGAGTACTAATTTAAAACGCTATTTTGAAGACATTTCTCGGCAGGTAATAACAGATTGTTCTACAAATTTTTAGACACTGACTGCCGGTCGACCTTCTAAAATCTGTGTTAGTTTTAAAATGTTTAGAAATTGTTTAACAAAGTCATGGATACTTCATTAGAAGAAAAGGCTTATGGTAATGATATTCGGACAAGCAAACAATGATTTATAAAATTACTAGCTTTCCGCCCGCGGCTTTTCCCACATGCTCGTTTGCCGCCCTCTCATATAAAAAAAAAGAAAAAAAAATGCTGTTAACTTATTATAGACTTAGCCAGGATGAAATGTAGCCGTTATCCAGGCTACTTCTCGGACAAATCGCAATACAATTAGCTCAAACATTTAGACAGAGTTACATTTTCATTTACTTTCAGTCCCTAGAAACAGTAATGCCATTTTACTTGAAGACTCATTGAAAGTCCATATCTGGGGCGTAACTTCGGACTTTTTCTTCTGCTAAGAATCCTTTATTTGCATAACTTCAGATCCGTACTAACTTGTGATGTCCAACTATACAAAAGTAAAATAATGACGATTGGTTTATAATTGACTCAGCAAACTGCAAAAGAAAAAAGTCCGAAGTTATGGCCCTCCGAAGCTATTTTCGTTAAAGAGTCTACTCTATCTCTCTTAGAAACAATAAGTTGAATCGTTCAAAATTATAATAGTTAAGCATTGCTACCTGACATACAGATTTTAACTACTATAAGGCCACTATCAGCTGACCGATTAATCTCTTACACCACTTAAATCAGTAGGCATACAATGCACGTTCGTACTTATATAACAGTCAGTAGATGGTTTTTTTTTATGCACGACGGGTTCGTACTTGACCTCGATCACACTTGATGTTAAGTGAAGATGAGGTCGAAGGTGGAAGCGTACTGACCCGGAAACCCCAACACATTTGGGGGACTGACTATCTTATCTCTGACAACCGGAACACAACAATGCTATTAACATTGCTGCTTGGCGGCAGATTTGGATAAGTTGGTGGTAGCTAGCCGGGCGGACATTTAAAATGCCCTACCACCAACCAAACCGAGTACTTAAACATGTAAACCCAATGTTGTTTACATTGAGTTACGGAGGTGGTTATATGGTAATACCCATATTAGTTTATAAATTTGGTGAAGTTGGTAATGCCATTAACATTTTGTTTTTCTTACCCGTAAATCCATCACACTCCTCCAACACTAAATATGAAGCATATCCCATGCTGCCATAGAGAACAGTCCATGCTGGTCCGAAGGCACACTTTGGCGGACTCCATGGTGCTATGTTCAGCTTATCATACCATGACGGACCGCTCTTCTTGTTTATCTGTCCAGCGAAATAGATTCCATTTGCAAAGCCGCCAACATGGGGGAGAACTATGGAACCGATGGCTGGCCAGTTCGCCATTCTTGCAATCTCTCTAAAAATAAAAATAACACATATAGGAGAACACCATAAAACTCATTTTTTGTTAGCATATGACGACCTGTTTGGTGTAATGGTTAGCAACTCTGACCACTATACAAAAAGGTTCCGGGTTCGAATCCCGCTAAGGGCATATGTTTGTGTGTGAATACGGACATGTGTACCCGAGTTATAGATGTTTTCATTTATAATAAGTATTTATTTACAAAAAAATGTATTTATGTAGTATATCAACCATCTGGTTTCCACAACACAGGCCTATAGTTGCTTACTGTGGAACTAGATGGTGCTGTGTGTTTGTGCAAAGACATTTATTATTATTATTTATTATATGTAAATGTGATGTGTGAAATAGGAGTGACTAACCACTTTTCTGAAAATGAATTTTTGTAAATCAATAGTTTGAGTTTCCTTCATATCATCCCAGTAGTATTTAGAAAAGCACAGCTAGACTGAAATTGGCATTGGCAATAAACTGCATGGTTTTTATGTTAATGTAATCACAGCACCACAAAGGGAGATCATCATCTATATGCGTTTTTCCCACGAATTCTCTATAGAGGGCTCTGTCGTTATATACCATATAAAAACGCATGCAGCTACATGCAACTGGTGGCGGGCTCTCGCCAAGCTTTTTAGTCATACATGACTTCATTGCAGAGTGTAGTGATAAGACATTAACATGCTAAGTTATTTTGCCACACTACCACAATATGAACACAGATTATGGATATACACATTCCTGTAATTTGTTTAATAAGCCATATAGTAGGTCATCTTTTTAATTTGAAAATTGATTTAACACCCGAATTTGAGAAAAGTACGGAACTACGATTCAGAGTACTCAGATTGCTATACAGAGTTCTTATTGCTAAATAAAAATGATTTATTTGCTATTGAATAGGGTACATTATAAGATGTTTCAGTACTGGTCCTATCGCCTATTCAGCCACTTTTAGCAGCATGCAAATATCTATAAATCTTAAAACTATTCATTTACATAATTCAAGTCGATAACATTAATTACTGGTAAATTCATAATATCAAATACATTACATAATTCATACACACCTTGCTACACTTTAAGGTTGCCCCGGCAAGTCAGCCGGTCTAGATAGTACTGAATTGTGATGGTCACAATAGCGACGAGTTAAGTAGGTGCCCACTGTCACCACTGTATTCGGTACAAGTAATCAATCGATTTAAGTGTGTACCTATACTGGTATAATACAGGACCCCATCTAGTATAGGCACTTGTCTCCACAGTAGTGGATTATTGCATCTTTGTATTAGTCTAAGCTTATGATATACTGTACTAAAACTATTTGTGATTGTGTTGAGAAATTAATAAATTTTTATTTATTTTATATGTTCTTGCCCTGGTCCCAATTTATTTAAAGTCGATGTCAAAGTCAAAAATGCTATATTTTGTAGGTACACAGAGTACACTCAAAATAGTCAATTTTACATAATCAATTTTACATTTTTTAAGCTACTGCTTGTTCAAAATGCAATTTTCCCCTGAGATAAACAAGCAAGAAACTCGAAGGGTTGCTCTTTTAAAATCAGTGCGTCTTTTTCTTCCAATCTCCTCTATCAGTCGTTACCTCATCATTCACACCCTTTTCGTTCATATCACCCCTCACACAATCCATCCATCTCTTCCTCTTCTTTACCAACCACCAATATCCATATTCAAAGTGTGTATACCCATATATCCACTAAAAAAAAATATTTCTAGTCACCCTATTACCTTCATCCCTTTACAATAAGCAATTAATGACAAATAAAAAGAAAGCTATAATTAAATACATACTTTGCATTTTCCAAATTCAATTCCTGAGTTTGAGATTCCTCGGACATTTTTTTTTTCACAAGAACACTGTTCAGTTCAGAGTCCAAAAATATACTGGCATTGTAGCGCATATAATTAGCCAGCCTTGATATCTATTAGGTAATTGATAATAGATCCTAATTATTTACCGTTATCTAGACATACCGGTAATTTATAGTGTACACATTGTTTGGATAGTATACTCACATTTTCAGTAGCAGAAACAGTGTATTCAACGGAGCAGTGATGTAATTTGAAGGATATAATCGGCGGTGACAACTACTTTGGGACGAATAAAGTGTAAATTGCCTTTGCCTATTTTCTGATGCAATATATTTACATAAAGTTGGTAGGTAAATAAAATATAAAGCCGGAAGATCTAGAAGTTTATTTTACTAATAAAAAAGTGTTGTATTTGAAAGTTTATGTACCTGTTATACTTACTGAAACTGTGGTAGAGAAATCGATTGATAGGCGATAACCGCTTTATTACAGTAAAGTCTTGAGAAAATTCAAAATACAATAGAGAAATGAGAAATCGACCGAACAAATTGTAATACCATCAATTTACATAAACCAGGCAATCGTAAATCATTCAATGAATATTTGTAACATTTGAAATTAGTAGCATTATTATGTGGAAATTGACGTTTGTCAGTTTATTACCAACGTTTCATTTCACGCAATTTTGCTTCAAAATGTACTTTTGCTAAGGGCTTCGGAGACGGTCAAGTGCTTAGTCGTCAAGGCACTAATACGTCCTTGATGGGTGGTTAGATGAAAAATTATATTTTTTGCTTGACGTGGCGCTTCAACGTGTAGTGCCTAATTCAACCTTCAGTCAGATTTGCGATAGCGTTCATGGAAATAAATATATAAATATAAGAGTTAGGACTTTGATTTGGGATGCCACATACGTCGACACTTATGGCACCTTCTCAGCCCCCAAAACCGAAACGAGTTTCTAGGCCACGGCTGAAAAAGCCCAGCAATTGTGAGCAACAAGTAGGTAATACAATTTGCTCCACTTTTAACGGCAGGCGCACACAATTAATAGTTGTCTAAAATGGAGATAGATGAATAACTTATTAACACTTATTACTAGATACTAACACCTCTTCTAGCGAGATGAGGCTGTGCCCCAAAGTGGTGACGTGTAAAGCTGTAAATTGTATAACCTACCTATTGCTCAACACTTACTACCAGGCGGCGGCATAAGGTTCCTACGGAAAATATTTAAAATGTTAATTTATGTAAAATGGTTTAAATGTATAACTTATAATTAATATGTTAACGTAGTAACTATTGTTTTATTTAGATCATCATGATAGTGGATCTTGACAAACAGCCAGTGGTGTCTCACCATTCTGATGTCAAAATGACGACCCAATTTAAATACAAATTCCCTTTTTGTCAATATTTTATCGAAATATATATCCACATATAAGATAAAATTATGAAATTTAAGTATATCTTATTCGGAATTTGTCCCTGAGATGTCCTGTACTATAAATATGTTCGTGTTTGTCTTCCTTTCTGTTTTAGATGGCTCGAACAGGTTCCACACCCATAGTTTGGCACAGACTTCATACTGGTCCAACCTCATTCAGCGCTTTAGCCATACAACCGGACTCTGGCAGTAATGGTCGACCGTAATATAGACGACCGATTGCAATAAAATAAAAAGTTAAAGTTAAAAAGCTAGCCAGGCGGACATTTAAAATGCCCTACCACCAATCAAACCGAGTACTTAAACATGTACCTCGCTGGTGACCGAACCCGCGACCCCCGAATCGTATACCCAATGTTGTTTACATTGAGCCACGGAGGCGGATAAGGTTAACCGTTAAAGTTTAAGGTCATAAAGTGGGACAGAAATTCGTGGGCAGTTGAAAAATATCTGCTCGATAATAAGCAAAACACGTTTCTCAGGCGTGCAAGCAATCGTTTCAATTGTCTATCAAAAGAATTCGCTTTTGATCTGTTTAACACCAGTTATACGTCAGCTAGGCGTCAATTGTCGCAAAATTTCTTTTCACCTTAAATTGTTGTTTTTGTTTTGTTTTTTATTATTAATCACAAAGTACATATTACTAGATCAAGTAACGTTGTATATACCCTACACGTAAGTCACCATAGTGCTGTACTGGATATTATAATGCTAATTTGTTGTTATCAGTGAGGACCTGTAATTGGCTTACTGTTGTTACATACGCTAGTTATTACAAATGCTGTTGGTCTTCCAAATAAATAAATAAATAGCCCCTTCCTCTATTCCACACTCGCATGTAGAATGATCGCAGATACGTTTTTCGTTATTCTGTTTATTGTAACTTATTACATATCTGTGACGTCCAGGAACAGAAAGTTGAATTCCTAAAATGTTGGGTTTGCAAAAAGTTTGTTGAATTTGGATAAAAAGTTGAGAGAGACTTGCATTATGAATGAATATTCTTGTCACTATTCTAGTACAGTTCGCTTAGAATCAAATGACGGGTAATATTTAAAAGGTAAAAGTTTGAAAGGTACGAAGAGCTCATTTTGGCATTGCCACGAATATTATATACCGCTATATCTTTAATCGGCGGACCAACAAATTCTGATATCTTGTGACAAATTCCGACCAAATTTGGTTGGTGATAGTGGCCAAATGTGGTGGCCATTTTAACAGTTATCAACGTGCTAATAAAATAAAAGAACAATTTTCAATTGATGCAAGTCTTTATTTTCGTCATACTCAGTCTATATTGGGATACAATTAGGATATAATCCACAATCTAAATCTAGACCCAAACTTCATGTTTCATACAACGAAACAGATAGGAGTAACACATAATGGGTATTTTAGACCCTAGAACAAATAATGTCTAAATCCCACTTTCCCAAGACTGTCTTATCTCAAACACCTGGGACTGGAGGCAGACTCCTGTAAGGTGGTGGTAGCTAGAAGTCAGGCGGACGTTTAAAATAAAGCGCCACCACCGACCAAACTTGTTAGCCTCAGCCAGACTGGTTTAAGATAGACAGAGCTCGTCATTATTGTCATACTAGCATATTAGATTGCTAGCATGATCTTGACAATTTAGTTCAGCCCTCAACTGGAAAAACAATATATATTTTCAAATAAATATAGAAAAAGCGGAGCCATAACCATCTATTACCTATACGCAGGTTGTGAATCACCAGTTCTACAGGAATGGAGAATATGGCGAAAAGATTCTGATTCTCACTGGCCCATTTTCCTGTTCTAACAGGAGTGACGAATACGGCCCAGGATTCTGACTCATCGGCCCATTCACCAGTCCAAAGAGTGGGAAATACGGCCAAAAGATTCTGACTCATCGGCACTTATTCCTATTAAAGCTATATGATGAAAAAATCGTTAAAGCCTCTGTAGACTGAAAATGACCCCGCTTTTTCTATTTAAATATTTAAACATTCGTAAGACGGTAACTGACATTGAAAGGCATACATGCTCTTAACATACCAATAATAATTACAATACCTTCCGCCGAACACCTCCACAATTTCTTAACAAGAAAATATAATAGTCACGAAAAAAATTATATACAGACCATAGAACCGTTTTATGTATTACTCCAAACAACACACCTTCTCAATTATTTTTTTTTACACACTAACCTGTACTTATAGCTACTTACAATCTATTTATAAATGTAAATTATAATTTCAAACACCGTCGCAATAAACACACCAATAAAAAAATAAATGCATTATATCAATGCAAGCATTGTAAAAACAAATGTGTAGAGAGTTATAGTAGTAACATCAAACTCTAATTTCACAGTGCGCCGCCTTATTATCACTAAGTCTCTAATACCCACTTCCCAAATTAGTCTCACAACGGTGTCGATTCGGATGTACACTGTTACTTTTAATTGTCTTTACTATGTGTATATATAGAACTAGAGAAGGGCGATTAAATAATAGATATTATCCCGATTGACTCCATTTAATTAATGTAGAAAATTATATTAACTACTGAACGGGGGAACGGTACCCGGCTGACTGGCTATGCATCGCAACTGCATCGCCAGTGACGTCATGCAATCAGATACCGTGTGTACCTACATACACCAACTAAATTAAAACCAGTAGTAGTTGAGGGCGGGCTGAAAACCAGTGCTGAGCAATTTATATTGCTCAGTGTTTACTGAGACTGTCCCTCACACACGCATTCATTGTTAGTTAGTACCTAGTAAGTCATAGAGCCGTGTTGACGGATCGATCTTTAAACCATTTTTTTTTTAACCATTTAAACCATTTATTTCCAGACACCGAAAAAAAAAAACCACAACATACAAGAAGTCAAGGTCCGCATCCCGCAAACCGCTCTCGAGACCGAGATGGCCACCAGCTCACGCTTGAGAACCTGTTTCATATTGAAACAGTATCAGAAAAAATAAAAATAAAGGAAAACTATAGTATCGAGATCAAGACGCGATCCCAGTCTCAAGATCGATCCACCAACACGGCTCTATGACTAACTAGGTACTACAATGAGTGCGTGTGTGGGGGACAGTCTCAGTAAACACTGAGTGACGTGAATCACTCAGCACTGGTTTTCAGCCTGCCCTCAACATATGTTACAATTACATCTTTGTATTGCGGGCTTGTTACGCAAGTTAGCCAAACCAACGGGATTGTAGATCTTAAACACAGTTTTTTTTTGAGAATGGGATCGCGTCTCGGTCTCGGTATTATAGTTATCTTTTTTGTTTTTTTGACACTGTTTTAATATGCAACAGATTCTCAAGCGTCAGCTTGTGGCCATCTCAGTCTCGAGAGCGGTTTGTGGGATACGGGCTTTAGTCACCTCTGTTTTTGATTTCTTGTATGTTGTTGTGGTTTTTGTTTTTTTTTCGGTGTGTGAAAATAAATGGTTTAAATAGTACTGCCTCTTTCTCTCTGGAACGGTATGATGCGACGGCACCACTCCAAAACTGGTTTTAGTTTAGTTGGTGTACATCCGAATCGACACCAATGTCTAATCTTCCGAATCTCCCAATGTCGAGTGGCGCTATACTCAGGAAAAGACATCAAGTTAGCGACTCAAAATGGGGCCTCTGATAATAATTCCTGCTCAATCGACAACTTAATAATGAATTTTATCAGTTCAGCTACTGCCGATATTTCCGTTGTCCTTCGCCAGGAAGACCGTGATTGATAAACTTCACATCATATTCCATTATTATACGCAATGTGTAAGGTGACAAACGACTTCTTAAAAAAGAATGGAATACTGAACCCTGTTCACCTAATGACTGTAAATACATCGGGGGGTCATATTCTCTGCAGCTGGCCGTATTTACAGCATCCACTAAGTCACTACTACAACTACCGAATGTAAATCGTGGAAAAGAACAAATAAAAAAAAAGACGCCGTTATTTAGGAAACACAGGCCGTTATTAATAAACCAATCTCAATAAAAGTCTTGAGGCTGTATCACCCGAGATGCGTCTTAAGAAGTTGACGCTATCTCAAGCTCCGTGCTAATTTATAAACCAATCTTGAGGTCTACTCAGCTGAGATCACTTCTTAAGTATTCGCCTCAGCGGCGAATGAATGACAGTCTTGAGTTTCGTTTATTAATACGCGAAACTCGGCGCACCTCTCAAGTGAGTACTGCTTGAGTATCCACGTGCGTTTCAAGTCTCAAGTTAGGTTTATTAATCAACACGATCACAAGATTGTTCTCAATCTTGAGAATGGTTTATTAATACGGGCCTCAGTCAGATCAAGTGTTACATATAATTATAAAGCATCCTACGTTTTACGAGACTAAATTTTGTTTTATAGATTATTTAAAATTTTGTTGAAAAATAGAACATCAAGTGCTGCCTAGGTCCACAGTGGGAATTCTGTGCTAACGGACGAACATAATTAAAAAATATATTGGAAACCAAAGTGCCTCCAGTTCATGACACACAACCTCAGATCACGGGAAAACTAGGGAAATATGACAAAAGCGTAGAAATAGACTCACGATGCGCTTAAAGAGCCGAAACTGCTTAAAAACGCGCATCGTTTTCATGCACGTGATTTGTTAGTGATGTGACTGTCAGCCAATCAGGTTGCTGGTTCTATCTGTTGTTTTTTTTTCTCATTAAAAATATGGTTGAGCGTAAACGGTGACACTAGAGCCCTATTTCATATCTCCCTTGTTACTATGCGCCACATGAAAGATGTATGAAATTTTTATTTGGACACCTGGTATAGACCCCATCGTCGTTTGTATTTAGAAAAAAAAAAAAAAAACGCGTCGGTCAGCGATTCTATTATATTTGGCTTATACGAACAAAAATGCCATATAAGACAATGACGACAATAATCATCTCCATAACGAACGTTTTTTTTCTATTTACGCACGACGGGTTCGTACTTGACCTCAATCACACCTGATGTTAGGTGAAGATCAGGTCGAAGGTGGAAGCGTACTGTCCCGGAAACCCCAACACATTTGGGGGGACTGGCTATCTTATCTCTGACAACCGGAACACAACGTGATGATTTAGGACATTATGCCATACGAAACTTGCTGTTCTCTGTCCGCAATCCAAATATACGAGTTTCATTGAGCGACGCCATTTAGAAAAACAAATGAACATGGTGGGTCGAGATCACAATCTCACCTGATGGGAAGTGACGATGTGGCCGAAGATGAAGCACGCGATCTCAGTAGATGCCTATTCACCCTGCTCTTGAAGATCCCAAGGTTGTAGGATTCAGGAAAGACTGACGCCGGAAGGGAGTTCCATGCCTTGGCTGTTCGCATTATGAATGAAGAGTCGAAGCTTAGTGCGAATGTTCGGTATGTTAACTACATACGGGTGAAATCCCTCACCGCGCCTAGTAGTCCGAAGATGAAATGGCGATGGAGACTATGCCAAAAATTGTCATGTTTCTAGAAACTAACAGTGGTCCGTTAAAACAAAATTCCGACCGCAGCTTTTAAAACTACTACAAACAGGGTTAAGAAATATAACCTCAAACGTTGACTTAGATTTCTAACACCTATTATTATTATACAGTTTTAGATAAAAAAGACATCCGCATTTTTGGGCCAGTGTTTTGTCACCTAATAAAAGGTACACCTAAAAAAAGCCGGTACTAAAGACTATCAACTTAGCTATTCAAAAGAATTTTTGGAACCTTAGTATAGTTATAAGAAATATTTGAAAATATCGCTCTCAGAAAACATTTTGGCTCACAAACTATACAAAAACTAAATTATTTCCAAAAAAAAAAAAAATAGACAAGTGACAACTGACATTTTTGACTGTGAGGTTATAATTTATGTAGGGATAACCATGGACGTAACAATCAAACTGTTACGTCCATGGGGATAACAGCAACAGCGAGCGAGTGACGGACGACTCTGAAAAGAAAAAACAATTTTTCTTTGGCCTAGCATCTTGTTTCCATGCGTGAGAATGCATGTGGTTAATGTTGCCAGTATATAATTTCAAAGTTCCCCAAACCATATTTCAAACCTCTTTTGTTCTTTTCTAAAGTCCTTTAAAAATATATGTGTTAGGTTTTTAGCACGTCTGATACTAAGAGTTTAAGACTATATTTATTAATTGAAGTGGCAACAAACTGGCCCAAAGATGTATGGATCTGTGCTGTTGTCCTTTCGATGACTGAATATTTTCAGTCCGTCCACGATACTAGGGTGGCCATACAGAAATAACCATACGAACACTCAAGGTGCCGACGCTCCCTAACAGCGCAAAATCATACTCAACGTCCCAAGTCCAAAATCGTCACTTCACCATGGACTTATTATTCAAACAGGACTGAGTACTCGCCGCTGAAAAACGAGCCGAGCAGGATGTGTAACGTAGAGGCCGTTTGTCTCTGTCTAACAGGGTGACCACAATATATTTGTTACTTGTTATCACATAGGATTCACTTGGGCAAGTATAAACGCAACACTTTTTCACCATTTTACTCCTTTTACTTGTTATAATATAACAAATACTTTAAAAAACTTTTAATGCAAAGAAAATTCAAAATCACACCGAACCGCCATGACACATCCATGACATGACATGCTTTTCAGGGTTACCATAAAAATAACAAAATCGAAATAAAAATGTATGTTTTCTGTTTGATTTAAGAATATATGAAAAGAAATTAATGCGAATGTTATTTGTTTATTTATAATTGTTAAAATAACATAAAAATATAAGTGTTTCAATGGAATTTTTGAGTAGCCAAAACTGTTGATCATAATCATTTTTTTTGCTGGCAAGATGTAAGAACGAGACACACGGCCTCCGTTATTTCTATCTCTCTCGGCTCGGATTTGCCTTTGTGTATGGTGCATCCAATTTAATACCTTATTCCGTTGACATAGTGATCATTTTCCTAAATGATTCTTTTGATAGTTATCAGTCCTGTTTGAATAATAAGTCCATGCACTTCACATGCCGTTGAATTTTTATTTCTCAGGCATGCAGGTTTCCTCACAATGTTTTCCTTCACAGAAAATATCAATCTGATAAATGCACTCAAGTAATTTTTAAAAGCTCATTGGTACCAATGAATTTTTAAATTTAATTATATTATTAATTCTATTTTCGATTCCCAGGTTGGGGAGACCGCCTCTTAACTGCTGAGCCACCGACGCTTCTCGTCTCCATCACATTCTGATTTTTTTTTTTATCTTATTTAAAGGAGCTTAGTCGAAAGCGACTAAGTCGTGTAGTGTTCGTGCCGTGCTAGTGTTTTCAAGGTATCCCGCCGCCATACTAATTTGTATGAAGATTTCGAGCGCATAAATACCGCAAGTTAATAAAATTATTAATAAAACCAGACGTATTGTAGAGTAATATAAAAAACTTCATTAAATTCAACGTTTCTTGTATAATTTAATTATAGAAAATCAATTGGGTCTCATTTACGCCATACTTATCACAATGCGCAAGTGCCTTTTTCGCGTTTCTAGCAATATTTAATGGTGATTTTTACGATGAATTTAGTGAAAAGTGAAACTCTTATACAGATCAGGCGTTGCTTATTGCTTTACGTTTTCTATGTAAAACTATCACATTCCGATAACGCGATTTTCATCCTTCCTAAACGATATGCGTTGTATTAATATGTGGTGATTTATACAGTAATATTTGAACGGATCACGGACTATAAAACTTATAAATTAAAATTGTATAATTATGGACTCGGGAGGCCTTTGCCCAGCAGTGGGTCAGTATGGGCTCTTAATAATAATAATATGGACTCGGGATAGTTTAGCCCTGATCCCAGAATTATTTACGACAATCTGAACACCCGTCAATCCTAGTATCTTGGACTGGAACAGCATACAAGACGACAATTTGTTAGGTTTTACACATAAAGGAATTAATAGAAAACGAACGCGTCCAGTCACCTCTTTAGGTATAAAATCCTTCGTAAACATATGGATAATTTTATAGCTCATCGGGGCTTAAAAACAGATTTTTCCATTGGCATAGAAAACTGTTCTAAGTTATTCGTGCTTCGCGAAATTGGGAGTATTTTTTTTATGCACAACGGGATAGTATTTGACCTCAACCACACCTGATGTTAAGTGAAGATGAGGTCGAAAGTGGAAGCCTACTGACCCGGAAATCCCAACACATTTTATCTCTGACAACCGGAATACAACAATGCTAATAACATTGTTGTTTGGCGGCAGATTTAGATGAGATGGTGGTATCGAGCTAGGCGGGCATTTAAAATGCCCTACGACCAACCAAATCGAGTACCGCTGGGGATCGAACCCGCGACCTACGATTCGTGAACCCAGTGTTGTTTAGATTGAGCCACGGAGGCGGTTAAAAGTATATAAGTAATCAAATGACAGATGTTGCATTGTATAGTTAGAATTACTGGCATAACAGATAAAATATCAGATTTAAAGCCCTAAAGAGTACACTTCGCCCGCTTTCTACTTCATTCACCTTCATTAAAAGATGTCACAGTAATTTTGTCACTAAAAATTAAAGTTTACTTAGGGTGACTTACATAGTAGTGATATTCAAGTTGGTAAGGGGCTTCAGCCATTTTGTTTTGTAAAATCGCTTCGCACAAACCTTGTAAATTTGTATTGGGGACATGTAGACGAACACACATATCGTCATAACATAATATCCTAAATGTTCATGTCATGGACATAATTGGACATATTGTATTTTCCAATTATGTCCATAACGTGACGGTCTAGAAGGTTATGATATATGACATTTTTTGTTAGTATATATGCCCCCAATCCAAATATACAAGATGCATCGCCATTAAATAACAAAAGCCATACTCGGGTTGAGACTATGCCAGTCCCTTCTAGAACGCCCTTTATACACTCATTGTTTAGTTCACATGAACTAGATATTTGATAATAATGAA
Organism: Oegoconia quadripuncta; assembly: GCA_949316235.1. Classification (NCBI taxonomy): domain Eukaryota; kingdom Metazoa; phylum Arthropoda; class Insecta; order Lepidoptera; family Autostichidae; genus Oegoconia; species Oegoconia quadripuncta. Next base: position 1,727,863 of record OX438745.1, on the reverse strand, counting down.
TAGAAACGACTCGACAGCCACAATTTTGTTATCTTTGTATCGAATACCAATTCATTACAGATTAATATTTAATCGTATTTATATTGAAGATTTAATCGCAATTAAGTATACACTTGGTGATTTTTTATTCATTAGCTAAATTTTGTTTGGTTGATCACACCATTAAACCGAACAACTTTGACTATGGGACCAACTCGGAAATCGAGAAAAAAAAAACAGCTTTTTCATACATTAAAATTTTTTATGAAAATCACCAAGTATATAATTATTACGGATTGTATCCATAAAAGTATGGCAACTTTCTGGTGTAACGAATATCATGCGAATGGATGGATAATTAAAATTTTGGAACAATTCCAGACTTATATTCTATTAAGTGAGCTTAACAAATTAGTATTCAACATGGCTTAGATCTTTTTTTTTTTTCAATGTTTATAATACAAATTTTTAGAGCAAAGGTCACATCACCATATAAATCATTCTTTTTTTATTTTCCAAAATCACTGCGACCCCTTTCATGGACAACTTAACCTAATTATTCTGTGCAATGACAACAAATACTACAAGGGTACAGTCACATGGCTGCAGTTTTATTAGAATTAAACTAATTCCCATACTATGGGTTGTCGTAAGTTACTAGTATGACAGTCAGCTTGATTTTGCGTGATAGAAAAACGTTTACTTATGTATTAAGTGTACTATTGGAAGCAGAAAGTGCATATAGAACACTCAAGTGCCGCCAGGCAGCATTATGTACCTTAAACTGAGGAGCATGTATGAACAAAAGGGTGAATGAAGCTAAAGAGGTGTGTCAGAATCGTAGCTAATGGAAGTCTATGGTCTCTGCCACCCCTACGGGAAACAGGCGTGAATTTATGCATGTATAAATGATATAATTTGTAGAATGTCAATTTAATATTGGAAATATTAAGCATTTCTCTGTCAGTCAGTATGTCCAAGCTACTACCGCATCGGAAAGGATATCATCTGTGGGAAAAGAAGCGGCGCAAGAAACCCACAGGATAGGATTTTCTCCTTAATTATAAGTAAAGATGTCATGAATTATTTCATAATAGGACCTTACGACAACCACAGCAGTTGATTTAATAAAAAAAAACACCAGAGAACAAACTGGAGGTCATAATTTTCAAAACACACCAATGTGAATCATCGCACAGATAATAAAAACGCATTTACTCATCGAGGAAATGCGTCTTCAGATACTTCATCATGCCAAAGCAGCGGAAACGCTTCGTCCCCACAACCTTGTACAAAGCGTCGTCGCAGATCGCAAACTGCTTGTTATTGGGATCGTAGAGGTTCTTATCTTTAATGATCTGCCAGACACGCTTGACCACTTCATGGCGTGGCATCTCCTTCTTGCCCATAAGATCGGCTAACGCCGGGGAGAGTTTGTACGCTCTGGTATAGCCACCGCCCTTGCCTCGTCCGCTACCGCCCTGAAAAAGGGAAAAAAAACTTTTTGACGAGAATTCGGTGGAGACGGGATTTTACAAGCCTGAAGCGCTTGTCTGAGCCAAAAGCTGTTCCGATCCGTAAACGATGTGGGTTCGGCACGTATAAAGAATAGAAATAGCCCGTCTCTTCACGTGGGTGTCGTTAAAGGCGACTAAGGCCCGTATTAATAAACCAATCTCAATACAAGTCTTGAGGCTGTATCAACCGAGATGCGTCTTAAGCAGTTGACGCTATCTCAAGCTCCGTGCTAATTTAGCAATAATTTTATCTACACAGCTGAGATCGCTTCTCAAGTATTGGCCTCAGCGGCGAATGAATGATAGTCTTGAGTTTCGTTTATAAATACGCGCACCTCTCAAGTGAGTACTACTTGAGTATGCACGTGCTTTTCGGTTTAGTAATCATCACGTTTACTTTGAGACCGGTCACAAGACTGTTCTCAATCTTGAGAATGGTTTATTAATACCCTAAGTGGCTTTCCACCAAAAACATCTATCGATTTAGTTTTTACGGCGATGGGCTCACCCCCCTGTCACGTGTGTATTTTTCTATATTTCAAAAGGCGAGCCGTGAATGTTGTTCCAAGCATGAAACTTTTTATGATTGAAACATCCAATAGCTAATTTTTGGGATGTCTCTGACCATCCCATTTAGGATAAAAGTCGTGACACATTATAATACAAACACTTTAACACCAAAAAAAAATATACGTTTTGCAAAACAATACAGTAAAAAAAAGAGCACAATTAGGCGGTCTTATCACCAAAAGCGATCTCTTCTGGACAACCTTTAGGAGTGCAACTTAACAGAACAAGCAGGTTGTCCAAATTACGGATGCAGATATAACATAGTTACATAATTAATAACCTATTATATTAAAAAAACATATACATACATGGCGCAGATAGCGATAAATTAGCGACGGAATTTGTAATTTGACCGGTCGAATGACTGTCATAATTCGCGGTTTGCCACAAGAAGTGAACCTGGTGGCGCTGGTAGCGCCGAAACTAATGACGTTTACAGTAATGTTAGGTCTGCACATCGATTATGTACATTCAGATTGCTACCAGATGTCAAAGCAGAGGGACCACCACTCAACACATCAACGAACATGACATCACGGACGCTTCGAAGAATCCGGTGAGTCGTTGGTTTCTCATGGAATTTCAGCAGGAGATATTGTAGACTACTCCGGTTGAATCCCACAGACTGAATGCGAGGGCCAAGTTGGATGGTATGAGGGGCATGCAAATGTTTACCCTTGACCGGTAAACATCTCAGGTTCCATGATCATAATTATAATTTATGCGTGGGTAAGTGGTCTGTAAATGCCACCTTAAAGTTTAAGGTAATCGGGTCCGTATTCCATCAGTGGCAGACCATTACCTCGTTCTATTAAATGTTCGTGTCATTCTGATATCCTATTTGCCTTTAGCAGCTTGACATAATATCTCAATTTCCCGAGCTACCCTATACCACGAGAAGCTGCACCGTCTGTCGCTAGCAATGCACGCGGTTTCCCGACATAATATGTCGGTTATATATTATATACATAAATAGCTATATAGATGTATACAACATAACAAAAATAATACACACATAATTACCAATTAAACATATAATATATTTACACATTTATTATAAATAATGGATAAGGAATCAGTAATTGATGATGACCAGAGAGAAAAAAAAGTTTATTTCCAATTTCAAATAAATACAAAGTGCAACTTAAAGGATTGAAACATGCTCTTTAAAATGTTTAAAGATAGAGCACGTCTGATGGATTCAGGTAGAGAGTTCCACAGAACGATGGTCTGCAAAGTAGAATGATCATAGAATTTGGACTTGGTAAAGACGTAGATTAATCGTAGAACGACGGCGGCGATCGTGGTAGAAGAAAGACATTGATAGCATTCCTTGAGAAAGAACGGAGTTCTGGGGTTGAACACCACAGAATAAAGAAGTGAAAGAATATGTAAGTCGTGAAAGAATATGTAAGTCTTAGCGGCGGCTAATTGAAAGCCACTTGAGCCGACTTATGTATTCAGAAACGTAGTCATAGTCCAAAGATGAACCTAATCGCCAGGTTTTGGAGTCGCTCAAGTGTATTGAGAAGTTTGGCAGTAAGATCAGGATAGCAACAATCAGCATAGTCCAGAATCGGCTAAAGCAAGGATTGTGCAAAAGCAACTTTAGTGGCAGTTGGTAGGAAATTACGCAGCGAACATCTTCCTACCAACCTTGGCAACTTGCGGATTCCATGACAAGGTGTTATTAAAATAAAGGCCTAGATTTATTCAGCTTACGAAATCACTTAGGAATAAGTCACATAAAATGGATTGCCGATTATAATGATTGCCTGACTCTTGGTAGGATTGACGTAGACCATAGTTTTTACTCCCTTCTAAGATATGAGCCAGCTCTACATTAATAATTTAAATGGCATCGGATATATTATCTACAGACGCTTGGGAGAAGATCGTCTGCATAAAGGTAGTAGGACGAAAGATGTTGACTAATGTTGGTAAGGGGATTTAAGCATCATTCCATATTTCAGGAGAGGTACTAGAAGAAAATGACTTATTGAAAATTATTACAGAAATAATCATATTACGACGGCTAATGCTGTCATTACCCACAGCATTGGAGGCAATTGAAAAAACGTTCTTCTTAACATCACAATCGGACAACTGGGTAAAAACGAATGGGTCAGAATCAGGAATTGGAAAATTTGAAAGATGATGACTAATTTGCTTTGAACTTGCTATCAAGCACTGCAGAAGTCGAAAAGTATTGACTAACATCTTTAGAATTTGAATCGTTTTGTGATTTGCCAACTATTATGAATCTAAGAACCTTCTAAACCTCAGCTGAGTCCTTGAACTGACGATGTTGAACAGATTTGTGAATGTGGCGGCGTTGAGCATCGCTACACACCTTATTGTAGCTATTTCTAACCATGTGATACAAATCACGGTTCGAATCAATGGGACTACTCTTATATTTAGCTTTTACCATTATCGGCCAGGGTTTCCTGGCATCACTACTAGAGGCACGCCTCATCCGATGCCTCCAACAAACACTGGCTTCGACGTCTGGTAACTTAAGATGGCTTCTGCAACTTTGCAACTTGCAAAGATTTGCTCTTGCATGGAATTTGAAGAAAGGAGCAATATTTCTTCATGTAGCTTTTGTTAATTGTGCAATAAAGAGTATTTGATTGATTGATTTCGCAATAGACCTATCTTCCGGGGGCGAAGCGGCCGTATATGAATCGTTAAGCCCCAGTATGGGCAGAATTGACCATAGGGACAAGAACATAGAGTTGAACAATTTTTCGAGACTCAAGAATGCTATCGGGAAAGAGCCCCGCGCAAGTACCGAGCACATTTCTCAATGATTCGGAGTATAACCAAGATGGTTGATAGGGCCATGGGAAGTTGGTGGGTCCCCTGCAACTTTCTAAACCTGCTCAGAGGTGCTCTCGTCACTGACCTCGAGGACTCCCCATAAAGCAGGATCTTCCTTCGCATCTGGGTCTCTCTATGGACGCGCTCCTTAACCAGAAGGTCAAAATCCTTCTTCACGTCATTTATAGATGTGATCACAAATTTTTTCACACTCTCCCATTCATCGGCCAATGCGGTTACCACCCTTGTCTGGTCTTCTTGGAACTTTGCCATTGTGGAGTGAACCACCCTTATCTGGTTTTCCTGGAACTTTGCCATTGTGGAGTGAAAGTGTGCTGTGATGTCTGCCAGAAAGTTCTTGTATGTGTCCATGATAATAAAGGCGATTTTTCTAGTGTATGCAATGGAACTTAACTAGCCAAGTATTTAAGTCAGTGTGCCATAATCTTATAAAAATTGTTATATTTAGTAATATTACTATTTTTAAATTATTCTAAACCTACCCTAATTCAGCTTTTTAAGTGAAATCGTTATACTTACTCCGATCTATGTTAATTAATTAATGTGATATTTAAAGAGTACATACCTTCTTCGCCTTAGCCCCCTTTTTCTTGCCCCACTCGCTGTCCTCCTTGTCTGGTTGCAAATTATCGTCCTAAAAACCAATTAACCAATATATTAACCAGTATTGTATAGTTACCATGCCTTATGGCACTAAAACGTGGTCTCTCGCCATTAGCCTCACGAGAATGGGCTCGGTTGGGAGTAAGATCGCGACACTTGACACTGGTAAAATTTGAAGAGTTGCCAAACACCAGAGAAGTTCTGTGCTTCGAGGGGCACGTTTAATAGTCAGTCACGGTTGTTTTTTCAATTAGAGGCATTCGTTAAACCAAGTCGATGGCCTACAGCAGCCGCTTAAAAACACTGACTGTCAGGTGGCCACTAGTCTGACACAAATCCACCAATCCGCCCTGGACCCGAGGCTTAGAAAAAAATGGAATTAAAATGTCATATCACCTCATTTTCACTGTCTTCCTCATCCAAGCCGGCTTTACGCTTAGACCTGTCAAAAAAATTTTCATCTTATAAAATGTCAAACATTCTGCTGAGTAGAACTTTGCACTGAAATCATTATTCATTTTGTAAATAAACAAATAATTCGGACATTTACACCAATAATTGTCCCAAATGAAGGAAAGCATAGTACTATGAATACTAGATAATGGATAAAACATACATAAATATTTATATAAACATCCCTGAGTTGGGAATAAATGTTTGTATTCATTACACAAATGTGTACTCGAATCCGCAAAACGTGTACTCGTTGGTTTCGCAGTCAGGGTCACTATCCACAGGCCAATCAGTCGTCCAATTAAAAGGGTAAATGAAGATCGCCTTTGAAAATATTAGTGGGGTGTCGGGAAGAAAGGGATTAGGGGAAAACCTGGTTCCTGTCTGCTCCGTGTCCTAGTTCGTATGGACGCAGGCCTCCTCGGTCTTCCGCACCCTCCAGACGAGATGATTCGCTGTTTTACTATAAGTTTTGCGCGGGACGCGGTTGATTTACTATTTTGCGTGGTTTAACACGGCTGATTTCGCGTTATGACTTCTGAATTGGGAGATCAATAGCGATGTGCTCGACTCGAGTATCAGATAAGAAGTGATGTTTGTTGGTTACCCCCATGATAGGATGAGAAATGAAGGGAAATTGAGGGTAGGGAATAGTGCTGTACCTGTTATAAATCATACTAACTAATACGTACGTTTAAATCTACCAATGATTTTGTTGCTAAAATATTAAACTTACGGTGTTGGCTTTTTCGTTTGGCGTTTTGCTGGAGCGGCGCGTTTGGTTGGCTTCTTTTCATCTTCCTGGAATTAAAAAAAATTGCCTACAGTTCGCTCAGAAAAGCTTTATAAGACGCAAAGTGACCATTTGAAATCGTGATACTTTAACCTCTGACGAAAAGAGTTCTTTTTTATGCACAAAGTGGTTAGCACTTGACCTCAATCCCACCCGATGATTAGTAAAGATATGGCAGAAGGTGGAAGCGTACTGACCCGGTAACCCCATCTCTGACAACCAATGCTAATAGCATTACTGTTTGGCGACAGACTTTGATAAGATGGCGGTAGCTTGCCAGGCGGATTTTTTTTTCATAATTCACTTATTTATAAGATTACTTTTTACAGTATTAAAATGCCCTACCACCAACCAAACATGTACCCTGCTGGGGATCGAACCCGCGAACGCTGATTCGTAAACCAATTACATTGAGCCACAGCAGTGGTTGTTTTTAGTTTGTCGCTTATGTCTATCTATGGCTTTATACCGTAAAAATAAAAGGTCCACATAAATGCACCAGCACCATATTATTTCTACAACGACACAAGATAGAGGCTTTGCGTCTCTTTTACTCCCATAAAGGGCGAACGTGACAACGGGCTTCTATCTCGTGTCTGTGTAGAGAAACTAGCTAGCTCTGCTGGACGAAAAAGAGGATCCTCTTTGCTGGCCATTGCTTATTTACCCTCAGAGAGAGAAAATCTTAATTTTTTTAAACACATTTTAAAAATCTCATAAAAGCACTGTTGTTGAAATGTTTAAAAAAAAAGTTTTTTTTCCCCTTGTTTTAAAAACAGTATGTATTTTTCTTTAAAAAAATTATTACATAATATCACTATGGAGCGAACTTCAAAAAAACTTCAAGCATTTATTTCAACGTAAGATACATGATATCATTTGTTGATTGTCAATTTTCTCCTCCTCCTCAAAAAGCCTCCTAAATATTCAATTTAATGTTTGGTATTATTCATGTGCCTCTAGCCTAAAGCGTAACAACAGCATATATGGCAATTTAAAGAAAATAAATAAATATCCTTAAACATACACACAGAGCCATCTAGCTCCACACTAAGAAATTAGGTTTGTCTTAAGGATACCAGCCCCCGTAGCATGATAACGTTTGTCGCGCGCGACGTGAAAGTGGGATAGTTATATATTTCGTCCAAAGGAATGAGCAGGACAAATATTATCTCGCGCGACATAAACGTCTATCGTCCCTGTCATGCTCCTAGTGCAGATGGTTGATTACACGAAGTACTATAAGAATACATATTTTTTTTTGTAAAAACACCCATAACTCGGGTACACATGCCCGTATTCAGCAACAAACATTCTGTCGAGGTTCAGTCTTGTCGCAGCTTCGTCTTAATAGTGTCTTTTGAAGTACAGTCGTATCGTACATTTCCATATTATCCCTAGCGGGATTCGAACCCGCGACATCATGTCGTCTAAAATTGGTTGAACTAATCGGCGCGACATAATGATGCAATGGGTTCCATCACATATTGGACTGAAGGTTAAGAATAGGAGGGATTCAGATATGATATTGCAGCATTACACAAAAATGCTTCTCTAAGTAATTTGACGACCTGTTTGGAGTAGTGGTTAGCAACTCTGACCACTATACCAAAAGGTTGCGGATTCGAATCCCGCTAGGGGCATATGTTTGTGATGAATATGGACATGTGTACCCGAGTTATGGATGTTGTCATTTATAATAAGTATTTATTTACAAAAAAAAGTGTATTTATGTAGTATATCAACCATCTGGTATCCACAACACAAGCCTATAGTTGCTTACTGTGGAATAAGATGGCACTGTATGTATGTGTAAGGATATTTATTTATTTATTATTTATTAAGTAATTGGATCGAATATTTTGATGAGAGGCCTAGGTTTGCAGATCAAAATTTTAAAATAGTAAATATGTTATGTTAATGGAACGTGTCCGGAACAAGCAACAATGAAGGACACGGATGATGGAATAGAGTCTAAATACATTAGACGGAGGAATATTCCATGAGACCCTTGCACATCCAAATTCAAATGCTGCCCAGAGTCTATTTACCTTTGTGAGGTTAGAAGCAGCACGCTTGATTGGCTTCTTTTCATCTTCCTGGTGATCAAAAAATTTGCTATGGTTATAGCCATGGATATAGAGGCGGTTAGAGAGTCGCCCAAATAAGACAAGTGATAATTTGGAATAGTCATGTTTATGACGCAAATGGTGTTTAAACGTTTGATGGATATTGGTTCAACCGATTCGTAAATATTTAGCTTTTAAAGTTGAATTGTTTGCGTAGATGATGATGACAGTTTGGTATTATATCCACTATAAGGAGTAAAGGGTTACAACATTTTTAAGAATTTCTTTAAAGAACAAAACATACTTTTTTACACAAACCAAAAATACTTTTGTTAAAACATTTTAACAGCAATGTTTTTTATATGTTTAAAATGTGTTTAACCAGTATTTAAAACGCGTTTAACCTATATTTATAACATTTATAACATGTTGACGACCTGTTTGGTGTAGTGATTAGAAACTCTGACCACTACACAAAAGGTTGCAGGGTCCAATCCCGCTAGGGGCATATCTTTGTATGATGAATACGGACATGTGTACCAGAGTTATGGATGTTTTCATTTATAATAAGTATTTATTTACAAAAACAAAATGTATATAAGTAGGTATATCAACCATCTGGTATCCACAATACAAGCCCATAGTTGCTTACTGTGGAACTAGATGGCGCTGTGTGTATGTCTAAGGATATATATTTATTTATGTTAATTTTGCAATTAATAATAGTTGAAAGTTTTTCTGTTGGAAATGGTCACCAAAGAGATCATTTTTTCGTCCCACAGGGCTAGCGTGTGGCCATAGTCTGTCTACATGACTGGAAATAAAAGCCTGCCATCACGCTCCTGCTTTCGGCGCGTAAGAGAGAGGCAGAGTCTATGTAGAAAGACTATGGGGCATGTCAGCCACGCTGGTGTAGACATGTGGACTTCTCAGTTTGTTGCAAACAACTGTTTAGATATTTAGTAGAACTTCGAGGCGGCTAAAACGATTTCGCAAGGCGTAACAACAGCATATGACATTTTAAAGAAAGTGGATGAACTGACGCGATTGCAATTATTTCGGTCACATATTGGCCACACAGGTAACACGGACATACTGCACAAGATCACTCAGAACTACTCTTTAAGTATAAAAAGAAAGTAAAATAATGTACATGGAACAAACATTTAATTCACCTTGGTTTATTGATCAAAATTTTAACTCATCGGATTCAATCTAGACACATGCCATTAAATAAGTTGGCTACAACTAAAAATCTGTGAGGTGTGTGCAATTGTGGATTATTTATGGATATTTATTAAGTATTTAATATTAAGTTAAACCGTATCTTATGAAAGAGCGCGACTTCCTCTTACAGGTATTATTATACTTAAAAGGATAGTCCCAACCGTTGCTTGTTGTCATGTATTAAGAAATGAGTAATAAATATTTATTTATACTGGCACATTCAAATTCAAATGCTATCTGGAGTCTATTACTTTTTTAAAGTCATCACTATCTCACTAGATTAAATATTTATTACATAGATTAAATATTAAAAGCTACAATTATTGTAATGGCCAACGTCCATAAAACTACATGCGTGTATATCACTGCACTGTTTGGTGTGATAATTGTTTTAAATATTTTTTTATATTTTTTTTAAACAAGCTGCCAGAAGAGGTTGTCTTCGTCTAATCAGTGATTCGTTCAAGACTCTTTCAACACTGTGACATAGACATATCAGCAGTAATGCTGTTTGTCTCTACCTAATACTATAATAATAATTACCTTATAGTCATCCTCCGAACTCTTCCCCTTATCATCACCGTCAGCAGATGCGGCCGAGTCAGACTCCGACTCATCTTCAGAACCCTTGCTGTTGACGTAGTCCATCACAAGCTTGTCTATCATCTTCTTCTTTTCAGTCAGATCCATTCCGAGGTCCTTCTCCAGCCTCTGGATCACCTTCTTGGTAGAAGTCTTCGCGAGGTTCGCATTTTTCAGGATTTCTGAGGGATTGTATTAGATTTTCAACACAATGTGTGATAAATGCCTGCCTGCTTAATTAAAGCCGTTATGCATTAAAAAAAATAATTTTTTTTGATAGCTTTAATTATGCAGGCAGGCATTTATCACATTATATATGTTTTTTTTTATGCACGACGGGTTCGTACTTGACCTCAATCACACCTGATGTTAAGTGAAGATGAGGTGGAAGCGTACTGACCCGGACCCTAACACATTTGGGGGACTGGCTATCTTATCTCTGTCAACCGGAACACAACAATGCTGTTAACATTGCTGCTTGGCGGCAGATTTAGATACGCTGGTGGTAGCTAGCCAGGCGGACATTTAAAATACCCTACCACCAACCAAACCGAGTACTTAAACATGTACCCCGCTGGGGATCGAACCCGCGACCTCCGAATCGTAAACCCAATGTTGTTTACATTGAGCCACGGAGGCGGTTGTACTCACCGGTTTCCGTGCTTTTGATCAGTATAGAAGGCTTACGTATGCCCACTGTTGGGGTACACCCTCCTCTCATTACTATGGGCCACAGTGATCGATAATGTAGTTTTATTAATATTTATTTACATATTAACATCATTCCTCTCTTTGAATATCAACGACATAATAGTAAGAGCATAATCGACGACCGGTTGGTGTAGTGGATAGTGATCCTCTCAGCGAAACCAACGGTTGCGGGTTCGAATCCCGCGACGGGTAAATGTTTGTGTGATGAGTACGAACATTTATTCCTGAGATGTATGTTTCTTTTAAATGAAATGAAATGAAATGAAATGAAATGAAAATCATTTATTCATGTAGGCAATACAATATGCACTTATGAACGTCATTTGTTTTTTAAACTACCACTAGCTCGGAACGCGACCACTACTGAGAAGAGCTAGCGAGAAACTCAGAGGGTTTGTCTCTTTTCAATAAATCATGTACAATCAAGAAAGGTTACAACAATTTTATATATCGAGTAGAGGAGCCGTTTAATCCCATGGATTACTTTCATTAATATAGTCTGAAATTTTGTAATATCCCTTTTTACATAATTTTTGTTTTATAATAAGTTTAAATTTATTAAGCGGAAGATTCCGTATATCCATGGGAACCTTGTTGTAGAAGCGCACACATTGACCTCTGAATGACTTATTAACTTTACTAAGTCTACTAAAAGGTACAGCTAATTGATTTTTGCTCCTTGTATTGACATTATGTCGGTCACAATGTTTCTCGAATGAATATATATTTCTCTTAACATATACAAGATTTTCATATATATATTGTGACGAAAATGTTAAAATATTAATTTCTTTAAATATTTGTCTTAATGTATCTCTTGACCTTAATTTATAAATTGCACGAATAGCTCGTTTCTGTAAGAGAAATATGCTATCTGTATCAGCAGCGTTTCCCCACAGCAAGATACCATATGACATCAAGCTGTGAAAGTAGCTGAAGTAGACTAAGCGCGCTGTTTCAATATCACAGATATTTCGAATTTTCTTAACAGCATATGCGGCAGAACTGAGTCTTTTCATTAGTTTTTTAATATGGGGTCCCCACTGTAACTGAGAATCTAAAGTCATACCAAGGAATACAGTTGTGTCCACAAGTTCCAACTGTTCATGTTTAATTCTTATTTTGGTGGCAACCTGTTCAACATTAGGTAATGAAAATCTAAGATATTTCGTTTTGTTCTCATTAAGGAGCAATTTAGTTTAGATACGCAGTGCCAGCGAATACCGTTCTTTGGCTAAACATACACTAGCCTCTTCAAACACCAGTATTTGGCAGAATTACTACAAAGTAGTAGTTGCCATTAAATTTAAAAAAGTGAAGTGAAGAACATAGTTCGAAGCACAGATATCAGGGGACTTTTAATTAAATCATCAGATCTATTCAATGGTCGGCTCAGCTGTGTATTGGCTGAAGTGCTATACAGAAGAGCCATTAGTGCGTATTTTGTTGGGTTGCTCATTGCAACATAAAGTTTGAAAAGGTAAGTAGGTAGGAATCAACGAGACTGGCATAGTCACCCAGGTTGCACATACTACAAAAGCCTCAAATAATATTTAAAAAAAAAATAAGTATGCACACCTACAGGATGTTCGTCAATTTGTTATCAACTACCAGATTTTCGCCTGCATCCATTATATTATTATAACCCAGGATAATACCTTGACCTGAGTTGAACTGATAGACTCAAGTTCCTTATCAATATTGATTAGAATAGGTACGTATTCTTTTATACACAACGGGTTAGCACTTGACCTCAATCACACCTGATGTTAAGTGATTTTGATACTGTACCTACAGTTTTTCAAAATCTGTGAATGTAGAAATATAAAGAAGGGATAGTCTCTTTAGTACGATTTCTATGTAGGTACAAAGGTGCTGGTAGCTACATTTCATGTCCCATTCTATTAGGTAGAAGCTATGAAATATTATTGTAGTGCAAATTAACAGGAATAACTCTTTTTGACATTATTGGCGAGTTTAAAACGCAGACACACCTAGTGCTGCATACCATGGGTACCCCTGTTTACTATATATATTAATAATTAGTGTCTACCTCCTCACTTAACAACAATTGAAAGAGAGAGAAGAAAGTTTTAGCATCACAAAAGACGCGCTTCGGACTATTTTAGTTGGGGAACTCAACAAAGACTTGGAAATCGATAAGCGTTTGTGTATCCGAACGCAAAATGGCGGCCTCTTCTCTCGGCGAATTAACAAAACTCTCCCAGTATGCAGGAAACATACTTTTTAAATTATTACATATATTACACCATTTTCAGCGAAGTATTTCGAATGAAACTTGTTTTGTAACATGTTGCGGACCATTTTACGGCCTCAAATCATCATCGAGGTCGGCCATTACGTTGTTACATACGTGGACTCCGCTTACGCGTCGCATAAAAATAAACCATCAGTGAAGAGAAGCAACAAAGAAGCTACAAATAAAGGCATACATGCCCAAAAATCCGCACAATATTGCCTAACAACTTTCACTTGAAACATTTTCAGTACAAGGTTTTACTATCAGAGATATTTCAAATTGAAAGATTTGTACAATCAAAGTTGTATTGAAATTCGTATAGGTAGCCATTACGTGACCCCCGGGTAGAGACCAGCCCGCCGATATTTTCAGTTCGAGACAGCTATAAAATCGTGATATTTCATGAACAACATGTATATAAATAATACTGGAACATTTTACTCACTTGCGATTTCCTTTTCAAGTTCTTCTTTGGTAATGTCTGCCATTTTTCTTGAAGCAAGTTGATTCGTACTTACAGCGACAACGAAGCGAGCGGCCACACAATAATATACCTACGCGCTAGATACTGCACGGCGTCGCAACGAATTTAGCCGAAAGTCACTTCGGCATTGTTCGGGTCTAATTCTCCACCAATCACAGGTAGGTTAGTCAAATGACCTAGTTATTAATGCAGGTAACAACATTGCATTTAAAACCTTAGCACAATGTAATGAAAACTATTTTACTGTACCATTGACTGTTGTGGTTCCATTTATAAATTTTTTATGGCTACGTTCACAAACTTTTTGTAAGTGCGTTTGAGCACTGATTCGTATTTATAATTTAACCCAATCAATAAGGATTGCAGTGTGATATAGGTAATGATGCATGTGTACATACATACCTATCGCGCACAGACAAATTAAATGTATCGACAATTGGGTTAGTTGTCGACGGAAACCTTACCATTTGGATAAAAACACGAATACACTTTTTGGATTATATGTAAATCAGAATGTTAATTATTTAATCATTTTAAATGCTAAGTTTCACTGACGAAGGACATGATGTGTATACCTTCACTTCTCGATGTATGTGATCGTGAGGAATAAATTGTGGTCAGCATTGTCCATGTATGGGGTAGATAGCATCTTGATACGAGCACTGAAGTCACTTTATGAAGATTCCAGTGCTAGTGTTAGGATTAATCAAATCAAATGAAATAAAAAATGTTTTATTTCGTAAGTTATAAGAATAACATTTGAAATTGTCAGGACATACAGTTATCGCTTATTCACTAGGCATTCCCCAGAGAAGAATGAGGGCGTATACCAAATTTAACACCGAGAAAGGTGTTAGACAGGGTTAAGTTGCGTTCCCTTGGCTGTTTAACCTGTTCATGGACAGTTGTCTGCAAGTATTGAAAGAGTATGAATGTGGATTGAGAATGTATGGGTTACTTGCTTACTTGGTCATCGACATAGATGTCGCAGATGTCAAGATAAATGTCGATAACCAAGTAATCTTTGCGTCGCCACAAGAGGAGTTATAAGAAATGGTAACACTAATGAATACAGCTTTGAAAGAAAAAGGAATGAAAAACAATGTGAGTAAACTAAAGTTGTGGTATTTGAGAGAGGTGCTTGAATAGATTGAGAAAAAGTGGAGCAAATACGTTTGTACGCAAAAGCTCGTCTGGCTGTTCATGGCAGGGTGCTGGTTACAACACTGATTTCTGGTTCCAATGCTGGGTACGGTAAAAGAAAAATTGAAGTAGAATTAATGCAGTGGCAATGAAATCATTGAGAAGTGTGAGTGGGGTGACTCTGAATCAGAAATAGTGTAATTAGGGAGTTAAGCAGTGTAAAACAAAATGTAGTGACAATGATTGAAAAAGGTATGCTGAGATGGTTTGGATATGTGGAGAGGATGAATGAAAGAATACTAACGAAAGAGATATACGATAGAAATGTGGATGGCAGTGTTAGTAAGGAAAGACCACGGCAAACGTAGCATGATCAAATCGGGGACGTCTTAAAAAGAAAGGTCAAGTCAAGAGTACCTCAACAAACCGACGAGCATGTATGAACAACCTTATGACAGTGAATGAAATAAAAAAAGATGTGTGTCAGGATCATAGCAAGTGGAAATCTATGGTCTCTGCCTACCCCTACGGGAAGCAAGCGTGACTATAAAGTCAGTATGAATGTTAGTGAATGAATTTAAACTTATTGGTCATATTATTTCTCAAAATTATTATATTGATGTTAAAACGGTTTACGGCTGGATAGGCTGGGCAACGACAGACTTGTTTATTTATTACCTACAACTTTCCGCCTGCGTCCTTTTTCGCGGACTCGTATCTAGTCTTTTGTGTCATTTATTACCCTTAAATTATTTAGTTTTATTTTCAAGTTGTGTCTTCGTCTTTTCTTTAATGTCTTCGAGGTTTTTTCTTTTGTGTAGTGAATGCTGGGCGCGAGCAGCTGGAGGAGAGGCACTATAGAACAATAATGTTTTATATCTATGAGATCACAAATTTTACTGACGACGTCATAGAAACCAAGGGTTGTGGGTTCGAATTATGACTGGTAATTGTTTGTGTAATGAATATGAATGGATATTTATTATGCATGGACTCATGGATTTATTGAAATATATATGTGTTTATCCGTTATCTAGTATCCATGGTACAAGCTTTGCTTAGTTTGGGTCTAGGTGATTGATTTAAATGTCCGAAACAAAGTAAAATTTTTACTGTGCATTTATAAGGTACACAAGTACAAGTATATGTACATTTATATCTGTTTTTTAATTTATATTTATTTATTTATTTATATCTGCACTGAGACATCGTTAAAATATTAACTTATAATTATCTCTCTATGTCCTAATTTATGAATTGCGTGAGTATAACTAAACCGGTATGTAGTTTAACAGCAACATTTCGTCACAACAATATGTCATACGACATCAAGTTATCTAAAATAGCTAAAATAAATAATAAGCTGTTATATGTTGTTATTGATGAGCACACCTGCTGAAGACTAGTTGGGCTTTCCACAGACGCACGGCATCAATTGTCAAATTCTGTCAAAATATAAAATGACAAGAGCGGGGCTAACGACCCAGAGAAGCAGTATATGTTATTTTTAACTAATGTGATCGATCCCCCGCAGTCCTTGAGAATTTACATTTCTTCCATAAAACACAAGAATCCGGAATGAAACGTATGAGTGTATAAACGTCTTCGATTAAAAATTTATGAATGCATCCACTACTGCTGTCAAAAACACGTTTGCCAAAGGATTTTTTGGCGGGAACTCGGCAAAACGTTGCATTTTTGTTTTTAGTTCTTGTAATTTGTGCATTCTGAGTTTTGAAGTTTAATAATGGCAGAAGATTGTGCAGCAAAAGTCAGCGATGGTGTACAAGTGAAGGGGAGTGTATATTAATAGTAGATTGTTAACCAAGGGCTGTATGACATCAATTGCATATGAGGTTTTTGGCGCCCGAGTATGCAATTGATGCTTACACCCGAGATAAACACTCTGCTTTACATATCGATTGTGAGGTAAGTAAAAACAAGAAAGCAGGTTTCTATAAACATTTATTAAAGAGAAACATGTGTATAAAATTAAAATGGCACGCAAGCGCGTCAGATCGTGCTGGCCAGTTTGATTTTTAAATCGATTTCAACTAACATACGATGTGACTGCGAAACAAATACTTCGATATTTAAAATAAAATCTTAATAAATTCTAATATAAATTGTCTCGATTCCGATTCGAGTAAATAATCGATACCGAGAAAAAAAAATTAACTTTTTAAAAATATTCTTCTTGCAGTATGCGTATGATAGTTATTTTTTCAAATTCCAAAACTTATGCTGTAATGCTAACATTACATGGTAGGTTTTGAAACCTATGTTGTAATGAAACTTTCGGATTTCTACAAGAAACCGCCAAAATCTTTCGTAAAGCATTTTGCCACTTTACTGAAGAATGACTTGATCGCGACTAGACTCTATACGCCAAGTACCATACGACGAATGACTTATTTTGACTGAGACTGACTTCATTAAACTAAAGAAAAAAGACATGGCTGTATCAACATAGTTCCCTTCGCCTTCTCCGAGAGGAGACAATTAAACCAAAAAAAAAGAATAAGGCTTTTTGGCGGGAACTCGGCGAGTGAAGTAGCATTTTTCTTTATTATTCTTATAATTTGTGCATTCTAACTTTTGAAGCTTAATAATGGCAGAATATTGTGCAGCAAACGTTAGTGATGGTGTACAAGTGAAGGGAAGTGTAAATTAAAGTGCGTAACGGAGCTTTCGGGTTCCCTCAAGAAGCCGCCAAAATCTTTTGTAAAGCATTCTGCCACTTTACTGAAGAATGACTTGACCGTGACTAGACTCTGTATACGCCAAGTATACGACGAATGACTTGTTTTGACTGAGACTGACTTACAAAATGAAGAAATAAGAAAAATAAGACATGGCTGTTATGGGCTAGATCCCTTTGCCTTCTCCTAGAGGAGAAAATAAAACTAAAAAAAAAAAAAAAAAAAAAAAGAATAAATGTCAAAACAGGTGGGGGGGGGGATGGCGAAGATAACCTAACTTTTTAGTTCATTGCACGTACTTTGCGTGCTTTTATAATAATATATGAGTGCATGTTTTGATTGTAATAAATAAAATAACATGGCTAAAGTGAAAAACAAGAGAAACTCTGGTTTAGCCGACAAAGTACACGGCAAACGGAAAGGGGATTTGAATAAGAAAAAACTTAATCCTTTCGAAGTACATATAAATAGGGAGAAAATTAAGGTTTTAGGAAAGAAATCTAAACATGACCGAGGGCTGCCTGGCGTTTCACGAGCAAAGGCTGTACAGAAGGTAACATTTTGAACCTATTAAGTATCGAAACCGACCTTTCAACTGTAATTAATATATGCTTAAACAGAACATATGAGATGTATCGGACGGTTGGAGTGTCTAAGGGAGCACCGTGAGAAATTAATTAAAAGTTTCCGACACAAAATTTTTATCAAATCAAGCCTAATGGTTTGGTTATATTTTTGTCAGTGCCTTATCGTGGCTTAAGTTCTAACACTGCGTAACTCAAAATGATCGACTTTTCAGAAAAGCAAAAAACTGTCTCATTTTAAATCGGGTCACACCTGATGTTAAGTGAAGATAAGGCCGAAGGTGGTGGCGTACTGACCCAGAAACCCCATCTTATTTGGGGGACAGGCTAACTTATCTCTGACAACTGGAACACAACAATAATATTAACATTGCTGTTTAGCAGCAGATTTAGATAAGATGGTGGTAGCTTGCCAGGCGGACATTATAATGACCCACCACCAACCAAACCGAGTATTAAATATGTATCCCACTGGGCATCGAACCACCGACCTCCAAAACGTACACCCAATGTTGTTTACATTGAGCCACAGAGGCGGTTCAATAACTAAAGGGATTGAGTTTGAATGTTGTACCAAATTTCTCTGAAATCCTCCCTAAGTATAAAAAAGATGTTTGGACCTATGGGATGAATATTTTGATGAGAGGTCAAAAGAAAAGGGAATTCGGTACAAATCCAACCAGAGTCATCCTCTTCATACTCCCTGGTTTATTAGTAGTAAGTTAAGTAGGAAAATTATTGTTTTAGCATATAGGCTTCGGTCTGGACACATGCCACTTAACAAGTTTGGCTTCCTAATGAGAAAAACCAGTTCTCCAAACTGTGAGGTGTGTGGGACTGTGGAGGATGTCCAACACTTGTTAGTGGAGTGTGTCCGGTACGAGCAATCTAGAAGGGCACTGATGAGTGAACTTAAACTGAACGGATTTGATGTAGGAGTGTTTCACGCTATTCTGTCCCTACCAAACTCAGAAAGAGCCAGGAAATTATTCAGTTTTGTGAACTCATCTGTGTCTCGTTAAGTGTAGCGATTAGTTAAAGGGCACGATGGGACTGCCATACAAAAATTGTAAAAGTCCCTGTAAAAACTTTAGATTTAAAAAAAAAAAAAAGAAATAACTAAAGAAAAATACCTAACTAACAAAAAGTTTTATTGTACTTTTTGTTTCATGAAACCTCTCGATGAACTAAACTGACTTACGCAATGTTTTCAAAGTGGTGCATGCTTCACTAATATACTGCTATATTAACGCTAGCTTGTCTTTTTTTTAAATTTAGTTTGTGTAAACCTTGGTGTGGAGACCTGGCTTCCTGCGACACAGGTTTCCCTAGTTCAGGCACCAGTCTCCACATAGTATTATATAAGCCCCTGCCCCTAGCAATATACTACTTAAGATTATTGAAAAGCTTTATATATGTATAATATTAATTTCATCTCTCAGAGAAAGGAGACTCTGGGCACAGAAATGAAACTGATGAATAAGACGAACACATTCATTGATCGCCGCATTGGGGAGAAAGACATCCTGCTCTCAGCCGAGGACCGCATGGTCGCCAGGTTTGCAGCAGAACGGGCCAAACAGCATAGCAAGAAGAATATTTATAACTTGGCTGATGACGAGATCCTCACTCACAGGTTATTTTTTTTCTTATTGCAGCCTACTTTTGAGATTCTAACACACAAGTACACAATTTTTCAGTAAGAGGTACGATATGACTGTTGTATACCCTTTGTATAAAAGTCCATAATAAATGTGCGATCAGTGAGGGATTGAGTTTGAATGTTGTACCAAATTCTCTGAAATCCTCCCTAAATATAAAAAAAGATGTTTGGACCTATGGGATGAATATTTTGATGAGAGGTCAAAAGAAAAGGGAATTTGGTACAAATCCAACCAGAGTCATCCTCCTCATACTCCCTGGTTTATTAGTAGTAAGTTTTTTTTTTTTTTTTTTTTTTCTTCAATTTTGATTTAGGGACTTTTATACTAGTAGTAAGTTAAGTAGGAAAATTATTGTTTTAGCATATAGGCTTCGGTCTGGACACATGCCACTTAACAAGTTTGGCTTCCTAATGAGAAAAACCAGTTCTCCAAACTGTGAGGTGTGTGGGACTGTGGAGGATGTCCAACACTTGTTAGTGGAGTGTGTCCGGTACGAGCAATCTAGAAGGGCACTGATGAGTGAACTTAAACTGAACAGATTTGATGTAGGAGTGTTTCACACTATTCTATCCCTACCAAACTCAGAAAGAGCCAGGAAATTATTCAGTTTTGTGAACTCATCGGTGTCTCGTTAAGTGTAGCAATTAGTTAAAGAGTACGATGGGACTGCCATACAAAATTTGTAAAAGTCCCTGTAAAAACTTTAGATTTAAGTAAAAAAAAAAAAGTCCATAAATCAAAATTAGAGAAAAAAAAGTACACAATTTTTTTGCGCTTGAGTAACATTCTGAAATACGGGTCTAAATTAATAATATGGTTTTCTAAAAAAATCTAGACAAGCGCTCGTGAACTCTATTGACCCGATGCAAGGTTTTTAACACTAATTCTCTTATTGAATGTCTCCAATTTAAGTTCTGATCCATCTTTAACCCAGCTCTTTCATTTTACTTTTCAGAGGTCAAACATTGGAGCAAATTGAAAAGTTCGATGATCCGAAATCGTCCGACGATGAAGAGGATGGCGGGAAAAGATTTGGTGGATTGGACGGTGAGTGCTTTTATAAATACTTCAGACACGTACTCCAATCATCTAGTCCCAAGTGAAGCAAAGCTTGTACTATGGATACTGAACAATGGATAAACATACATAAATATTTATATAAACATCCATGACTCGGCAATAAATGTTTGTAATCATCACACAAACATTTAGCCCTCGCGGGATTCGAAACCGCGACCTTTTGGTATAGCAGTCAAAGTTTCTAACCACTATCATCAAATAGCTTTGCTGAGGGCTGAGTGTGAGTTTTGTTTCGAATTAACTTTACTACCGCGTTCCCGTTTACGTAACGATTTGTATTGAGAAATGTGCAGCGCCTCTAGTGGATAGTTTGCAAAACGATTTTTTTCATAGGGACTTTTTTCGTAAACGCGAACGCGATGGTAAATTTAAAAACGAGACAAAACTCACAGTTCCTACAAGTGACGACCGATTGGTGTAGTGGATAGTGACCCTGTCAGCGAAACCAAAAATCACACAAACATTTTACCCCTTGGGAAATCGAACCCGCAACCATTGGTATCGCCAATCCGTCGTCGGTATGACGTCAGAATAAGTGTTACCCAATATACAACAACATACGGAGACGCGTTTCGTTTCACGACAGGGGGGGGGAGTGTGAGTTTTGTTTCGACTTAACTTTACTACCGCGTTCACGTTTACGCGACGGTTTGTATGGAGAAATGTGCAGCGCCTCTAGCGGAAAGTTTGCAATCCGATTTTTTTCATAGGGACGTTTTTCATTCATTTTCATTTCATTTTCATTTCATTTTCATTTCATTTTCATTTCATTTTCATTTCATTTTCATTTCATTTTCATTTCATTTTCATTTCATTTTCATTTCATTTTCATTTCATTTTCATTTCATTTTCATTTCATTTTCATTGCAACTGATGTTTTCTTTTGGACGGCGCCTGGAAATATCACATGAAATGTTTGTGATGTTTAAGTAATACATAACAAATTTTAGATTAAATATCACAACATTTTTGTACTACTAACAGTTTTTTTTTGTTTGCGTTTTACTTAATTTACTCGAAGTGAATGTTACATGTAATTTGTGGAAACTTTATTGGTTGATGTACAAACTATATTTTCATTATAACATAAGTACTTGTAATGTAACTGTCCACAATTAAGGTGAAAATTAAAATACTAAATAAAAATGTCTATATCTGCCACCAACCGAACTGTACACCACTGGGAATCGAATCCGCGACCTTAAAGTAAGCATTGTTCTTCACAGATGATTTCGTCTCCGATGGCCACTTTGGCGGTGGTATCCTTTCAAAATCCGAAACGGACGGCGCCAAATCCCATAAAGACCTCATAGAACAACTGATTGCTGAGTCAAAAAAGCGGAAAGCTGACAAACAGAAAGAGAAAGAACAGACCCTCGACTTGACTGAGAAGTTGGACAGCGAATGGAAGGATCTTCAGCCTGTGGTGTTTAAGAGGCCCAGGGTTGAGGAGTCGTTGATAGATAAGCTCCTAAGCAAAGCAGACAAGAAGGGAGAAGATTATGATAAGATGATGAGGGAATTGAAGTTTGAGAAGAGGGGTACTGTGAGTAAATAAATATGTGTTTTGTATTTAATATATATCTGATTTCGTCCTACAATTACCACTCATTTTCAAGACTGACTCCCCAGAGAAGAACGAACAAGAAATTCAAGGGTTGTTGAGCCCTACGAGAAACGACGGATCTTATGTATTTGACATCTCCCCATTCTTATTTTTTAGCTGTAATTTTAGCACCCGCACTCTGTTCCCTTATCTAATCTAATATATATCTTTATTTATTCAATCTCTACCTTTGCTTATTCCCTTATTGCATGGCAAACATTTATTTAATATATTCTATCAGTAGTTATAGTACTCTCAACTGTCTTTATTTATTTTCTCTTTCTGTTTATCTTGTTCTATCCACCGGTATTCCTAATCCTGTTTTTCTCAGTGTTTCTGTCAACCTTGACTTTGGCAGAATCATCGTCAAACACGATGGAGCCATAAAACCTCCAAAAAGTGAAGTGAACTTTGTATGCGTAGTACGTAGACGCGTAGTCGCGTGGTTCGCTTTGAGTGCTGTTTTTTCTACCGGATGAGTTTTTTTAGCGTAATAAAATACATAGATCATATTAGGCAAGTGAAATAGAAGTTTTGGCATAGGTATTTTTTTATTCGAAAACGCACACGCCGGGGCTGTATTGATATGTGACTGGCTGGAATTGTTGGGTCCCTATCATGCGAAATTTATTTTGTAATCAAAATTTGTCCAAGTTTATTTATTTTATTTAATGATGTAATTATGTGGAATAGGCTACAAACGCGACCGTCAAATTACACAATTACTGCTAAATTGATTATTGTTTTGGAAATAAAAATTAAACTAACTATGCCAATAACTTCTATTTCACTTACCTAATATGCCCTATTTTTTCCTTACGGTAAAAAGAAATTCATGTTTGATGAAAATCGGTTAAGCTGTTTCAAAGATATTTAGCTTTCATACACTCATCATCATTATATCAGCCGAAAGACGACCACTGTTGGACAAAAGCCTCCCCCAAACACTATTTTTGTGTAATTTGTGATTTAACATTAAACTCGGGGAAAGGTTCAATGTTCGTTCGTTGATGCCGTTTTGAAAATATTTAGGAATTAACACAGTTGAAATCAACTGACTAAATTAAAAGTGAAAAAAAAGTTGAAAAGATAACTAAATAGTTATCTGGATTTATGTTTATTAATTATCTCGGGATTTTCTAATTATATTTAGTAATTAAGTAATTTTACAATTTGGGATTCGAGAAAATGTCCTAACGAGACTAGTGAAAGATATATACGAAGCGAATGCGGATGATAATGGTGGTAGGGAAAGACCACGGCGAGCGTACCATGATCAAATCGGAGACGAGACCAAATGAAGAGTATCCTAAACCGACGAGCATGTACGAACAACCTTATGAGAGTGAATGAAGTAAAACAGATGTGTCAGGATTGTAGCAAGTGGAAGTCTGCGATCTAGCCCTACTGGAAACAGGCGTCACTTTATTATGTATTTACTTAGTTTATTTATATTGTTTTTCAGCCGTCAGATGGTCTAAAGACTGATGAGAAGCAAATGAAAGAGGAAAGGCTACGGTTAGAACAGTTAGAGAAAGAGAGGCAACAGAGGATGGAGAGTGAGACAGCAGCGCCTAAAGCTAAACCTGCTGCTGCGAAGCATCGGTAAGTATCACGATTCCCATACATCTTCTGTATTTCAATGGTTGACTGAGTCACTGACATGACGCGAGACTTCCATGAGGTTATTTGCCCAATTCATTACTTTGGGCTAAAAAAAAAATATGACTACTGAACTGTAAATCTGCCGAATAATATGTGGTAATCATGATGGAGTATTAAAAGCTTGTTCACTTGTAATTAAGAAATCTTGGAAGTAAATTTTAACTGGAAGTAAATTGTCGTATCGAAATGAAACCTCGAATATATATCTAGTTGTGATGGCAATACTATAATTTGATATGTTGGAGCTAATCTGATGATGGAGCCAGGAGGTGGATGATGGAACTCTTCAGAGGCTTCTAGTAAAGCCCTCGAGTTTGGGCTCTAATGATTCGTTTTGACGAGCCCGATATATTGCACTTGGTGTCAAGGGTCTGACGATGGATGGTGGTGGAATTTTAGCGTGTTTTTTAGGTTTTTTTCCGACATATGATTTTTTTCTTACATACATTAAGTTTTCGTAAATATAATGATTTTTACAAAATCTTAATGTACTTCAAGTAAATAACAAGTTTTGTATTTCAACTTTAATGTCCATTCTCGTCGCGACACTCGTGCGAGGTAGTCGTGTATCCCTTTGCGTCGCGCGAAAGTGAGTTGTTTACATTAAGTGGTACCTACTACGGTGCGCAGTGACTAGTGAGTAACGGCGGGCGTACCTACATGCGGGCCGGCAAGCCTACGGCCCGGCCAAACGATGAATGAGTCAACAAATACCGAGCAGAACCAATCTTACGTAGCAGGCGGTACATTTAATCGAAGCAGTAGTATGTTAAGCTTACAGAATGATACATTGGAAGATACTATAAAGGACATTTCGGTGGAAAATGAGGAAGTTCACGGGGAGGACATAATACAATTGGAGTCGGACAACAATATTATGAGGTCTAATAAAAGAGAAAGAGAGGAAGATTTATCTGAGTGGTCACTAGTGGAAAGAAAGGGTAAGAAAGTGAAAGACGGGCACGAGAAAATAGAAATATATATTACATGTAACGAAAAAATGCCAAAACAATTCACATTGGCGAAGTTATTCCAAGATGCCGGAATCAAAGATATTTTGAGAATAAAGTATCTGAATCCATATAAAATAAGAGTTGAATTCATTAATGAGGTGAGTGCGGAGACACTCACGACAACTGAGTGTTTTATAAAAATGGGTTGGAGATTTCAAAAATCCATGGAGGTAAATGTTTCGTATGGTGTAATAAAATCTGTAGATTTATATCTGTCCGAAGAGCAAATTTTGAAAGAGATCACTTGCCCCAATGCCGTTAAGCTTGTATCTGCTAAACGCTTACAACGTCGTAACACCATAAATGACAACGAAGACCCCTGGGTGCCGAGCGAGACTGTTCGACTTTGTTTCCACGGCTCATACTTACCGGGATACATCTACGTATCGAATTTAAGAATCAAGGTGGAGAAATACGTGTTTCCGGTCTCACAATGTTCGCGCTGTTGGAAGTTAGGCCACAACGCAAAAAGATGTCCATCTATAAAAATAGTATGCCCCAAGTGTGGGGCTAACCACCCAAATTGCGACACCCAGCTACTTAAGTGCGTGAATTGTTCGGGCAATCACATTTCTCTGGCAAAAACTTGCCCTGCATATTTAAAAGAAAAAAAAATTAGAGAAGTTATGGCAGATTTTAATTGCACGTATAGAAAG
Organism: Oegoconia quadripuncta; assembly: GCA_949316235.1. Lineage (NCBI taxonomy): Eukaryota > Metazoa > Arthropoda > Insecta > Lepidoptera > Autostichidae > Oegoconia > Oegoconia quadripuncta. Next base: position 1,701,655 of record OX438745.1, on the reverse strand, counting down.
GCGCTGGCTATATATGTTCCAAGCGTATCCCCTACTTGTCACGACGACAATAAACAGACGAAAATGCCCCCGATATTTACGGCCCCAGTCAAGATAAATAATAAGCAGAGAAGTTACGCGGAAATCGTTCAAGTGAATGCTGACGTGCACTACGTAGAGCCACCTCAACCGCGGTTACCACCGTCACCCCCGAAGAAGAAGAAACGAACCCATAAGTCAAAGTCAAATGAGTGGGAATCTACGACGCAAAATGACTCAACTAATGAGGACAGTGACCAGAAGGGAGCCTCAACGGATGAACCTATACGACAGATAAGTGTTACATTTAATGAACTGTTAGCCAGATTAAAAAACATAATTTTTTTTAAAAATCTTACATTGTCTATCAAAGTTAAAAAAGTGCTTAAAACCTGTCTAGAATGGATAATTTTAGTTATAGTTGAAAACATTTCCGATTGGCCTATATTAAAGAATATGTTTGATTATATTACAAATTTAACTGGATAATAAAAATAGAAACGTCAGCTTAAACATACTCCAGTGGAATTGTCGTAGTATTAGGCCAAAGTTAATAGAATTTGAAAATATATTAACTCAAGAAAAAATTCACATTGCTGTCCTTAGTGAGACATGGTTAGAGCCGGACAGCTACTTTAAAATAAATCAATATAATATTTTTCGTCATGATAGAGATGATGGCTATGGCGGTGTAGCGATATTAACTCATCAGTCTATTAAACCTCACATGATCACACAGCAGATATCCAACACTGGTATTGAAATCTTACACGTAAGATTATACAATTGTGATGAACTACAGAATATTATAGCCATATATTGTCCTCCCTCCATATCCACTTGTCAACGAGATTGGGATCAAATATTTGCACGCGGTACTGGAAAGTCCATGATTTTAGGAGATTTTAATGGTCACCACTCAAACTGGTCGAGTAAAACAGATCGGAGAGGGATCCAAATTTTTGACGCATTAACAGACTCAATTTACGTAACGCTGAACGATGGTAGGCCAACCTGGATTAAGTTAGTTAATGGTTTTATGCAGGAATATACCCCCGATATATCAATGGTATCATCTGACATTGCTACGAAATTTACCTGGAATGTTCTGAATGAATCTTTAGGTAGCGACCACCTAATGATAAAAATTGCAACGTCGGTCAAGGTTAGCTCAGATGTAATCAAGCGTCGGAATTACAAACAGGCTGATTGGAACGGATATAAAGATTACTTAAGAGATAGATTTCCCAAAATTATCTTCCCAGATAATCTCCAAAGGGCCTACGATATATTTACAGATAGCATAAATTCCGCAGCTAATATCTATATTCCGTATACTAAAATCTGCCAAAACCCGAGTAGTAAATTTAGTCCAAAACCTTACTGGAATGTAGACTTATCGAAAGCTGTGGCAGAGCGTCGCCTGGCATTGTCAAAATTTCGACGAAACCCAACTCCGCAGAACAGGGATACACTACAGGACAAAATAAGGAATACGCAAAGACTTATTCGTCAGGCGCGTACTAATAATTGGCAGGCTTTTTGTTCGTCGCTAGAGTATACTTCTTCGCCGAGTGAGATGTGGCGCAAAATGCGGTGGGTAAAAGGTTACAAAGGCGCTCGGCCATACGTAGATGACGATAAAGCTGCTAAGCTCCTGCGCACTCTAACTCCTGACTACGTACCACCAGACAACCCCTGTTTTTCGTCCCGGAATCCAAAATTAGAGTCCCAGTTTTCTATGTCAGAACTAGTAAAATGTATACGACCTACAGACACTGCACCAGGAAGCGATGAGATCTCGTTTTCCATGATAAAAAATCTCCCGGAAACGGGTAAGATTATTTTACTTACTCTGTTTAATACATTTTATGCAGATAGCTTTGTACCGAGACAATGGCGTGAGATTAATATTATTCCTATTCCTAAGCCCGGCCGTGACCCAAACTCTGATTCGTCATTACGACCCATTTCTATGATGTCCTGTCTCTGCAAAATCTTTCACGCGATGATTAACCAAAGGTTAGAATGGTTTTTAGAAAAAAATAATTGCTTTTCTGACAACACGATAGGTTTTAGAAAAGTACGATCTAGTTTAGATAATCTTGCTAATCTAGTCACTAGGATACAAATAGGATTCTCAAATAAGCTAACTACTATAGGCTGTTTCATCGATATCGATAACGCGTACAACAATGTTGAAGTAACATGTCTACTATCAATTTTGGATAATCTCGGAGTAGGGGCAAAAATATGCTGTTATTTATGGAACTTCCTTAAACAAAGATACCTTAAAATTGTAAGCAGTAGGGTAGGAGTCAGTAGGATGACAGGTCGTGGTCTAGCTCAAGGAGACCCTTTATCTCCCTTATTATTTAACATAGCAACTATACATATTTGTAAAAATATAAACAATGTATATGCAGCACACTACGCAGACGATTTTGTCTTTTATAGCACATGTCACAGTGTGGAGGAAGGGTCCCGTAAATTACAAAGGGCGTTAGACAGCTTCTCAGTTATGTTAAGAGATATAGGGCTAGACATATCGCCGTCTAAGAGTAAAGTGTGTATTTTTAAGCAGGGTATTACAAAGGATTCGACCAAATTAGAAATTAATGATGTCCGTCTACAAGAAGTAGACAATGTCAAGTATTTAGGTCTGTGGTTAGATAGGTCACTTAGATGGGCTAAACACATAAATGAGATTAAAGAAAAATCTCAAAAATTTTTGAATGTTTTTAAGGTGTTGGCAGGTTCAGGTTGGGGGGTGCACCCAAAACACCTAAGGCGTCTATATATTAGTATTATCCGGAGTAGATTAGACTACGCGAGTTTTTTGTACGATAATAGCTATCAAACACATACAGTTAAATTGGATAGGATTCAAAATCAATGTATGCGGATAGTTGGAGGGTTTATAAAATCTACACCCATACATGTGATGGAAAATGAGTTGTGTCTGGCACCTCTATACATTCGCAGATTGTATCTAAGTGGAAAGTTTTGGCTAAAGTGTAAATCTTTCAGAGGCAATAAGACCATAGAACTATTAAATGATTTGTCGGACCTCAGCAGACACTGTTTCTGGAGACGTAAAAAAAAACCATTATTAGTCGTAAGCCATGAAAACTTTAAATTAACACGAATACACTCCAGTCAGCAATTGGAAACGTTTAGCCTGGATACCTGGGTCAGCAGTGTGGACTTAACGGGGGCTATAGAGTGCTATATACAAACAGTTAATAAGGCCAAATGTGAATTTAACACTGACAGCTTGAATGCTATATGTACACAGTTTGTGACGCAAAAATACGGCGATTATTACAAAATTTTTACCGATGCCTCTAAAGACCCAGATGACATGGGATGTGCTTTTTTCGACCCCCAAACTAATAACACCATAAAATTTAATATTGTCGATAAAATGTCCATAATGTATGCAGAGCTTATAGCAATTGCGGAAGCGTTATCCTATATGCAAACAATTGGCTGTAAAAATTTTGTAGTATTAACCGATTCAAGAAGCGCACTACAACATTTGACTCGGTGTTCTACTTCAAGATTTCGTGGTACACCAATAGCCTATGTTATTCTTGAGTTAATATATACACTGCAAAGGAACAATACTAAGGTAGTATTACAATGGATCCCGTCTCATGTCGGCATCACCGGGAATGAGATTGCAGATCGTTTGGCAAAAGAAGCTTGTGTTGAAGGCATTACATATTCCTGCCCACCATGTCATTCTGATTTAATATATTTGGTTAAAGATAGATGCCTTGAATTATGGAAGGAATACTTTGATAAAAGGTCTTTAAGCAAAGGGATATGGTATAAGACGATCCAACCTAATCTCCTGCGATATCCATGGTTCGATGGTGCCGACATGAGTAGACGAGAAGTTGTAACAGTCTTGAGACTTCGCTCGGGTCACATCCCTTTGAATAAATTTGGATACTTAATGGCTAAAGTATTGTCCCCAAATTGTGAAATATGTGAAAGTGTAGAAGACGTTTTCCACATTTTAATGGAGTGTGTCCGGAGCGAAGACTTAAGACGACAATTTATGATTAACTACAATTTTACATACGAAGTGGGGATATGCAACAGTGTTTTGGCTTTTCCATTGTCTCGGGAAGCCAAATCGCTGTATCAAATCGTGAAACTAGCTTTAAGTCGTAGATAAGCTTTGTGTCTTGTTTTGTTGTTTTGTACGTGCTTTGATAGGTTTAGCTCCAATGAGGGTGGCATTATCATTATAATGATAAAACCCTCGATTAAAAAAATAGAAAAAAAAAAAAAAAAAAAAAAACTTTAATGTTTTACTGAGAGTATCCACTTACTTACTACAAAGTACACTAGGTTTCAATTTGACACAAAAATGTAAGTAGCGATACTGCAGTCCATAGTCCCACGGTCGATCTCCTTTCGTCCAAATAGCGTTTTGTAACGAACATTCAATCTTTCGCATTTATAATATTATTTATTTTCAGATCCGCCGACGATTTAGAGGACAACTTCGAATTGGAAGACGAACAGGAGTTCATGCTCGCATACGATAAGGACGGAAAACCTTTAGTGCCGGACCATGTTCTCAAAGATTATTCAGGTATTTTTTTTACGTACAGAACATCTCATCCTTAATCCCAAATGGGATGGTAAGAGATATACCAAACAATTATTACCTATAATAATAATAATAATTTTTTATTATTATTTATTTATTAGAAGGGCGTGTTTGCAGTGCTGTGAGATTGATGGATGATTGACTTAGATAAATAATTAAGAATAGCTATAAATTCTGGCAACTAATTTGTACTACCTAAGTAACCTAAGTAAATGTGAAAGACTGAATAAATAAATAAATTATTAAATTCTTTATTGCACACAAAATTAAAATACAAAGAACATTTAATAGATGTTGAAGTGTACAAAGGCGGTCTTATCGCTGATAGCGATTTCTTCCAGACAACCTCAGTTAAAGAAGCTTTTTAATAAGTAGTTGGATAGTGCAAAGTAAAAGGTGATTAACTTTAAATGCATTCATTAATGGTAGCAACTACTCTGCGGGGGGGTTTCATCTCAAGTTTGTCCTAGTTCTAATATACTCTTAGTTGTTAGTTAATTTTGTTAATTGAGGGATGAATCTTTTATTTATTTAAGAAATTTAATGTTTTTAATATACACTTTTTTTGTTTTTATAATGTTTTTATATACAGAGTGGAAAGTTTCAATGGGGCAGCCAAGGGAGGTACCTTAATCGTTGCAGCTACAAGAAATTGGTCTTAGGAGACTATCCATAATTTTTCAAAAAAATTTCATTCCCATTCACAGATTTTCAAAAAAATGTACGGTTAGCAAGAAAATTACCATTTCTCACAAAAAAATTTTTTGATGCTAATCGATCCTGTTTCGTATGCTGATCAAAAAGTTCCATGGGACCAACTGAAGTTTCAGTACTAGAAAAGTTAGAAATCAAAAAAAACTTTTCCCATACATATGCAGTCAATTAATTTTGTTTCACTTGGAACTTACGTAACCTCGATAGTTTTCTGAAAAAAGATTTACTTACCTACCTAGTTCAAATTCGAATAAGCTTTAAATTTCGAACTTTGTTTTCTTTTTATAATGCGTACTTTCTTTTGTTGCCACGCGGTCAGTACGAAAACGAATACATTTATGCATTAATCAAAATGGAGAACATTTTGAGCACCTTATATCATAAATAATAATAATAAATAAATAATAATTGTTTGATTGCATATGCATCTTCTTAATCATTTTTGTAGCTACAACAAAAAGTTACCTCTTGTTATGGCCTGACAAAAAAATCTAAGTACTGTAAAATGTATGAAAAAAGTTTTTTTTGATTTCTGACTTTTCTAGTACTGAAACCTCAGTTGGTCCCATAGAACTTTTTGATCAGCATACGGAACAGGATCGATTAGTATCAAAAATTTTTTTTGTGAAAAATGGTAATTTTCGTGCTAACCGTACATTTTTTTGAAAATCTGTGAATGGGAATGAAATTTTTTTGAAAAATTATGGATAGTCTCCTAAGACCAATTTCTTGTAGCTGCAACGATTAAGGTACCTCCCTTGGCTGCCCCATTGAAACTTTCCACCCTGTATATATGTTTTTAATATTTAATGTTTTTAATATAACAATTTCCTCGGTTCACCTTACGAAATATAAAAGTACATTTTTTTTTGAGCCTTTTAAAAATTTACATACAAGAGAACAATTTGAACAAGACATGAGTCCGTGATTTAAACAAATACAAATTCAAAATTTATTTATTGCCGAAGAAAGTATTCTCTTTTGCATTGACGACCTGTTTGGTGTAGTGGTTAGAAATTCTGCTGCTATACCAAAAGGTCGCGGGTTCGAATCCCGCTAGGGGCATATGTTTGTATGATTAATACAGACATGTGTTCCCGAGTTGTGGATGTTTTTCATTTATATGTGTATTTATTTTTACAAAAAAAATGTATTTGTGTAGTTTATCAACCATCTGGTGTCTATAATACAAGCCTAGTTGCTTAATGTGGAACTAGATGGCGCTGTGTGTATGTGCAAAGATATTTATTTATTGCACATAAATCAGTCTGTATTAAAGCACCTCGTATTATTTTAACACATGACAGCATCTTTAAATCTCAAAAAGTATAAAGTAAAATATTTATGAAATAAAAAATTTGTATTATGAGAAAATGGAAACCTTTTTGCAAGTGCAAAGAATATTTTTTGTCACGACTTGTGTAGCTAGTCAATGACGACACTTGACCGTATTTTTACAAGAAATGGTTTTGTACGGATCGTTGTCATACAATGCTACTTTTTGAAGTCTTAGTACTTGTCTGTTATGGGTACAATGAAATAATAATAAATATTTCGGACACCGACATCAATCGTCTAGTCGCAAACTAAGCAAAGCTTGTACTATTGATACTAGATAAATATGTATGCATAAAAATTTATATAAATATCCATGACTCGGGAATAAATGTTCGTATTGATCACACAAACATTTACCCTTCGCGGGATTCGAACCCTACACCAATCACCAATACTTAACCAAATCTATATAATGATAACCGTCATAATAATATTGAATATTATGATCCCAAAATAACTCGTTATATTTTCGCAGTGCCAAATGCCAAACCAAAATTCGAAGATGGTGTATCAGATACTTCGTCTGAAGACGGCGATGATAATGATGATGAAAGTGAAGAGGATGTAAATGATACAATTGACGATGAAAAAAGTAAACAAATTGAAGAAATCAGTGATGATTCTAAAGAATCAAGTAACGATGACGATGAAAGTTTAGCCACTAAATGTAGCAAAATAAATAGAGGAACAAAGAAAAGTGTTAGCAGTGATGAAGGAATAGTGAAAAATAAGGATAACGCCAGAAGCTCAAGTAACAATGATAATAAAAATGACAAAGAGACAATACTTCTCACAAGTTCTAAAAACACTGATGAAGGAAGTGATAGTGATGAGGGAACTTCTTGTGATGATGACGAAGGATTAATTAAAAACAAAAGTAACAGAAGTAATACTGAAAAAGAAACAATACTATTTCAGAACACTGATAAGAGCGATGAAAATGATAACGAGGAAAGTTCCGATGATGAATCAGACGATGATGAAAAAGAAGATGATGAGAAAGAAGATGATGAGAAAGATGATGATTTTAAAGATTTGAAAATGTCGGATGGTGAGAGTGATAGTGAAGTCGAAACCCTGGATACGGAGAAAATTGTGTCATTCTTCGATCTGAAGGCTGATAAAGGAGAGAATTTGAAGGTACTTCTTTGTTTATTTTATATTTATATTTAATTTGAATATTCCCTGGATTTTTTTTATGCATAACGGGTTGGTACTTGACCTCAATCACACCTGCTGTTAAGTGAAGATGAGGTCGATGGTGGAAGCGTACTGACCCAGAAACCCCAACACATTTGAGAAACTGGCTATCTTATCTCTGACAACCGGAACAGAACAATGCTATTAACATTGCTGATTGGCGGCAGATTTAGATAAGATGGTAGCTAGCCAGGCGGACATTTAAAATGCCCTTTAAAATGATTACGACATAGGATATTTTTCATCTCGCTAAAGTCATAAAAAAAATTCGGCAATTAAATTATCCAGGCAGCCGAAGCCGCGGGCGTAAAGCTAGTTATAAATAATACCTAAATACCTTTGATGGCGGTTATTTTCTAGAATTCACGCTTATAAATAAAATTGGTCGTTTTATTAAAAATAAATAAATAATAAATATCCTTAGACATACACACAGCGCCACAGTAAGAAACTATTAATTAAAAATTTGAAATTCACGAATTAACCGTACCTGAACCGAACTTTTAAATGCCTTGTCTTACCATTTTCTTTTCTTACAGGAACTACTTTTAGGTAAAACACCATCTCAACAGTCCCTAGCAATACAGAAGTTAATAAAAAGCTATGACCCTAGCTTAGGGGAGAACAACAAAGATCGTCTCAGTAAATTATATGCTTATATGCTCCAATATATAAACGATATATTTACAAATTTAAATAACGAGGGTGATATTTTGAAGTCGTTACTGGTTTTCGACAAATTGGCGCCATATTTCTATGACTTAGCTCAAACTAATAAAGTGTCATCAAAGAAGTTCCTAAATGAACTATTGAAAGAGAAGCACGACATATTTAAAAAGAGACCTAGAAGGGTGCCGGATTTAGACACGTTGATATTTTTTAAATTAGTATCTTTATTGTACCCTACATCCGATTACAGACATCCAGTCACTACGCCATCTTTGATTTTTATGTCGGAAATTTTAGCACTGTCAAAATTCAATGACGCGTATTCAGTGTCTAGAGGATTATTTATAACTGCGATTATTCTAGAATATACGACATTATCCAAAAGATTTGTGCCGTCATCTGTCAATTTTATTAGAGGCATTTTGTATTTATGCGCGAATACGTCGGTTTTGAATCCAATACAAGTAGTCCCGCCATTCAGGTTACATAGGGACGCGAAGATTTTGAATTTAGAACGCGACTGTTCCAAAATGGTGGTCGAAAACAAAATGGCCGCCAAGGATTTAGTTTTAAAAGAAATTGACGAAGACTTTAAAATACGCTGCCTGTTAGTTTCTTCTGTAATGTTGAAGGAGTTATTTCATAATTGTAACGATTTAGAAGCGCAAGAGTGTATATTTGAACCACATATACAGTTGTACAGTCGTATAGATTTGGATTTGTATCCAAAGAAGGTCGCAAGCATAGTCACTGGCATAATACAGCGTATGAAGGAGAATTTGGAAGTAAAAACCTATACGCCACTTTCAAGAGAAAGGAAGAAACCAAAAGCTTTGAGGTTATACGAGCCGGACATCCAGGAAGTGTAAGTATTCGTTGTATTTTTTTTTTATGATTGACTGGATTGGCCTTTGACCACAATCTCACCCGATGGAAAGTGACGATGTGGTCGAAGATGAAGCACGCGATCCCAGTAAATGCCTACTTATTTATGTATTTATGTACTTATTAGTATGTAGTTATATTTATTCAGTTAGGTTTTTTTGTCTATCATATTTATTCATTTCTTAGTTTTCCATTCTGCACGTCTTATCTGCCTCTTCCAGTCATATCTCTCTTCCGTAGGTCTGCTGGAAGAAATTTCATTATAGAAATAAGCAGAACTTGTTGTGTCGTCTCTATTATGTTGTATCTGTATGTTTTTTTTTTCTTGTGTGCAAAAAATGATACATAAATAAAATAAATAATATTACTTGAATCGATAGGTTGTAGAAAAAGTAATGTATACATACCGTTGGCGTAGGCAGATACCACAGGCTTCCACTTGCTACGATCCTGACATACCTCTTTTGCTTCATTCACTTTCATAAGATTGTTCATTCATGATTGTCGGTTTATGGTACTCTTGCACTTGACCACGTTCGCCGTTGTCTTCACCTACCAACACTACCATTTACATTCTCTTCGTATTTTTTTTTAAGCACGACGGTTTTCTACATGACCTCAAACACACCTGATGTTAAGTGAAGATGAGGTCGAAGGTGGAAACGTACTGACCCGGAAACCACAACACATTTTATTTTATAACACTGGCTATCTTATCTCTGACAACCGGAACACAATAATGCTATTAACATTGCTGCTTGGCGGCAGATTTAGATAAGATGGTGGTAGCTAGCCAGGCGGACATAAAATGCCCTACCACCAACCAAACCGAGTACTTAAACATGTACCCCGCTGGGGATCGAACCCGCGACCTCCGAATCGCAAACCCAATGTTGTCATTGAGCCACGGAGGTGGAGGAGGCTTGCATCACTCTGAAACCTTAGGCACGCCACTGTTCAAACAGTTATAACAACTACATATACTATAATAATTCTTTTTCGCAGATTTACGGGTAGCAAGAGCTCGAAGCTGTCTCGAGAAGCAGCTGAAAGGGCTAGATTGCAGAACAGGATAAAGAAGGAGACGAAGGGTGCTCTCAGGGAAATCAGACGGGATAAGGCGTACATAGCATCTGTTAAAATCAGACAGAAGATTCATAGGTAAGATTACAGCTGTATCATTGTCTGACATACGGGCAAACTTCACAACGAAATTTCCCTTTCCAAAGCGATAGTAGCTTGGACATGCATTACTTTCTACGTTAAATTTTTTTTATGCCATTGTGGTACTTGACCTCAATCACACCTGATGTTAAGTGAAGATGAGGTCGAACTTCCAGCGTACTGACCCGGAAACCACAACACATTTGGGGGACTGGCTAATTTATCTCTGACAACCGGAACACAACAATGCTATTAACATTGCTGCTTGGCGGCGGATTTAGATAACTGATTACTTAAAACATGTACCCCGCTGGGGATCGAACTCGCGACCTCCGAATCGTAAACGCAATGATGTTTATATTGAGCCATTGAGGCGGTTTTTAATAAAAGTATACAACTAATCCAATTTTATAATTCTTGGGAGCTGGTCAAAGTACACGAAGCGTTTTTGTCATTCAGGTAGTCACTAATTTTGTAATAACCTTTTTTTGTTAATGTTGTTTTGACATGGTCTTTAAATTGTTTCTCATTTAGATTAATTGACGACCGATTGGTGTAGTGGATAGTGACCCTATCAGCGAAACCAACGGTTGCGGGTTCGAACCCCGCGAGTGGTATCTGTTTGTGTTATGAATACGAACATTTATTGCCGAGTCTTGGATGTTTATATAAATAGTTATGTATGTTTATCCGTTATCTAGTATCCATAGCACAAGCTTTGCTTAGTTTGGGACTAGATGATTGGTGTAAGTGTCCGAAATATTTCTTATTAATGATATTCTCAGGTATATAGTTATAAAAGCGTATACAGTGTCCCATAAATAATTAACTTTTCTCAGTCTGAACATAATAAAATGTTACACTACATCTCTCTCTTTCCAACAGCGACCACATTCGCAAGGAGAAAGTGAAACAGATATACAAGGACGCGACGATACAGCAAGGCGAGCTGAACAAAATGAAACGAATGAAGTGATCCAATATTATTGTATAATTTCGGTGTAAATATATACAATTGTTTTCAGGCATGTTTTTAATTTAATACCTTTATGTAGTAGCCACCGCTGGGGATCGAACCCGCGACCTCCAAATCGTAAAACCAATGTTTACGTTGAGCCATTAATATTCGGCCGATGACTCCACTGTAGAGATGAGATTATGTAGTAGATATAAGGTATGTAATTAGCACAATAAATCCAGTACTATATCGGCAGTCAACGCGTCATTTATCTCCCAACGCCAACCCTATATGGCGACCCTGCCATGTTTGGGAATCGTAGTCGTCGCGCGCGTGTAACGAACTTGTTGCTATGAGACAATTTTATTTGTGTGACCAGTGATTAGAGGACTCAAATATGTACGAATATAGTGCATTTTTTTTTTTTTTTTTTTTTATATGAGAGGGCGGCAAACGAGCCTGCGGGTCACCTGACCCGCACCTGACCTAACTCGTTACGCTTTCGCTCGTGTAGAGATACTAATCAACATCGCGGTGCATCATGGGATCAACCCTGACTACGAACGACTTTCCACTGGGAGTCATGGCCGAATTCAGCCGAAAATTGTTGAACTTCCACACTAAAGGTGGCTTCAGAATAATTTACTTTATTTTATTTATTTATTTTCAACAAACTTTACAGCATATCCTTATATGTTACTTAATATTAAATTACATACTTACTTTGTTTGACATATTACTATGCATGACAACACGCGGTAAAACATGGGAAAATTAAACTAAACTAAACTAAAGCACAGATTAGTACCAAATGCCCCAAAATACAGAGACATCACTCGCAGAAATAGTTTTTTTTTTTTTTTTTACATGCACATACCTGTTCTCCTGTCGTGTGTATGTGTGTGTGTGTGCGCGTAGTTTGTTGTGGATGTGTGGGAATGTATGGGAGTATTAATGCTTTATAATAACGTACTATAGCGATAGGAGTGTATGTATTATTTGCCTGGTAAATTCGGGTCTTCCCAGATGAAAGATATCCACCTCAGGGAAACATCTCCCATAGGTTTTGATAGCCCTGTGTAATACGGAGTTGGACACATAATTGGTACGCGCGACCCCCGTGGGCAGCGCCCGCGAGTGGCGAGTGCGTGTCGGATGCGCACATAGGTTGACCAATTGTAGAAGCTCTGGACAATCCACGATGCCGTTGACTTGACTTTGTTATGGGTAATCGAAAATTATTTGATCGAATTCGGCTATTGTTTCTTGGGGAAACTTGTTCGTAATCAGGAGCTTAGTGGCGTCACCAGTTAACGGGAAGTTACACGAATTCAAATTCAACCTGTATACTATCACAACTAACCTTTTTTTTTTTTTTTTTTTTTTTTATTAAAAACTGGTTTCGCGTTTGGCCACAATCTCACCTGATGGAAAGTGACGATGTAGCCGAAGATGTATCACGCGCACCCAGTAAATGCCTATTCACTCTAAACTTGATGATCCCAAGGTTGTAAGTGTCGGGAAAAACCGACGCGGGCAGTGAGTTCCACACCTTAGCAGTCCGCATTATAAATGATGAAGCAAAGAGCTTAGTGCGGATGTTCGGTATGTTGACAAGATATGGATGGAAACCCCCCCGCACCTGGTTGTCCGAAGATGCAAAAGGGGACGGTGGAATAAGATCATACAATTCCATCGTACACTCGCCGAAATGTATCCTGTAAAACACTGAAAACCTATGGAATGAAAACTGAAAAAAAAAAACAAAAACCCGAAAGCATATTTTGCGGATGCCATGTTGGATTTTTTTAGCATAAAATGTATCCTGTGACACTCCAGTTATCAAAATGCTAGTTAATTTGTATTTCCAATAATAATAGTCCCTATTGCCGAATTTGGTTGAGCAGTAATTGTTCAACTAAATGGACAATTTGGCAGTTTGTAATACGTGTCTTTCCAAAACAAATTTAATTTATCACTTAATTGTATTGCAGATTTACTACAGTTTAGGCAGTATGCGTTAAGGATGTTTTGCTATAAAGGCAAATTGTTTTTTAGACAGTGTACAGCTTAGGTAAACTAAGGCCCGTATTAATAAACCAATCTCAAGATTGAGAACAGTCTTGAGACCTGAAAAGGACGTGCATACTCAAGCAGTACTCGCTTGAGAGGCGCGCGTATTAATAAACGAAACTCAAGACTATCATTCATTCGCCGCTGAGGCGTATACTTCAGAAGTGATCTCAGCTGAGTAAACCTCAAGATTGGTTTATAAATTAGCACGGAGCTTGAGATAGCGTCAACTGCTTAAGACGCATCTCGGTTGATACAGCCTCAAGACTTCTATTAAGATTGATTTATTAATACGAGTCTAAGTTTAAAGTAAATTGCCATTCAAGTATTTTGCGTTTTAGACATTACACATAGCTTAGACAACTAGAGGTTTAATAATTTTGCCATTAAGGCATTTTGCGTTTTATATGTTTTAAATCTTAGGCGATATGTGATTAATTTAATTTGCTTATCATGCATATTGCGTTTTAGACATTCGTTTTAGGCATTGTGTGTTTTAGATTACCTGCTCAGGAGGGGGAAAACCTGCATTTCATCATACAGAACCCTGCCCCAATAGAGTAAACCCTCGTGTAGTTAGATATTGATGTGAAATTAAAAAGGTTACTGTGAATTATATTAAAACCTTTATCTGTTTTTATCTCTTTAGTGTTTCTATAACGAGATAAAAACAATGAAACAACAAATCACCATAGCAACATTGACTTATCAAAACTCAAAGTTTTTTAGCATCATTTACCAAAATCACGTTATTATTTTTATATAACAAATACGACAACATCGGAATCAAGCAAATATGGCCTGCAACGAAAACGTAATAAAAAACATGGCCAGCGAAGTCACGAGGAACTGCCAAGCTCAGGGCGTGAACGTCGACACAGGCTTCGTGGTATATCTCATAGAGTTCCTTTTGCTTAACCCTAAATATGGGAAACTGTTCTCGAAGACACTAAACAGGAACAATTTGGAATATTTTGTCAACGAATGCGTGGCAATGATCACACGTAAGTAACCTGTTGCTCTAAACAGCTTGTAACGTTATTTACATTCTGAAATGGACAACTTAAATACGAATATTGCAAACTAAATAAAAACTTGTAAAAACAGACGTCAAGTACTGGAATCCACGATTTTGCAGGTGGCGAAACATCCCTGAACACGCTCAAGATGCAATTTGTAATCGAGTCTAACTACGACAAGCTCCAGAACCTGGTGGATCGTCACCTGGACAACATCGACAACTGCCTCAAACCCCTCGTGAACGAGATCCTGGACTCCGACCCTGACAGTGACGATATCAACGAGTTCACCAAGCTGTACAGAAAGATATCTATCTACATCGTCCTGGCTAGTGGTTTGGGGAATCCAGGATTCATTTTGGTAAGTAGAATAAGAGAAGTCTATATGTATATTTATCTCTTTAGCTGTTTAATCTGACAAAACAACTTATTGAATCAAAAATCAAAATCAAAATGAAAAAATGCTTTATTTTGTAGGTACACAGGGTACACTTAAAATAGTCACATTTTACATTTTTTTTTTAGCTACTGCTTGTTCAAAAGCCAATTTTCCCATGAGAAGAAGAAGCAAGAAACTCGAGAAGTTGCTCTTTTAAAAAAAAAAATAATACATTATTAATTGTGAAATAGCCTGGTTATGCGAACGGGCTGTTCATGTCCATGAATGTTTATCATCTAAATAATCTGATATTTTATAATATGCTTTCTTAATAAGTTTCTGTTTTATAGTATCTTTAAATTTACTGAAAGCAAGATTTTGTATATCAACAGGAAACTTATTGAAAAAGTGTATACACCACCACCACCATAATTTTCCCCTGAGAAGAACAAGCAAGAAACTCGAAGGGTTGCTCTTTTAAAATCAGGTTTTGATTTTACATAAAGGTTTTTATATTACAAAAAGGTTTTTATATTTCATTATTAATCGTGAAATAGCCTGGCATGCGAACAATCTCATTATGTCCAGGGATGATTATCATCTAAATAGTCTGATATTTTATAATATGCTTTGTTAATAAGTTTCTGTTTTATAGTATCTTTAAATTTATCAACTGGAAGATTTTGTATATCAACTGGGACCTTATTGAAAAAGCGTATACATAACCCTTTGAATGAATTACTGACTTTGCGGAGGCGACTTATGTGACCTGCAAGTTTATCTTTATTTCTTGTATTGACATCATGTTTATCACTATTTTTCCTAAATGATGCTATATTTTTTTTACATATTAGATTTTCAAAAATGTACTGTGACGAAAATGTTAGAATATTATACTCCTTTAATGTCCTTATTGTACCAGTAAAACTATTGCTGTGTGGGTTGTAAAAATAGAACAAACCCGTCTCTTCCCGTGGGTGTCGTAAAAGGCTGCTATGGGACTTCCCATCAAAAACATCTATAGAGATGTTTTCTCTCTCTGAGATCTCTGACCACCCCGTTTGGGATAAAGGTCGTGACGTTATGTATGTATGTAGTAAAACTATCTTAATATGCACTGTATAGAAAATGTACAAAGGCAACCTTAACTCCCCAGCTAGCACAAGGTCGTCATATTTAGGTCATTTTTAATGCCACTCCATGATGAGTCGGACGTCCAAATAACTTCAAAAATGGCCGCTTTATGATCTCTATATGAGACTATAAGACAGGTCATAAAGACGTCATACGAATAACGTCTCTATGACGTGATTTATCTGGTGTCAAATAGACGTCATATGAATACCGTCTCTATGACGTGATTTATCTGATGTCATATGGACGTCATATAAATAGCGTCTCTATGACGTGATTCATCTGGTGTCATATGGACGTCACATGAATAGCGTCTCTATGACGTGATTTATCTGGTGTCAAATAGACGTCACATGAATAGCGTCTCTATGACGTGTTTCATTTGATGTCATATGGACACCCTATGAACGAGATATGTATGGCGCGACTGCTCCGACCCATTCTGCGCTTGCCGATGCGTGTTTTCCATTCTAGTAAGTCTTTCATTAGGTCGTCTGTCCACCTTGCAGCCTGACGTCACACGCTATGCTTGCCGATGCGTTTCCACTCTAGAAATGTTGTGTTTTCGCGTCCATCAGTCCTACGAGTGCCTTGCCCACTGCCACTTTCACTTAGTATCTCGGTGACTTTAGTTCTACGGATATTATCATTTCTGATTCATTCTCGTAGTGAACCGCCAAGCATCGCTCTCTTCATAGCTCGTTGTTGTGATCTTGAGCTTTCTTATGAGGGCAATGGTAAGACACCACGTGTCTGACCATATAGGTAAGTCTTGCTGTTTATGTCAGCCGTTTACACAAAGTCACTCAGGCCCGTATTAATAAACCATTCTCAAGATTGAGAACAGTCTTGTAACCGGTCTCAACTAAACGTGTTGATTAATAAACCTAACTTGAGACCTAAAAAGCATGTGTATACTCAAGCAGTACTCACTTGAGAGGTGCGCGTATTAATAAACGAAACTCAAGAATCATTCAGTCGCCGCTGAGGCGAATACTTGAGAAGTGATCTCAGCTGAGTAGACCTCAAGATTGGTTTATAAATTAGCACGGAGCTTAAGATAGTGTCATGACGCATCTCAGTTGACGACTTCCTCAAGCCTCAAGACTTCTATTGATATTGATTTATTAATACGGGCCTTAGTCATTTAAGGGGCAATGTATGCGCTTTTATAATAAGGTTTCAAAATTTACCTTTAAATAAAATCAAAACCATCATAAAACAGACATTCTTTACCAAAGGCTATTATATCTGACTATGTCTGGATGATAAGCAAGCATGGATATAGACCGCTTGGCGATATTCAGTCTAATTATACAATATAATATAGTTGTGACCCAAACTTATTTAAAAGAGCAACCCTTGAGTTTCTTGCTCGTTCTTCTCTGGCGAATCAGCTTTGTGAATTAGGAATAATGTCAAAAACTTAGGTATAAATAACATAAAAAATGTGACGGTTTCATTCAAGTGATAATTTTTATCCTACGAAATAAATATTTTTTGGATTTTTTGATTTTGAGTCTTCACTATCACACACACGATACCTGAGGTATCGTCGATGAGAAGATGTTTCGCATTCCCTAACGCTGCCCATCCGAGTTATATTCGACGATTCCGCTTTCTCGAAGAGGGACTTACCTAAATGGATCTCTCTTCTATTTCTCTGTGGATTTCAGACTCTAAAAGAGGGTATGGCCGCTTTGGAGAGCGTGTTTTCCCTAGACGAGCTACAAGAGTTCACTACCTTACCTCGCGCTGACAAGTTGTCGAAACTGAAGGAACTTCTGGCCGTTGTCTCCGGCGTGCGACTCTTCAACAGAGACTGCAAGAAAGCTGGAGAAGGGATACCTGATTGTGAGTAAAGGTGTTATGTTAACGGTTATGAATTTGTTTATTCCCAAATGGACACAATGTCACTTATTGGGTAAAATGTTTTCGAATGAAAAATTCTTTACAGACTTTAACCCGCTTTAAAAATTATAGATAAACAGACGTTACGGCCTTTGGCAGTGGGTTATTGGCCAGTACCTGGCACATTCTTATCTCCGTAACACTCGCATGCAACACACATACACACACACACACACACACACACACACAAACACACGCGCAAACACATAACATCCTCTCTTGGCAAAGAAATGGTTTTCTTGGATCTTGAATCGAAAAATTTTATTAAAGAGATTTATACATCTAGATTCTAATAACGAATTTATAATATTAGTTATAAGCCTAAAACAAGAGCATAGCTCTTAAATTAAAGAAGAAGAGGCCTAAAATAACTACTGCATCTAAGCCTTGATCTAGCAGTATCAGCATAATCTGTACGTACAGGCTTATTGAGTCTGAGTACAGAGTCTGAGGCCCGTACAATAAACCAATCTCAATACAAGGCTGCATCAACCGAGATGCGTCATAAGCAGCTATCTCAAGCTCCGTGCTAATTTATAAACCAATTTTGAGGTCTACACAGCTGAGTCCATCGTCTGCGTAACCTACCATGTGGCTTCCCTTTAGAAAAGGAAGTTCAAGAAAATTATCAAACCCGATATTCCACAAAACAGGGGCAAGAACAGAACCTTGTGGACATCCTTTAGAAAGAGATTTTGTCAACGTGCAGCCAACGGCCAAGATGGAGTTCAATTTTGCCATTGTGAAAATAATCTAGCAACATACTGTATATATTCCGATAACAGCCGCGGTTTTTAAGTTTTGACAGTATTATTGGCCACCACGCGTTGTCAAAAGCACCAGATATGTCCAGAAAAATACCCAAAACATATTTGCAATCAGATTCTAGCACGTCCACAGATTCTAGCCTCAGCGGCGAATGAATGACAGTCTTGAGTTTCGTTTATTAATACGCGCACCTCTCAAGTGAGTACTGCTCGAGTATTCACGTGCGTTTCATGTAGTCAACACGTTTACTTGAGACCGATCACAAGACTGTTCTCAATCTTGAGAATGGTTTATTAATACGGGCCTGAATGTTGTTAGTCTGGATTGTAACAGTCAGTCACGGATGAACGTACATTTTCTGTCTTGTTTGGCTGTGTAATTAACTTTTCTTTAAAGTACCAACTTAGCGTAGTATGCCGGTAATACGATTTGAGTCACATAATAAACACGACCCACTTCCAACCCTCCCACTGCATTTCCTGTAGCCAGGATCAACAGCGGTACAGCTGAACGTCGCCTACTGAAAGTAAGCGTGTCCCGAGAAAAGACTTTGCACTACCTTAGGCCCCAAAATTTATTTAGAAGAAGAAAAAGGGGTTTAAAGAAGGAAAAATTAAATTATTTCCTCCTTCCCCTTTACAAATGGGAGTGTAGCCAGAGAAAAGCAGAAAACCCTCGTATGTGATTAAAATTAAATGGGTAAAGGGGACTGAGTGAGGCTCAGTCCCTAATGAGTATAGAATACACCAGGAACGGCGCCAAGGGGCGCAGTGAGTTCTTGGTAAGTAGCTAATCTACTTAGTGTAGTAATGCCAGTCATACGAATGGCAGAAAGACTTAAAAGCACGGAAGCTATCACGATTTGCAACCAGGATCCCCGTAGTACACTGGATGGTTATTCGCATTTAATTTTGATAACATTGTCGAATCCCTTTAAGCTACAGTTTTCAGTTCCTTATCTACTTCTAGTGCCGTTCAACTTAATCGATGCCGGGAAGGCGTGCCTCTCCACTCTCTCACACTCCCTCATCAGCGTCATGCAGAGGGTGAACCTTCTCACAACCGCTGTGGATGACGTCATCGGCATCGAAGATGAGACTGGAAACATCTATATTGACATACCACCCAACTCGGACCTTACACTGTGAGAGCATTTGTTACATTTCATCCCATTGGATTCGGCAGCACGATGACCGTAATACTGCTAGCCCCGTATTTAAACCAATCTCAATACAAGTCTTGAGTCTGTATCACTGGAATGCGTCTTAAGAAGTTGACGTTATCTCAAGCTCCGTGCTAATTTATAAACCAATCTTGAGGTCTACTCAGTTGAGATCACTTCTCAAGTATTCGCCTCACCGGCGAATGAATGGAGTTTCGTTTATTAATACACGCACCTCTCAAGTGAGTACTGCTTGAGTGTGCACATGCTTTTCAAGTCTCAAGTTAGGTTTATTAATCAACACGTTTACTTGAGACCGGTCACAAGACTGTTCTCAATCTTGAGAATGGTTTATTAATACGGGCCCTTGTGTGTAGCCTTGCTGCGTTCACATTTCCGAGTGCATCACGTGGCTACACTGGTCGTGTTACAGACGGCGTGCGATCGACTGTACATATGTATTCGTGTTTTGTGGTTTTTTACTTGTTATGGCACTTGTTTTTATGGTCTTAGGTTTACATAATATTAGGGTGTTTTTTTTTTATGATTGACTGGATTTGCGTTTGACCACAATCTCACCCGATGGAAAGTGACGATGTGGTCGAAGATGAAGCACGCGATCCCAGTATCCCAGCTGTTCGGATGATGAATGAAGAATCGAACTTCTTATATTATCTATATACTTCGGTATATTAACTATATACGGGTGGAATCCCTCCCCACGTGTAGCAATAGAGAGAGACCGAGGCTTATTGTTGTATGCTAATTATTATTGTGTCATGGTCGACGAATAAATGTATTCTATTATTATCAATTCAATATTTATTAAATTAAATAGATATTTATTTATTTTTATTATTAATATATTAGATTATTAGAATAGATTAAATTATACGAAATTTGTCATATGAATTAAATTACACGAAATATGTCAAGCTATAAATTTTTATCATTTAGGAACTCATTTACATTATAATAGGATTTTTCTATTAAAAAGGATTTTACTTGTTTTATAAATGTTAAGTCGTTCTTTTCTTTTTGTAGATAGGATGGAATGGAATAGGATGGAATGGATGGAATTGACATCGCATATATGGACCTGTACTAAGCATTTTTAATTTTGAAAGTGGGCGGACAAGTATATCAGCTCTTCTGGATCTCGGTGTGTAATGGCGGCGAATTTCTAATAATTATTATGTTCCCATCGTTTTTCAGGGATAACTTCGAGCAGATATTCGATCTGTTGTCGTTCAACCGTCAATACGAGATGTACATACGCCGCCTGTTGTCGGACATAGAGTCGACGGTCCAGAGCGGGACGTACCAGGTGGACAGGTTCAGGGTGGTGCTGGAGGAGATACACGAAGCTGTCAAATATAAGGAAGCGGTGCCTGTTGTCACTGTGTTTGTGAGTGATTTGTCTACTGTAACTACTAATTCGTAACTGTTTTAGGGTTTAGTACCTTAAAATACATACATACATAATGTCACGCCTGTTTCCCGTAGGGGTAGGCAGAGACCACAGACTTCCACTTGCTACGATCCTGACACACCTCTTCTGCTTCCTTCACTCTCATAAGGTTGTTCATACATGCTCGTCGGTTTAGGGTACTCTTGACTTGAGTCTTGACTTGACTGTTCGCCGTATAGAAGATGCTCCAAGAGAAACCGGTGGTCACCGACCAGCTGGGGTTTTTATAACTTTGTCTTATAAGTTCCCATCCGTGTTGGATAAGCCGTTTGGCCTTAAAATATATAATAATAAATAAATATATCGGACTATTACACCAATCATCTAGTCCCCAAAGTAAGCAAAGCTTGTACTATGGATATTAGGTAACGTATAAACATACATAAATATTTATATAAACATCCATAACTCGGGAATAAATGTTTGTATTCATCACACAAACATCGCGGGATTCGAAGCAGCAACCGATTGCTTTCGCTGATAGAATAAGCCATCCACTACACCAATCGGTCGTAAAAGGAACCCTTATCATTTAGTTTTCCGTTTGTCTGTCTGTCAAGACTCTTCTTAAAAACGCGTGGAGGCATAAAAATGACATTAATATCAAATACTTAGGTCTACGGTCCCTTGGAGCTGTAAAAAAGCTAGCGTCTATGTCAACCCTGTCAAAAGATACAACAGTTTATGTCCCTCATTTTTATACTCGCATATATTTAAAAAGAAAGAAGACGTCGCGGCAGACCTAAAAGAAGATGGCGGGGGATAAGTTCCTCAACAACTGGTCAGAGCAAACCCGGGACATGGACTGGGGAGAGAGGAGGGAGGCGTTTGCCCAGTGGGACAGTGGAGGTTCCTAATAATACTTATACTTATTTAATATGTATACTCATGCCAAATTACAGCTATCTAGTACTCTCCTCTGTGCTATACCGTGGACAGACAGACTGACGGACATGGCCAAACTATAAGTTTTCCTTATTGGCTACGGAATTTCAAATTTTTCTAAGAAAAAAATCCATATTGTATATAAAAACTCCATACATTTGGTAACTGGGGGCCAAAATGGTGACCGCAAAGGCTTCCTAGCGCAGAGAATAAGTCTGGCTATTCACCGCGGCACGTCGCCTGCCGGCTGGGCACTATGCCGCCTCGAGGAGATGCGCTAAACCCAATTTGTCTATGAACAACTAAATGTTTGACATCTTTAATTTAGACAAACATTTTAACGTACTCTCATATTAGTCTCTAGTTCCTTAAACTTCATCGAATATTAAAAATACAACAGTTCTTCATAATGCTTTCGAGGGCTTGCTTGCTTGCTTTCGATGATGGATAGTCTGTCCACAACGGATTTGCGACGTAGCCTTTTGCGATAAAGCTGGAGCACATTTGCCCTACTCGCTTGGAGTCTCGTTAGGCTAGGATACTCAGCTTTTCAATCGCGAACTCGTCTGCGTTCCACATTCTAGTTCAAACTAACCAGACCGTATATATTTTGCAATGACATACATTTGAATTTTCCACTCTTGGGAACAGAAAGTTTAAGAAAGGTTAATTCTTTCCAGCCGCTATTCACAAAAGTTTGGGAGGTGTGGCGAACGATGCAGAACATCCAGTATCTTATCTCAACTGTCACCCGTCTCATGTCAATCCTGATGAACATTAAGGATCACACGAAGATTCCGCTGGCGATCGTCGAGAAGATGCTCCAAGGGAAACCGGTGATCACTGACCAGGTGAGTGTTTATAACTTTGTCTTATAAGTTACCATCCGTGTTGGATACGCCGATTGGCCTCTTCCTCGAAGTTGGACTTGTCTAAACGTATTCGAATACATCTTCGAAAATTGCGTTCCGAACTGATATTGATTTGGGCATGACACTGGCATTCGCCATAATTTTCGTTTTGGCCATGTTCATACTAAGGCCCACCTATTGGCGTACGCGTTTGAGGTCTACGACCATATTGCCGAAGTCTTCCATCGATTCTGCCAGACCATAATAGTCGGCAAATCTAAAGTGCTGTAGGTGAGTGATATATAAATAAATAAAGTCTATAAATTCGTATCAACTACCCTCAAATATTATGCAGGCTTCTATAACATAAATAATGAATTCTACATGGTAGAAAAATAGATATATTTTGTATATACTCTCGGGTTTTAAACCATACGTTTATTTTTCTACCATGTAGAATTGTTACTGAAGCCGGCTTTATTATATTATTTATGATGTCCAGGAGAGAATGAGCATACGTGTCAGCATCGAGGACCGTCTGTCCCTTGCCTCTCTGAAGAACTACGTGGCTTACAACGACAGCTTCTCCACAATCAACACCAGAGAGAGACACATCCAGGTAAGTACCGTGGAAGTACCTGTAACTCTAGCAAAGTTTCCAGGTTATCATATTTGGCTTTCGTGCGTTACATTCCCACTTACTGCAGGAAGGGAGGTGGGACTATCTTTCTTTCCCACATTTCTTTAACTTTGTAGGGACACAATGTATGTGACGTAATGCGTACTCAAATGTCGTCAGTGGGTTAGCGAACAATTGCACCGCGTGGGCTTGCCAGTCGTTCCCCGTCGCGCTCCTCGCTAACCCGCCCTCGTGTACCGTGTTCTATGTAATACTGTTTCGTATAATTTAGAGTCAGATAAATAAACAACTGTGACTGTGAATCTCTCGTTTTCCTTATCGATACACTGCACACCTTCTGATTGACGTAGAGCAAGAGACGTATCCATCTGTTGTGCCCACTTGTAGATATACTCGTACAACTTCTTTATTTAATTAGTCTGAGATCCAAGGTAGCATTATCACGCAGGGCACCATTCACCTTCAGTAGGCGCCATCCAGAGTACCACTGGAGATGGGAGGTCACTGTCACACGGTTATGTTTGCCTGGTATTAACAGTATTTAGTGTGGGGCCCAAGGCAGCAATAGACTTCTTTCAGCCTACCGTCCGTCCGCCTACCTTCAGTTGACTCCTTGCAGTGTACCAATGTTGATGAGGAGGTGATTGTCGCTCGATTATGCTAGCCTAGTACCGACAATAATTATATGGGGTCCAAGGTAGCAATATAGTCTAGGCACCGTCTACCTTCAGTAGGCGCCGTGCAGAGTACCACTGTTGATGAGGAGGCGATTCTCGCTCGGTTATGCTAGCCTAGTACCGACAATAATTATATGGGGTCCAAGGTAGCAATATAGTCTAGGGCACCGTCTACCTTCAGTAGGCGCCGTGCATAGTACCACTGTTGATGAGGAGGTGGCTCTCCCTCGGTCATGCTAGCCTAGTACCAACAATAATTATATGGGGTCCAAGGTAGCTGTAGGAGACGTCTTGTGCGATATAGAATGAAGCGGGATCCTCATGAAAACTCCAGCAGCTCACTTTCAATAAATTGGGTTTATTTTCAAGAAGATCAAAAATTGGTGTTGTACGACCTCAGTATGTTACGTGGCGAACGAATCGGAGCAGAAAAAGCAAACTTCACACCAGTCTTTAAAAAAAATCACATATTACATATGTAGCTATACAGTCTATTAGCTGCACATTGTAGGAAAAGGAACACAGGTACAGTCATGCAATTGTACAGTAGCAATATAGTCTAGCGCCGTGCAGAGTACCACCACAGTATTACAATATCTTCCTAGGGAGTTTGATAAACTGTGGTATCACTGTTGATGAGGAGGTGACTCTCGCTCGGTTATGCTAGCCTGGTACGCAAAGTAATTAGCATGGGGTCCAAGGTAGCAACATAATAAAAAAATTGTTGTTACTGCAGTCAGGGGCAGGCTGAAAATCAGTGCTGTGTGGCTGCGCCGCCCAGCGTACGCTGAGTCTGTTCCGACCACACACGCACGCATATCTATTTTATTTTATTTATTATTATCTAAATATATATAACTCAAAGGTGACTGACATAGTGATCTATCAACGCCCAGCCCAAACCACTGGACGGATCGGGCTGAAATTTGGCATGCAGGTAGATGTTATGACGTAGGCATCCGCTAAGAAAGGATTTTGATAAATTCTACCCCCAAGAGGATAAAATAGGGGATGAAAGTTCGTTGTTTGTATTTTGATAAAATCTTCCACGCGGACGAAGTCGCGGGAGGAAAGCTAGTCTTTTATAAAATAGCTTCATTTTTTTTGAAAACTAAGGGCCGTATTGACGGGTCTGTCTCAGGATTGAGTTCGAGTCTCACTCTCAATAATATATTATATATTTGATACTGTTCAAATTCAGATTAGACGGAAGAAATTGAATAATCTCAAGTATCATTCTATAAGTTTTTCTCAGTCTTGGGATAGCTTTATTAATACGAGCCTTCTTTAATGTCTTGTTACACTTATATACTTACAGCTTATATTTATATTTATGTGTGTGTGGAAAATAAATGGTGTTAATGATCTAGGGCACCGTCTACCTTCACTACGTGCCTTGCAGAGTAGTCCGAGTACCACTGTTGATTCTGGCTTAGGTCCATGATGAGTTATGGTTCATAGCCTCTCCTAGTGAGAGCAGGCTGTGCTCCGAGTAATGTTGTTGATGTTAGATTCATCTTATTCCACCGTCACCCTTCCATCTTCGGACCACTAGGCGTGGGGAGGGATTCCACCCGTATATACTTAATATACCGAACATTCGCACCAAGAAGTTCGATTCTTCATTCATCATCCGAACAGCCAAGGCATGGAACTCCCTTCCGGCGTCAGTCTTTCCTGAATCCTACAACCTTGGGATCTTCAAGAGCAGAGTGAATAGGCATTTACTGAGATCGCGTGCTTCATCTCCGACCACATCGTCACTTTCCATCAGGTGAGATTGTGGTCAAACACGAATCCAGTCAACCATAAAAAAAAAAATCTTCCACCAGTACCTCGGTTTCTGCACCATCTGCCTGACCGTCGGCGCATTGGTACCCAGCAACATGAAGCTTGGCCTCATCAAGTACAAGGGTTCGAGATACGGATTCTGCGGCGTCAAAATGGCTGCCAGGTTCAGCAAAGACCCTAGTAGGTTAGTTTGCTGTCCAATTAAATATTATATAAAGTAGGTTTATATAGAAAGACTGATGACGTGACGTTACAGTTTGCAGACACATTTTAGTCATGACCATCCTATCTAAATCTGCCGCCAAGCAGCAATGTTAATAGCATTGTTGTGTTCCGGTTGTCAGAGATAAGATAGCCAGTACCCCAAATCTGTTGGGGTTTCCGGGTCAGTAGGCTTCCACCTTCGACCTCATCTTCACTTAACATCAGGTGTGATTGAGGTCAAGTACCAACCCGTTATCACTATCGATATACTTAATACGAATTTGACGTTTGACAGTGATTATTGCCCAATTAACTGCTGTAGCATTGCTTCTGCAAGCGTATGATAAGTCAGCTGGTCTATCTGGATTCATGCATGATTAGTGTTGGGGTCTTAACCTACTAGAATGAAAGTGGACAGTAATAGCAAGAATATGATAATCATTCATCATCATCATTATGTGCTGGGATACCAGCGCCCGAGGTCTTCTATCTGTGATCAAATATATTTACAATGAGTTGAGGTATTTTTATTTGGCAGGTACATAAACGAGGTGCTGGACTATGCCCGAAACAACCCTCAGATCGTAAACCTCCTCGGCATCATGGAGGAAGTCCGAGCTGTGAAGGATGTGGACACATTGGTCGTGAAATACATGCCTAAGAGTGGGTATATCTTAAGTTATACTTCTTTAACACCCTTACAGGTCCTCACTATTCTGTTTTTTTTTTAGTAAGGATTAGTTTTTTTAGATAGGATAACCTCTGGCGACAATTGACTCTAACAAGATAATTAACTCAATGCGTTAGTGTTACAATATTATGTTACTGTTGTAAATGTGTTACCTTATCTGTGTATCAATATGTATAAGCTAAATGTATGTATGTGACTGTGGAAATAAATAAAGGTTTTATCTATCTATCTATCTATTTGACAATGGGTTGCCTGAATCGAAAATCTATATCCAATGTCACATAAAATGGGGTACAAAAATAAAAGAAAATTCATCCCCGCTTAACGTGCAGAAGAAATATTATTATTTTATTATTAGGAGCCCATACTGTTCCACTGCTGGCAAAGGCCTCCTCTCTCTCCACGGCTCTCTGTCCTGGGCCTCCTCCGACCAGTTGGTTAGGAACTTATCCAACTCATCCCGCCATCTCCTTTTCGGTCGCCATCCTTCTAACGGTGGGCTCCAAGTGGTGGCGATTTTGGCCCACAAGTCATCTGGCATGCGACAAACATGGCCCGCCCCGACCCAGTCCAGCGGCCGTTGTGACTACGTGCGTGTGTGGGCTCTTTACGTCTAACATTTGTTTTGTTCTGCAGTTCTCGTGTCGGACAAAGATGTGCAGACAGAAATTCATCCAGTCGAGACGCATGTAGAGAAACACTACACCTGGGACCTGTGGGAGTGGAAGAGACGCGCTTGTCAATGGGTAAGTGAATCATGACCAACAGCCTTACACGTTTCCACTGTTTTATTTGAGACAACGTCAAGCTGGCTTAGATGAGGAAGACAGAGAAAATTAGGTATTTTTAAGGTATATTTAGGTATTTAAAATTAGGTAAATTGTATGAGTTACCTAAATACACTAACATTTACGGAGCGAGAACGTGGGAGTACATGTTACCAAACATTTTAAATGATATTCCCAAGGAAATACATACAGATATATTTATAAATATAAAAAAATGTAAACAATCACTTAAAAAGTACTACATGGGTGGTGCTGGTGATACTGTAACTTGTAATAGACAGTAAGTGGTAAGCGATGAGGCTCAGTGTGTTGCGTATAAACCTTGAATAGGTTTCTGTGGTGCACTTTTGTATTGTGTTAAACCTTTTTCATATATAATGAATTAATAGAAAAAAAAAAAAAAAAGGTGAGCACAATGTCAGATAAGAAATTTTAATAACATTTCTTTGACCATCAATAGGCTTACACGTCCCTACTGTTGGGGCACAGCCTTCTCTCCCAAAGGTCATAATCCCCCACGCGAGCGATTTGTGTCAAACTAGTGACCACTTGACAGTTAGTGTTTTTAATCCGCCCATATAGAGGTTGGTGGTTGGACATTTTAAATGTCCGCCTGGCTAGATAGATACCATCTTTTCTAAATCTGCCGCCAAGCAGCAATGTTAATAACATTGTTGTGTTTCGGTTGTCACACATAAGATAGCCAATCCCCCAAATAAGATGGCGTTTCCGTGTACGCTTCCACCTTCGGCCTCATCTTCACTTAATAATTAATAATAAATAAATATTTCGGACACTTACACCAATCATTTAGTCCCAAACTTAAGCAGAGCTTGTACTATGGATACTAGATAACGGATGAACATACATAAATATTTATATGTATAAACATCCATGACTCAGGAATAAATGTTCATATTCATCACACAAACATTTACCCGTCGCGGGATTCGCGCGTTCGCATGGTCACCCATCCCGCACCATACATGCTTAACTTCGCTAATCGAAAAGGAATAGCTAATACGACTGCGCCATGAGTGCTTACACTGTGAAGTAATTGGGATCACATAAAACTGAGGTGTGAGGATTTGGAGAGACATAAAAGACCCAAGTTACTTCGATGATAGCTTCATGGATGAAACTTTTCATCAAAATCGGTTGTCAACTGTCAAAGCACGAGTCGTACCCGAACCTGATCATCTTGTTCTTCTCACTTGTCCACAGGCTTCAATAGTGAACTGCCAAACGCACTCAACCCAGACGAATTACAGCCACATGCGGTCCGAAATCCATTGCCAGACATTCGAGCCTCGCGACAAGTGTTTGCAGACTAAACGCGACGCTGGCATGAACACCAACACTTGCCAGTTCTTCCTCTGGGGCCTGCGGGGTCAGAAGGGGGATGTGCAGCATATGCTTGATTTGGTGCCTCCACACTCGCCTGAGAAGGCCATAGGTATGTATATAATGTACTCATATATAGGCAATAACAAAAGTAACCCGACAAACTTTGGCAATTGCACGTACATAACAATAAAATAATATATTTGTCGGAGATGGGCGAGGGTGGGCGTGTGGGCGTTGCTAGAACGACCGGAACGGATGCCAGTCGCATGGTAAAGGGTGGCTCGGGCAAAGGCGATACTATTGCAAGCTATTATAGGAAATCGATAACGTATTCACATTCGATTATGATCATGAAACCTGAGATGCTTTCTGTTGAATAGAAAACATTTGCACGCCCCTCATTCCATACAACTTGGCCCCCGCGTGCAGTCTGTGGAATTCAACCGGACCTGGTCTTCAATTCCTCCTTGCTCAAATCCCATGATCAACTTCTTATTAGCTAACGACTCACCGGGTTCTTCCAAGCGTCGGTGATAATAATCAAATCACTCACAGTCGTTGATGTGTTCAGTGGAGCTCCGACTCCTTTGAAGGCTGGTAGCAAAGTGTGTCCCATTTTCGATGTGAAGTAACTTTTTTGTAAAGTGAAGTGAAGATTTTCGATAACTGTTAACGTCGTCACCGCGCCATTTCCGGCGATACCAGCTCCACCAGGTTTACTTCCCATTAACCGCGTATTATGATAGTCATTTCATTATTGAAATAATAAATTCTGTCGCTAATTTATCGCTATCTACGACATATTCATTAAAAAATCCAGCCTTAAAAATGTTGTTTCCGATTAAAAAAATTAAATGTAAGTGCAAATGAAAATACAAATTAACAGACTTGCTTCATTTCGATTGTACCTTATTTTATCAATGAGAAAAACAGCCAACGTTCCATTGATATGGAAGATGGTGGGGGGGCGGCGGACGCAACCAATCACAGCGCGTCGCGGCGCCGGGGCAAGCGCCCGCCCCGGGGCGGCGAGCGGCGTGTGGTCGCCTTTTGGCGTCTTCAAAGATACCGCGGCACGTGTTTGTGTGTTGTGGCAAAGTACAATACTTAGGCCCTTATTAATAAACCATTCTCAAGACTGAGAACAGTCTTGTGACTGGTCTCAAGTAAATAAACATTACTCGAGACCTGAAACGCACGTGCTTACTCAATCAGTACTCACTTGAGAGGTGCGTGTATTAATAAAAGAAACTCAAGACGGTCATTCATTCGCCGCTGAGGCTAGAATCTGTGGACGTGCTAGAATCTGATTGCAAATATGTTTTGGGTATTTTTCTGGACATATCTGGTGCTTTTGACAACGCGTGGTGGCCAATAATACTGTCAAAACTTAAAAACCGCGGCTGTTATCGGAATATATACAGTATGTTGCTAGATTATTTTCACAATGGCAAAATTGAACTCCATCTTGGCCGCTGCACGTTGACAAAATCTCTTTCTAAAGGATGTCCACAAGGTTCTGTTCTTGCCCCTGTTTTGTGGAATATCGGGTTTGATAATTTTCTTGAACTTCCTTTTCTAAAGGGAAGCCACATGGTAGGTTACGCAGACGATGGACTCCTCGTAATTCATGGTAACTCGAGAGCACAACTGGAAAATACTGCTAGTGAAGGCCTGGAATTGATTAATCAGTGGGGTGTATGTAATCGACTAGACTTCGCTGCACACAAAACTCACCAAATGCTTCTGAAGGGGGACTTAAAAGTACCACCACGAATAAGTTTCCGTGGCGTAACCGTAACATCAAAAAAGAAAGTAACTTACCTTGGTTTTGCGATGGAGAGAAACCTGACTTTTAACGAACATACCGGCGCGGTAGGTGAACGGGCACGAACCAACTTTTATGCTCTTTCCGGGATCTCGCGAGCTACCTGGGGGCTAAATTATAAGACGTTGCTTATCATCTACAAAGCTACTTTTGTGGCCACTCTATGCTACGGTGCGCCAGTTTGGTCAGATCGCGCTACTATAGGCACGGTCCGCCGGAAGATGCTTCAGAGTCAGCGAGTGGCCCTTCTCTTTCTGTGCAAAGCGTACCGAACCACAAGCACCGATGCTCTACCTGTACCTGCTGGCGTCTGGCCATCTGATCTCGAACTATCCTTATCCTATGATAATATGCACCTTGGCAAGGAATATATCAGGCGACTATCCTTCCACTAACTTGCATTGCAAGAAGTCAATATCCTACTAGCACGCTAATTTCGCAAAAGATACCTATAGGCCGAAGAGACATGGAATCTGAACCGAAGGCAATATTAGCAGCATCTACATAACCGCCTACCCTGCTCATTGGAAACAACAATGTCTACAAAGTGGAGGTCTCGGTATCGAGTTTTAAAATGTCCATAGCCAGATACCACCATTATAACTAAGGGCCATATTAATAAATCGATCTTGAGATTGAGATCGCGTCTCAGTCTCAATACTATTTTTTTTGGTTACTGTTCTAATATGCAACAGATTCTCAAGCGTTAACTTAAGGTCATCTTAATTGTGGGAACGTATATTAATATGCGCCAAAGTCTGCTGTCAAGCAGCAATATTGATGGGATGGTGTCCCGCTGTTAGAAACTTCTCAATAACCAGGCCCCATGACCTCTTCGTACTTCGTCCTCATTTTCACTTAACGTTCTTCTTCTTTTTATTTTTGAGGATGGCAACCAGTCAACCTCACTGTCGAGGGACATTACTGCCAGTTTCGAGTGAAAACTTTTATTTCTCTTATTTCTTCAGTTTATAAGTCAGTCTCAGTCAAAACAAGTAAATTCGTCATATACTTGGCGTATACAGAGTCTAATCACGGTCAAGTCATTCTTCAGTAAAGTAGCAGAATGCTTTACAAAAGATTTTGGCGGCTTCTTGTCGGAACCCGAATGCTCCGTTACGCATTTTAATTTACACTTCCTTTCACCTGTACACCAACATTAACGTTTGCTGCACAATATTCTGCCATTATTAAGCTTCAAAAGTTAGAATGCACAAATTATAAGAATTATAAAGAAAAATGCAACTTCACTCGCCGAGATCCCGCCAAAAAGCCCACTTAACATTAAGTGTGATAGGTCACGCGCTAACCAGATTTGCATGAAAAAAAGAGTAAGAAAATTGTTTTTTATTATTACTATTTACACCACAGAGTATTGTCCGTGCCCTTATTAGTTTATTTTCTTGTTTATCGATATTATTGCTTATTATTTATAAATTAACTTACTCCATCTACTGTGCTGGAAGTTCAATGTTTTTTTTTTCTTTTCCTTTTTTTTTAATTTACCTACATATTCATAATGTTATGTGCGCATGCTCTCTCTCTTCCTCTTCTTCATTATTATTAATAAAAAAAAAAAAAAAAAAAAAAAATATTTTGTTTTTCTTTTTACAAGTTATATGCCAATTTATATTGTTTTTGTTCATAAAGTTTGATTTTGTAAAGTTTTTTCGTTTTTAGATTTGGAACGGCAGATGTTCGAGGAATACAAATTTTGCGATTCTTCGTGCCTATTTAAGCCAACCGATTCTAATGATCCCGAGGATGTGGATGAGGGATACAGGAGTAAGTTTACGAATTAATGTATATTGGCTCATAAATTAGTACTTATTTAATATTCAAACTTTGACATACATTGTACAGTCGCGGAGTGAAAAGTTTCGTAAGTTTTCAAATATTCTCTCTTTGCTGCATCCTTTCCTTTCGTATTTTCATTCTATATTTTAATATTAAATGTAATGGACCTATGGCTTCGACCAGTGTCCAATAATTATAAAAAAAAAAAAAAAACAATTTATCTACAGCATGGACTTATTATTCAAACAGGACTGAGTACTCGCCGCTGAAAAACGAGCCGAGCAGGATGTGTAACGTAGAGGCCGTTTGTCTCTGTCTAACAGGGTGACCACAATATATTTGTTACTTGGGACAAATGTTGTAATAAAATATTTGTCAAAAAACTTTGGCGTTTTGACATTAGCCGGCGTGAGCCATTTATTTCGCATTTCTTCATTTTTTGGGAAACTGCAATAATAGTACAACAGTCAGGACCCTAATCAATCACACATATTTCACATATTTCGACTCATTTCAAGAATTCATGGGCATCCTACTTCTTTGATTTACAAAAATATTATTTTTAGCTTACCTGTGGAAAGATATGTTGCAACCACCATAGGGTTCACTTGGGCAAGTATAAACGCAACACTTTTTCACCATTTTACTCCTTTTACTTGTTATAATATAACAAATACTTTAAAAAACTTTTAATGCAAAGAAAATTCAAAATCACACCGAACCGCCATGACATGACATGCTTTTCAGGGTTACCATAAAATAACAAAATCGAAATAAAAATGTATGTTTTCTGTTTGATTTAAGAATATATGAAAAGAAATTAATGCGAATGTTATTTGTTTATTTATAATTGTTAAAATAACATAAAAATATAAGTGTTTCAATGGAATTTTTGAGTAGCCAAAACTGTTGATCATAATCATTTTTTTTGCTGGCAAGATGTAAGAACGAGACACACGGCCTCCGTTATTTCTATCTCTCTCGGCTCGGATTTGCCTTTGTGTATGGTGCATCCAATTTAATACCTTATTGCGTTGACATAGTGATCATTTTCCTAAATGATTCTTTTGATAGTTATCAGTCCTGTTTAAATATAAGTCCATGGGTGCATCCAATTTAATACCTTATTGCGTTGACATAGTGATCATTTTCCTAAATGATTCTTTTGATAGTTATCAGTCCTGTTTAAATAATAAGTCCATGATCTACAGTACCATACAGTAGGTACTTTAAGTAAATAATTGGCATCGACTAACTTCGTGTTTCCGAAGATAATCGACCGACTAGGCAGTATATGACTAGAACTGCTCTTATTAAATTATGTTTTGTACGAAAGAGAATATTGTGATTAGTGAGATATTTATGTAACTTGTAATTGTCATAATTACATAACTCGATATGGGTAAACAAAAATACATTTGAATTTAGAATTTTTTTACGCATCCGCTTCAAGTAAGAAGTAAAGGTACATATTGTACACCATATGCCGTGCCTGTGAGTTCAGTGGCTCTCCACGTTTAAATTTCTTCATTCTGAGAAAGAGTTGACTACCTACATTACTTTTTGTACGATTGTTTCCGATGTTTTGCGATGCCCATTAATATATGTACGTGCCACCGCACATTTTTATTAACTTGCTATTATAGTCGATTCGCGTTTGCATACGCGTGCAATATTTGTTACGGTAATACGAAAACAATAAATCAGTTCTTTTATAGCACTCAAACAGGTCGGTTTTCTTTAGCACTCCTCGGAGTTACCCATCCCTGATTATAATCAACATCTTAACATAGCATCACCTTATTGTAGAATCTTATGATTATGGCATTAAAACCCCACAATATGTACTGTACCTACAAGCCAAAGTCAACTTAAGATGACGAACCTTTTTATTCCGCGACTGTACTACGAGGACTCCCATTTGCCGAGGGGGAGGTGGGAATCTTATGTTCCTACTTACACACCCTATTACTTTCTTTAAAAAGGGGAGCCAAGGTAGCAAGAGTTACGTAGAGCACCACTTACCTTTAGTAGTCGAGTACCACTGTTGATCCTAGCGTATAGGAGTTATAGTGGAAGGAACGAGGAGGTGGGATAGGTACTGCGGGGATCTGCTTACTTGCTTTTAAGTCGTTCGTAATAAGTACATTAGCTATTGACCAATCGTGGTGTATTCTATTTCCCTTAGGAACTGTGTGGTACTTACGTTGCCCTTGAAATTAACCTGGTGTTTTTA
Organism: Oegoconia quadripuncta; assembly: GCA_949316235.1. NCBI lineage: Eukaryota > Metazoa > Arthropoda > Insecta > Lepidoptera > Autostichidae > Oegoconia > Oegoconia quadripuncta. Next base: position 1,666,427 of record OX438745.1, on the reverse strand, counting down.
TACTCTTGTATATTTCAATGTAATTTTAGTTTTCATTAGGCCCATTGTTTATTTTTTTTTGTTTTTTATCTTTTTAAACTAGATGTAATACATAGTTTTAAGCTCTTTGGAACTTTCTTGGCCACTTATCTATGCTTTCGAAATTTCAAATTCTTGTGTTTGACAAGTTTATGAAAAATGCGATGTCAGTTTAATTGTGGAATCAGAAAATGGGTATAAAAACTCCACTCGGGACCACATAGGTCAAGTCTACCTTCGGCCTTGAGAGGATAAAGGTCTCCGACATCCAGCTCCCGGGGTCGACGCGCGGCCTCGGACTTTTCCTGTCACTCGTCGCCTTTGGGGAACCTCTCGAGCCCCTTTCCCCGTTATCTTCAGTGTGAAACAGTCAGCAAGTATTTTAACGCAAGAAAGAAGAAGTCCGCAAGTCCTTTTAACGCAAGGAAGAAGAAGTCTGCAAGTCTTTTTAACTCAAGAAAGAAGTAGTCGGCAAGTGCGTGAACAGAAAGCGTCTGTGGACTCGCGCTGACGGGAGGGGCTCGTCCCACATTTTCCTCCTCCGCCAAGGCCACCCTCATTCGGAGGCCCCTCTCTCTGAGGAGGGTCCTTTTCTGTCACATGGACTGAGGCCACCCTATTGCGGGGTTGGTTCCTCCTTCCGCAGCGGGCCGCCTACTGCCCGGCCGCCGAACACCTCTGCTGCCTCGTGTGGGGGATGCTGCCTGGTCTACGCTGTGCTTTTATGATCTTTTATACAGTCTTTTTGTTGGTGAACTTGATAGGTGGTCTTAATTAAAAGAACCTACTTACTACTTTTCTCTTTTCTTTGGGTTACGCCCCCTAAACCTCTCCAAGTAGGAGGCGTAACACTTCCTCGCTCACCCTCTCACTTTGCTCTGTACTGCTTCCCTTTATTCCCTTCCGGAATAAAGGCAGTCACGGCAACTGAGCCTCACTCAGCCCCATTTTCCCATTAAGTTTTTACCTGTAGCCCTGTTTTTTTGCATTCTTATGGTTACACTCCCATTTGTAGAGGGAGAAATTTCATTTTTACTTCACATTTTGGGGCCCAAGGTAGCTCAGCTTCAGCAGGCGACGTTTAGGTGTACCGCTGTTAATCTTACCTGTACAGGAGTTGCAGTGGGACGGTATGGGGGTGAGTTAAGTAGCCTATTGGTTAACTAAGTGCGTCCTTCGAAACTAACGGTTGTGGGTTCGAATCCCGCTGGGATAACTGTTTGAATGTCTAATTAGTAAAAGGATCCAAAAACTAAATGACCACACCCTAAAATATAACTGCTTGACCCAATTTTTTTTCTATAATCTTCCCAAATATAATTGTACTTTTTATACAGTGTATATTATTTTGTTGGTATGTAGGTACTGTAAGTCCTCCTTCATTAATTTAAAAAAAAGTTTTAATGTACCTATTAATGAAATCTCTTTTCAGCCTTCCAAAAACTACGATCATCTGTGGTTTAACGAAAAAAAAATAATAATTCGACAACTGAAGATTGTTATAGCCATATAAATTATCTATGGATTATACCGACGTATTATTGAAACGTCAGTTCGTTTATAGTTTGCAGGAGAAGCCTCAATTAGTTAATTTATTTCTAAGCAAGAAGATTTATTTAAGACATAATGTGTCGATTGTTTATTTAGTTTTATTTTAAAGTTACATATGATATGGTTAATTTTGTCATGCAATTGAATGTCTAGGTCCGCCTAGACATTTCATGAAACGAGTCATTCACCTCTTTTTCCGGGTGGGAGGAAGAATCCTGGTGTTGCCTGTTACATAATACAAAATGTGGGTTATCGAAATGTACGTATTTTTAGTTTAAAATAAGGTTATTTCATAATAAGTTTCTACTTAATGTTACTAACGTTTTCCACTAGGTATATTCCTAAACTCTATGCAATGTTACATCTTTTTAAATAAAAAAATATTATTGTTATTTGTTGTATTATTTTTCGAACGAACTATAATAGTCGTGGTATTTTCATAACTAGCGTTCCATCCTTTGGAGGGCAGGTTAAATAGTCTGCCCAGCGGTTAAAAATGAAATATCAGCGGCTCATTAAACACAAATCCACCAATGAGCATTGGGCCTGCGTGATGGACTATGGCCCATAACCTCTCCTAGTGAGTGGAGACTGTGCCCTATCACAGACGTAAGAACTGTTTGATTAAAAAACGTACATTGACATTCAGTACATACGTCTAGTGATTACGAAAATTTAATTGCAACAGGTTAAGTCTACAAAAAAATGAAATAATTTAGAAATATCAGACTTATTACATAATAGGGTTGAGGGTTCCTGTAAGTATGAGAATTCCTGTGACTTATTATACACTGTGTAACGGTTAAGTGTAGTCATATTTTAAGGGCTTGTTCTACCCATCAATACGAACAACTTTTACTATGGGGGCAACTTCGAAATCGCGAAAAAAAAATCAGCTGTTTCATACATTGCATCGGGAGGTTATTGAAATTTTCTATGGAACAGCTGATTTTTTTTTCGCGATTTCGAAGTTGCCCCCATAGTAAAAGTTGTTCGTATTGATGGGTAGAACAAGCCCTTAAAATATGACTACACTTAACCGTTACACCCTGTATACTTATTATAAATGAAAACATCAACAACTCGGGTACACGTCCGTATTCATAACACAAACATATGACCCTAGCGGGATTCGAACCCGCAACCTTTTGGTATAGTGGTCAGAGTTGCTAACCACTACACCAAACAGGTCGTCATATAAATAGACATTGAATTAAGTACGATGTTTTAAAACTACATCGCTTTATAATAAATAACACATCGCATCACACATATAAGTGAAACATGAGCTCCGAAAGTAGACTATTCTTCAATTATCTCACAAAAGATTTGCATCCTCATATTTCAGTTAGTTGAAATTAATTCAATGCAACAAGTCAAATAGTCGTCTGTGGTCGAAGCTTAAAGAGAAAGGCCCAGATATATCCTATTTATCTGTTTGCAGACATCATTGTATAGTACAAATAGCTATCAAACGGCTTTATAGCCGTTTGATAGCTATTTCTTATGAATATATAACACATTAAATGATAATATGAAATCTCTGCCGTTAGAATTATTCAAAAGGAAACTTAAACAGTGGCTGACACAATGCTGTTTTTACTCAGTAGATGAATATTTTGATTTTTACAAACACCCAAAGCTATGAATACAATTTAATTATTACCTACATAACTATTTAATTAAATAATAAATAAATAATAAATAAATAAATATCCTTAGACATACACACAGCGCCATCTAGTTCCACAGTAAGCAACTATATGCTTGTGTTGTGGATACCAGATGGTTGATATAATACATAAATACATTTTTTTTGTAAATAAATACTTATTATAAATGAAAACATCCATAACTCGGGTACACATGTCCGTATTCATCACACAAACATATGCCCCTAGGGGGATTCGAACCCGCAACCTTTTGGTATAGTGGTCAGAGTTGCTAACCATTACACCAAACAGGTCGTTAAATTAATTAATTTTGGCTTCTGTGAATTTGACATTGTAACTAAATTATTATTGACTTCTGTGAACCTGACATTTTAACTAAATAATTAATGTAACTACGTATAATGTGCATGTGTAAATATAATCGTTAATTAAATGTGGAAATATAATTAAATTTGGCAGGCCAGTGCCTGGTAAAATGTGTGAAACTTTATATTTGTGAATGAGATCTGTGTACCACATTTAGAGCAAAAAATAATTGTATTTTGCAGCGAAAGAGGTGATTACAAGCAAATGGCCGTGCACCACCGGTTTGGGGCTGGGATCTGACTCTGTGTCCCTGTACTCGGATTCCGAAGAAGTCATCGCTCCGGTCGGCGCGAGCGACTTTTACATCCCGACTGGGGGGAAGAAGCCTGAGCTGTTCAGGAATGAATCCAGGATGGTGAAGCAGGTGAAGATGGAATAATGATTATAATTGAAGCCTATTTTGCATCTCTTCACGTTAAGATCATTTGGTCCGACTTGAGGAGTCATTTGCGTAGGTGGGACTGACATAATTGACAAATTAGTCGCTTCCATTGATAGGGTTTTCGTAGCAAAGAGGTTTACGACTTTTGTACACGATATCCAGTCCAGTATATGCATTCCGAGCCTTACCAAAAAATCCTTATTTAAGAACAATGTTTGTTTTTCGAAACTGATATAAAGTTTGCCCTTAAAAAAGATAGACGGACCGTTACTACAACATAAAATGAAGTCAGTTTATTGTACTGTTATTATCACAATTATGACATGTCGGTTTCCTTTTGACGTTGTGTTCGTATAATGCCTGTAAAATAACAAGTTTGCGGCTTCACTTCTGCCGTACAGCGTGTTATCTTTAACCAATGTAATGCTACGATATTACTCCCATTCTAAAACAAAGGTGAACACCACCGACTACCCAACTCCTATTAACAGCCGAGGGGCTGTAAACAGATCAGAATAATAGAACAGGTGTCCAAAAACGATTGGCTAGTCTTGTCAGCTTGTTGCACTCCGATTGGCTCTGTGTCTCTCTCACGTAATCGGATTGGGCACCCCGCCTCCCTCCCACCTCACCTAGCTGGCGAGATTTAATTCGGTAAATCAAACAGACGTGGATGTGTGATCAATCGTGAATGCAAAGTTCTAGCGAAGAAATCATTCATTAATCATGACAATTTATACATTTTTTTTTATTAAAAGCGCTCTAGAAGAGCTCTGGGTAAGTAATAGAGAGGGATAAGATCTATCGCCTCTTATGAGTATACGTGGGTAGTCTGCAAGGTGTAACAAACATTAGCCTACGTCTTTCCCAAGTTACACCACAAGAAGGTCCCTATGGTGGTAAAAACTTAATAGTAATATGCAGGATCGAACCCGGGTATATGCTAGGATGTTGTTTTTAAAGTATTGTGTTAGATTTTATTGTTTGGAAATATACATACTGTTTTTAATAATTATGGTTTCATTTACTTTGCCTTCAAATCAATGGCGTGCAAAGCGTTTTGTCACAGAGTAGGCAGAATGATAAATACAACTACAAAATAATAACTTACTTTTATAGGCATACTCGCTACTGTTTAAAATATTTCTGTTCACATAAGTATGAATCAGCTGTCTTAACAATGCATTTCCAGGAAAGCTTACAATTTTCTAGGCACTGCTGGACACCACACTCCTCTGCTGGTGCTTCGGTAAGTGCGGTTGGTCTGTGATAATGGAGTGGATTGTATTTGCTGGTTCAGGAGCCGGTCTGGAGAGTAAACTTGTGTATTTAATTTTATTGTAGTTTACAGTTAAAATAAGACACAATATAATAAAATAATAAATAAGCATCCTTAGACATACACACAGCGCCATCAAGTTCCACAGTAAGCAACTATAGGCTTGTGTTGTGGATACAAGATGGTTGATATACTACATAAATACATTTTTTTTTGTAAATAAATACTTATTATAAATGAAAACATCCATAACTCGGGTACACATGTACGTATTCATCACACAAACACATGCCCCTAGCGGGATTCGAACCCGCAACCTATGACAAATATTAAAACTTAGGTGTTGCTGAGATCACTATCTTCCAGTGATACGTATTTGTCATAATTGACAGATCGCGGATGCGTTTTGTTTCACGAACACTGCCTTTCTGCCTGTATGGAGGGCACACTACTACTTTAAACACTCATTCATACTTACTCCTAATTAATACCTATAAGGTATTACCACTGGCCCAGAAACTTGGAATTTGGTACGAAAGAAACTTCCAACACGATTAATTCATTCACTTTTACGTAATACACTAGATTTAAGTTTGTCGATGATTTAATCAAAACAAAAGACATGTAATCCAGTGCATAAATTTATTTACATGAATTATAATCGTATAGAAATAACTTGTCAGGCTACCTCCGCAACTTGCTCAGAGTGTCCCTGGCCTGCCGCGCCAGCGTGACGTCATCGGCCCTCTGCTTGAGATCTAACTCCTGCTCCCTAAGAGCTGTGAGCCGAGATGAGAGCTCTTCTAGGGACTTGGGTAGCACTGCGTCTGGGACTGACAGTTTGATGTATTTAACCTGTAAGGCAATGATGCTCGTGCTCGTAACTGTTTGAATTTTAGTAGTGTCAAGTGGATCATAATGAAGGTATAAAATAATGTTAAAAGATGCCTCGATGTTACTCCCAATTCAATTGTCAGTGGGGGCGTCAGTGGCTCAGCGATTAAGACGCGGTCTCCCAATTTAAGAGCTCCGGGTTCGATTCCCTGGCAGGCCAATGTAGGAATGAGTTTTCGAATTTAATTACTTATGTGCATTTATCCGACTGCTCTTAAACGGTGAAGGAAAACATCGTGAGGAAACCTGCATGCCTGAGAAATAAAAATTCGAAGGCATGTGAAGTCCTCACCCGCATTGGGCCAGCGTGATGGACTATGGCCCATACTCCTTCATATATGAGGATAGACCTATATCCCTGCAGTGGAATGTTTACGGGCTGATGATGAAGTAGCTATACAAAATTACATCTCTAATATACCTCTATAAAGTAGCAACAACGTCGGTTCTGAATTATGTCTAACTAAGCCTGGGCTACAACGGCGGAACTAATGTGTAGTATCCATACTCGTAGTATAGGCATAGCTAAACAAGAACAAACTTGCTTTTTTTTTCTATTTGGAGTTTAATCAATTTGACGACGACTGCTCCGCTGAACATCCAAAGTGTGCCCCTGGTGGTAGAACGGGTAAATTTTGTATGATCTGTAATGCATCTTATGTCATTATATTTATGGTTCCACTCCACCCCTACAAAGGATGGAACACATGATGACCATTTTATTAGCACTCGACTCTGAAGAGTACTTCAAGTAAGTTATAGTACCTCTAGTAAGTTAAAGTATTTCAGTATTTAATGTTAGTTGTCCCCTTAATAATGGAAGATTTTTATAAATAACAAATTGGGGAAGTTAATTGAAAAACAATTAATTTGGATTTACATTAATAAACCGTTTGGCCCGCGATTTAGCTAGGCAACCCATTTTCAATGTATTAATATATTCATTAACTAACATATTATTATATGCGTTGAACCGTTATTCGAGACCTATAGAGTGAGACAGCACTACTTCCGCTTCCTAACAGCCCCATTAGTTCCCCTCCACGCCTACTCCCGGCGGCCTTCGTAAGCGGTAGAGGGGATAGTCTTGCTTGCCACCAGCGCAGTTTTGACTCGTCACATTGGCATCGACTTTCGTCGAATAAACACCCCTAAGGTTAACAACGTTGTTGTTCGTAATTTAATATTGTTCGTATTTATATATAATCAAGTGCTCTGCGGAAGAGCCTTATTTCTATAAGTGCCGGTGCTCTGCGGAAGAGTTATTTTCGGCAACGCTCTGCGGAAGAGCGTCATGGATAAAACACCTGAGCAGGTGTCAAAATCCAAGGAGCGCGAGGGTCGCCAGATGCCCGGAAAGCGCAGCGACCGCGTGAGGTCTAGAGAGCGTGAGCGTCGCCGGACGCGCTCGAATAGCTCTAATACTAGCTCCAGCAGGTCGTCATCATCTTCGTCATCGTCATCATCTAGCTCCGCGGATTCCCGGCGGCATAGAAAACCTTCGCAGCGAGGGAAAAGGCAACGGCGCCCTTTGGGCATCGAGCAACTTGAGGGTCTAACAAATCAAGTGAGTGAAGTGTTAGATTATTTAAAAGATCAGAATGTTTCAAATATAAGGCACAGACAGGGCTCAGAATCAGACCTTGATTTAGTGTCATTACATCCTTCACAGAATCTGCAGAGTTCGCTTCTTTCTAATCAACCGATTTTGAACAAACCTAAACAATTAAAAACTTTAGATTGTAATTTTAACACTAATCTAAAAGAAGCGTCCGTTGAAAACACTTCGCAATCTACCCTCACTATATTGTCTAAGTTACATCATTTTGATAACAGCGATTGGGACAGAGTCCGTTATATAGATACAGAGAAAAAGTATCTCGCAAAACCCGGTTTTTACGACTTAGATGTTAACACCGAATTGCGATTTTATGATCCAAATTCTACTTGGCTCAAGTCCCTCGATCGTTCGCTCGGCGCTATGACTCATGCTCTTATCCAACAAAATGAAGTTTTTAAATGCAACTTGCAGCATTTGGTGGAATGGTCGCACAAATCTGATTGTATTTTGACTGCAGACACATTATTTGATAAGCTTAGTGAATTATTTTCTGAAAAATCACAGTATATTAGGTTGTCCGAAGATTTATTGCAGCTTGTTTGTGGTCGGCGAGCCGACACAATCCAAAAACGCCGCGACAGCATTTTGTCTGGCGTTAAAGATCGTTATATAAGAGAGGATTTGCGGAAAATTCCTCCCACTAATACCAGCTTGTTTAATTCTGAATCCATGAGCACTTTTCTAACGAAGGCGGGCGGAACGAACAAGATATTTTGTCACAACAAGCGCTCAGCGGATGAGCCCATAACATCTATGCGAAATAGACACAACCTCTCCCGCGCAAAGAGACCGCGGAGGTCCATGCGCGAACATGATTATGATGAGATCGATAACCTTCCCGGTCCATCCACTACCAAGGACTCTAATAAAGGTCGGAGATTCAACCAGCACAATAACAAAGCCAATACGAAACGGGATATTAAGAAGGGTGGCCAGTCTACCCGCAAAGTTGGCTTTAATCGCTTTCGAAAGTGACAATCAACCAAGCTCGTTTTATGGCGGTTGTTTAATAAATTACGTAGATGTTTGGAAAAAATTAAAGGCACCCGATCAAGTTATAAAAATTATTTCCGGATATCGCCTTCCTTTTTATCAAGTACCGCCACTTGTCAATATGAATTTATTAAAAAATATCAGACGCCGACGAGCTCAGCCATGTCAAAACAAATTGTAGAATTGAAAAAACAAAAGATACTTGTACCCGCACCGCCAACACCGAGTTTTGTCTGTCCAATGTTTCTAGTGAAAAAATCGGATGCCAGCGATCGTCCGATATTCAATCTGAGAAATTTGAATATTTATCTGACTCAATTCAAATTCAGGCTGATAAATGTACATCGTGTACCAGATTTTTTGCAAAAGGGAGACTGGGCCATCAAAATCGATTTGACACAGGCTTATTTTCATGTTCCTGTGGCTCGGTCACACCAGCCATTTCTCAGAGTTCTGTACAGCGCAGATCAGTCGACCGAACCAGAGCTGTTACAAATAACGAGCTTACCCTTCGGGCTGTCCTCTGCACCCGTAACATTCGCAACAGTCACCAACTGGGTCGCGCAATTGTTGCGCAACAAAGGCATGAGGTTGATTCTGTACCTAGACGATTATTTAATCGTACACCAGGAGAGAGCGACTCTGATAGACCAAGCTGCGGAAGCTGTTCAGGTTCTGTCTTCACTGGGTTGGACTATAAATTACAAAAAGTCCGTCCTGACCCCTACTCAAGTTATCGAATATCTGGGCGTTACATGGGACCTCAGACGAAATTTGAAATTACTACCAAGGGAAAAACGGCACAAGCTCGCAACAAAGATGGACCACATTTTGAACAAGGGCGAGTGGAGCCTAAGGGATGCTCAGAGCGTACTAGGCATGCTGAATTTTGCATCGTTCATCATCCCAAGAGGCCGGCTTCATTGCCGCCCTTTTACAGATGGCCTGCGCCCTTCTGCCAAGAGACCAGCCTTATGCTCAGCGCGCTCTCGCTCCTATAGCTCGGAAGGAGTTCAATTGGTGGCTGACAATGCTCACGGGGACCACGCCTATACATTGGCAACCAACCACCCACTTTTTGACGACAGACGCGTCCGGCACAGGCTGGGGCGCAGTGGTAGATGGCATTCAGTCATGCGACAGCCCCTGGCTACCCGATCAGGCAGCTTGGCACAGCAATTTGAAAGAAATGTGGGCCATAATCCAGTCAATTCTGAAACACTGACATTTATTTCAAAGGTCGACTGTATTAGTACAGTCCGACAACAAGAGCGTAGTGAGCTACATACGAAACGAAGGCGGTTTACGCTCAAGAGGTCTTTATCAGATGACTTACATACTATTTCAATTATTAGACGAGAACGACATTCATGTAGTGCCACATTATATACCAGGCCAATACAATGTAGAAGCGGATATTCTGTCAAGGCAAAAGATCCAAACAGAATGGCATCTAACTCAAATGGCTTGCCAAGAGATATTCAGCCGCTTCGGCAAACCACAGATCGATCTATTTGCGTCTCAGAGGGCTCACGTTCTGCCTCGATACGTTACACGGGATTGCAACGACCTGAAAGCAGAATATCACGACGCATTCAGCAAGACCTGGTGTTACAGAATGGCATGGATATTTCCACCGCCACACTTAGTACCTCGTGTCCTGGCACACCTCAACACGGCCAAGGGCCTGTATCTTATCATCGCTCCCCGATGGCACAAGGTTTTCTGGCGCCCAGATCTAAAGAACAGGGCAATAGCCGCCCCCTGGACAATAACGAACCTGAGGCACAAGTTAGTGAATACACAGACTCGTCTACCACCAGCATATGTGGATCAAATGTGCCTAGAAGTATGGTTGGTGAAGGGTGGGACCATTTGTTAAGTAACTGGTCACCAGCGGAAATACATTTGCTAGATTCGAGCTGGAGGCCTTCAACGAAGAAAGTGTACTCGTCAATATGGTCTAGGTGGCAAAAGTGGTGCAGTGCTAATACAATAAATAGCTTAAGCCCGACGGGGGCACAATTAGCCAAGTATCTGGCTCATCTTCACTTAAAGGAAGGTCTGTCATATAAAACTATTCTGGTCTATAAATCTGCTGTATCGACTCTGACTAACCCGGACTCGAACTCTCTTACCGAGAATCCAGTGGTGAAACGTATTCTCAAGTCTATATCCGTCGCTGACGCTCGCACGCGGCCTAGAAAGGCTTCGATGATATGGGACCCAAGATTTGTGGTAGACTGGTTAGCGTCTCACGTACCGACTAACCTTACGCTGTACGAGGTGTCCCGCCGGACCGCTTTGATACTTCTACTCGCTTCGAGTCGACGCGTGCACGATCTCACTCTTCTACATATAGATAATAATCATTTCGAAGACTCGAACGATTCTATAATCCTACATCCTGTATTCGGCTCCAAGACCGACAACTATGTACATAGGCAGTCCTCATGGAGACTGGTCAAAGCTCAAAGCGACGAGTTATGTCCAGTATTTTGGATAAGAAAACTTATAGAGGTGTCGTCGTCGCGGAGAGAGAACACTAATCTGACAGAGTTATGGATATCGACGCGAGGCAGCGCCCGCGCCGCGTCGCGTACGATGCTGAGTGGCTGGGTGAAGTCGCTGCTGCGCGCGGCGGGCGTGGAGGCCAGCGCGGGCAGCACGCGCAGCGCCGTCGCGTCCCTTAACTGGCTCGATAACTGCTCCATCGATGAAGTCATGACTAAGGGCAACTGGCGTACGCCAAACACTTTTGCTAAATTTTATTCTGCCGAGATTCGTAATCAGGCAAATAACCACAATAAAAATCTTTCCCGAACTTTTCATACTACGTAACTTGATTATAATACCACTCACTAATTTGGGTACCTAAATGAATCATACATTGTTATGATTACTTTATTTTCTATAATATACCTACTAGAAATCTTTATTTTGGGTGATTTGATTATGATTGATACTTAATAAAACTTTCAGTTTTTTTGTTACTTACCTTGTGTATTTTCATTTTTCACACATTGGCATACTCTATGTTACCACTAGGTAACATGTTGGTTAACATGATGTTTAACTATAAACATTGAATACAACATAACTTGCTTTGCCACCAGGCGATAACAAACACATCTCACTCTATAGGTCTCGAATAACGGTTCAACGCATATAATATAATGTTTTACCTGAAATTAAAACAATTATTATATGCAGAAACCTTATTCGAGACCTATATTTTAATTGCTGCCTGTTGACTTAACTTCACAGACTTTCAGTGAGATGCAATGTGACGAGTCAAAACTGCGCTGGTGGCAAGCAAGACTATCCCCTCTACCGCTTACGAAGGCCGCCGGGAGTAGGCGTGGAGGGGAACTAATGGGGCTGTTAGGAAGCGGAAGTAGTGCTGTCTCACTCTATAGGTCTCGAATAAGGTTTCTGCATATAATAATTGTTTTAATTTCAGGTAAAACATTATAATTTTGTTATCGTCGAATAACAGATGAGGGTATATATTTCTATTGCCGGATCTTATACTACCTGCAATGTGTTCATAACTTAAGAGGAGCACGACAGGTAACTCAAAAATTTCCCTTCTGAACAACTAAAGGGGCAAACCGGAGCATTCGTATTTATCCGTCGTACCCCTGGGGGCACAGTCTGGATGTTTAGCGGAGCAGTCGTCAATTTGACCGTGTCACTCCATTGTACCTTCCTAAGGTTACCTAAAGCTGATACCTCCATCTATCAGAAGCAGGAAGACATAGGCAACCGATCGTTGTCGTATGCACCATCTTATACAGTATCTTGGCAGTATACCTTCTTCCTCCACAGTTAGGCAACTCTCGAGTTTCGAAAGGGTAACAAGGCGACAATTGAGAGGGGTATTTAAGTGGACGGGACATTGACCAGTTCCGCCATGCCGCAGCTCTCTCAGTCAAGGCGTACGTGGGAGATGTAAACTGGCGGGAGGTTTGTGTGGCTTCTTCAGTACAGTCGTATTCGCCAATTCTTTTCAATTAGCGAAATTAAGCAACGTCTAGTGGTCACTCAACTAAGTGCTTCCGAGCTTGGGAGGCCGCATTAAATACTTGGTGCCGGTTAATTTCAATTGGCCTTTAAGCAAAGTGACTATAGGACCGGCTTAAAAACACACTGTCACCAATCGCTGGACGTGCGCGCGTGTACGTTTCTTGACTTAACTATCTCACCTTTGCTTTCTCGTAGATTTCCTCGTACGAAGCTAGTTTCTGTTTCATCTGCCTGAGGTGCTCCTGAATGTTATCGGGATTCGGATTCTGTTTCTGCAACGACTCCTTGGAGCTCTCCAGTTCTCTCCTTAGACCTGGCAAATGAAACCACATTGACGACCTAGATATATTGAGGTGTTTCCTTTGGGAGTACTCTGTTGATCTAACTGTAATTTTAAATATTTGCACACCAAATAATTGGTTGAATTTAGAATAGCTTGGTACAATATAAGTTCTTTAACTATTTATATCATACATGATCCTGGACATGTGGAGAGGATGAATGAAAGAAGACTTACGAAAGAGATATACAAAGCGAATGTGGATGGTAGTGTTGGTAGGGGAAGACCACGGCGAACGTACCATGATCAAATCGGGGACGTCTTAAAGAAAGGCCAAGTCAAGAGTACCCTAAACCGACGAACATGTATGGACAACCTTATGAGAGTGAAGGAAGCAGAAGAGGTAGGATCGTAGCAATCCACTTGCTACTAGTCTGTGGTCTCTGCCTACCCCTACGGGAAACAGGCGTGACATTATGTATGTATGTATGATCCTATATCTGGCAAATAAATATTTCATTCATTCATTCATTTTACTCTCATTGGGAACAGTGCCTCTTTTTAACCAACCTCAAAAAGGCGGAGGTGCTCATGTCGGGCATTTGTATTTTAAGTATGTACACTGATTACTCCGAGATTTAGCGGTCGATTCGTGTGACTCTAAATTATGGTAAACAGCAGATTCGTTCCACTTATCACAACAATTGTCACTCGCAGAGGGAGACTAAGCCCCGTATCAATAAATCGATCTTGAGATTGAGATCGCGTCTCGGTCTCAATACTATTTTCTTATACTGTTTTAACAGGCTCACTGCTGAATCGTGATGACCGGGTCTTGGGTATTACCGAATTATTTATTTGTGTTAATTAGCCAGTTTGAATTGCTAATAAAAACTAAACGAATAAAGATAACATAAAACCAAAAAAGGCAAAGAAAAATACAAAAATCCGAGCTCAGTGCCGCTCAATACATTACGACTTACACCCCTTGCCGGTTGCAAACTTCCTTGGAAGTTCTAAGGGACACGTACCGGAGCGTAGTCGGCATGTCGCGAGAACCCATTCCAACGCACCAGTGCGTTGGTCGGCAGTGAACCTCTTAATATGCACATTCTCAAGCGTCAACTGATCATCTCAGTCTTGAGAACGGTTTATTAATACGCAGAGGTGTGACTTATCTAAGATACAAGTATCTGAAATACAGATACAAGATGCAAGATACGTATTTTCATTTTGTATCTAAAATACTTTTTAAAAAATCATTTTGTATCTTGTATTTAAATATATTTTGTTTGGTATCTTAGTATTTTATAAATACTTTTTCTGATAAAATACTTTTAGTAATATATTAGTAGAAATATATAAAATAAATGCGTAAAATTGAGCATGTCATTATTAGTCCAACATCACATTGGTAGATGGCGACTCTTTCTTTGCACTGCACTGGCCTGTATCTATACAAGATGTGGCAAATGCACAAGTCGTGCGAGCCAAACAATTAAAAAAAAAAAACTGAAATGTAATTTCATTTGAGAAGATGACCGCCTTTTTGTATATATTACATTACATTAAGTTATTTACGAATAATTCGTAAATAACTTAATGTTAAGTTATTTACATACGTAAATAACATTAAGTTATTTACGAATAAATCGTGTTATGTTATGTAACGTGTGTGTTATGTTATCGTGTTATGTCAATTAAGAAAAATAAACTTAGAATTCATTAAAATAAAATCTTGTTTTCTTACAAAAGTATTTGTATCTTAAGAAGTATTTAGAAGATACGTATTTGGTATTTAGTATTTCAGATACTATTCTCGAAAGTATTTTGTATCTGGTATCTGAAATACTTTATTTAAAAGTATTTTGCATTTTGTATTGCAGATACTTTGTACAGGGTATTTTGTACATCTCTGTTAATACGGGCCTGAACGCAGTTTGAGATTTTATGGAAACACTCCGGACGGAGGAACCTAACCGAAGTCACTCGGTTGTTTTACTAATGGTTCAATTATTTGGTTTTGGAGTCAAACAGTAATAAAGAACCCTTATATTTTTAGCGTTTGAGTGGTGTAGTGGATAGTGAACCTGTCGGCGAAACCAATGGTTGCGAGTTCGAATCCCGCGAGGGGTAAATGTTGGTGTGATGAATGCGAACATATATTCCCGAGTCATGGATGTTTATAAGACTTGTTTATTTATTTATCTACATAGAATCAACAGCATTATTGCAGAAATTATATTATAGTAAACTAATACCAAACTTATGCCAATTAGTGATTCTTATTATGTTACTGACATTACATTACATTTACGTTTGTGTAGGTTTATCCGTTATTACCGGGAGCGTCGGTGGCCCAGCGGTTAAGAGGCGGTCTCACAATTTAGGATGTCCGGGTTTCAATTCCCAGGCAGGCCAATGTACCAAGGAGTTTTTAAATTTAATTACTTATATGCATTTATCCGACTGCTCTTAAACGGCGAAGGAAAACATCGTGAGGAAACCTGCATGCCTGAGAAATAAAAATTGAAAGGCATGTGAAGTCCCCCCCAACCCGCATTGGGCCAGCATGGTGGACTATGGCTCATACTCCCTCATATACGAGGGAAGGCCTATAACCCTACAGTGGAATGTTTATGGGCTGATGATGATGATCCGTTATTTAGTATCCATGGTACAAGCTTTGCTTAGTTTGGGACTAGATAAATAATAAATAAATAAATATCCTTAGACATACACACAGCGCCATCTAGTTCCACAGTAAGCAACTATAGGCTTGTGTTGTGGACACCAGATGGTTGATATACTAAATAAATACTTTTTTTTTGTAAATAAATACTTATTATAAATGAAAACATCCATAACTCGGGTTCACATGTCCGTATTCATCATACAAACATATGCCCCTAGCGGGATTCGAACCCGCGACCTTTTGGTATAGTGGTCAGAGTTTCTAACCACTACACCAAACATGTCGTCAATGATCAACTAGAAGATATAAGTGTCCGAAATATTTATTTATATTTATATGGTCTAGAAGCATTTGGATGCTCACTCACTTTCCAAAACCTTCTTATTCTCATCAATTTTCCTCTGCAACTGTTGGTTCTTCTGTCTAAGTTCCAACAGCTGATATTCGTCGGCAAGTTGCTGCTCTATCTGCTTGGTTTGCAGTAAGGAGAGAGCGAGAGGGTCGAGTGCGTCTAAACAAACGGCAGCCTGTCTCTCTGACACTTCTAGTAGCAACTGCTGACATTTCTGTGGTAGCGCGTCAATTGTGACGTTTAAGCGGGTCAAACTTTCCGTTGTGAGGGTAACTGGAAAAAACGATCAACACTTAAAACTGTGACGGATTCTTTTATAAGGCTAGAAATATTCAGTTTCCTTCCGATCGTTTAATCAGACTATCGGAAGGCGTTGGAGCCATAGGCCTGTATTAATAAACCATTCCCAAGATTGAGAACAGTCTTGTGACCGGTCTCAAGTAAACGTGTTGATTAATAAACCTAACTTGAGACCTGAAAAGCACGTGCATACTCAAGCAGTACTCACTTGAGAGGTGCGCATATTAATAAACGAAACTCAAGACTGTCATTCATTCGCCGCTGAGGCGAATACTTGAGAAGTGATCTCAGCTGAGTAGACCTCAAGATTGGTTTATAAATTAGCACGGAGCTTGAGATAGGGTCAACTGCTTAAGACGCATCTCGGTTGATACAGCCTCAAGAATTGAGATTGATTTATTAATACAGGCCATAGTTTTGTTTGAACATAAAATACACGTACGTTCAGTCGGAAACAGCGCCGAAGTGCGTACGATTTTATTATCGGTGTTTTTTTTTTTTTTTTGCAATAAGTAACAGTAATTCGTCGTGCATGTTTTCGTTCTGCTCCGCATGCAAACTCTCAGGATAAGAGCTCCAGAATGACTGAGTTCAGAAATAGTCTGACTGAAAAATCGGACGTGTATCGAGTGAATACGATCAGATAATCGGCTGGGTTATTGTGTAAGTCTATAGATATCGTCATCGATTAGGTACGTTAGACGTGTAATTAGTTGGCTCATCGTTTGCTCGACAATTAGACGGTTTCTCATTGGTCAACGTTATCGATGACAATATCGATAAAGTTATAGAATAACGCGCCTGTTCGGACAATCAGAAATACAATCGAACGTATATTGCCGCCCTAAGGATCACATGCTGGGGCGGGAGTGAGAGACCGCTCCGCCTAGAACTTTGATAGAAAGTGACGGAGACAACAGAATACAATTTATATTGTTGACTGCTATATATCAGTTTTGTGTCCATTACTGTTAATGTAACTGGCTGTCTTATCCTTCAGACATGAATAAATACAATAGGGGCAATAATGGTGTCGATTCGGATGTACACCTACTAAACTAAAACCAGTTTTAAAGTAGTACTGTCTCTTTCTCCCTGGAACAGTACGAGGCGACGGCACCACTTGAAAACTAGTTTTAGTTTAGTTGGTGTACATCCGAATCGACACCAATGTTACAGGCACTTCTTCGGAAATTATGGGTAAAGTGTAATCTACAATATTCAATATCCTGCGGCTTCGCATTCGTGAATTTGATTCTTTTTTGTTTTGATTAACTGGATACGCGTTTGACCACAATCTCAGTAGATGCCTATTCACCCTGCTCGTGGGATTCAGGAAAGACTGACACCGAAAAGGAGTTCCAGGCCTTAGCTATTCGCGTTATGTATGAAGAGCCGAATCACTTAGAGCGAATGTTCGGTGTGTTAACTATTCTCTGTGTAACTTGTTTTTCCTGCGGGAACTCACTGACACGATAAAAGATTCCTTCTATTCCAGGGCTTAGCCTACCTGTATACCAAATTTCATCTAAATCCGTTTCACCGGGATTAAACAACAAACAAACATTGAAATTTTTGAAAGATATTTTATTTCAACAAAGATACATGATTTATTTTATGCACAACAGAAAAAAAGAGCTAACTATATACAAGAAGTTAAAGCACAGAAACAAACTAGAACACGTTTTCTCCATGATTATGATGAAAAACGTGTTCCAGATCCGTACCGAGAAATGTGCCCAAAAGACTTTCAGCGTTACCGTTATTTTGTCACCAGAGATCTCAAATAAGCGTGATGACAGATCTTTGGATTGGATTACTTGGATATATAGAACAGAAGCACTAATGGCGCAATCACATCTGCTATTTGTTTTCGATGAGTGAAATAAGATAGTGCAGTCTTTGGACGGCCATTGGTATAGGTAGTGACATTTTCATACGAGTGTTTCCATACTTCGGAGTACGTTAAGCTGTCGTTAAGCCAAAGTTGAAGTTGTTAAGCCAAATTTGTGATCTGCAGGATTGAATCAAATAAAAAAATATTTATTTCGTAGGATAAAAGTTATCATTTGAAAACGTTTTTCATCTTAATATTAAAATTATTGCTCATTCATAAAGCTGATTCCCCAGAGATGCACGAGCAAGTAACTCAAGGGTTGCTCTTTTAAATAAGTTTGGGTTACGATTATATTATATTGTACAATTAGACTGAATATCGCAGAGCGGTCTTTGAATTTATTTAAAGGTAAATTTTGAATGTCCACTGGAACCTTATTATAAAAGCGTGTTTATTTTTATATCTTGTATTAACATTATGTATATCACTATTTTTCTTAAACGATTCTAGATTTTTTCTTACATACATTAAGTTTTCGTAAACATATTGCGATGCTAATGTTAATATATTCATTTCTTTAAATTCATTTCTACGAGACACTCTGGGGCCCAGTTTGTAAATCGCGAATGCGCTGGTATTCAAGTAGCCTCTAATTTGTACGTGGCACAAACCCACCAATCTGTACTGGGCACATGTGATGGATTTGGTATATATCTTCTTCTAGTGAGAAGCTGTGTGCCAACAGTGGGGACATTTTAAGAGGGATGAGACCCTCTTACTTTAGAGGGAAAACTTTTTTTACTACTTTTTTTTATGCACAATGGGTTGATACTTGACCTCAATCACACCTGATGTTAAGTGAAGATGAGTTCGAAGGTTTAAGCGTACTGACCCGGATAGGGTTCTAAGTCTGTGGGTAGAGCTGATAGTAATAAATAAATACTTATGTTCCCAGTAGTTCTGTTGGACAGTTCTGTTGGCCGAACTAATGGGAATTTTTGTCTCACTAGTTCTATCAACAGAACAAATGGTACTAGGGATTCCCAGTAGTTCTGTCGAGTTCTAATTAGAGTGCGAGCGAAGCGAGCACGGGAGTTTTTGGCACCCCGACATGGATAGGTTAGGTTTGAGTCCGGTTCGCTCGCCATACCCTACGTGTTAGGTTGACATGTTATTCACTAGAACTAGTGGGACAAAAAAATTCCATTAGTTCGGCTAACAGAACTGTCCAACAGAACTACTGGGAACAAAGGAATAAATATCCTTGGACATACACACAATGCCATCTAGTTCCACATTAAGCAACTATAGGCTTGTGTTGCGGATACCAGATAGTTGATATACTACATAATACATTCGTAAAAACATTCTGATTACAAATAAAAACATTCATAACTCAGGTACACATGTCTGTATTCATCACACAAACACATGCCCCTAGCGGAATTCGAACCTGTAACCTTTTGGTACAGCAGGTTTTTAATGACTACACCATACAGGTTGTCAATGATTATGTTTAGGATTGAATTCTACTTTGTACATCGGGTAAAGTTGATAGCATGAAGACCTTAACACTACTAGTTTGAGCTGACAATGCGACACTAACAGAACTATAGGATCGAAGAAAGGAACATTCTAATTTAGTAAAAAAATCTACTTTCTATGCATAATTATTACTATTCACAATATAATCTAAACTTGGGAACCTTACAATAGTCTCAATTCTCTTTGCAATGTTCAATAATAATTCCTCAGATAACTTCGGGCCCATTAATTGTACGGACAAAGGAAGTTTACTAGAAGACAGTCTTATAGGTATAGAAATAGCGGGAATACCAGCCATATTCGCTGGCTGTGTGCAATAATCTTGAAAGGCACACTGATCTCTGTTGTGTTTTGATGTGAAATCTTTGTAAGTTGGTGCATCACTCAACGTAGTAGGAGTTAACAAGACATCTACAGAATTTTCACCATTAAATACAGATTCAAAATCATCAGAGATGCTTCGACGTAATTTCAAGGCTTTAATAAAATATCTATCATAGTTTCTAGTAAGTAAAAAGTAATTGCCAGCAAAGATTCTCGAGCGTACTACATTGTTGAATCCTTCTGACCGTGTCGAAGCATATAATTCTTCTGTAGAATAGTCTTCTTTGGTTCGTAAACCATATTCTAGTCCATCATACTTAGCCATATTGCTGGCAACTTCACATTGATTCAGTATTGTATAAACAGCAATAGAGAGTGAAGTGTGAGGCAAAGAAACAGGTTTTACTAAAGCCCTTTCATTTTCAAGCAAGTTTGCTACATAATTCCAAGTATCTAAAACTTCTGCACTCATGCTTTCACAGTGATATTCCTTTGGAATACCGATTCTAATTCTCGATAAGTCAAAATCTTGCCTTAAGGCAACTGGAACTAATTCCTTTTTAATCATTGTAGAATCCAAGTTATCTGGTCCAGCTATACAATTTAAAACCATTACAGCATCTTCAACGCTTCTTGTTAATATACCTGGAACGTCCATCGAATTTACTAGTGGTATTAGACCATATCTAGAAACTAGACCATATGTAGGTTTTAGGCCTATAACACCACATAATGCCGCAGGATTGCGAGTGGAGCCACCAGTATCTGATCCAATGGCTGCAAGGCATGATCCTGAAGAAACCGCGACAGCGCTCCCACCTGAGCTTCCACCAGCTATCCTCCAATCATTCTTGGAACTCCAAGGGTTTCGAGTCGGACCAAATATGGAATCAACTGTTCCAGAACCCATTGCAAACTCGTCTAAATTGCATTTACCGATGAGACAAGCTCCCGAATCCCTCAGTCTAGAATATACAGTGGCGTCGTAGGTGGGTACGAAATTTTGAAGCATCTTTGAGGCGCAAGTTGTTCGTACATTTTTTGTACAAAAATTATCCTTAATTCCAATAGTAATACCGTCTAAAGAATGTGTTTTTTTATCGATATAGAAACGCTTTTCACTCTCAATGCATTGGTTTTCAGCAACATCCTCCGTGTAAGTGACAAAAGCGTTTAATTCCTTCGTCTGTCTCGCTTTTTGTACACACAAATCAACAAAGCTAGTAGGAGTTAAAAGTTTATCCCGGTATGCTTTATGGATTTCTTTTATAGAATACGATGTTAATTTGTTCATTTTCTATTGTGAATATAATTTAAAGAGAATAAAAATTGCAAATTCGTTACGAGGTTATGTTTTGACAGCGGAGAATAAAACGGCCAAAAAAGAACGTTAACAATGACAGCAAAATTATTAACCCATCAAGCGTTCTCACATTCGGTTGGTTAACATATAACGTACATTTTCGAAATAAAATTACCTGTAGCTATACGTTCTTGTTTTTCACGTTGAACTAAATTTTCCAATATTTTGGAATGTTCTTCATTGTTTATCGGATCCGCCTTCATGGTTTTTATTGCCTATTCCAACAATTTACGACTACTTTACTGCAGAAATAAAAAGTTTCACATCACAACGATACTGAAACGCCAGCGCCACCTATCGGGAAACAAATCAATTTTTTTTTTTTTTTTTTTGTTTGGGGCTAAGGGCTTCCACCCATACTGCCCTGCTGCAGTAGCAGAATTTTTTTTTTTTATATTATTTTATTGATCCACGTAGGATAGGCAAAAGATTTGACACCATACAGCCTCGTCGTTTGTAATTTTCTTCATATTTATTCACATAAATTATAGGCAAAATCCCCAAGTCTTCTATTTGTAACGGTAAAGCTGACGCCAATTCTTGATTACAATATACAATACATTTTTTATGAAGTATAATCCTTTGCGCGAGCAAAGGGGTTACTGAGTCTATACAGCCGAAACAACGTAAAATAGAAACCCTGTGTAAAAATGATTATTACAGGATAGATGATTATTTAGACGATAAGGAGGTCTGGTATTTATTTGGTCTTAACTATGCATATGTTAATTATTGTAAAAATGGAAAGCAATTTTAAAGATGTGCTGTTACGGAGTTTCTTGTCGCTTCTTCTCCCTAACCATAGCACCTTGTGAAGCGATGTAGTTTTAACTTTCAATAAGTGATATTTTTGTATCCAACATTGAATAAAATATTTTTGATTTTGAGTTTTTAAGACGACGATTGTCTTTCGGTTTTTCATACAGATTTGAAGCTAGCAAACCTCGACCTTTAAAATGGTAAGGCTGACGCCAAATCTTGATTTTATTCTTATATATAAAGCCAATCCAGTAATATAAGTTCAATCCAATAATTTATGTCTAATCCAGTAGCTATAAGTCTAGTCCAGTATTTGTAAATCCAATCCAACTTGGTCGTAAACGAGGTTAAATATCTTGTATAGTTGAATAAATAAAATTGTATAAAGGTATATATTCCAAGTTTCTTAACAAGTCTTTGATAGCGCGCGGGATAAGCTCTTGCTTCTTGTAGATGGTTAGCAACTTGTCAATGAGTGAGAGACGCTGAATGTTGAAGGCAGAACAAACTAATATTACATGGTCTAGGGTTTGGATAGAATCGTTGTTGCAATATGTGCATAGAGGAGATGATAAGATGCGCATTCTGTGGAGGTGAGCATTGAAGCGGCAATGGCCAAATCTAAGTCGATTTGGGATTGAATAATATTTCCTGCTCCTTGATAATTTAGAAATAGTAAACCACGGTTTTTTGCCAATGTCTGCATTAATATGAGCGTACCATGTGCCTTTTCTATTTAATATTTATTTGCAATCGTCTGCTTATCATCTTCGACCACATCGTCAGTTTTTACCAGGTGAGATTATGGTCAACTTGTCAAACATAAAAGACCTATAAATTCCGATACGATAAGAAACTCGTAGCGGAGGTTGTCAAGAAATTAAACGAACTCTTCCCCTGTTCACCGGCGCGAAAGATGTTTAATCCAGGGAAAATACGGTAAAAAATTAGCTTAGCTAGACATCATTCAGAACCAACTTACCTATACATTATTGCTATCTTATAGATGTATATTAGAGATGTAATTTTGAATAATGAAGCCTAAAAAAAATTTATCAGCAAAATCCTTATCGTCCTTAGATCAAAGTTGCCGTCACTGTGTATTCAAAATCAAAATCAATATTGCTATAGCCCATATTAATATAATAGAAGTTTTATTGTTTTAACCTCTACAGACATTCAGTGCCCGCGAACGTTTTAATAAACCGTTCGCAATCTGTTGCATATTAAAACAGTATAAAAAAATCTAAATCTCAAGATCGATTTATTAATACGATCGAAAATGTATTCCATTTCCTTCGAAATACTGTAACTAGGGTTGTACAAATGCCATTCCACGTGCAATTTACATGTAGGGGACATATCGATATCGAAAGTTCAACCTTGAGTGAGTAAGTACATCACTATTGTATAATTATATTATTTTTTTCTTTCGTTTTGATTCGATCTACGATAGATATTTACTTGTGAAAATAAAAAAACAAATGAACTGAGTAAAATTAGAACAGATTCACCTAGAGAAAAACTAATAATTAAAAAGAAACTCACTTTTCATGTGTTAGACGTGTAAAATAACTTTCGCAACAAAGTAAAAACATGGCCCAATTGCAGTGCTTACCGGGTGACCCTCGCCTTGTCGATCAATTGGTCTACGAGTTGAAGTCCAAGGGTATCTTCGATCAGGTAAAGTTGCAATAGGAATGTTGAATTATAGGTACTCTGAGGAAATCAGAACCACAACAAAAATTCTAAGACTCTATTCGTCAACTATGTTATTCGTACAAGAGTGATCACATACCATTATACCCGTCGCTGTATTCGTCACCCTTTAGTGTTACAATATGGACACGCCAACAATGCCCGGTTAGGGTGATGTTAAGGGGGCATTGAGGCAAAAAAGCGTGGAATTTTTGCTCCCCTTATCGATGCTCTGTCTGACCGTATCTAGGTTGCATTTAGTTATGAGTACCTATAGTATTAGCAGTTTTTATTATTAAGGTTTTATCCACAAGATTAATTCTTGAGAGTTGTTCTGTAATATCATTCAGCATCCTTTCTGATCAGAAATCCCAACTTCCAGAACGTTTCTGAAGCAAATACATCACACAGTCATCGTAAAATGTTAAAAACACATCACATGTAAATATGTACAAGAATTTTGCTTGCAATATCACATAAATATGAGTTTAATTTAGCGTTGTTTCTTCGGTGATTTTTATAGTTTTTGCTTATTAATAGGACATCCTTTCATTGGCTAAGATATTTAACTCGTGTATAATCTTTTCAATTATGTTTGTAACTGCTGTTGGTTGTCTTGAATAAATAAATTGCATAGACTTATTGGTATGTTACTGTTTATGGACTGGGTCGAACAAACAATCAACTTGCGCCACTTCATTGGTTTTAAAACCGGAGTTTAGAACGTACGGGAATTAAGTCACACACCGTCTTCATTTGCGAATGGTTGTATCAATGCAAACAGATGCGTCACATGCCACGGAAAAGTGACCCAAAAACATGCCAGTGTCTTTTAAGGTACATAATGTATTATTACTCATGAAATTCATATTGTTTTAAATTAATTGCACTTGACCCATTTATTGGTTGTGATCACAGACTAACAAAATCTTAGTTGTGTGTGGTGGCGTTGGCCATTTATTCTCAGCAGTCCTATTAGTTCTCGAGGATTCAAAGTCATAGAATAATTCAATGGTAAATTGCCTTAGCAGCATTATGCTTCATATTAAGATAAAGATAAAGATAAAGATAGCCTT
Source organism: Oegoconia quadripuncta (assembly GCA_949316235.1). Lineage (NCBI taxonomy): Eukaryota > Metazoa > Arthropoda > Insecta > Lepidoptera > Autostichidae > Oegoconia > Oegoconia quadripuncta. The sequence goes on along the minus strand of OX438745.1, from coordinate 1,641,392 downwards.
TATTTCTGGCAGAGTTACACATTTTTACATATTGGCATGCACAATTACTTTTGCTTATTTTTATTATTATTATTTTCACATTAAATTATTATTTTTACATATTAAATTGTTATTATTTCAAATTAAAAAATTTTACTTATATCTATCGAATTCATACAAATTAATTTCCGCAAATTACATTTCTATAAGTACAATTATTGTTATTATTAAATTTAATTGATTGAAAATCTTTAAATTTAGCAGCTCCATATTTCTTCTCCATCAGTAACCCCAGCAGTTTGTCTTCCGACATAGGCCTCCTCTAAGACTTTCCACTCCTTTCTGTCTTGTGCCTTCCTCGTCCAACATGCTCCTGCGACCCTTTTAATATCGTCCACCCACCTTCGCATCTGTCTCCCTCTTCTTCTCTTGTCCTCTCTAGGGTACCAGTATGTGACTTTTTGTGACCATTTATTTGTTCCTCTAATCATATGTCCCGTCCATCTCCATTTCGTTTTATGTATTACGTAGGTTATTGGGGTGATTTTGGTTTTTTGTCTTATATCTGTAAGTTTTACCCTGTCTCTTAACTTAACACCCACCATACTCCTTTGCATTGCATTTTGGCACACTTCCAGTTTTCTTAAGTTTTTCTTAGTTAGGGCCCACGTTTGGCATCCGTATGAAAGGCATGGCGTTATACACGTGTCCAGTACTTTGCCTTTCTGACCATATCTCCGACAGACCAGATGGATAGGGAGATCGATAAAAGAATATGCAACACTTGGAAAAGGTATTGGTCACTGAAAGAGATAATGAAGAACAAGGATATTTCTCCCGCTCAGAAATGCTTCATATTGTAAAACGTCTAATTGTCACTCGCTTAAATTTTTATTAATATTTTTTAATCGGGCCACATGTTTGACAGTGCAGTGAGTGACCGGTGTCCATTTGTCCATACTAAAGAAGAAAACATTCCGTCTTATAAGCCCCAAAGATTTTGTAAATGCTGACGAAATAGGTGGTTAGTGTCGATATGGAGTCATAAAAGAACAATTTTCACAAATTGTAACAAAAAATCTCTAACATTGTTTTCATTATTTTTTATATTTGGGTATTTATATAGACATTTTCTATATTGCCACTTTACTCAATGTAGTCCAACTCAACAGATTGTACATATTTATATGCCTCATAGATTTGAAAGCATTAAAGAAAGAAAAGGATTTTGTATGTACAGATAAGTTCTTTTTAAGTAGGTAGGTAATTAGTCTAAGGTGGTCAACACAAATTGTAATTAACAAGAATAATAAAATTATCATTATCATGAATAGTCTTCATAAATGTAATTCTTGTTGCTGTCACTACTAGATTTTAGGATTGTATTAATTTACAAAAAAATTTAATCTATTTAAATTAATGGTACTTTCATATGACAATTTCTTTAATAAAATTTAATGAATTACAACAAATTTTGTCATTTGTTACATCAAATTATGTAAATATTACTTTTTAATTACTTCATCATCAGTTCGTAAACATCCCACTGTTCCCATCCATCCCACCACATCAAAACCTGTTTTTAAAAGAACCACTGGAACGTGACTGGAGTGCAGATATTAGACAACGACTTATGATTAAGTCACCGGAGCTATGCAATGGGCAGCTCAGCTGTGTTTTGGCTGATATATGCTCTGTAGGAGTGCTGTCAGTCTGTATAAATTGGTTGAATTGTCCATTGCAAAAAGAGAGTGAGGTTTAAAAAGGCGAATGTATCAATGAGGCTGACATAGTCACTCAGGGTGTACAAAGGCCTCAAATAAAAACAAGATTAAAAAAAAAAAGAGCCACCCTTTGAGTTTCTTGCTTGATCTTCTCTGAGGTACACCTTTTGAACATAGAACAGTCAAAAAATGTGAAATCTTACTATTTTATATGGACCCTGTAATACCAAAATAATTTTTTTTTATTTGAATTATGCAGTTGATAATCAAGTCCATTACCATTTAAGTTAGACAATAAGACTGCTGCATCTAAATCCCTGGAAATATTTGCATAATAATAATAATAAATATTTCGGACACTTACACCAATCATCTAGTCCCAAACTAAGCAAAAGCTTGTACTATGGATACTAGATAACGGATAAACATACATAAATATTTATAATAAACATCCATGACTCGGGAATAAATGTTCGTATTCATCACACAAACATTTACCCGTCGCGGGATTCGAACCCGCAACCGTTGGTTTCGCTGACAGGGTCACTATCCACTACACCAACCGGTCGTCCAATATAATATTATAATAAAGTCCTTTAATCAGTGAAACATAATCTACTTCCCTGTAGTTACCCAGTTGGTCACATGGCACAGTGAAAGTTGTGAAATAGATGCAATTGGTTTACAGTTCCGTAAGGAGTGCATCGCGGATGTGGACACAAGACCAGCTTACCAGAATCTCCGACAACGAGTCGAGGGCTCCGTCGCGTCGTTCCTGTCTCGACAATGTTGGAAGCCGGATCTCAACAAGAACCAGCTCAGGGAGAAACTGAGGAAGCATTTATTGGAGTAAGTTTCTATATTAATTAGGATTATTTTGTTGCAATAATTTCTTCTAGCGGCCGCTCTCATTAGGTTTTTATTTTTAATTTTCACAATACACGTAGTTTGACAAAACAGGTAATGATATAAGCATTGACATGATCTTAGGTGACCACATAAAAAATATCTGCTTTTTAAGGTAAGTAGTTTTATTTTTATTTCAATTTTAAGAGGCCAAGTCTGTGTTTTTTGAAAAATGAAAAAAAAAATAATATCTCACAAACTGACTTGTGCCACCACTACTATTACTCCTTAAAAGGAATCGATCGTTTTACCAATCACCCTGTATATTACAAAATCCTTTACATAATACACTTGGTGACAAAAAAACCATTCACAAAAATTATAAAAATGGTTGTAAATATATTTTTTGTTAGAAAAAGAACAGAACTATGACATTGTGGGTTTATTCCTGGTGTCGCTTCTTTTCCCACAGATTATTTTCCATACGGTATTAGTTTGAACAATCGTGACGTAGTAAATGCGTAACCATTATTTGCCCCATTGAAATAAGTTTGATGTGTCGAACTTCCTCATCACCAATACTTCTATAACTTCAAAGCTTTTTTAGTAAATTACTTGATTCTGTGGTTCTATTGAAGAAATATGAAGTATTCAACACTATACATTATATTATTCAAGGTAATAATTTCTTATTTTTCAGTGGCAATTACCTGGAACAAGGGGTGGAGAGAATAGTCGATCAAGTTGTCAACCCAAAAGTTGCATCAGTCTTCATTCCGCAAGTCGAAGATGTAGTTTACAATTATTTAGGGATCCCTAGAAAGAAAGCTGAAGACATAGCTGAAACTTCAAATGGAAAAGATGGCGTAAATGATCTCTTACCCACAGACTTGGAGGCTGTCAGCCCTGGGTCTGTCAAGAGTAATGAAGACAAATCTGAGGAACTGGACGTATGTAATATTACCGAAGATGATAAAATGGAAATTGATGTCGAAAATTGTAAATCAAATGGGAAAGAGGATTTAGTCACTGTTGAGCTTGACAACAAAGAGAAAATGGATTGCCAAGATTCGAGAGCATCCATAGCCAATGAATTGCCGTCTCCTATTTCAGATATTGATAAAAGTAGTATTCCGTTACCATATGGAGAGATTAATCTTGAGAATATACCTGCGCCCGATAATAGTCCACCTAATGTTAAGGATAAAAATATAGATTTAGAAAAAATACATTTACCGAACGAACCTAATCTGTCCACTGATATACCCCTTCCTGATGAAATGCCAAAAGTTGAAGCTGAACCATATATCAAAGCTACAGCTGTACACAGTGATGATGATGACACGAGTTCCGATTCCTCTCTACGAAGAAATATGTCTCCGTTGACACCCATAAGAAATTTTAATAATGAGAACTCCTATGATGCGCAGCAAGCCTTTGAAAACATAACTGATTCTAAGAATGACGATATAAAAGAACCTAGTTCCTTTAGATTTACTATAGAGTCAAAGTCATCTGATAACAGTACCGACGGTATGAAAACCGAGAAGAAAGACCCTGAACAACTACTGTCATATCAATTCAATAGTCAGGTTAACATAACCATTAACACATTTAACACTCCGCTATATGATGATAGTTCGAACAGCAATAATTTGCAAATTGATTATGAAAGCGATGCAAATAGTAAAGTAACAACCGAGGTAAAACTGCCTGAACCAGACCAAAATTCAGGTGATTTTAAAAAGGAACGTAAGAGTGATGATAAAAAGAGCAGTCATAAAAGTTCTCATAAATCTAGAGATTCCCACAGACACACAAGTAGTAAGGACAAGAGATCAGACTCTAAACATTCCAGCTCCCGAGACAGTAGCAGACATACTAAGAAGTCATCGAAAGATGATCACAAGTCTAAATCAAGCCACAAAGAAAAACCTACAGACCCAAATGAAAAGAAAGATAGCAGGGACTCTTCTAAACACAGAAGCTCACATAAAAGCTCCAGCAGCAAAGACTCCAAACACAGGAGTTCTAGTACAAGTAAGCATTCAAGTTCTAGTAAACATGATGATAAGAAATCATCATCATCTTCCAGTCATAGAGACAAAGATAGAAGTACTGATAAGTCTAGAGACAAAACCAGAGATTCTAAATCAAGTTCTCACCGTTCCGATAAAGATAAAGATAGAAAGAGTAGTAGTAAGAGCAAACACGAGGAAAAAGATAATAAAGGTAAAGAAAAGAAAGATAAAAAGGATTCAGACGATCACTATAGTTTATCAGGAAGAGGAAACCCAAATCGGCGTTCCACAGATAGAGATTCAAACGACGGTAGTTCTTCTTCTAAAGGTTCACATAATCCATCTAGTTCGAAATTATCTGAAAGTAAAAAAGACAATAAGGGTAGTTCAAAATCCGATAACACATCAACTAGTGGGGATTCTACAAGTCCTAGTGATAAAGACGTTATCGTCAATGATGGTAATTATGCCAAAAATGTATCTCAATGTAAACCTGTAGTGAGAGTTGAAACGCATTTAGAAATGCCTTTCGCTTCGCCGCCACGGCTGCCTTTTGTGCCAGATGTGACTTTGAAAAAGCCAAGATTTGCTGCTAATTTAGAAGAAGCAAAACGAATGGTTAAAATGCGAAAATTCCTAGAAGAAGAACAAAAGAGAATGAACCAGGAAGCAGCGCTACTTTTAGAATTTCAAGCTAATGTTCGTCCAAGCTTGAGTCAAGTTTATTCTAATATTCCTGGGCCGGAGTTAGAATTTGCTTGCATCTCCAATTCTGTACAACCTATAGATACACAATTGATTGGTTTAGAGGAGACCCTTACGACTGAAGCAATTCAGCAAAATACATTTAAAATAAATGATGTTAAAACTGATAACAAACAGGAAGAAAATGTTAAGAAAGAACATAATAATACTGAGGCGAAAATTGAAATCATCGAAGAACCAAAAGATGCTATAGCAGAAACGTTAATTGCAATGCATTTGGAACAAAATGTTTGTACTAGAGACGTTTCACAACATAAGAATACTGAAGAAATAAATATTACAGAGCCAGTTGTTGATGCTAATAAAAATAAAGAAACTGAATCCATCATTGCAGCTTTATCGGGCAATGTGGAAGAAAATAAGAGTGTGGTAGTAACAAATAATGATGAGGTTGCCAGTCACTGCAAAATAGAACAATCAGCAGTTTTGGAACCTAAGATAAAGGTTGAAGAGAAGCGCCGAACAGAACATTTCGAAATCACTATTATCACAGAAAAGATATCGGAGCCTGAAGCCCTTCACAAACCCGAAAACGAACATCACCCTGAACATATAAATGAGAATTTGTTGCACTATTTCGGTGAACACGAGAAATACAATGCTGAGCTAGAACGAGATCAATTCAGTAAGTTCTTTAACACATACTACAAAGGAGCAACCAACAAGATGTATTTAATAAACTGTGACACATATGAAGAAAATTTAATCAAGGAAGTATCGGAATCTTTCGGGAATTATGAAATAGTGAACTACCATAAAAACGGCCATCTAAAACTCTCAACACCAGTCAAAAATGTGGTCAAAAACCTTAATGTTGCTACTGAAATTACTTTACCAACAAAACCTGACTTTGAAGCGAACTTTGTAACACATTCCCCTGTATTCAGTCCAGTGAAATCTGAATGTTCCTTCGAACTATCCAGCGATTATGATGCAAAGTTAGAAGAGATGGTCAACAGGACATCTAGACAGGAAATTATGGAGATTATTCTTGGCAGTGTATTAGATGAGTCATGTAGAATGCCACAGATAGACTACTGTATGGATTCTAGGATAGAGAGTGAGACAAACAGCTTAAAAAGGAAGATGAGTGAGGTAGAGAGCAATATGAATAATAACAGGCACGTGTTAACGCCAAATAAGATGAGGAAGTTGAGTGACACGGACCAGATTTCATCTACCACTGAAGGTAAGATATTTTTAGAATTTTAATGTACCTCCAAAGGTAAAAGCGGGATCCTTAAAGGATCACCGTGTTGCCGGCCGTCTCTATCAAATCTCGCATCTTTGTCGGTCCTTGGCTAATATTGTCCAATGTTGTGCGACGTTTTTCATTTCTAGGCGTTTCGTTTTCGATTAGCGAAATTAAGCATCTGGCGTCGTGGGTCTATTGATTGGTGAACGTAGTAAAATTTTTTTTATATGAATATTTTGTTGGGCATGATAAACACTTGGAGGCAGTCGTAAAATCAAGCTAGTGACTACTACAGCGACTTGAAACCATTATCAAGTGGATACTAGTGTGACGTAAATGCAGTCCTTACTGAGCCCGCGTGGTGTACATCCCATACTATCTAGTGAAAAGAGGCTGTGCCCCAACAGCGGAAACGTGAAGCTGTAGGTGTGAAAGTATGTTTTTTTTTAGAAACCGAAGTCACACCAAACCATAGGGAGCAAAACACCAGATCCAAGTACTTGGGTAAAGCGCGCAGAGTTGGATTGTCTCGTCCGAAACGACCTGGTAAGTATACTTAACCCACACCTTGGTTTACCCAAGCGTCATAAATCTCAACTGATGGAATGTGAAGATGAAATAAATATCTTTCATCTGCCCCCATAGCATGATATCGTTTGTCGCGCGTAGGAGTGCGAGTGGGATATTTCGTCCAAGCGAATGAGCAGGACAAATATTATCTCACGCGATATAAACTTTTATCGCGCGTGTCATGCTACTAGGACTGGTAAGATTGTAGGATTCCGAGAAAATTTCTAATAATACATGTCGGAGATGGGCGGGGTGGGCGTTGCGAGCGACCGGGGTGGTGCCAGTCGCGTGGTAAAGGGTAGCTCGGGTAATGGCGATATTATTGTAAGGTACTATAGGCGAATATACAACGTATTCACATTCGATTATGATCATGAAACCTGAGATGTTTACTGGTGAATAGTAAACATTTGCCCGGCCCTCATGCCATATAACTTGGCCCTCGCGTGCAGTCGGTGGAATTCAGTCGGACCTAGTATACAATTCCTCGTTGCTCAAATCCCATGATCAACTTCTTATTAACTAACGACTCAGTGGATTGTTCCACGCGTTGGTGATAGTAGGTAATCGGAATCACTCACAGTCGTTGATGTGTTCAGTGGAGCTCCAACTCCTTTGTGGGCTGGTAGCATTTTCCCATCATTTTCGATGTGCAGACCTAATATTACTGTTAACTTCGTCACCGCGCCATTTCCGTCGATACCAGCGCCACCAGATTTAGTTCCCATAGCAAACCGCATATTATGATAGTCAGTTGACCGTTCGAATAATGAATTCTATCGCTAATTTATCGCTATCTACGACATACATTTATTTAAATAAGCGATTTTTATATCCTTTAAACTGTAGGGAAAATATCTCCTCAGACAGAAACATGTATATATAATCTAGATAGGTTATAGGTTTTTGCGGGCTTGATTTCCGCAACTCGACGCCGCTTGCGCCTGTTTTGCGTGATGGGTTGCTGACCCTACTCTTGCCAACCCAGTTCCTCCAAGAAGCCTAGCAGACCCTTGATGTTGCCGACGACTTCTGGAAGCGACCCCGGTGTCCCGAGGTGTTGTGCCCTGTATACTGCCACACCTGGACATCCTAGGATGACGTGTGCGGCTGTTTCTTCTGCCTTCATGCACCTCCATGAACATGTATTCAATCTAGATGTAAAAGGACTTAAGTGCAGCAATAGTGTATGTAAATAGAATAGAATCAACCCGTCTTGTTCCGTGAGTATCGTAAGAGTCAACAAGGAAGCGTCTACAAAACTCAACATTTCAACGTTAAAGTGTCACGAGTGCATTACTGTATATTTCGAGAAATGAAATGTGAATGTTGTTTCAAGCATTATATTTTTAATTTTCGGAACATCTACGAACCCATTTGGGATAAAGATCGTGTCGTTATGCGATATGTCGTTAAATACAACTGAATTTTTTAACCGCTTCCGTGGCTAAATGTAAACAACATAGGGTTTACGAATCGGAGGTCGATGGTTCGATCCCCAGCCGGGTACGTGTTTAGTACTCGGTTTAGTTGGTGGTATTGCATTTTAAATGTCCGCTTGATAAGCTACCACCAATTTATCTAAATCTGCCGCCGAGCAGCAATGCTAATGGCATTGTTGTCAGAGATAAGATAGCCGGTCCTCCAGATAAGATGGGGTTTCCGGGTCTTCGGTTTCATTTTCACTAAACATCAGGTTTGGAGGTCAAGTGCTAACCCGTTGTGTATATAAAAAAAAGATACATAACGATCCGCCTAGGCATTCTATTGAATAACGACTAATTTAATCTGCCTACGAAATATGGAAATGGACTTAGCAGCGTTAAGCTCATATAACTTAATTTATATTCCAGCTGTACCAAACAGCCCATCAAGTGACAAGTCGGTGGAGAACTACGAGGAGACGCCTACCTACGTGCCCAATGGAAAAGTGAAGGCCCCAAGGAAAGTGCAAAGATATGACACATCCGACCTCTACAAGCCGAAGCTCCACTACCTCTCGAGGAGGAACAACATCAGTTAGACCCAAGTAACTTTGTATTTGAGAGAATATCACAGACTTGCGTCCGAATATTTATCCCCTTGAGAGTTTATCAATATTCATTTATTCACTTCATAAAAGACTTCATGCAAACGACGCAGTAGTTAAACATACAATTAGATGTGAAAACGATATCATACGTAAAATACGGTATGTTACTGTAAAATATGGTAATGTATGGTGAAAAACGTATTAAACTACTACTAAAAAAAATATCGCGTTCCCGCAGGAAAATGCGGCTGCAGCATTATGTTTTCATTTCATACAAGTTCCGGGTCCATGCAACTATGGCGCTAAGATTTCGTGGCATAATTTTCACAAACAAGGTAGTTTTCGAAAAGACTTGATTACTTATGCGCGTGTAGTCTGCCGGACAAAACCAAGTCAACTAATCGCCGCTTGCTCAGCCGCCCGCCAACAGCGGAACGGTAAGAGCGCATATGCCGCAAAATATTACGGACTGTTCTATTCGGCAACGTCGCATTATGATTTTGCATCACTGCATACAATCTCTTGTAAGAGTCTGTTGTGTGTGAAAGGTTAATAAACACTTGTGTTAGATCACCAGCACAACTTAGGGTCAAAGAACATACAATTTACATTCAACTTTTAAAGAAAAATAAGTGACATAAAACAATGTTGTCTTGTCATCTCTCATATGCATATAGATGTGTATCACGCACGGTATTCCATATAAACCTACAATTCTAAATTTTTCGAAATTAATAAACCGATTCTAATTAAACTTTATAAGCATAAAGCACATACATAGATTTAAGAATAGATAATATTCTGGTCCGCAGGCTTCCAATCGGTTGCTCTACAAATCTATACTGTGTGACATCCTGTAGTTCACAATCATCCAGTTGTGACTAATTATTAAGGCGGCTAATTTAGGCGGAGGTTGTTTTTCATTTATATATGTATTTATTTGCAAAAAAAATGTATTTGTGTAGTTTACCAGCCATCTGGTGTCCTACAAGCCTAGTTCCTTAGTGTGGAACTACCTAGATGGCGCTGTATGTGCATTAAAAAAATATGTAAATATTTATGTACGTTTATCCAGTATCTAATAACCACACTCCAGGCATTGCTTAGTTTAGAACTAGATGATTGAAGTAAAGGTCCGAAATATTTAGCAGCAACTCGTCTCCTAGGCCCGTATTAATAAATGGAGATTGAGATCGCGTCTCAGTCTCAAGACCATTTTTTCTGATGCTGTTTTAACATGTAACAGATTCTCAAGCGTCAACTTGAGGCCATGTCAACCTTGAGAACGGTTTATTAATACGGGGCTTAGTTAAACTGTACCTCTCACTTGTCAATGAAGTCTTCCTATTGTATCAATAAAACATTGTGTTGTGATAACTAGGTTTTGAATTTCACTTATTATTAATAAATAATTTCGGACACTGTCTTACACCAATCATCTAGTCCCAGTCATCAGATCAGCTCCAAGATACCAAATATAGTATTGTCATCAGAATTACATATACTTACAAAGTTTCATTTCGATACGACAATATAATAATAATAATAAAAAATTAATAAATATTTCGGACACTTACACCAATCATCTAGTCCCAAACTAAGCAAAGCTTGTGCTATGGATACTAGATAATGGATAAACACATACATATTTATTTAAACATCCATTACTCGGGAATAAATTCGTATTCACCACACAAACATTTACCCCTCGACGGATTCGAATCCGCAACCGTTGGTTACGCTGACAGGTTCTATCCACTAGACCAATCTGTCGTCAACGAATTGCAATTTTATTACATTATTTAGTAGGCAACATTTGTCGAGCGATATGTGTCCCCGGAGATATCGTTATATATCGATACGTTGCCAGATATCGATAATTGCGCGATAATTGTAATTTTAATTTTTTTTAATGTAAATTGATATGGGACAAGTTCCTGCAATGAAGATTTTTATTTTATTTATTAATTTATTTATATCGTTGATCTGAACGTAGACAAGACATCGGGCAACGTGGGGCGATGTCGACCGGTGTCACCGGGGACACGTCGTACGACAAAAATCTCGCTTAGGCGGCTTTATCATACAATAAAGTTTTACTGACAGAGAAATTAATGTATACCTCGTCTCTTCTTGTTGATTGGACCAATTGTATGATCGTCGACCTCTTGAAAGATTTTTTTCTGCCGAATACGACACGTGTCTGGAATTTTTAATGTAATGTGGAGAAGGCTTTTTCTTTTCTGGCCCGTGATGTATATTTGAGGGCGAACGAGTTCGAGAAGGATAGATAATTTTGATGAGAGAAAATGATAGCAATAATAATATAAATCTAGATTTTGTAATATGTACAATCGTGTTGAAAAGTGAATATCCAGGTGAAACGATTTCGATTTTATTGAACAGCTTTGCATTTGGCACGTATCAATTACCTATGTATTACGTTGGACTGCACACGTATTAAAAATATACATACATAATACATAAAGTCACGCCTGTTTCCCGTAGGGGTAGGCAGAGCCCGCAGACTTCCATTTGCTACGATCCTGGCAACTTTTGCTTCATTCATTCTCATATGATTGTTCATATATACTCGTCAGTTTGGGGTACTCTTGACTTGGCCTTTCTTTAAGACGTCCCCGATTTGATCATGGTACGTTCGCCGTGGTCTTCCCCTACCAACACTACCATCCACATTCGCATCGTATATCTCTTTCGTTAGTCTTCTTTCGTTCATTAAATCAAAATATTTTATTTCATAGGATAAAATCATCACTTGAAAACGTCACTATTAATATTACATTTAAATTTACTGCTCATTCACGAAGCTGACTCCCCAGAGAAGAACGAGCAAGAAACTCTAGGGTTGCTCTTTTAAACAGATTATGGGTTACAATTTGTGATTTCGTAATTATATGAATAATAAAATACAGCTATGTCCATGCTTGCTTATCATTCAAATAGTCAGTGATTTTATAATAGCCTTTTGCTAATAATTTCTGTTTTATGATTGCTTTAAATTTATTTAAAGGCAAATTTTGAATGTCTACTGGAACCTTATTATAAAAGCGTATACATCCACTCCACATGTCCAAAATCTCAGCATATCTTTTTGCAATCTTTGTCATTACGTCTTCTTTCACACTGCTTAACTCCCTAATTACTCTATTCCTGATTCTTTCAAAGTCACTCCATTAAAAATATGTTCTGTTAGAAAGGCATTCTTAAAAATCTGGCACTGGATAAGCACTTTTGAAATTTAGTGAAACTTCTCGTCGCTCTGCCCGAAGCCACGTCATTCAGAAGTAGCTATTTATTCTAAAATGACATAAGATTATTATATTGTCCTAAAAGCTTTAGCAAGCAAGTGTATGACGAAGTAGGTCTTAAACATTGCCTTATTTAATAATGTTTATTGATCACAGTTTTTGGTGAAAGAACTAAATGAAAGGAAACCCAATGATATATACAAAAAGGGGTAGATATTTCCTAGCATCTGATAGACAAGAAACATTCGAACCTAAATTGTTTTCAGATAGTTATCTTTGTCGCTCTCGTACTTTCCGTGTATTTTGTTCTTACTCATGGTAGTGGTACCTAAAATCGACATTCTTTAGATCAACTTTCATTATCTCAACACCAATAGGTCAACAGTGTAACAGGTCAACCATTTATTGTATATAATTTGTTATATCAATGGTTCATTAGATCAACAGATTATTTTGTCAACAATTAACTACATCAACTGTTTACGAGTACAAGTAGGTGTCATTAAAGGTAATAATACTTATGTGGCATAGTCAAGTTAATGAATAGATTTCTAAAACGGAGCGATTCGGTTCTTGTTTCTCATGTTTCCAACCTAACCTAATTAACAAACAAAATTAACCTAACCTAACTGTGATGTACGTACCATTCTAAATAAATGTAGTGGGTACGTGTTTCTTTTTTCTCATATTCTCGTAATTGACACCTATTTGAATTCGTAAACAGTTGATGCAGTCCACCACAATCGACGCATAAACGCCTCATGAGATTTTCTTTACACATGTTGAAAATTTATTATATTTGTTATTAAGAAAGATATCGATGTGATCATAAAGTCCATCATACTTTTTACAGGCTCTAATGAAAAACCGGGTCTTTGCATAGTTAGTGCGATTGAAATATATTTAATTCATTTCATACATACAATTTTATTCGTATGAGCTGTGAAATTTCATTACCTACAATCATAATTTATCAACTTTCTTATGTAACACTAGCAGCTGCCCGCGACTTCGTCCGCGTAGACTACATGAATCAACACTTTATTACTTTCCCACGGGAATACATTCAGCAGAAAAATTACCATGTAGAGTTTATCGATATCGATTTTATGGTTTTAACCCCCATTTCACAACCCAGGGGGTTGTTTTTCGAAAAATCTCAAAACACGTATTAGCTTATTTGTTCCTAGGAGTACTCTTAGTCGAAAATAGTCGAAATGTCCAAGTTATACTGTTTCTTCATACAAACTTCCCCACCCCTGTTTCACCCCCTTAAAGGGTGAATTTTGAAAAATCCTTTCTTAGTGCTCCCCTAGACTTCGTAAGGAACCTACGTGTCAAATTTGGAAACTCTATTCACCCCTTTGACTATGACTTTGACTATGATTTTGAGCCTTCGACTTTGAGCTTTCGACTTTGAGTCTTCGACTTTTAGCCTTCGACTTTGAGCCTTTGACTTTGAGCCTTCGACTTTGAGTCTTCGACTTTGAGCCTTCGACTTTGAGCCTTCGACTTTGAGCCTTCGACTTTGAGCCTTCGACTTTGAGCCTTCGAATTTGAGCCTTCGACTTTGAGCCTTCGACTTTGAGCCTTCGACTTTGAGCCTTCGACTTTGAATTTCGAATTTGAATCTTCGACATTGACTCTTCGACTCTAACTCTTCGACTTCGACACCAATTTGAATTTGTGATTTCAACCCCTACCACTATCGCATCCCGTAAGGGGTTAGCTTCAAAATAAATGTCATTTTCGCAATCAACGTCCCAAAAAACCTAAATAACGACACCAATATAGACTTTTTTGATGTCATCCCCCACCCCTATCACACCCCTAGAGGGTTGGCTTAAAATAAATGTCATTTTCATAATCAACATCCCAAAAAACCTAAATAACGACACCAATATCGATTTTATGGTTTCAACCCCCATTTCACACCCCAGGGGGCTGTTTTTCGAAAAATCTCAACTCAGTCTTATCTCATTCTCTAACACCAAGGGGTTAGCTTTAAAACAAATGGCATTTTCGTAATCAACGTCCCAAAACACCTAAATAATCACACCAATATTCACTTTTTTGGTATCAACCCCCACCCCTATCTCAACCCTAGAGGGTTAACTTAAAATAAATGTCATATTCATAATCAACATCCCATAAAATCTAACTAACGACACCATTATCGATTATATGGTTTTAGCCCCCATTTCACACCCCAGGAGGTTGTCCAATATAGACTTTTTTGGTAGCAACCCCCACCCCTATCTCAACCCTAAAGGGTTAAATTAAAATAAATGTAATTTTCATAATAAACATCCCATAAATCCTAAATAACGACACCGATATCGATTTTATGGTTTTAACCCCCATTTCACAACCCAGGGGGTTGTTTTTCGAAAAATCTCAAAACACGTATTAGCTTATTTGTTCCTAGGAGTACTCTTGCGAAGTTTCGAGTCGAAAATAGTCGAAATGTCTAAGTTATACTGTTTCTTCATACAAACTTCCCACCCCTGTTTCACCCCCTTAAAGGGTGAATTTTGAAAAATCCTTTCTAAGTGCTCCCCTAGACCTCGTAAGGAACCTACGTGCCAAATTTGGAAACTCTATTCACCCCTTTGACTATGACTATGACTTTGACTAAAACTTTGACTATGACTTTGACTATGACTTCGACTATGACATTGACTACGACTTTGACTATGACTTTGACTATGACTTTGATTATGACTTTGACATTGACTATGACTTTGACTATGACTTCGACTATGACTTTGACTATGACTTTGCCTATGACTATGACTTTGACTATGACTTTGACTATGAATTTTACTTTTCGACTTTGAGTCTTCGACTTTGAGTCTTCGACTTTGAGCCTTCGTCTTTGAGCCTTCGACTTTGAGCTTTCGACTTTGAGTCTTCGACTTTTAGCCTTCGACTTTGAGTCTTCGACTTTTAGCCTTCGACTTTCAGCGTTCGAATTTGAGCCTTCGTCTTTGAGCCTTCGAATTTGAGCCTTCGACTTTGATTTTCGAATTTGAATCTTCGACATTGACTCTTCGACTTCGACACCAATTTGAATTTGTGATTTCAACCCCTACCACTATCGCAACCCGTAAGGGGTTAGCTTCAAAATAAATGTCATTTTCGCAATCAACGTCCCAAAAAACCTAAATAACGACACCAATATAGACTTTTTTGGTATCATCCCCCACCCCTATCTCACCCCTAGAGGGTTGGCTTAAAATAAATGTCATTTTCATAATCAACATCCCAAAAAAACTAAATAACGACACCATTATAGATTATATGGTTTTAACCCCCATTTCACACCCCAGGGGGTTGTCCAATATTGACTTTTTTGGTAGCAACCCCCACCCCTATCTCAACCCTAGAGGGTTAACTTAAAATAAATGTCATTTTCATAATCAACATCCCATAAAACCTAAATAACGACACCAATATCGATTTTATGGTTTCAACCCCCATTTCACACCCCAGGGGGCTGTGTTTCGAAAAATCTCAACTCACCCTTATCTCATTCTCTAACCCCAAGGGATTAGCTTCAAAACAAATAGCATTTTCGTAATCAACGTCCCAAAAAACCTAAATAATGACATCAATATAGACTTTTTTGGTATCATCCCCCACCCCTATCTCACCCCTAGAGGGTTGGCTTAAAATAAATGTCATTTTCATAATCAACTTCCCATAAATCCTAAATAACGACACCAATATCGATTTTATGGTTTTAACCTCCATTTCACAACCCAGGGGGTTGTTTTTCGAAAAATCTCAAAACACGTATTAGCTTATTTGTTCCTAGGAGTACTCTTGCGAAGTTTCGAGTCGAAAATAGTCGAAATGCCCAAGTTATACTGTTTCTTCATACAAACTTCCCACCCCTGTTTCACCCCCTTAAAGGGTGAATTTTGAAAAATCCTTTCTTAGTGCTCCCCTAGACCTCGTAAGGAACCTACGTGCCAAATTTGGAAACTCTAGACCCAGCGGTTTGGCCTGTGCGTTGATATGTCAGTCAGTCAGTCAGTCAGTCATTCAGTTTCTTCCTTTATATATTTAGAAGATGTAATGTATACCTGTTTGTTATACTTAATAAAAAATAATAAAATAAAATAAACGAAACTAAACGGCTAGGTACTGTTTTGCGATCGAAAAGAAAACTTTTTATGTGCTACGGCTGCAGATTTTCAGTGTTATTTCCCACAATAATTAACTAGGAATGTAACACAAGGCTATAGTTGCTTACTGTGGAACTAGATGGCGCTGTGTGTATGTCTAAGGATATTTATTTATTATATCTATATTTTGTAATATCATTGGTTTTACCGAGACAAGTCTCCTACTTATTACTTTATACCTTTTTTAGAATTAAAACGCTCTGTTGACATAAGATAGCATCGTTTTTACTTCCAATATTTTGATAGATAATTAGACTGGCGGTCTGTACCCGCACAGATAAATTTTAAAAATATAATGTTAAAAGCTGGATTTGACACTGATCCTTTATCATACGAAGTGAGAGCTTTTCCAGGTGACAATTAAGAGAAAGATACATATAGCCTCGACAGATGGCGTTGAGGCTAAGGCCCGTATTAATAAACCGTACTCAAGATTGAGAACAGTCTTGTGACCGGTCTCAAGTGAACGTGTTGATTAATAAACTTAACTTCAGACCTGAAAAGCACGTGCATACTCAAGCAGTACCCACTTGAGAGGTGCGCGTATTAATAAACGAAACTCAAGACTATCATTCATTCGTCGCTGACGCAAATACGTGAAGTGATCTGAGCTGAGTAGACCTCAATATTCGTTTATAAATTAGCACGGAGCTTGAGATAGCGTCAACTGCTTAAGACGCATCTCTGTTGATACAGCCTCAAGACTTGTATTGAGATTGGTTTATCTTGGTTTGGTTTGTGTCAAATTACAGCAAAACTAAGGATAATTACTGCATAAGTGCTACTAATACCGAGCTACCTCTTATAAGACACCAATAGCTGTATTATTTGCTGTAGACTAAATCTGCATGATGTGTATGTCGTATTAATGTTAAAGTTATTATTACTATACAGGATAATTTGTTAAAATGGATAGATTCTTTTCACGGTACGATAATTGTTGGCGAATATAGAGAGCGGCACTCTGGGGTCGCTCAGGTAAGGTACTAGCCGTGCCGTGGGAGGATCACACGGGGAGTGAGCGTAGGAACACAAAAACACACTGGAGATTGTTGAAAATGTGCTTCGTATATTTCGTGTTCTTCGTTCACATCACAAACTACACTTTACTGTTGAACCGACCGCATAGTTCGACGTTGTGCTCGGTACTTTGATCTATGTTCGTGGGACCATCCCTTTAATCTATGGTGTAGTGGATAGTGACCCTATCAGCGAAACCAACGGTTGCGGGTTCGAATCCCGCGAGGGGTAAATGTTTGTGTGATGAATACGAACATTTATTCCCGACTCTTGGATGTTTATATAAATATTTGTGTATGTTTATCCGTTATCTAGTATCCATAGTACAAGCTTTGCTTAGTTTGGGACCAGATGATTGGTGTAGGTAAGTGTCCGAAATATTTATTTATTATTTATCTCTAAAATCCGTCGGGCTCTGATCGGTCATTCAATAAAAATTCCGGAATTGATTAATTTTAACCAATCAGAACCCGCGGCGAATTAAATTCAGGTACCCACTTATTTCCGATTTTTATTAAAAAAAAGCGCCTCTGATGGCTATAAAAGGTAACTTGCGGTCGGCTCGATATTCCTGCCATACAATTTCAAAACTGGTTTAACATAACTACCTACGTAAATATCTGTTAAGTCTACCATTTTGCTCCTCAACAATAATGAAAATCAAATATGTACCTAAACAAACCAAGATTTATTATTGGTCCAGTAAGGATACACTTTTAACTACCTATAATTTTAAAGGCCGTGATGTTTTGCACATGGACAGAGTACCTGTCAGTGATAGAATTAAAAAAATATCTAACAAATCGGTAGCTTGCTTTAGTTAATATACATATTTAGTAATAAAACATAGACTGGTGTCGATTCGGATGTACAACGAACTAACTAAATTTAAAGCAGATACATCCTTTTCTAACACTATTAACATGAAAGGGACGACTATAAATTAAGTCCTGTCAAATTAAGTTAAGAGCTGTCAAAACAAGTCGCTCCATAGTATTTTAATCGTGACGTCGCTAGGTGTACACCTAATATTGATAAAGAAGTGCTTGTTTTGATCCTTTTACTTAATTTGACAGGACTTAATTATATGTCGTCCTTTTAATGTATTAGTGGTTAGAAAAGGATACATATAATTTAAATTTAGTTTAGTTCGTTGTACATCCGAATCGACACCACTATATGATTAAAATTACCAATGTGAATTACATTGCGTTGGTGAATATACTTAGAACCCCTGTAACTATTATCAAAAAAATCGAGCAATAACTTCTTTACAATTATGAAAAATTTTACCGAGAGCAAATAATCACGATTCAATAAACTATTTTTAGAAAATATAAAGTAGCCATTGATTAATTTTTTTGTAAATAGTTTTAGAAGATCTTAGCATCTTCTACAACGCAATGAAGTGCACAGTGGTAAATTTAATTTAATATTGTAGGTTTTATAACTAAATACCTACACTATACCTACCTGATCCGTTAGAAAATATTTTTACAATATCACTGATAGGTACCCTGTCTATGTACAAAAATCAAATACATATCTTGACTGGACTACATAGCAAAGTATAGCTGCTATAAATCTATGCTATATAATATAAATCATTAAGACTTTTAAGCCCGTATTAATAAACCATTCTCAAGATTGAGAACAGTTTTGTGACCGGTCTCAAGTAAACGTGTTGATTAATAAACCTAACTTGAGACCTGAAAAGCATGTGCATACCTACTCAAGCAGTAATCCCTTGAGAGGTGCGCGTATTAATAAACGAAACTCAAGAATATCATTCATTCGCCAGTGAGGCTTATAAATTACATTACATTGGTTTATAAATTAGCACGGAGCTTGAGATAGCGTCAACTTCTTAAGACGCAAAGTCAAAGTCAAAAATGCTTTATTTTGTAGGTACACAGAGTACACTTAAAATAGTCAATTTTACATTTTTTAAGCTACTGCTTGTTCAAAATGCAATTTTCCCCTGAGAAGAACAAGCAAGAAACTCGAAGGGTTGCTCTTTTAAAATCAGGTTTTGATTTTACATAAAGGTTTTTATATTACAAAAAGGTTTTTATATTTCATTATTAATCGTGAAATAGCCTGGCATGCGAACAATCTCATTATGTCCAGGGATGATTATCATCTAAATAGTCTGATATTTTATAATATGCTTTGTTAATAAGTTTCTGTTTTATAGTATCTTTAAATTTATCAACTGGAAGATTTTGTATATCAACTGGGACCTTATTGAAAAAGCGTATACATAACCCTTTGAATGAATTACTGACTTTGCGGAGGCGACTTATGTGACCTGCAAGTTTATCTTTATTTCTTGTATTGACATCATGTTTATCACTATTTTTCCTAAATGATGCTATATTTTTTTTGACATACATTAGATTTTCAAAAATGTACTGTGACGAAAAGGTTAGAATGTTATACACTTTAAACTTATCTCTAAGTGACACTGCAGGTTTCAATTGATAAATTGCGCGAACGGCTCGTTTTTGTAAAACAAAGATTGTATTTATATCCGCGGCATCTCGGTGATACAGCCTCAAGACTTGTATTGAGGTTGGTTTATTAATACAGGCCTAAACTTTCACAAGAAATGACCAGCGGAATAGGCCTTGGGGCCAAATTTGAAATTAGGCAAAAAAAATCAGCTGATTACACGATTTCAAAATTGGCCCCGCAGTGAAAGTATGTTTTCGATCGATGAATTGTCACCCTATACATAAAATAAATTTTGCTTTGTGTCGTGTTTTGAAATAAATATATTTTTCTCTGTTGCGCAGGGCTTCTCAGGGTAGTAAGGTAGAGGTCTCAATTAAAATTGAGTCCTTAACAATGCATTTTGGCTTAAGACTTCTACTCGAATCTTGTTGGGGAGAAATCGCCTACGTCTGTATCATCTATACAATCTTGTTGTCTAAAAGAATGAAAGCTTGAATGGGCACGTCTTACTTGCCGATATGTAATTTACATTAAACATGCATTGTGGACCTAACTAACATACATGGAAGCTACATACGTGCATAACTAATATGTAGTTGCCCGAGAAGCTCAGGTTCACGTTCGGAAACCTCCCCAAGTGGAATTAAATAGCCAGATTGATAGTTTTTATCGGTTATGTTCTGACGTCATTGCGATAACTTAATTTTGATAACGTTATTCGCAAATTTACATACACTTTGCAGCCTGGTTCCCGCTGGGGTAGCTAGAGACTATAGATGTACCACAACGATCCCAAGTGCTGACTTACCGTTTTACTTCTTTTACTTTCACGAAAGTCGTTAATTGAAGCGTATTCGGTCTTTAATACCGCTGATAATACCTGTTTGGTGTAGTGGTTAGCAGCTCTGCAGCTCTGACCACTATATCAAAAGGTTGCGGGTTCGAATCCCGCTAGGGGCATATGTTTGTGTGATGAATATGTGTACCCGAGTTATGGATGTTTTCTATTTACAAAAAAAAAAGATATTTGTGTAGTATATCAACTATCTGGTATCCACAACACAAGCCTATAGTTACTTACTGTGGAACTAGATGGCGCTGTGAGTACCGGATAAGGATATTTATTATTATTGTAATACTTTCCCATTTTCTTATTTTCGTATGTTCCAAATAGGTCGGTATTGCCCGGGGTGGCAAATGGGCAATTTGACACATCATGGGACGATATATATGTAATAATAAAACATTGTTAGTCCCTTGATATAGTGACATAAGCTACAAGATTTATATTAGGTCGATATTGTTAGATAGGGCATTATAAGGAAGGAATGCTTGGGGCATCAAGTGTTAATCCGGCACTGTTGCGCCGTGGTCCGTGGATTGACTTGCGATGCGAATACCTGTAAAATAATGTAACTTTTCCTATCCAATTCCTCTTTATGTCCTTCTCACTGTCCCATATCCGTTCCCTGTTCTCGTTTCCTTCTCCTACCGCCAATCTAAGATCTGCCGTGCAGGGGATTGTGTGACTAGGAGTAAGCCTAGTCTTGACCATAATTTCCCTAGCTATTCGTGGGAACTTTATGGAGATAAAAGAAATAAATCATCTTAATGGCGGCGACGTGGTTCGCCTCGTTTCTTGCGTTGGGCTATAGAGAGCCGCTTTGCTAAATTGAATGTTAGAGGTGGAATGCACGGTAAAACGTACGTTACGTACGGTACTTTTGTAATAAGCTGTTGTTATCCTGAATAAATAAATAAAAAATAGATAAACAACATTAGCTATGAGAGTGAATGAAGCAAAAGAGGTGTGTCAGGATCGTAGTAAATAAAAGTCTGTGGTCTCCGGCTGTCCCTACTAAACTAAATAGGCGTGATTTTATATATTTATAAATATGGGTATGTGCTGTATTGAGCGGGATCCCGCGACACCACGATCGTGAGTCTTATCTGCATAATATCACCATATCCGCCAAGGAAAACCATCGTGGGACCTCGTTCAACGGCCCACGGCTAAATTTACCTTTAGTATTAATGTAATCCGCTAGTCGTTTTTACTCGATTGGGTTTCCGAACGCTTTTAAATACCTTTTATTATTCACTCTTCCGAGACTGATTGAATTATATCCAGTTTGTATTGTGATGTGTGTACTTATCTAATCTCATTAGATAACTTTGTTATTATCCAGATATAGATTTATTATTAGATACCTATTGCTTTGTATATCGCAATTAAATAACCATTATTAATTGTCATTTAATTATCTAGTGATTTAATAAATAAAAGGATTTATTGAAATGTTTGCATTTTTTTGTATTTACATAGTTTACCTTCCCTTAACATCCTAATTGTAGCTTGTAGCTTGTAGCCAATAATATTGTAGTGTGCAACAACTTCTGACGTGTTATGCGTTCTGTTATCAGTGAATGCACGAGGTGGAGACTGAAAAACAGCTATTTTGCTGAGGCTCCAACCTATTTGTCCACTACGTTAGAAAATTTATAATTAATGATCATGTAGTATAATTTTTTTAAGTGGATAAATAAATATCTTTTTATTATATTTTTTTTATTTAATTACCACCTAATTAAATAAAAAGAACCCGACTAAAACGATGGAAACGCCTCTATGATTTAGAAGCTCTCCACACGTCAGCTGCTTAGACCTATCTCTCACTTGTAATATCATCATCATCAGCCCGTAAACATCCCACTGCAGACAGAAAACAGCCTTCGGAGTATGGGCCGTAGTCCATCACGCTAGCCTAATGCGGGTTGAGGACTTCATATGCCTTTGAATTTTAATTCTCAGTCATGCAGGTTTCCTCACGATGTTTTCCTTCACTGTTTAAGAGAGAAATCGGATAAATGCACATACCTAAGCAATTAAATTTAAAAAACTCATTGGTACCTACACGCCTGCCTGGGAATCAAACACTGATCTCCTAAATTAACCGTCTTAACCGCTGAGCTTCCGACGCCCTTGTAATATACAGGATCTCTTTGGACTGTTCGACAAATTTAGCGTTTTCATCATCGCCGTGTCAGACTGTCTTACAGCTTTGTCCGTCAGCAAAGTATGTACTTGGAGTGAGCGGCCACGAGTACTTTACCACAAGTACAAAAACAACATAGTTATACTTCGTCGTTACATCCTCGACATTTAAGTTCACCAGGTAGTCCACTCTTCTATGTACTAGGCATCAAGCACAATTTCAGAGCTGAAAATGCTAAAAAAAAAAGTACAAGTACCCTCCTTCCGCGCCCCCACCCGGTCCCGACTCGTGCGCCGAAACGTCATTCGCTTTTTTTGTGCGGGCATCAAAGCATCGAAATTTTTTCCTTACCAAAATTTTAAGTGAATATCTGTTGTATCGTGCGATATTACCGCGTGTGATTGTGTGGAGGTTTTTCCGGAATGGGGAAACGGAAACATAAGAATTTCGAAGAACATATTAAAAGGAAAATAAGGCGCCTCGAAAGGCGACTTAGGATGCGTCATAAATCTAGTGACGAAGGTTAGTGACGTGATTATTCATACTTTGTATTAATTTACTGTTCTATTTATTCTTCCGACACACACGGAATCATCTCATATACTTATCTTGCGTAGTACATGAACTACAATAATTAGTCATACTTGGTCACATCGCCGGATTTACAGAAAATTTTTTTTTTTTAATCTACCGCCCAATAGCATTGGATTTACATCGACTGTTTCTTTAATATTTTTTCTGGATACTTTGACTATTTTGAATTATTACGCTATAGAAATATTTAACTTTACAATAGTATCTGAAGAATTTCAGCTCAGTTTTCCTATATTATAAAGAGAAATCTAGCTCGTTTGACTATGAACGATGTTGCAAATTGTACTATGGCGAGATCATGGTCGTATATTATATAGAACCAGTATAAATTATTACGCTATAGAAATATTTAACTTTACAATAGTATCTGGAGTATTTCAGCTCAGTTATGCTTTATTATAATGAGAAATTTAGCTCGTTTGACTGTGAACGATGATGCAAATCGTACTATGACGAGATCATGGTCGCATATTATATAGAACCAGTATAAATTATTACGCTATAGAAATACTTAACTTTACAATAGTATCTGAAGAATTTCAGCTCAGTTATGCTATATTATAAT
This sequence comes from Oegoconia quadripuncta, assembly GCA_949316235.1. Taxonomy (NCBI): domain Eukaryota; kingdom Metazoa; phylum Arthropoda; class Insecta; order Lepidoptera; family Autostichidae; genus Oegoconia; species Oegoconia quadripuncta. Next base: position 1,617,166 of record OX438745.1, on the reverse strand, counting down.
GAGAAATTTAGCTCGTTTGACTATGAACGATGATGCAAATCGTACTATGGCGAGATCATGGTCGCATATTATATAGAACCAGTATAAATTTATTTAACGTGGTACTATGACGAGATTATAGTCAAACGTATTCTTACCAATGAATACTACGGCGCGACCGTAGTTGCATACTTTCCTATCTAGTACTGTGACGTGATTACAGTCAAAATGTCATGCCGTGATCATGACTTTGGTATCCTGTACTTACAGAATCAGGAAGTCCGAGGGCCTCTTGATCAAGATATAGAAGTCCAAGTCCGGTACCCTTATCTATTAGCTCAGATAATGCGGGCTTAAGCCCTATCATGCGGTCAGCCATAACCGTGGTCGATTACGACATAAACAAGACGAGAGATGCCACAGGGGATCCACCCGACTTACCAGCTGGCCAAGCTCGCGTAACCGATCTCCCGGCGACAGCAGACCAGTCTTCAACTGAAAGACCGGTAGCCGCCTCAGTCGAGCCATCGACTTCTACGGCTTTACCAAGAAATATTTTAGAGGCGTTAGGCGATTCGAAGGTTAAACAGGAACTCTTCGGATCCAAAATCCATGATGACGTCTCTAAACGCTGGGGTCGGATATTATCGGAAGGTCTGAATAAGGACCAAAGTAAAGCAATTACAGATAAATTGCTGATACCGGAGAATTTTCAGCTTGTGAAGGCGCCTAAATTGAATCCTGAAATTTCGGCTGTTCTAACAGAATCCGCTAGGAACAGGGATAAGCGCTTAGAGAAAGCTCAGCAACATCTGGGGCTAGGTATAGCCGGCCTTACTAGTGTCACGTCGAAGCTTATATAGACAAAATCGAGCTTATTAAAAAGCTTTCCGAAATCGTTATCCGACTCCGTCGAAAGCAGCAGTTCCCAAATCGACGCCCAAAACCCAAATAGAGGTGAGCAGTCACATAGGCCGATTAAAATATTTTATTGATAATTGGAGATCCATTACAAGTGATCCTGTTATTTTACAGATCGTATCTGGTTATAAGATACCTTTTAATCGGCCAGTTACTCAAATAACCTGTTAATAATGAATTTTCACTTTCAGAGAAACATAATTTGAATTTAGAGATCTCAAAGTTAACCCAAACTAAAGCCATTTTGCCATGTGCTGATAAACCGGTCAGTTCATATCTAAGATATTTCTCACACCAAAAAGTGACGGTGAACATAGATGCATACTTATTTGAAAGCATTAAATAAGTGTGTCGAAACACAACACTTTAAAATGGAGGACATTCGTACAGCCACGAAATTAATGTCCCCGTCGCGTTTTATGGCAAATATCGATCTCAAAGATACATATTTTTTAATATCGGTGCATCCTTACTATCGGAAGTTTTTAAGATTTAAATTCAACGGCCAAACTTATGAATTTCAGTGCCTTCCGTTTGGTCTACGATCAGCCCCATATGTCTTAACCAAGTTGCTGAAGCCGGTTGCACCTTTCCTTAGGAGTAAAGGGTTACTCTTAGTCGTATATTTGGATGATATTTTGTGTCTGGGGTATTCGTATAGGGATTGACAAAATTGTGTTTCTGAAACAGTAAACGTATTACACTTTCTGGGGCTGGCAATTAATACCGAAAGGAGCCACTTGTTACCAAGTCAAATTTGTACGTTCTTAGGATTCGAACTGAATTCAGTTGACATGAATATGGGCTTACCCTTAAACAAGCGTAATAAAATTTTTATCTCTTGTTAAAGACATATCAAAAAAGAATATTTTGACGATTAGGGAGTTCGCTCAATTCGTCGGTGTCCCCACCTCAGCTTGTCCAGCCATTGCCTACGGTTGGGTATCCACAAAACGTTTTGAAAGTGAGAAATATCGAGCATTACAACGATCTAATGATGATTATGACAAGAAAATGGCCGTTAGTAAAGCTTTACTACCTGATTTTACATGATGGGAAGGACATATTATGTCTTCTAAGAATCCTTTGCGTCGCGGTCAAAAGGCTTTAGAATTTTTTTCAGACGCCTCCTTATCAGGGTGGGGCGTAATGTGTAACAGGGAGCGCGCCAGCGGATTTCGGGAATATTCCATATAAATTTTTAAGAGCTTAAAGCGGCTCTTATGGGTCTAAAATGTTCTGCAAGCGAAATGCACGATTCAGAAATTTTACTTCGTATCGATAACACTGTAGCTATTTCATATATTAACAGAATGGGTGGCGTACAGTATAATCATTTAAATGATATTACACGCGAGATATAGTTATTTTGCGAAGAGCGTCGACTGTACATTTTCACATCATATATTAGATCGAAAGACAACACCGAAGCTGACGAGGAGTCGAGACGCACCAATATTGATGCGGAATGGGATCTCTCACAGACTGTCTTTAGAGACATCGTAAGCAACTTTGGGCAGCCTGAGATAGACCTCTTCGCATCTCGTTTGAACAACAAATGCTCTAAGTACATAACGTGGAAACGAGACCCGTCCGCCTTCAATATTGACGTGTTTACACTGGATTGGAGTAATTATTACTTTTACGCCTTCCCACCATTCTCACTTATTCTCAAATGTCTGCGTAAAATTGTCGACGACGAAGCCACAGGCATCATGGTTGTGCCTTTCTGGCCAAGTCAACCATGGTAGCCATTGCTCCATTCACTGGCGTGCAAAGACCCTGTGTATTTTCATCCCGACAATCAGTTACTGATGTCTCCTTTCAGAGAACCGCATCCCTTTTGGAGAACCCTTATCCTGGTGTCGTGCCAATTATCAGGGAAGCGTATAGGCGACGATCACTCAAGCCAGATACAGTAGATATTATGGTGTCTTCCCTTTCAGTAAATTCCCTAAAACAATACAATGTGGCATTGAAAAAGTGGTGGCAATTTTCCATTGCAGAAAATATTGACTGTTATAACGCAACCGTTCCTCAAATTCTTGAATTTCTAACAATTCAATATAATAAGGGAGCAAGCTACTCTAGCTTGAACACTTACCGTTCTGCCCTCAGTATAATATTTGGCAAATGGTTCAGTGAGAATGACCAAGTGATAAGGTTTATGAAAGGAGTCTTTAAGCAAAGACCTGCTTTTCCGAGGTATCAATTTACGTGGGATCCTAAGTTAGTTCTTGATTTTGTAGGAAATCTATATCCAAACGATAGTTTTTCTTTAGATAGAATTTGTAAAAAGACAGCGTGTCTGCTTGCATTATCTTCAGGACAACCGGGTCCAGATCCTATCCCTTATTAAATTGTCTTGCATTACATTTAATCAAGACATTATTGAAATAATAATCTTTTATTATTATTTCAATAATTAAATAAATTTGATTAAAACTTCGGCACCTGGTCGGCTAATGCCACGTCTTATTATTCCTTTCTTCCCGATCAGGGAAGAGATTTGTCCTGCAAAGGCACTTACGTCATATATTGAGATTACGAAACAGTTCCGAATGAACTCTAATACTGACCGTTTATTCCTCACGACTAAAAAGCCGATACTTAACGCAAGTTCCTCAACCATCAGTCGATGAATCAAGGGGATAATGGAAGAAAGCGGCATAGATACTGACACCTTTTCTGCCCATAGCATTCGTCACGCTTCTACGTCGGCAGCCCACCGTAAAGACGTGTCTATCGAACTAATTAAGAGAACCGCATGTTGGACGGGCACCTCCCTTGTTTTCGCAAAATTTTACAATCGGTCTCTCTTGATGAATGATGGAGAAAGTGCATTTGCAGAAGCAGTATTTGATTGTAATAATTAATATTATAACAATAATTAAGATACGTAATTTGATAAAATAAAAGTTGATTGTCAAACGTATAACCAATGTTCTAATGTTATTTCGCAAACGCGCTAAACATCTACCTGGTGAACTTAAATGTCGAGGATGTAACGACGAAGTATAATTAAAGGTTAAACAAACTTACCTAAGTGAAGTTTGACCATAATTATATGAGTCGTTACATCCGAAGGCATTTAAGAACCCTCCCATAACCCATATCCCCCACATAAGTTTGCGAAATACCAGTAAACTCTAAAGAAATGACGTTTCGGCGCACGAGTCGGGACCGGGTGGGGGCGCGGGAGGAGGGTACTTGTACTTTTTTTTTTTAGCATTTTCAGCTCTGAAATTGTGCTTGATGCCTAGTACATAGAAGAGTGGACTACCTGGTGAACTTAAATGCCTTCGGATGTAACGACTCATATAATTATGGTCAAACTTCACTTAGGTAAGTTTGTTTAACCTTTAATAATTTAGTACAAGAGATACCTACCAGCAATAAAATCTTGAAAATAAAAAATTATACATGTAAAGTGCGTGTTTTTTTTTATTTTTAGTACAACACGTTGCTGGTAACTTGGGATGTCGTTGAATAGTTCGTTCAGAAATATTAGAGATTATTTTGAACAGTTTATCGATTCAGGGATCAGTTTGTGAAATATGAAGCTAACTTTTGTTGATTCGTGGGTCATGCCAGCTTTAGATAAAGTGAAAAAATATAATAATACTTCATGGTTATAAGGATGCATCTATGTGCTTAGTTGATGACGTCAAGTTTGCGTAACTCCGTATTATTTGTGGTATATAAATGTACCTATCCTAAATAAATAAAATTAAATGCCGGCAATCGACGTTTGACTTATCTTCATATTTTGACAATTACGACCAATTACACGTGGGGTTTATTTTTACTATTTGGCAACAATCTTAAGTGCATAATAATACTTGTTTTTTTCTACACCGTGTACGACATCAATTAGATTTACTTTAGTGCACAGGTTGAATTTGGTAGCCAAAATCAAAAGTAGTCCTACACTTTTACCGCCACCAAATTCAATCTCTGGCAATCATGCCAATCTAATAATGCTCTCTCAAAAAGTCTCGGGGCCGATAAAATGCATTAAAAGTAAGACACGCTTTGCACCTCTTGGATGTGATTAAAGGAAATTGAATAAAACTAAAGGAAATTGCTTGTTTTTTGGAACAACATATGTTTTTAGCGTGTAGCGCGTCTTGTTACCAAACCAAGTTTCTTAGCGCTCAATAGTTCATAGCAAAAACGAAATTCACAAATTTGTCATGTCTGTATGACCATATCACACACACAGCATCATCTCTTGCATTTAAGTTCGATCGTTGTGAAACCTTATAAGCAGATATTAGAACAACAATAATAACCCACACAAATAGTTTAAAAATTTTATTGATTGATATCACCACATAAACTTTTACGCCTAGCGGGATTTGAACCTGTGACCTTTGGTTTCAAACTAATCGGCATTCTATGATTTATGAGTAGGAATTAATAGAAACTGAATTATAAATTCAATGAAAACGTTCAACCAAAAAGCGCAAAAAGGATATCAGAGGAAGTCACAATAATTAAATAAACCATCTTTATTAAAACAAAATATACATTCAGTACATTCTTTATGAAAGCTAAATGGAGAATAAATTACATCACAAAGTATGTTGAAATAAGTTATCATGATCAATGATTCCATGTACAAATACTTCTACAAAATAATACTTCCAATTCACTATAACAAAGCCTCACCCTCCATGCCACTAAATCCTGTTAATTGGTGAAAAAAAATATATGAATTATTAGACTTTTCCTAAAGTTAATGAAATTCGCATTTTTTTTGTGTTACACATTACAAAACCTTCGTTTTCTACACAGGGTGATGGAGATTGCTTAAATATTCTTCTAAGTCACATCTGCTTATAGTTATTTGTTGATTTTATTAATAACTTCTACTAGTGAAGTACTTCTATGTAACAGATTTCTTTCAAAATTATTTAATAACATTACATTTTTGAATTAGGCTACTAATATTATGCCATTTTTAGTCTTTTGATTTTCGGCAACAGAATTATCTTCTGGTCTCTAAAATACATCACCCTATCCTATGAATCAGAATATATTTTATACAAATTTAGGTTCAATTAACCAGGTTACCATGGTAACCTTCCTTAAACCTATGTAGTATAGCTTAAGTACATATATTTTAAACATAACCATTTTAATTCTGTGCCGATTGCTTTTGTAAACCCGCCGGGTCCATTATGGGCGGTTGCTTCTGTACCATACCAGACAGAAGAGTCTTAATCTGAGCAATTGCACGTCCCGGATTGAGCCCTTTAGGACATGTACGGGTGCAATTCATGATTGTATGACAACGATACACAGAATATGTGTCTTTCAGTTTCGATAATCGTTTTTCGGTAGCATCGTCTCGTGAGTCAATAATCCATCTATAGGCTTGCATAAGGACAGCAGGGCCTAGATACTTGTCTCCATTCCACCAGTATGATGGACAGCTAGTAGAACAGCAGGCACATAGCACACATTCATATAGACCATCAAGTCGCTCCCTGTCGACTACATCTTGCAATAGCTGAGTCTCCTGCCCCTTTACAGCTTCCTTTTCTCGCTGCAGCCAAGGTTCAATAGACTGGTACTGACGGTAGAAGTTGCCCAGGTCTGGTACGAGGTCCTTAACTACATACATGTGAGGTAATGGGTAGATTTTGGAAGGTTTCGATAGATTTTGGTCTATATGACTAATGCAGGCCAGAGTGTTCACACCGTCGATGTTCATAGCACACGAGCCACAGACACCTTCGCGGCACGACCTTCTGAAGGTAAGCGTTGGGTCCATTTCATTTTTGATCTTCAACAACGCGTCTAAGACCATAGGTGCACAGTCGTCCAAGTCTACTTGAAAGTTTTGGGTGAAAGGCTTCTTTTCTGGCTCGTCTGGGTTCCACCGATATATGGCGAAGGTCTTCACTCTCTTCCCCAGGGCTTGAGACGTAGAGAAAGTACGAAGTTGCCCGAAGGCACCAGAAGTCAACCTCAGCAAAGGCATTATGTAATGTTTTTATTTACTCCACACTCAGTATTACACTCAACACAGGAGGTGAACACTAAGTAAGGAGTGCCGCGAGTTGCTAAGTAATGGAGAAGCGTGTGTAGATTCACTAAAAATATAAATAAATCGTTATAAACCGAATTGCTTGCGCAGGCAAGCCAAAGCAAGAAATTAGGAAATTGTTTTTTGACAGCTGACAGTGACAGAACGATGTGGTCTGATTCATGAATATGAGTGAAGTGTGTACTGTGAGAAAAAGTGAATAAAAATTGTCTGTAAATTGTAAAAGTTGTAGCATTCACCAGTCTGTAAACAGTGCGACGTCTTGCTTGCATTAATACGAGATAAGGCTCATAATAACCCGCCCTGTCAACAAAACATCAAACGATTGTTAGTAGTGTGAACAAAGACCTATAATCATAAGCTCAATGAGTGTGAACGCTCTTTGCCCTAAGAGCATTCGGACCACAAGAAACAAGCTTTTTAATTACACTGGCATTTGATTTCTTGTCACATTATAAGTTTTTACGGAGTTATACGCGCACTCGACTCGAACCGTTTTCAGTAAACTATTCAAATTATGTGATTTAGGTACAGCCGAAAATATATATATATATATTTTCTGGTATAATGTACTTCGTCCTCCGTCCGTTTTTGAACGTAGAATTTTTGACATTAGCGCATGGCGCGCGGGAACTTTGTTGACAGAAGTGTCATTTTATAGGGGTCTACTCTACACAAAGTGTAGGTAAACTTAGTTGTGTTTATGAAAATGAAGAATGTTTCTTCTCTAAAATCTATTAAGGATGAATCGCCGAAGACTCCTGGTGGCATCAGTAAATCTTTATTGACTCCGTGTCGCCGCATCGGCCTGTCCCGTATTAGGAGAAACGTTGGACCTTCTCCCTTTATTTCGCCCTTGTCTGCCAGCAGTTCTAATAATGTGGAGGTAAAAAAAGAGACGAGGAAGAGAAAGGAGCGCGTTTCTCAAGATGACATTAAAGAAGAAGAAGAGGAGCGCAGAACTCCTGTTGAAAGCGACGGTATTGCAAATGAAAATAACTATGCTATTTCAGTATCTCCGAGTAAAAAGGAAGAAATAATCGGAACACCGACTCGTCATATACAGTTACCACGTAAAAAGAAATCAAAAACATTAATATCAACCATAAAGAGCTGTAAGGAAAACACTACAGAATCACAAGAGAAAATAGTATTACCAGACAAGCAAAGTATTGAAGAAGTAGCAAGAAATAAAAAAGACATTGTTGACGACCAGCAAGTCGTAAAACTTAGCCCTCCCGAAGTCTCAAAAGTGGCAACACTAGTGCGGGGAAATTCTAATAGTAAAAGTTACATTTCAGCTATGAATTGTGAACCTAAAAATGCAGAATCTAAATGTGACACCAATACAACTGATTTTGAGTTGAAAGAGAACAAGTCCATTTCAACAATAAGTACTCCTGTAATGAGAAAATATCAAGAGAAAAATAAAACACTAGGTGATACAACATCTAAGCCAATAAGCCCTAATGATCTTACTAAGGAATGTATTGTAGTTCTACAGAAAAAGATATTTAAAACTTACAATAAAACTGAAGACTCGATAGATAAAAACATGACTAATGCCGATACTAAGACATCTCAAATTATATTTGACTCTGATATTGATGACGTACCTTTGAGTCATTTAAATAAAAAGGAGAATGTCCCTGAGACAAATGTAATCTTAATAGATGACGATGATTTTACAGAAACTACAAAGGTGAAGGTTAAGAAACTGGAAGATAAAAATACATCTACAGGTGGCTTGAAAACTTGCACTAAAAAGAAAAATAGTCATCAGAAGCCTAAAAACAACAAAACACAAATCCACATAGAATCCCAATCATCATCACAAAGTTCGAACTCCTATGACGATGATGATGATTTTGACTTTGAGAATAAAAAGACCATACTTATACGTAAAACTTATGACAAAATCACCAAACCTTTAAAGGCTAAGTCTACTGGTTCTATTACTCAAAAAGATATTGATGAGCTAAAATCTCGAATAGAGATGAAAAAGAAACTTCTGTTAGCTAAAACCGTTACTAACGAAGACACAGAGGAGTTGAGAGGATTAATTAAGAAATGGCAGAGAGGATGCCAAGATGCTCTTATGGAATTGATGGAATTAATGAAAGTCAAATTTCCAGATAAACAGAATATGGATTACTCAGAAATGCTCCAAACATTGAGAATCCCTGCGTGCTTGGTTGGTTACGATTCTGACAATGATTGTTTCAACACACCAGATGATGCTAGCGTAATTCTTTCAAAGTTTAATAATTGTTAATTCTCTTTAAATACTAAATAAATTGTTGATGTTTTTAAGTTTTTTTTATGTGACATGGTGATTTGTAACATCTCACGGAATACTGAACAGTACATAAAGAGGATTCACTCCCTAATAAAAACACATTTTAGGTATAAAATATACCTACAAAATAGAGATTTATATGTTACTGTGAGCCGTATTGAATCTTATTGTTAATGGGGCTTATCAATGTAGCTTTGTAGTGTTTCAGCTATACAATGTATGATGATATGATTGATGACGACCTGTTTGGTGTAGTGGTTAGAAATTCTGCTGCTATACCAAAAGGTCGCGGGTTCGAATCCCGCTAGGGGCATATTGTATAATAAATACAGACATGTGTTCCCGAGTTATGGATGTTTTTCATTTATGTGTATTTATTTACAAAAAAAAAGTATTTGTGTAGTTTATCAACCATCTGGTATCTATAGTACAAGCCTAGTTGCTTAGTGTGGAACTAGATGGCGCTGTGTGTACGTGCAAAAGATATTTATATTTATATTATATTATATGATTACAATATATAACTGTGATAATAACTATAGTTAAGTATAGAAAATAATAAACTGTCAGACCCTCTCCTAATGTAAGATAATATTGCCACAAACGGGGCGTCACAAATATTTATTTAACACCTAGTTTTACTCGTAAGCATGTACTACTATATTTGTGATACTGCAATAAACTTTAGTAACTTATTAGTAATCTGTGACTGAATACTGAATGGGACAAGTATAGGGCATGGGGAATTAAAGTAAAGTCACCTGTTGGTTGGCACAGTTGGCTCCATAATAAAATTAATCATGCTAGGCTATTTTACATGCTTAATGGCATGCTGGTTTTTAAAGCTATATTTTCCACACGTCTTTAAAATGATAGTCTCAATAAGAGGGTACTATTATATCATAGATTGATACCAGAGCAGCAGAAGCTGATGTGCCTATATCCAAGGTGGTGTATTGGTAAAGAAAAGGAGAAAGTCACAATTCTGGATTAATAGTCCATGATTTCAGACTTTGTTCTCCTTAAACCACTTGTCAAGTCTATTTTTAAAACTGTTATAGAGAACTGCAGTTGATATAGCTTGAATAGGCATCCCACTATGTAAAATAGCCCTGTATAACTATGACGTCAACTGTACCTTACTTTGAGCTACAACAAGTCTAGAATTACATAATATTTATTGGGTTTAGTCGCAGTTTACAGTGTATTTTAAAAGCCAAGACTATTTTATTTATAATACATTAAAATCTATGTGACCGAATAGGACGTTCTGGATCAAACAGTTTTGGATCTTTCAAAAATGCTTTATCTTTGTAATAATATGGCATGAAAGCACAGTTCTGTGCTTTCGTTATCTCACTTTCCACTAAAGCCTGTTTGGAACTGCACAGGCCTGTGATATGTCGTCCGTATATCCTTCCTGTGTAAGGACTTTGAAACTGTGAGAGAAGCCTGTAGTTCTTGTAGTCTGGGGTTATATTTAGTTTGCAGAGAATGCAGAGACGCGTTTCCTTTTTATAAGGATTTTCTATATTGATTGGGGCGTCATCATCCGCAGCTTTTGTTACTGTCGAGCAGAGTCTTGGTGATAGTACACGATGCGAATTGTAAACTGAAAAAGAAATAATAAATATAATCACAAGAGGATATTCGTGAAATGTTGTGTAGGTACGTTTTTCCGTTACTGGCAGAATTATCAGGCCTGTGGTACTGTCTGTACTGCACTTTAATGTTTTTATTTGTGCTATTTCCGTAGTGTTTATTGTTTGTGTTCTTCTATTTTGGTTGTATGTTCAGTGAATAAATGTTCTATCTATTTATCTAAAGTATAAAACACAAGTACTTACATATTTGACGGGATAGGATTGTTTTTAATAAGGCCATGCTGTAATTTCTCGCAAATAAAATGTTCACGGACCTAAAACAATATATGAATCAAGATAAAATTTATTCAGTGAAGTCAGAACCACTTAATCCTCACACCAATTCAAAGTTATAGGTTATAATCAGTCAGTGACAGTGACAAGCTGGAGTTTTTTTAGGATGCAAAAAGAAAACAAGCCATAACAGCCTAGTATTATTTACAAAAAACGCTAAATAATGTTGATCAGATTTTATCACGTGTATCGTCTAATAATTGCCTAAAAACTGTCTAGTTTATTTCAACCTTTATAAATTTTATTTATACATTTTAATAAAATGTAGTAGGTACCTACCTACTTACGTACTTCAGAGTTTAACAGTTTAAACACTTCGTCTTGTCGCGTCTCAGGATCAGCTGCAGCTCTGCGAATTGCGGATAAATGATAAATTGGCGCGCTGCTAACTCTGTCCCATATCAACATGTAGGTAAATAAGGAGACTGGACAGAGATGCAAATAGTAGAGCGCAGTATGGAGGATAGGTTCCATCCCTGGAAGAACTCATTGTGATTACTAGATCCAGAGTTTTGACATAATTTACGGCAAAATGAAGTACTATATAACCAGTCTATTGGCCGATCAATAGGTACCTAATGTTCATACTTGTATCACAAACCATGTTTTTTTATAAAGGGGTTTTGTATCATCAGATAACCTGGTGGAAAGTGGTACCCTATCCCAATAAATGCCATTTCTCCCTAGATTAAAAAATCTTAAATTTAAGGGAGGAGCAGTTCGCATGAAACTGATATCTATTTGTATTAAACACCGCTGTAATTGCATGCCTACCTAGGCATCCTATCTGTAGTCTATCAGGCAGCAGCTTCATTGGTGCCAGGCTCGGTCTGTGGTCACGAGTGTGTAAAGATAGTTCCGCCTAACCACTTCTGAGCTTAATTTTATCAGAATAGGTAATTATTTTCGAAAAGTGCAGGCGGTACATCAGTTTAAAGTTAGCGTTAATGTATACATGCCTATTCTTTGGTTAATGTACCAAAGCCCCATGTACTTACTTAGTAATTTTGTAATCCGATAATCTGTAAACCAACAACTTTATTCAATTGTTTTTGACGCTCAAAATCTTGGGTGTTCAATCTTTAAGGTAGCTAATTTAATTATAAACGATTTGAAAATTATGCCACAAGAATTTGCGACTAGTTTGTCAAATTCTGTGACCTCATTCAATTAATTACGAGCCTATTCGACCTCATTTTACAAATCCAAAGGCCATTTGCCTACAATTTACGCCGCGTGAACGTGTGGCGACTCAAATGAAGCGCGCATCGCTAAACAATTTAGTCGCAGGTCACAGCATTAGCGTAATGGAGGATGGCAAATTCGATCCATCAGTGCAAATCATGCTAATTGCTAACAATGCAATTCGCTTACCTACTGCTAGGCATTTACCTACGTACGGCCACAAATTGCGAAAACGGACAAGACAACTATTGCGACATGTCGAACCAACACGAATATGGTTGGTTAACACGTCTATTACTCCGCCATTTTGAAATGAACACCTCGCAACGCGGAAACGCCGTCGTTGGACAACGTTTTCCAACGTTCGGTTAGTCACTTCGAGTTTCTCGGGGCACTGTAAACAAGAAATCGACTCAAAAGTCAGAAAACTTTAACACAACCGGCATAGCCACAGTCCGTTACGTACGTGGCGATCCGTAGTCCGTGCCTTTTTATAAACATACATCCTAAAATAAACGAAGTAAATAAACGAATATTACAACAGAAAAATTGTAGAAAGTGTTTTGTGTTGAGGCGCGAAAATACGCGCCAAAAGTGGCAGTGACTTTTTCTTTTTTTTTTCGATTCGTGGGTGTGTGTGTCTGTGACTTTTTCCTGACTTCTTTACTTTTGGATATTTTTGACGTTCGGTAAGTAAGTTACACCACAGTGCTTAAAATTTTAGATGCCTAAGTTAATTAAAATATGAATACGGTTTTGAGCCACTTACCAGACAGTTTATTATGCAAGTTTCCGCATAATAAAATTTATATAAGCGGCCAGCAACATTGTGAAATATAGGGAAAAGGCGGCTGAATTTTGAAAGTACAGTCCATCTGGTAGGAAAGTAAAAGTTAGACGTTGTAGTGACAAAAATGCCATCGGGTTTACGTAGTTAAATGTTAACGTACGGCTATGAAATCAAGGTTGTAAGGAGAAAGTGACCTAGCTATGAAAGAGGGACTGAGAGATGCTGTTCTTTAAGTTCTTTAGCAGGCGTATACAATGTGTGCAGTATTAGTTTCGAATAGGGTTTTCAAATATAAATAGGTATTTTATAATGGCACTTTGTTATTGATGGATATTAGGTTTCTCTTCACAATTTACTTTTGTCACATAAGCTATTACAAATCTAAGTGTATCCTAATGATTATCTCAAATCTAAGCTGTGGTTTGAATTATCATTCTTTATATATATAACTGTATATATTCTGTGCCTACATTGTTCTGTTAATCGTGAGTCATAGAAATTACTATATTGAAGATGTTATAAGGAATCATTTACAGTAATCATTGGATCTACAGTTTTTGTGAACGTAGAAAAAGTTGTAACGTCATATAATAGGTATATATACTTATATACTTACCTAGTATATTGGTTATCTTATCTATCATCTTTTATTTTATTTTACAGAGAAATCACAGCAGGTACCTATTTATTTGTAAAATATTTTATTAGTAGATAATTACATTTCAAATAATAAATAAAATAATACGTGACCTATTGTTTGTACTCTGTTATTGTAATATTTTGGTCCAATAAAGAATATAATAATAATTTAAGCTAACAAAGTCTGTAATATGGATGGTCCATGACTCATGGCGGTCATGACTCCCTCGGCCTAAATCTTTGTGATAACACTCTCAAGACATAATAAGCACGCTTATTTCGTTTTAGCGTCGGTGGCTCGGTGGGGCGACACAGTCTCCCAATTTGGGAGGTCCAGGTTCGATCCCCAGGCAGGCCATGTACCAATGAGTTTTTAAATTTAATTTAATTATGTATGTATATTTATCCGACTGCTTTTAACAACGGCGAAGGAAAACATCGTGAGAAAACCTACATGCCTGAGAAATAAAAAAATAATAAATCGAAGGCATGTGAAGTCCCCAATCCGTATTATATGAGGGAAGGTCTATCCCCGCAGTGGGAGTTTATGGACTGTTGTTGATGATGATTTCGTTTTAAAGGTAGATAAGCTTTAGCTGTTAGCTTTTGGGATATTTATGGGCCGATGATGATGAAGCTTTAGATTTATTGTAAAACAGTAAGTTCTAGAAGCCCACTCGGCTTGGCAAGGGTGCAATAATTTCTTTCCATAAAAGTAATATGTAAGTATTAGTAGCCGTTGCTCACGGCTTCGTTCACAATGAACATTTAATCAAAATCGGTACAGCAAAAATGTTTGCTTATATTAAATCCATGTTCTAATCTCTATTAACTAAATTTCATCCAAATCCGTCCAGTTTAGGCGTGAAAAGGTAACAAACATACATACAACTTTTGCATTTGATATTACTAGTTGAATTGGATCAAAATCAAAATCAAAAAAGATATATTTATTTCGTAGGATAAAAATTATCACTTGAAAATGTCACATTTTTTATCTTATTATTAAAGTTTTTGACATTATTGCTCATTCGCCAGAGGAGAACGAGCAAGAAACTAAAGGATAGGTATCTACATAAAATCCCTTCCTGAAGAAAATATCTAAATGATGGTAAAATTACTTTGTACTCTGTCCTCTTAGAGGGCACCTCGAGTATGTGACGTCTCTCTTTCTCCTGACTCGAAAGCTGATATCGCCCAGTATTAGGCCCGTATTAATACCATTCTCAAGATTGAGAACAGTCTTGTGACCTGTGACATCATGTTTATCACAATTTTTCCTAAATGATGCTATATTTTTTTTGACATTCATTAGATTTTCAAAAAGCAATTTTCCCCTGAAAAGGTTGCTGGTTTTTATATTACAGAAAAGGTTTTTGTATTTTATTATTAATTGTGAAATAGCCTGGAATGCGAACGACCTGGTTATATCCAAGGATGATTATCATCTAACTAAAATAGTCTGATAGCTTATAATATGTTTTCTCAATATGTTTCCGTTTTGTAGTATCTGTAGAACGTCCCAGTTTACACCCACATGCCATACAAAATGAAAAAAAATGTCGTCCGCAACTTGTGGCCGCTACTAGTGGCCCTGCGACAGCTGTAAGGCCCGTATTAATAACCCATTCTCAAGATTGAGAACAGTCTTGTGACCGGTCTCAAGTAAACGTGTTAATTAATAAACCTAACTTGAGACCTGAAACGCACGTGCATACTCAAGCAGTACTCACTTGAGACGTGCGCCGAGTTTCACGTATTATTAAACGTAACTCAAGACTGTCATTCATTCGCCGCTGAGGCGAATTCTTGAGAAGTGATCTTAGCTGAGTAGACCTCAAGATTGGTTTATAAATTAGCACGTAGCTTGAGATAGCGTCAACTGCTTAAGATGTATCTCGGGTGATTGTATTGAGATTGGTTTATTAATACCGACCTTTATCACTTTCTACGACAACCACAGGAAGATTGGATAGAAGAGAATAGAAGATTTTTGAGATTATATTGACGATCGATTGGTGTAGTGGTTAGTGATATTGTCTGCGAAACCAACGGTTGCGGGTTCGAAGACCACGAGGGGTATGTTTGTGTGATGAGTACGAACATTTATTTTTACGTGCCGGAAAACACGACACCGGAACACATACAGAGTGGAATATAATGTTCGTACAAACCGTCTTGGTAAAAGGTAATAAACGAACAGTAGAGGTATTCAAGGAGGTAAACTATTCAAAAGTATGCATACATGAAAGCGTACAAATAATATTCCAGAACTCGAGGTTCATGTTTGTCTGTATGTACATACATATTGGGTCTTGGAATTGGACGAATTTGGAATTGGAGTTTTTTTTCTTCGTTAATAATTCTATAGCTATATCCAAATTTGTTTTTTTTTTTTGGAAAACGGAATATTATTTCAAGGTTTCGCATGAAATATTTTTTAATTTCTGGGCTAAATCGCATAATAAAAAAAATTTGAACCGAGCTCTTTTCATTTGTTGTTGTTCTTTTTGTATGAAGAATTTCATTAAGACTGTTTTCTCCATAGAAACATTTTTAAAATTTTTTGGGAACAGCAAATACAAATTTAGCTAAACTTTGTGTGTATTATCGGATAATATTAAGTTAAATATAGGCAGTGTTAGTTTTTAAAAGTAACCGCTTTATAAAAGTTTCTGCGAATCTAAGAAATAATATGGGAAGCTCATGAAAAGTTCAAGTTTTTTTTATTATGTGATTTAGCTCAGACATTAAAAAATATTTCATGTGAAACCTTGAAATTATATTATATTTTACAAATAAAAAACAAATTTGGAAATAGCTATAGAATCGTAGGAGTTGGTACATATGATTAACGAAGAAAAAAATCTCCAACTTCATATATTGGACACTTACACCAATCATCTAGTCCCAAACTACTATGGATACCATATAAAGGGTACACATACATAAATATTTATATAAACATCCATGACTCGGTAATAAATGTTCGTATTCATCACACAAACATTTACACCTTGATGGAACCTGCAACCGTTGGTTTCGCAGACAGGATCACTATCCACTACACCAATCGATGGTCAATATCCCAAACATTAGCGTTTGGGTAGCACAACATCCACGGTACATGTTCGAAATATATAACTGCTCAGCTGCTAGCGTTTTGGGTACCTTGCCTCGCGGTTCCAACTTTTTACGTTCTAGTTTATATTTATATTCCATTTATAATTAAATTACATATTAAATAAACATTCTTGACTTTGGTAAATGAGTTTTACTGGAACAGATTTATATTCCTATGCCTGAAGGGAATAATGGATTAAAAAAATTGGTATCAAGCAGTAACCCGTTGCGCAGAAGAAGCTACTTAGGCCCGTATTAACAAATGGTTCTTGAGATTGAGATCGCGTCTCAGTCTCAAGACGATTTTTTTCTGATGCTGTTTTAATATGCAACAGATTCTCAAGCGTCAACTTGAGGCCACGTCAATCTTGAGAACGGTTTATTAATACGGGCCTTATATACCGTCTTTTAAAAGCCGACCACTCAGAGCAATAAAGGAGAACACATAGGCCGAATGGTTCTATCTCTGTTAGAATGTAGATTATGAAATATTTACCAACTATAATTTGTGTTAGACAAACTCATAATGATGTCTCCATAACAGGTATATACTTATTCATTAGGTATCTGTTACTTATGTAATATATAACGCAATGAATACGCTTCTACGGCGGACCATAGCGGCTTACGACTGGATCCAAAGTCGAATTACTAAGAAATTAGCTGAATGACTTTGACGACCTGTTTGATGTGGTTTAAGACATAGCCGATGTGTAGAGGTCGTTGGAACAAATCCCTCTAGGGACATGTACAACCGAGTTAAGGATCTAGCATTTTTATACATTTACAAAAAAAAAAATCAACCATGTAACCATAATTCAAGCCTGTTCGCTTAGTTTGGAACTATGTAGTTGGCGCCGTATGTCAAAAATATTTATATCTGGGGGCACGGCAGTGCCCCCGCCAAGTCGAGCGCGAAGCAAACACTGCCGTACCATCCTTTACTGGAACCATTTCGCCGCATTTTCAGGCCCCTATTTTAGAACCTCTGGATAAGACTAGAACGCAGAAATTTTCGTCATCCAGTAAGCTATAATCACATACTTAAAATCCAAAATTTCAAGTCTGTAGGTCATTTAGTTCCGAAGTTAAGCGAAAGCAAAATTTCGCATTTATGACACTCACTCACTCACTCACTCACTCATGATCATCAAAATAGAACTAGTACTTCCCATAAACTTAGAGAGCTGAAATTTGGTACAGAGTTATGGTTCAATGGCCACATAAAGGGAAAACTATAAAAACTAGGATAATCGAAGATCTGGAGTACCTGGTGACCCTGATTAGGAAACACAAGAGCCCAACCAAACTATTAGAGATCGACATATACCGCCTTTACAAAAAATATTCAACTTGGTGGGCCGCTTCATTTGATGTCAAAAATCGAAGGTCTGAAGTATCTGATGAAGAACCCTCAGCTGGTCTCAGCTGTATTAGAGATATGGTAATGCCCCCTTCTACTATTGGTACATAGAAAAATCGACTGTCATTGCAAAAATCCAGCGTAGTGGGACACATCTTCTAATTTAATCTAGCCTATAGCATCCCACTGCTGGGCGCATGCTTCCCCTTCTGCTTATAATACGCATATAAATAAAATTAAAGGAAAACTCAGGATAAAACTACACTGGCTTTTATACTTATACTTACAAGTTTACAAGAAGAAATAGTCGAACGATTAACTTTATATCTGACGAAGAACCCTCAGCTGGTCCCAGCTGTATTAGAGATATGGTAATGCCCCCTTCTACTATTGGTACATAAAAAAATCGACTGTCCAGCGTAGTGGGACACATCTTCTAATTTAATCTAGCCTATAGCGTCCCACTGCTGGGCGAATGCCTCCCCTTCTGCTTTTAATACGAATATAAATAAAATTAAAGGAAAACTCTGGATAAGACTAGACTGGCTTTTATACTTATACTTACTTATACTTATTACAAGTTTACAAGAAGAAATAGTCAAACGATTAATTTTATTCTACTCGAACATTACACAAATTAAATAAACAAACGAAAATTTGGTCAAAATATAATGCATTGGCTAAGAGTGGCGGTGCGGATACCCGCACGCGTCGCTGGATGGCGTTGACTGTATTTTAAAACGCGCTTACGTTTTGTTTTTCCGATAACCTTATATGGCAAAGTGGCAACCGGCCACGTTACAGTCGTTTACGACATTCATCTATTGCGCTTGAAAATGTTTGCTAGGGATTAGGAGGGATTATTTGCATTTCGTTGATTTCGCTGATTATTTCGTGAGGTTTGCTAAGGTTAATTGGCAGGTTATTATTATATTAATTCAAAGATTTAAACAGGTTAGGAATTATATGGTTAGTGACGGATTACTGATTATTACTTAATTATCAGAATTAAAAGAAGTTTCAATTGAATACTTTATTTAATTGTTAATTATTTAGTACCTACTTTTAGTTTTCTAGGTTTAATTTACAGTTAAGCAGTACTTCGAATCGCGTTCGTGTTTATAAGTACTTTTCTAGTATTCTAGTTTAGTTTATTTAGTTAGATATTACTTCGTTACGTTTAAAAATATCATTAATTTAGCTGTATTTCAGTACTAGGTAGGTAGTACCTTTGGTAGAAAGTTCATTGATAATTAATTATATTGACACTTGTCTAATAATTAAGAGTTAACGTTTTGCTTATAGTTTGTATAGATTGAGTAGGCAGAGTAATATTTTCTTTAAGTTTTTTTTATTAGGACAAAAGAATTCTTAAAGATATAAGTAGGTTTTAGTCTAAATATTATCGGTATTTCTGATTTGTTGTCCATATACTAAAGGTCGTTGAGTTTAATTGTGTTTGATTTCGCAAGATAATAATTATCGTAAAAAATGTCGATAATATTAAAAGACGACGATGAACTTAGTGGCTACCAAGTAGTTGGTATGCCCAAAGACGGGTCTTGTCTCTTCCATTCAATAACTTTCTTGGTGTATGGTAGAACTGACTCAACTTGCAGTATCAAGTATATTTGTAGAAACGTGGGCATATATATAATATGCCCACGTTTCTACAAAAAGAAGTGAAATCCCACCAAAAACATTCTGTAAAAAACTAGCCAAGTCTCGATGGAGTTGCTTGATTATCTCTAAAAAGTAATGAAATCTATACAAAGTCGTGCCAAGTGTAAGGTTCCTTACTGCGATTTCTTTATTATTATAGTTAATGTTGTGTGACTTGGCCGTTGAAGGGTACACAGGGGTACAAAACCAGGTGCTCCATGACACCATTGCACCAATCTGTCGCCAGAACCGCTACGCATTGACGATGGAAAATTGCCACTTGGAAAACGTTGATTCAATAACCAGTCAATTGTAGGCTTGATAAAGCCACTAACGTATAAAGAATGTTATGTAAACGCCACACAGATTATTCGCTAATAGTTTGCCGTTGAACATTCTTAATAACATAATTAATAACATTAATAGCGGTTCTGGCGACAGATTGGTGCAATGGTGTCATGGAGCACCTGGTTTTGTACCCCTGTGTACCCTTCAACGGCCAAGTCACACAACATTAACTATAATAATAAAGAAATCGCAGTAAGGAACCTTACACTTGGCACGACTTTGTATAGATTTCATTACTTTTTAGAGATAATCAAGCAACTCCATCGAGACTTGGCTAGTTTTTTACAGAATGTTTTTGGTGGGATTTATATTACATATTCATCTACTTGAACTAAGTATACAAATTAAATCTATGTCAATGAAAACCTATATAGCAAATGACACAAGATTAAATCTAAATAAAATACTGATTATATTATTAAAAATGTTTATATAAAAAAATGTCCCAGATTTTGCACGGCCGGAAGGGTCCCGAGATATATAACAGCGCCATCTCTTAGAATTCTCGAGAACTGATAGGACTGCTGAGAATAAATCGCTGAATTTTTTTTAGTCTGTGCTCGCAATCAATAAATCGGTCACATAAAAGTGCAATAAATATTACAATATTGATTAAAAATATGAGTTTTACAAGTAATGTTTGTTATACTCCAAAGCGGATGCTTTTGGTCACTTTTCTGTGGTTAGTGATGCATTTTTTTTAAACATAAATCAGCATTTGATACGACAGTTCGCGAACGAAGTCGGTGTGTTGGTTCCAAATTCCCATTTTGACATCAATGAAGTGATGTCATTTTGATTGAACTACCCGTCCATATCGTCGTTAATCTGTTACTGTGTTCACTAAAGTTCCTACCTGAACAGAGAGGCTTTAATTAGTTCCTATTAATTGTTAGTTAATCTTAGTAATTGTTTGTCTTGAGAAACATGATTAATGTTTTAACATTTGACACTTTAGAGCAGTTTATAGTTTGTGTTGCAATATTATTGAAATAAACTAAGTTGATTTTCAAGAATAAGTGTTTTATTTACTTATTTCTTCTAAGTACACGCAGTCGTATGTGACAAGACACCCTATTAAAATCAAAAACAAAGTCTTACGAAGTGGCGTATCCGTTTCAAATATTTTTAACAAAATAAATGATCAAATTTATAATACAGTCTCCATGTCAGCAGAAAGGTCTTGCCTAGAAGATTATAATTATATATTTTTTATCAATTTAAGTGCTAAAATGAGCGCTCTGTCGCTGAAAGTGTTCGACATTAAACCGCAAAAGGCTTGCCCTGAATAATTAGCTCAGTGTCAGTTAGGTCACTTCGTCAGATTAACGACGATATGCACTAATATACCGGCGAGTTTTTTTACCATAAGGTAAATAATAGGCCATATTAGTTAAGTGAAATAGACGTTATTGGCGTAGGCAGTTTCATTTCTTTTTTTCAAACCATCTTCGAATAAAGCGTTGTGTTATTTGACGGACGCGTTTGTAGCCTATTCCACATAATTACATCATTAAATTAAATGAATAAAAATATGAGTTCCAAACAAATTTCGCATGCTAGGAACCATAAGAATCCCGCCAGTCGCATATCAATCCAAAGAGTAGAATATATCAATCTCTGATCGGCGTGGGGCAAAGCGATGATTTTCAAAAAAAAAAAAAAACGCTTTTTGGCGGGAACTCGGCGAGTGAAGTAGCATTTTTCTTTATAATTCTTATAATTTGTGCATTCTGACTTTTGAAGCTTAATAATGGCAGAATATTGTGCAGCAAACGTTAGTGATGGTGTACAAGTGAAGGGAAGTGTAAATTAAAGTGCGTAACGGAGCTTTCGGGTTCCCACAAGAAGCCGCCAAAATCTTTTGTAAAGCATTCTGCCACTTTACTGAAGAATGACTTGACCGTGACTAGACTCTGTATACGCCAAGTATACGACGAATTACTTGTTTTGACTGAGACTGACTTACAAACTGAAGAAATAAGATAAATAAGACATGGCTGTTATGGGCTAGATCCCTTTGCTTTCTCCTAGAGGAGAAAATAAAACTAAAAAAAAAAAAAAAAAAACTACCAAGTTAACTTCTATTTCACTTACCTAATATGCCCTATTTTTTCCTTACATTAGGAAAACTCACCGGTATGTAGGTATATTTTACACTATCGTTATATGTAAGTTTATGTTCATATCTAACATATGTATGTCTACATCTATATTTATATTTAGTATTTATTATCTTTTAAATCATTCTTTTTTGTATCTTCTTTTCTCTACCCAAAGGTTGCCTGGTAGAAATTGCTTAATAGCGATAGGACCGCCTGGTTGTACAATTTTGGAGCTATATTTATCAAGTGTATTCTTAAATTTTTGTACAATAAAGTGTATAATCAAATCAAATCGTTCCATCGTAGACCTTATCTCGACATTAGTCCAGATTAAGGTCAAGAGCGATCCCATTCTAATTAAAAAAAAATTAAAAAAAAGTAAAAATTATTTCATAGGATAAAAATTATCACTTGAAAACATCACATATTTTATATTATTATTAAAGTTTTTGACATTGCTCATTCACAAAGCTGAAAGAGAAGAACGAGCAAGAAACTCATGGGTTGCTCTTTTAAATAAGTTTGGGTTACAATTATATATTATATTGTATAATTAGACTGAATATCGCCGAGCGGTCTATGTCCATGCTTGCTTTTCATCCAGATAGTCAGAAATGTTATAATAGCCTTTGGTAAATAATGTCTGTTTTATGACGGTTTTGAATTTATTTAAAGGTAAATTCTGAATGTCCACTGGAACCTTATTATAAAAGCGTATATACATTGCCCCTTAAATGACTTAGTGACTTTGTGTAAACGGCTGACATGAACAGCAAGTTTATTTTTACATCTGATATGTTGATTGATTGATACTGACTCTATTATTTTGTCCCGTCCATTTGCAATAAAATAGCCTGTCTCTCAAATAACCCAGGGAGCCCTCTTCCACCATCGGTTTAATCTCCATGCTATATAAAAAGAAAACTTCACAAGTTCATTTATACAATGTGCATGGGTCATGGATGGGTCATGCCCTCACACTCCGTTTAAGGTTGAGACATTAACTGTATAAGGAAGTGAGTCTACCGAATCAGCGAGATTGTTAATGCGGTTCCCCTTCGAATTGTAATTATAATATTGCCTTGGCGAAGGTGAGTGCGTCTCAAAATGTCAGTTCAATATCACCGATAGCCATAAAAACCCATTGTTGGAGGTAAGCCTCTCATGGGTTGATTTTACCTAATAACCAGCATCTTTGTTGATTTACTTTCATAACAGGGTTACCAACTTCTCAAAATAAATGTTCTATCCATATACCCAAAGGTTGCCTGGACGAGATTGCTGTTAGTGATAAGGTCGCCAAACCTAGTGTACTAAACTAGTACCTATACCGTTACAGTACATGTCTACAAAATAAAGCATTTTTGACTTTGTCTTTGAATTCAACCTAGCAATTTACCAACGTCATAGTCAAGTTAGATAGTGTCTAAGCATGGATCATGGTCCCTTTTTATGCCTAACGTAGATGACACAAAGCTATTATCGATATTTTTGTGTTTCGGACCACGGGACAGATCGGCGCACCCCTATCAACGGACTCGGGTCCCTAAACGTACTCTTTGGGTGCCTGTAAACATCAGTTTGTATCCCATTAATTGAAATTATGAACAAAAATCAAAATCAAAATCAAAAAATGCTTTATTTTGTAGGTACACAGGATACACTTAAAATAGTCAGATTTTACATTTTTAAAGCTACTGCTTGTTCAAAAGGCAATTTTCCCATGAGAAGAACAAGCAAGAAACTCGAGAGGTCGCTCTTTTAAAAAAAGGTTTTTATATTACAAAATTATTATTTTATATTATATTGTTTATCATCTAAAATTTAGATGATAAACAATCATGGACATAACCAGCCCGTTCGCATAACCAGGCTATTTCACAATTAATAATGAAATATTATAATATAAAATAATAATAATAAATATCCTTAGATATATACACAGCACCATCTAGTTCCACAGTAAGCAACTATAGGCTTGTGTTGTGGATACCAGATGGTTGATATACTATATAAATACATTTTTTTTTTGTAAATAAATACTTAATATAAATGAAAACATCCATAACTCGGGTACACATGTCCGTATTCATCACATAAACATATGCCCCTAGCGGGATTCGAACCCGCAACCTTTTGGTATAGCGGTCAGAGTTGCTAACCACTACACCAAACAGGTCGTAAAATAATAATTAACAATTTTGTAATATAAAAACCTTTAGATTCTAAATAATCTGATATTTTATAATATGCTTTCTTAATAAGTTTCTGTTTTATAGTATCTTTAAATTTATTGAAAGTAAGATTTAGTATATCAACACGAACTTTATTGAAAACCCTACAACAGAAACCGTCCCTCTGAACCACGAACAACTATAAAAATATGTGATGATTATTCTTCCATGTCCATACTCTTAGCCAATCAACGAAACGGGTCATGGGCAAAACCATTTATTCCTACACAATTTTGTGCTGAAATTCGCACAGTTTTTTGACATTGTCATAATGACTGTATACCACTGTGTGTATTCCTGCATCACGCACTTGAAAATACTGTACTGTGGTGGTCATACTGTGGTTTGTGGGTTCGTCACAGCAGCGGTACTGTCAGCGGCAATAATTCTCATAGGATAAGCGTATCAGTGGCGTATCACCGGGGCAACCGTCTCGGCAGACTGGCTTGAAGCAGTACCCTAATTATATTATACTAGGTAGGCTATACATTCACAGTCTCACTATATCCAGATTCTAGATTATTTATAATAGATACTATTATGTAATTATTATTTTGTATATTTACACTACACTATACATACACTCTTATTGTTATTATTATTCTGCTCATTATTGTACCTCACGTGGCGTCCGCGCGTCACTGGACATTTGGCGGCACTGAAAACCAGCGCTGTGATTCGTCGCGGCATGAGCTGAGTGCTAATCCATTTGTGCACGCATCAACACGTGACAGCATTGTCGGGATCTTCTTCATAATTGTATTTCTATTTTAGCTATAATTTACTACTTCTTTGTTTTTGTATCGTGTTGCGGCGTTCATAATAAGCTATTCTTATTCTAAAATTGCGTTCTATTTGAGTGGTGTGACTTAGCGATGATGAAATTGCGGGGTATATTCAAATTTTTTATACCGCCTCCGTGGCTTAATGTAAACAACATAGGGTTCACGATTCAGAGGTCGCCGGTTCGATCCCCAGCGGGTTACATGTTTAGTTTAAATTTCCGCCTTGCTAGCTACCACCATCTTATCTAAGTATGCCGCCAAACAGCAATGTTTATAGCATTGTTGTGATTCGGTTGTGAGAGATAAGAAAGCCATTCCCCAAAATAAGATGGGGTTTCCTGGTCAGTATACTTCCACCTTGGCCTTATCTTCATTTAACATCAGGTGTGATTGAGGTCCAGTGCTAACCCGTTGTCCTTAAAAATATGCGTATAAGTACATAATGACTTAGTCACTATACGTCAGTGAATATCGGCGAAGTATAATTGCTTAGGTATAGTAATTTTCAAGCATATATAAGTAATTAGTTATTGCAAAATTTGGAATTTCAATTAATTTTTTTTTTAACAAAATAACTAATTACTAGAATTGGTTGCAACAGACAGAAGGTGTTAATTAAATTTATGATAAGAATACCCGTATAGATAAAATAATACATTGACTTTTTTAACATTTTTGAAATTCATATTTAATTTTGACGTTTCTTTTTGTGTAATGCTTCTAAGGTTC
The DNA here is from genome assembly GCA_949316235.1 of Oegoconia quadripuncta. Taxonomy (NCBI): domain Eukaryota; kingdom Metazoa; phylum Arthropoda; class Insecta; order Lepidoptera; family Autostichidae; genus Oegoconia; species Oegoconia quadripuncta. The sequence goes on along the minus strand of OX438745.1, from coordinate 1,591,009 downwards.
AATTAGTGAGGTAACGTCATCGTTGAGACAGTCCCAAGACAAAAAGTAAACAACAGCGGCCTTAAGAGTACAATTTCTTAACCGCCTCCGTGGTTCAATGTAAATAACATTGGGTTTACAATTCGGCGGGTTCGATCCCCAGCAATATTAATAGCATTGGTATACCACAACAATTACTGCTCGGCGGCAGATTTAGATGGTGGTAGCTAGCCAAGTGGACATATAAAATGCCCTACCACCAACCAAACCGAGTACTAAACATATACCCCGCTGGAGATCGAACCCGCGACCTCCGATACGTAAACCTGCACAATCATTTACAAGGCGGTTAATCATGTATTCAATCTGCTTTGTGACACTTTATATAGGTAACAATAATTTAAACATTCTTTAACGTTATAGAAACACTTTAATCGAATTTTAGAGATTTAGTCATTAACTAATATTGTTTTTTTTTTTTTATGCATAACGGGTTGGTACTTGACCTCAATCACACCTGATGTTAAGTGAAGATGAGGTCGAAGATGGAAGCGTACTGACCCGGAAACCCCAACACATTTGGGGGACTGGCTATCTTATCTCTGACAACCGGACCACGACAATGCTATTAACATTGCTGCTTGCGACCTCCGAAACGTAAACCCAATGTTGTTTACATTGAGTCATGGAGGCGGTTAAAATGTAATGCTGCCTTAGCGATCGGCCCCGTAGATGTTTACAGAGGTACATGAGTAGATAATAAATCAGTGTCCACAATGCATCAGCCATATCCATTGTTGTTGCATTACATCATATATCTATCATACATAGATGATTAGATGATAAACATTCATGGACATAACCAGCCCGTTCGCATAACCAGGCTATTTCACAATTAGTAATGAAATATTATTATATAAATAATAATAATAAATATCCTTAGATATATACACAGCGCCATCTGGTTCCACAGTAAGCAACTACAGGCTTGTGTTGTGGATACCAGATGGTTGATATACTATATAATTTTTTGTAAATAAATATTTAATATAGGTAAATGAAAACATCCATAACTCGGGTACACATGTCCGTATTCATCACATAAACATATGCCCCTAGCGGGATTCGAACCCGCAACCTTTTGGTATAGCGGTCAGAGTTGCTAACCACTACACCAAACAGGTCGTAAAATAATAATTAACAATTTTGTAATATAAAAACCTTTTTTTTTTAAAGCGCAACCTCTCGAGTTTCTTGCTTGTTCTTCTCAGGGGAAAATTGCCTTTTGAACAAGCAGTAGGTTTAAAAATGTAAAATCTGACTATCTTAAGCTGTGTACCTACAAAATAAAGCATTTTTGATTTGATTTGATATGACGGAAAAAGACCTGACGGAATGACGCTCGTACCCTGGAGGATGGGTCGGTGTTTGGTATGGGACGCTACTTGCGTTGATACTTTTGCTCCGTCGCATCTTCCAGGAACAGCAACCAAAGCTGGCTCCGCTGCCGCGACCCCTGAGAGCGCCAAGCGGCGCAAATATGCCGGTTTGAGCAGTGACCTCATTTTTGCGCCGTTTGGTGTTGAAACTCTCGGGCCTTGGGGACCAGGTGCTCATTATCTCTTTAAGGAGATTTCTGAGCGCTTGGTCAATGCGTCCTATGATCGGAAGGCTGGCCTGTATTTTGCGCAAAGGATTAGCCTCGCCATACAGCGGGGTAACTCTGCCAGCCTTCTGGGAACGCTCCCGTTTTCGAGGGATCTGGGTCAAGTTTTTTATTTGTAAATAGTAGTTGAGTTTTATTTATTTCTTTTAATTATTACGTATTATTTTGTGAATTAGATTTGATAGGTGCATTAACATCCAACAGAAGTAGGTACACTGTTAGCTCTCATAGCAAGAAAAGAAATAAAAACGGATCGTATAATCCTCGAATTCTTACTAGAAAACGTGATCATACTATCGAAGTTTGGCCTTGTACTATTATGTGCTCGGTGATTTGGTGCAAATCTAACTTTGGACGTTTGTTGCTCAACCACGGCCAAACGGATGAACTGATTTAGAAGAAATTTGGTATTTGACGACCGGTTGGTGTAGTTAATAGTGATCCTGACAGCGAAACCAACGGTTGCGGATTCGAATCCCGCGACCGGTAAATGTTTGTGTGATGAATACTAACATTTATTACGGAGTCATGGATGTTTATATAAATATTTATGTATGTTTATCCGTTATCTAGTATCTTAGTTTGGAACTAGATGATTGGTGTAAGTGTCCGAAATATTTATTTATTTATATAAGTAGTATATACACTAGATTAAGACATAGAATATTTAACCCGATAAAGTGAGAAGTTCCCTAAACAAATTTCCACGATAAAGTTATTTCACGCTGGCGAAGCCGCGGGCGGAAAGCTCGTAATCTATAAATGTGATATACGAATATTTCTATGCTTCGAAGGGGACATTAAATACTCGTCCAGGATGTATTTAATATAGTAAATAAGCAAATAAAAGTATTATTTACTGCATAACATTATAACACAAGGAAAAACAGCACATTAACACTGACTATCCGGTTGCCACTTGTCCGACACAATTTTAGTTTCCAAACTTTTGCCGTTCCAAAGAATAAATAAACAAGATAAAAATATGTACCAATCATCTCCTGGCTCCATCATCAGACCCTCGACAATAAGTCCAATATATTGCATTCAAAACGCATCATATGAACCCAAACCTGAAGGGTTTAAGTAGTCACTGAAGAGTTCCACCATCCACCACCTGGCTCCATCATCAGATCAGCTCCAAGACACCAAATTATAGTATTCAGCGGGGTACATGTTTAAGTACTCGGTTTGGTTATTGGTAGGGTATTTTAAATGTCCGCCTGGCTAGCTACCACCATCTTATTTAAATCTGCCGCCAAGCAGCAATGTTAATAGCATTGTTGTGTTCCGGTTGCCAGAGATAAGATAACCAGTCCCCTAAATGTGTTGGGGTTCGGTCAGTACGTTTCCACCTTCGACCTTATCTTTACTTAACATCAGGTGTGATTGAGGTCTAGTATCAACCCGTTGTACATAACAAAAAAATTAAAAGCTTATTTTTAAATGTATTTTTAAAACATACAACATAACAACAAACATATATTTTTAGAAATACATTCTGAACAAATCACGCGGTTCATTTTTCCATTTAGATACTGAACCCTAAAAAGTGAAATGGACACACTGATTTCCACAGACAATATAATTTCGGAGTTATCAGACCAGTAATTAACTAAGTCATTAGCTACAAGCCAGTTCGCGATCGAGTTCACTCGAACATAGCCAGTTACTGGAACGCGAGTTGCGAAAACCGCGTAAATTTCCGCACATACGAGTATCCGCGGCGCACTGGACATTGCAAATCGTAATTGGGAGCCGAATTTGGACATAGGATCTTATAAAACCCAAGGCGAGAGTATGAGGATGAATACGAACATTTATTCCCGAGTTATGGATGTTTATGTAAATACTTATGTATGTTTATCGGTTATCTAGTATCCATAGAAAAGCTTGGCTTAATTTGGGTAATGGGATGGAATGGGATGATTGGTGTAAATGTCCGAAATATTTAATTATTTATCTTTTTTGACGTCCTGTTTGGTGTAGTGATTAAAAATTCTGACTGCTATACCAAAAGGTTCGAATCCCGCTAGGGGCATATGTTTGTACGGTAGATCCCGCGTGATAAATAGTTAAACCAAGCGGGCAAAAAGCTAGTAGGCTGACATCTTTGTACATTAACAAATAGAAGAACAAAACAATCCAACCTCAGCCTTTCCATAGCCCTTGGTTCGGAGATGCTGATAATGAGCAGGACAAACATTGTCACGGCCTTCAGGCTTCGATCAGGACATATTCCATTAAATAGTTTCGGATACTTAATGGGTAAAATACCATCACCGCATTGCACGGAATGTGGGGTCACAGAAGACGTGTATCATATTTTAATGGAATGTGTCCGGAACGATGCTGAAAGAAGGCAACTTCAAATAGTATGTAATTTGTTTGAGATAGGAGTTTGTAACAGTGTCTTGGCGTCCCCAAACTCGGTGATGGCCAGGATGCTGTACAACATAGTGAATCTAGGTATTAAGCGGCGGTGATGGGGTTTCAAGCAGATACTTTGAGGGTGGCATATTCTGTACAGAGAACAAACCCTCTTAAAAAAAATATTTATAGAATAAAAAAAAAAAGTAGAAGAACAAACATTAATATACACATTCAATAGGCGACGCTTGTCCATGCAGCTTAATAAGCTACATGTTCTTTTTAACCGCTGGGCTGACATGCGTGATGACAGAAGACACATGGTGGAATTCAGCTATTTTAACAATATCAAAAAATTGTGCTAAAATAGTGTCAAATAATGCCCAAATGATGAAAATTATGTTTCTATAGTATATGAGTTAGTATTCAATATTTTAATTGAGCATTCTGACGTCACATGTTGTTGGAATCGTTATTCTAATGACAGATATAATAATAATAAATAAATAAATATCCTTGCACATACACACAGCGCCATCTAGCTCCACAGTAAGTATCTAGAGGCTTGTGTTATGGATACCAGATGGTTGATAAACTACACAAATATATTTTTTTTTTGTAAAGAAATACATATATAAATGAAAAACATCCATAACTCGTGAACACATGTCTGTATTCATCATACAAACATATGCCCCTAGCGGGATTCGAAGCCGCGACGTTTATAGCGGTCAGAGATTGTAACCATTACACCAATCAGTCGTTGATATATAGATAAATCGTTTATTTATAACTCCCCCACACGACTGTACGTTCCAAAATACTTTTTTTTTTATATGAGAGGGCGGCAAACGAACATGCGGGTCACCTGATGGAAAGCAATCACCGCCGCCCATGGACACCCGCAACACCAAAAGGGTCACTGATGCGTTGCCGGCCTTTGAGGAAGGTGTAGGCTCGTTTCTTGAAGGTTCCAGTGGTTGTGGATACAAGTGGATAGTGACCCTATACACACGTTTGGTTGTACATGGTTGGCCGGTATACATTTTTCTTTCGCCCTTGGGGTTATTATTACATTTTGCCTGTAAACTGGGGCAAATATTGTTGCCTCAGTTTTTGCTTTCAGAATTACAAATATCTTATTTAAAAGCTCTGATATAGCACAGGAAAACTTTTAGAAAGAAGACTATTTTTTTAAATACATATTTACAATTTTAACACAGTGTTGTGGTGTATTATTTCGATGATATCATAGTCAACGACGACCAATTGGTGTAGTGGTGTGTGTGAGCGAAACCAACGGTTGCGGGTTCGAATCCCGCGAGGGGTAAATGTTTGTATGATGAATCCGAACATTTATTCCCGAGTTATGTATGTCTTTACAAATATTTATGTATATTTATCCGTTACCTAGTATCCATGTACTATGGATTGATGATGGATGGATGCTTTGCTGAGTTTGGGACTAGATGATTGATGTAAGTGTCCGAAATATTTATTAATTAATTTATTATTTATTAATCTCTGACAACCGGAACACAACAATGCTATTAACATTGCTGCTTGGCGGCAGATTTAGATAAGATGGTGGTAGCTAGCCAGGCGGACATTTAAAATGCCCTACCACCAACCAAACCGATTACTTAAACATGTACCCCGCTGGGGATCGAACCCGCGACCTCCGAATCGTAAACCCAATGTTGTTTACATTGAGCCACGGAGGCGGTGAGATTGTTAAGAGCAGGAATAGGCAATAAGATCACGTGTTAATCGTCGACTACATTGTTATTTTACATTACCTGAGATTGTGGTCAAACTGGTATACAGTTCAAAAAAACTAGGTATCTCGCCATAGAAGTGGAAATGTATTATCGTTGGACAGGTTCTTTAGAATTAAATTTTAAGGTTTTTATGAACATAGTACTACCTTTCCGCCTGAGTTCGGGCAATTCTTCGCGGATTTTATTTTTAAGATAGACTAGATTCGCCTTTGACCACAATCTCACCAGATGGAAAGCGACGATGTGGTCGAAGATGAAGCACGCGATCCCAGTAAATGCCTATTCACTCTGCTCTTGAAGATCCCGAGGTTGTAGGATTCAGGAAAGACTGACGCCGGAAGGGAGTTCCATGCCTTGGCTGTTCGGATGATGAATGTAGAAACGAACTTCTTAGTGCGAATGTTCGGTATATTAACTATATACGGGTGGAATCCCTCCCCACGCCTAGTGGTCCGAAGATGGATGATATATTTAATTTGTTTATCTTATAGGAACTACTCACTTTATCGGGGTAATAAATATACTATGTTTTAAACCAGGGTATGTTCTACCTATATATCAAATTTCATCGAAATCCATTCATCCGTTTCGCCGTAATTGGGCAACGAATAAACATCGAAAATTTTCGCATTTATAATATTAGTCGCGAGCCGCAGGTTGCCGACCCATGGCCGACGCGAATCATAAACATGGTGGACATTGCCTGCATTATTGGTAACTGCGCTACCTAGAGAGAAAACAGCTTGAAGTTCCTCGGTTATTCAAAGTAACCTAACACAACCTAAGCAATCCGCTCTCAACAGCACAGTTTTCTGTACAGGTGGAAAGATCCGCCATATATTACTACCTAGGCATTTCATGAAATGGCCAATTTAGCGATATGCCTGCGACATAATGTAGATTGGTCTTGGACTGTCTAGAATTTGACTACATTTGATTTTTATCTAGAGCTTAAAGTGACTACTACATAATGGGTCGACCCCTCAAATCTACTTTAACACAAATTGACTAGACGACGACTGCTCCGCTTAACACCCAGACTGTGCCCCCAGGGGTACGACGGATAAATTCGAATGCTCCGTTGTGCCCCTTTAGGGGCTCAGAAGGGAAATTTTCAAGTTACCTGTCGTGCTCCTTTTAAGTTATGAATCTAACATACATTAACATTTTAATTTAACAATAAGTTAACATTGGAGGGACAACTAAAATGAAATACTTGAAATATTTGTTTTAAATCTATAATGTGAAGTATTTTTTTTTTTTTTATGATTGACTGGATTCGCGTTTGACCACAATCTCACCTGATGGAAAGTGACGATGTGGTGGGAGATGAAGCACGCGATCTCAGTAAATGCCTATTAACTCTGCTCTTGAAGATCCCAAGGTTGTAGGATTCAGGAAAGACTGACGCCGGAAGGGAGTTCCATGCCTTGGCTGTTCGGATGATGAATGAAGAATCGTACTTCTTAGTGCGAATGTTCGGTATATTAACTATATACGGGTGGAATTTTATTGAAGTATTAAAAATGAAGTATTTTATTGAAACAAACAAAACTTTCTTCCTTCACATACATACATACATAATGTCACGCCTGTTTCCCGTTGGGGTAGGCAGAGACCACAGACTTCCACTTGCTACGATCCTGACACACCTCATCTGCTTCCTTCACTCTCATAAGGTTGTTCATACATGCTCGTCGGTTTAGGGTACTCTTGACTTGGCCTTTCTTTAAGTTCTTCCTTCAAAGTTAAATTATTTTTAAACTCATCATGTGTTCCATCTTTTGTAGGGATAAAGTGGAACCATAAATATAATGACATAGGATATGCTCCACCAAACCACCAAAGGAGCTCTACAGATCATACAAAATTTACTCGTTCTATCACCAGGGGCACACTTTGGGTGTTCATCGGAGCAGTCGTCGACTAGAGTATATTTTTCTACATGGCATAATGATATGAACTTTTGTCTGGACATTCAGATAGAAAATTTATTCTGTCTGTAAGTTCGTTTAAGTTAAGTATAATCGGGCAATAAAAAGGTTCGTCACTATAACAAAACGCTTGTGAAACCTTTTATTGAAATCATTAGGATGTGTTTGTGATACGGTCAACTGGATAAACATTTGTGGAGACTTGTTGTCACGGTCAATATTGAAACGTTATCTGTTCTGAGAATATAGTACCTAGATACGTTAGACAAATGCATTCGTTTGTTAATTTGTTATGTATATGCTTACCGAACCATGACTGTTTCCTTGAAGCGTTAGAGGGGCGGTAATCCCATACACGAACTATGAAATTAATTCTGACTCAAATAGCCAAGTATTATGTTCTTCATTTTTTTGTTATAGATGACGGGTTCGTACTAGACCTCAATCACACCTGATGTTAAGTGAAGATGAGGTCGAAGGTGGAACCCAACACATTTGGGGGACTGGCTATCTTATCTCTGACAACCCGAACGCAACAATGCTATTAACATTGCTGTTTCGCGGCAGATTTAGATAAGATGGTGGTAGCTAGCCATGCAGGCGGACATTTAAAATGCATTTAAAATCACCAACCAAACCGAGTACTTAAACATGTACCCCGCTGGGGATCGAACCCGCGACCTCCGAATCGTAAAGCCAATGTTGTTTACATTGAGCCACGGAGGCGGTTAATTGTGTATCAGCAGGTTTAACGAAAAACATTACCCTCCTTTCGGAGGCTGTCGGGTTACAAAGTTCCAGTAGGAACTCAAAATGTATCTTTAAACAAATTCAAAACTAAATTATGTATTTACAGAAGGTTATATGATAAGCAAGCATGCATGCTAGCGTAACGTTATAATAATAATAATAATAAATAAATATTTCGGACACTAACACCAATCATCTAGTCCCAAACTAAGCAAAGCTTGTACTATGGATACTAGATAACGGATAAACATACATAAATATTGAAACAAAATGTTAATAGCATTGTTGTGTTCCGGTTGTCAGAGATAAGATAGCCAGTCCCCCAAATGTGTTGGGTTCCACCTTCGACCTCATCTTCACTTAACATCAGGTGTGATTGAGGTCTAGTACGAACCCGTTATGTAGTACATTATCTTTGTGTCGTAGACTCTCAAATTCTATATTTTAAATACTTTTAAAAATAAGCTTCTCTTCTTCTTTTCGAGTTGTGCCATGAGACTCAAAGGTGATAATTCGATGACTGCTAAACTACATAGCCTTGAACACCGTCGCAAAGTCGCCTGTCTCTCATTTTATAGGATGCATTTCGGGGAGTGTGCGTTGGAATTACATAATCTTATTCCACCGTCGCCCTTCCATCTTCCAACGCGTGGGGAGGGATTCCACCCGTATATAGTTAATATACCGAACATTCGCACTAAGAAGTTCGATTCTTCATTAATCATCCGAACAGCCAAGGCATGGAACTCCCTTCCGGCGTCAGTCTTTCCTGAATCCTTGGGATCTTCAAGAGCAGAGTAAATAGGCATTTACTGGGATCGCGTGCTTCATCTTCGACCACATCGTCACTTTCCATCAGGTGAGATTGTGGTCAAACGCGAATTATTTAATTTATGATTGACTGAATCATAAAAAAAAAATGGAGAAAACTTAATTAAATAATTAATGTTCTACGGATAAATATACAAAAAAAAAAAAATAATAATTTTTTTATTAGTGACGACCTGTTTGGTGTAGTGGTTAACAATTCTGACTGCCATACCAATGACGATTTCAAATGTTATTCTTATAACTTACGAAATAAAAACATTTTTGGTTTTGATTTTGATTTTTGATTATGTCATTTTCTCGCTGTCTGAGCTGTACGTCCGGGAAGTACATCTGGGGTACTGGTGTCCTAAAGCACAGGCTACCGCCTATTTTAGGCATCAGTCTTCACACGTACTCACCAGACTTAAGTAACACTGTTATCCTCTACATTTCTCTAAGCGTGAGTTTGTGAAGAACAAATAAAGATACATTTATTATTATTATAGATTTGATTACATTGTTAGTAAGGTAGTTAGTTACAAATGAAGCTAATAAAAACGTGTTAAAAATGGACCACACAAACGTATCTAAACCTATTTTATAATTCACTAGTGTCGATTCACACCGGCAAAGTATAAGGAGTGAGTGAAAGGAGTTCATTCGTAGACAGTTATTATACAATTACATAACAACCTGTCGAGTCCAACATGCCTCTATGTGGGACGAGTGGAATTGGTTGATTTATGCACTCGAGGGGGGCGGCGAGGGGGCTAGTGTGTCAACGTGAGGGGGGATAGCATGCACACTTAATACTTAGCTACATTTGTTACTGTGGTGCAACTTAACCTTTAGACGCACACGGACACCGATCGGTGCCAAAAAAATTTTATACCGTCAATGCTTCCAGCACGACCCTGCAAATGTGAAGGAAAACATGTTCCATAAGATAGACATACATACGTGCACTGAGAAAAATGTGTTCATAATCAGCTTAAAATCAAAAGGACTATAATAATAATACTTCAAATACAATAGAATAAATACCTATTTAATATTAAATAAAATACGTACATAAGATTTAATTATGAAATAAATGAGTAACACCTGTATCTTTTTAACAAATAAATATGTACGTACATATAATATATACATACACTAAACATACAAGTCTGTCATATAAACATACACAATATTATTACGCATACGAAATTTTTTTCTATATCTAATAATTCAGGACTTTTAGTTAGAAGCCAAAGAATATGGTTTGTGTGCAATTATTTAGTTTGATAAGGTGGACTGGGCATCCGATAATATAGGTACCTAAACGATATGTAATAAACTTTTTACTATGATACTATAAAATATAAATAACGCAGGTGCAGATTTCAGTAGTATATTTTCCTAATTGAGGATAGTAGGTAAGTTAAATTGTAAACATGCCAGGTAACCAATTTTAGATAAACTTCAAAAGCGACTTTTAAAATTTCATTATTTTATTAAAGTGATGTGATTGCATTGCATACAATTCCGTTGAAGCAGTTTTTTATCTTTATTAAGCTACAAGTAAATTGAAAATCTAATTAAATATCGTGTACTATAATTTAATTATTTAAAAGCTAAAAAAACCTGACAGCAAATTATGTATCTCACGTGCGCTTTGTCGGATTTTTACTATAAAATGTGTCGTGTGACCATTGATTCATATGTTGTAGATATGGTTGCGCGAACAAATCTTTTTCGCTCTTTTCTTATTACATAAAACAGCGCCATCTCTTAGATGTTTTCGTGTATATGACTGATATAGTTTTTTTGAAAAGATACTCTTAATATTTATGATAATTATTCAGAGTTAGATCCGGGCACTATCCATCAGGAAAATTTGCATTTTTAATGAAAAAGGCAGATTCACCTAATTGCGAAGTTTGTGGACAAATTGAAGACATACAACACTTACTAATGAAGTGTGCCAAGAACAGTAGAGAGAGACATTTATTAGAAAATTTAATGTGAACAGACTCGATGTAGAAGTTATTCAAAGCATACTAGTTGTTCCTATTTCTAACGCAACTTTGTCCTTATGTAGTCTGATGAACGTTTGTCACCAATAATTCTCTCTGTCGCTATTTAGCTTAGGTACAATGGGATTGACATATCCAAAAGGATAAAAATTCCAAAATAAAGTAAGATTAAAAAAAAATATATGATAATAAGTTTTGTAGTGGTAGAGCCACGCTGTAAGCTATTAGCTTGCAGCATGAATGGGCCGGCTCGACCGGGGAAGTACCACCCTCTCGCAGAAGACCGACGTCTGAGTAGTGGCATTTTGCCACTGAGCTTCGTCCGGCGAGGGCGCCGGAGGCTCACCTTCCAGTCTCTCTCCAGAATGGTAGCGGTATTTAAAGAGTTAGTACCCCAGGTCCTCCTGGGTGACCAGCACTGCTGGAGAATCCCTCATCGCTCAGGCTGCCCTACTTATTCTGGGGTGGACACCTTCCTCAAAGGCCGGCAACGCATCTGTGACCCTTTTGGTGTTGCGGGTGACCATGGGCGGCGGTGATTGCTTTCCATCAGGTGACCCGCATGCTCGTTTGCCGCCCTCTCATATAAAAAAAAAATAAAAAAAAAAAAAAATAACGATTGAAGAGGTCAGTTTATATCACACACACACACACACACTTGCCTTAATCCACTATCCACATGCCTCAACATATATACTTTAAGCATCATACTGCATCACTTAGATAATGTATTCTCAGTGCCCTTGTTACAACAAGAGCATTATACATTACAATGTATAATAGTAAGGGAGTGAAAGCCTGGAGATCTGCAGCACAGATTTCGAACCTATATCAGACTCCAGTCTCTCACAAAGGAATTTGTTTTTGTATTTACCTAACATTACTATTTCATCATTGTACCTATTTCTTTAGGGAAATATTGAGGGAAAGATTAAAGGAAAGAGAGGAAGGGGAAGACCTAGGCGTAATTACTTTGACCAAGTGAAAGAAAAGGTGAATGTCGTGTCGTACCAAGAGGTTAAAACGAGGGCGGAATGTAGAGAGACATGGTCGTTACTCCACCGACAAGAGCATAGCTCTTAAATTGAAGAAGACCTATTTCTTTGTGGTGAGATAATAAATATTTTGTTTGTTGCTGTTGAACCGAGAGGATTGAAAGAAGTGTACGGTCTATGTTGTTTCTGTTCCCCATTCGCTGACCCTATACAAGATACAATAGGCTTCACTTTTATACCGCCGCGTTTTTGCCCTTGGACATTTTGACATTTTTACTTTATGACCACGAGACAATTAGTGCTTTGGACATTTTGTCATATACACATTCTAACTAGCATACATTTTAGCAATGACATTAGTTGTCACCAAAACATTGTGGCTATTTCGTTTTATACGTTTTGAGATTTGTACGTTTTGACACTCGTACTTTATGACCATTAAACAATTCGTCCTCTGGACATTTTGTCACGTTGACGACTCAGTCCCGGAATGATACCGTCGCGGGTCAAAATCTAAATAGGGCTATGCATGTTGTTAAAACGAAAGTTATGATATTTGAGAGAGGGTTATGCATGACGGTTTGCAATATTTTGATAGACGAAGAAAAAGTGGAGCAAGTGCGTGAGTTTGGTATTTGGGTTCACTGTTTACAACACTGACTTACGGGAGTGAATGCTGGGTATGGCAAAAGAAGAATGAAAGTAGAATAAAGGCAGTGGAAATGAGATCATTGAGAATTATGAATGGGGTGACTTTGAAAGATAGAATAAGGAATAGTGTAATTAGAGGGCCAAGCAGTGTGAATGAAGACGTAGTGACAAAGATTGAAAAAGGTATGCTTAGATGGTTTGGACTTGTGGAGAGGATGAATGAAAGAAGACTTACGAAGGATATATAAGAAGCGAATGTGGATGGTAGTGTTGGTAGGGAAAGACCACGACGAACGTACCATGATCAAATCGGGGACGTCTTAAAGAAAGGCCAAGTCAAGAGTACCCTAAACCGACATGTATGAACAACCTTATGAGAGTGAAGGAAGCAGAAGAGGTGTGTCAGGATCGTAGCAAGTGGAAGTCTGTGGTCTCTGCCTACCCCTACGGGAAACAGGCGTGACATTATGTATGTATGTTGCAAAACTATGGTTCCATGTTGACTACGTAACGTTAAAAAACAGACGAACATAGTATCTTCTTTTTGGGAGTCGGTTTAAAATAATCCTACCAACGGTTGAAACACACACTAGAGCAACTGATTAAGACAACTTTTTATTAAAAGCGAGGCTGCACGTAAATTCCGTGGACCAAGGCTGGCGGAAGGCTAACGAGTTTATTCGTCAACTGACGCCTGTTTATACGAAACATTGTCAAATACACATCTTTTTACTACAAGCTTTTATTTAGTTTGCATTGTTCGTATGTAAGTGACGATTGGTGTAGTTGACAGCAATCCTGTCAGCGAAACCAACAGTTGCGGGTTCGAATCCCGCGAGGGTTAAATGTTTGTATGATGAATACGAACATTTATTCCCGAGTCATGGATGTTTTTATAAATATTTATGTATCTTTATCCGTGATCTAGTATCCATGATACAAGCTTTGCTTAGTTTGGGACTAGATGATTGGTGTAAGTGTCCGAAATATTTATTATTAAGTATTATTAAGTGCACCAAATATTTATTTATTTCTTTATCCCCATAACCACAATAGTTTAATACGATGTGTATTACATTGGTTATGACAGCAAAAAAAACGGTTGTTAGGTTGTTTTAAAACGTTCTCGATTTGCAAGACGATTTTGTAACAGATAACTCAATTCCTTGGTGACGGTACTCACTGACACTTGCGTTCTCTCGTTGACGTAAACTTCAAGTATGTTGCCTGCCTTCAAATTGAAAACAACCGGGATCGCCTTTTTAACGTGCCCTCCAAAACACGGAACAGTTAAGAAGCCGCTAGTCACCAAACCAAGGACTGAAGCCTACAGAAATACTATAAAAACTTAAAAAAAAAAAAAAAATTATGCACAACGGGTCAGTACTTGACCTCAATCACACCTGATGTTAAGTGAAGATGAGGTCGAAGGTGGAAGCGTACTGACCCGGAAACTCCAACACATTTGAGGGACTGGCTATCTTATCTCTGACAACCGGAACACAACAATGCTATTAACATTGCTGCTTGGCGGCAGATTTACATGACAGCATGTATTTGACGCTTTTGGGACCAGTACAAATCTAACGACACCTCCTTTGTCCAAATCGGCTGAGGCTAGGTTGTATATGCATACATCGATACATACAGACGCGGTGAATATATCGCAGGCAGATCGTTGACTTTGCCATTTCATAAAATGCCTAGGCGTTATGTATGGCGGATATGTCCTACTTGATTGTAAACTGAGCTAACTATAGGGGAGTCCTACTGCGTGGAGTTCCTCCTAACCAACCCGCTCTGAGCATCCGGTTTCCAATAATGTAAGAAATATCCGTCATACATAACGATCTGCCTAGGCATTCCAAATCAAATCAAATCAAAAATGCTTTATTTTGTAGGTACACAGGGTACACTTAAAATAGCCAGATTTTACATTTTTAAAGCTACTGCTTGTTCAAAAGGCAATTTTCCCCTGAGAAGAACAAGCAAGAAACTCGAGAGGTAGCTCTTTAAAAAAAAAAGGTTTTTATATTACACAATTATTAATTATTATTTTATATTATAATATTTCATTATTCATCTATACAATCTGATATTTTGTAATATGCTTTCTTAATAAGTTTCCGTTTTATAGTATCTTTAAATTTATTGAAAGGATGATTTTGTATATCAACAGGAACGTTATTGATCATGAAATGGCTAATTCAACGATCTATCTGCGACAAATACATTACCTTTCTTTTTGATTCGCCTTAATCGGGTGAAAACAAAGAGGGAATGCGACTGCACCATGAGTATTTCTGATCGAAGGTCAAATGGGATCGCCTACATGGGGTACATATTGAAAATTGTTGTTAGAGCCAATACAGATATGATAGGTGGTTAGACGCCGGCATTCCTTTAGACCGGTTTGTGGGTCGATGCCCGGCGCTTGCACCGCAGTGAGTGCAGCATGCATTACTTGCATAGGCCCTGCGATAGGCCAGGTCATTATAGCGTGAATGACTTTTCTATTAGTGCTATTCGAAGTTGAGCAACTGGCGCAGCCGGTCTTAGGATGGGTGGCCACTAATGGCATTTTCTTGCGAGTGTTGTATTGAAAGGAATTGTTAAGCCAAGTCTGACTGTCAGGTAACCACTGAAGAACGCTGAATAAAGTTGAATCTGGCAGTATTTCTAATGTACTGGATCTGTGCTCTGTACATACAGCCCTAGAAAGGTGAGAATTGGCAACTAGGGACACGGATATAGAAGTTAAACAATTTGTCGAGAGTCAAGAAAATGTGCTATCGGGAAAGAGCCCCGCCCAAGTACCGAGCACTTCTTTCACCGCTTCGGCCCGTATAACCAAGGTGGTTGATGAGGCCATGGGAAGGTGGTGGATTTGTCAGGTAACCACTAGTCCGACACAAACGCACCAATCTGCACTGGGCCCTGGTACCAGGAGTATTTATTTCCTTTTTGGAGAACTAACAACAAGAATTACATATATTGTGAGATAATTTAAGATATTTACATGTTAATAATAGGTTCCCCCACGTAAGTTTAGATAATGATAATTATATTTATCAACGACATAATTTTGACAGACACTCAAGTAGGTAACATAAAATAAGGAAACCAATAGTTGAACAATAACATTTTACAGCTTATTAAAATAGTATCTAGTCAGCATATGTAATGTTTGGGGCACTTACACCAATCATCTAGTCCCAAACTAAGCAAAGCTTGTACTATGGATACTAGATAACGGATAAACATACATAAATATTTATAAAAACATCGATGACTCGGGAATAAATGTTCGTATTCGTCATACAAACATTTACCGCTCGCGGGATTCGAACCCGCAACCGTTGGTTTCGCTGACAGGGTCACTATCCACTACAGCAATCGATCGTCTAAATGCCAATGACAGGATGTCCTAATAACAAAGCAAAAACTGTAAACTTTACCGAATTCACGAAATCTTTTGAAATCGTAAAAAATAATTTTTACCTAAACGCTCGTATTCAGTTCATAAAAAAGTGTTCATTATAAAAAGATAATAAAGATTAGTACATACTTATTTAGTTATTTGAAAAGTTTAATTTGACCCCCTGGTCCACTCTAATCCACTGGGCAAATCCATAAATGGATTAGATTCCGCTCTTGAGTACACTCTTGTTTTTTTTCTGCATTCATTTGTTTTTTTTCGGCATTCATTTGTTTTTTTTCGGCATTCATTTGTTTTTTTCGGCATTCATTTGTTTTTTTTTCGGCATTCCTTTGTTTTTTCGGCATTGTTTTTCAGGTGGGAATAGACGATGAATGGATTAAAGTGTATTTAAGAGCGGAATCTAATCCAACTATGGATTAGAGTGTACTCAGAGTGGAATATAATCCATTTATGGATTTGACCAATTGTGGTACTTAACCGGGTTATACTGATTAATGAATACAAGCAATTATGTCTACATATTATATTAGTAAAAAATACCATTTATTTCCACTTTGATTAACTTTTTATAAAGTTGAAATAATTGGGAAAAAATTTCCAGTAAGTTCAACTCGTTGAACATCGAGTTGAACTAATCGGAATAATTCTTTTATGTTCACTGTCGTAATTATTATAATCACTGTAAACTGAAGTAGTGTGAGTAAAAAAAAAATGCTATGCATAAAAAAAGTAATAAACGACCTGTTTGGTGTAGTGGTTAGTAACTCTGACCACTATACCAAAAGGTTGCGGGTTCTAATCCCGCCATGCCACGCTTGTGTGATGAATACGGACATGTGTACCCAAGTTATGGATGTTTTCATTTATAATAAGTATTTATTTACAAAAAAAATGTACTTATGTAGTATAGCAACCATCTGGTACCCACAACACAAGCCTGTAGTTGTTTACTGTGGAACTAGATGGCGCTGTGTATGTCTTAAGGATATTTACTATTTATTTATTTATAAAAAAAAAAAAAATAAAAATTCGTAAGAATTTTTGTCATACAAATAAATTAATATTTCGGACACATACACAAATCATCTAGTCCTGAGAGAACCTCCTCCATTTTAAAGTCGATTAAAAATTAATTTGATGCTCGTTTAATTGTTGCGCGTATAGATCTTTCGGTATAAAATGGTTTGTGAGTAAACTATGACGTACAAAAGAGTTGACGTACAACTGAGTTATGGAGTTATGACCAACGGTTATGACGTACAAACGGATGGACATGGCGTCATTAAAGCAGAAGTAGATTTCACAAAAAGTAAACAGACACTAAATAACTCGAAATACGGATAGGGATTTTATATTTTTTTAACATAACACAGGACATTATTATTGCTCGTACGCAACTCAAGAACAATAGAATGTTTTTAGCATTAATTATAACAATAACAAAGGCCAAGAGGCAAGGTAATTAGTGACCTGCATGTCGGAAGGCGCAGGCGCAAGGCACTGTTTAAATGCTCATACGAATATAGGAAGAAAATTATTATGTATGCTATATGTACAGTGCCATATATATTTTTTTGTATTCTCAATTCCTAATACACTGTTATTAAACGATAAAGTTTATAGAATAGAATAGAATAGAAATCTTTATTGTTTTTAAATGTGGTGGATACATGTCGTGTTTCTATTTCTAAATAATGTTCAATCACACTTAACTATTACTGGTAACAGTAATTATTTACTCTAGCACGCAATATTAAAAAATTTAGTATTAAAAGTCCGTATTAAAATTGTGTCATTATTAAATTTGGAAATATTCAATTTCTACATATCATCATGTCACTTATAACTAATTAACATTTAATTAATAAGGTCTTTAATCGAATAGAAACATTTGCTTCCGAGCCAAGCTTTTGTACGTTTGCGGAATAATTTTTGTGGGAGTTTTTGGAATTCTTGCGGCAAGGCATATTATAAACACTGATATCTTCAAAATAGATATAATCTGAGTTATGGTGGTCAGTGTTCCTTCGTGCCGTTATTCCTCGGCCCATGCAAAGATAAAACAAAGAAAAATAGAACACATACTATGTACTGTCCATGTAGACAAGTTACTTGCGTGTGTGCGTGCGTGTGTAAGTGTCACTATCCTTGGACATATACTACAGATAGCGCCATCTAGTTTCACACTAAGCAACTAGGCTTGTGTTGTGGATACCAAATGGTTGATACACTACACAAATAGATTATTTTTTTTTGTAAATAAATACATATATATATAAATGAAAAATATCCATAACTCGGGTACTACACATGTCTGTATTCATTATACAAACATATGCCCCTAGCGGGATTCGAACCCGCCTATGCCCAGGGATATGCCTACCTTGGACTCCAGGTGTTGAGGATCGAGTTATAGAGGACGGCGGATTCATCTAATAACGATAAATGATAACCACGAACGCTTGTTACTGAAAATTGAAATATATTTTCACATGACGTTGAGAATTGTCATATTTGTTTTCTTTTTTTTTATGCACAACGAGGTAGCACTTGACCTCAATCGCACCTGATGTTAAGTGAAGATTAGGCCGAAGATCAGGTAGCGTTCTGAGTTCTGACCCAAAAACCCCATCTTATTTGGGACACTGGCCATTTTATCTCTGACAACTGGAACACAACAATAACATCCAGCTAGCCAGGCGGACATTTAACCACCAACCAAACCGAGTACTAAATATGTACCCCGCTGGGGATCGAACCCGCGACCTCCGAATCGTAAACCCAATGTTGTTTACATTAAGCTACGGAGGCGGTTAAATTATACATACAGTAGCTATGTTCAACCAATCATTATTCGTCTTCTATATGATGTGGATAATGAAACTATTATGTCTTGGGTACATTAAATATAAAATTAATTTTTTATTTATTTATTTATTTATTTATTTATTTCCAAACTTACAACTATCTTTACAGGTTTACCCTAATGCGATAGTGCAGTGAAGACTACTTACAGTAGTTTATTTTATTTATTTATTGTTATTATTTGTAACAAATTGCAATTTAAAATTACAATTTGTAACAAATAATAACAAGAGCTATATTTGTGAATTCACTCAGAGTACAACTGAAGAGGTCTATCTCCTCCGCAATAACGTTTAGAGTGCGGAGTGCGCGCGTGAGAGGTGCCTTAGCGAGCAAGTTAGTCCGGCCGCGCGGCTCCACCAGCAGCCGCGGCCGCCTCCGCCGCCACACATACCCGTCGGGGACGTACATACCTACTAGAGGCAATATTTCTGGATTGTGGATTTTACCTCTCATTATTTTAAAGATATATGATGTCAGTGATAAGTCCCTTCTTACTCTGAGTTCGTTGTATCCAACCATACCTAAAATAAATAAAGTTGGGTACATCAACGGATAAAATGGATACACACCATAATATCTAAAATATAAATATCTTATAAATTTATTCTGGATCCGCTCTAACATTGCACTGTATTTCTGTTCATGTGGTGCCCAAATAACAGCGTTACATTCCAGATTACTTCTCACCAAAGCATTATACAAAGCGATAACCGCCCCCATGTTCGTAAAGTTATGTGTTCTGCGCAGGACGAAGCCAAGATTTCGAAATGCTTTTTTGCAGCAGTTAACAATATGGTCACTAAATGTCAATTGTGTATTTAGCATTACCCCTAGATCCTTAACTTCCTGCACCCTAACCATGTCTGCACCGCCCACTGTATAATTATAAATAAGGGGCGTATGTGCCTTCGTAAAAGTAATTGTGACACACTTCGAGGTGTTGAATTGTAAGAGGTTATCTGTATTCCAGGCTATCACTCTATTTATGTCCTCCTGAAGTATCTCACAATCCTTTGCGCATCGTATAGCGCGACACAGCTTAAGGTCATCTGCGAAAAGGAGACATTTTGAGTTCCGCACTACTTGTGGCAAATCATTTATTAATAATATGAACTGAAGAGGCCCTAAATTGCTACCCTGACTCACACCAGATCTAGTGAAATAAGGCTCCGATTTATAACCAGCGTAATCTACGTACTGCTGCCTATCTCGCATATAGCTTGCAAAGAAATTTAGTAAATGCGGGGTGAAACCAACGCCGGCTAACTTTTTAAGCAATACGTCGTTGTCCACGACATCGAAAGCTTTTTTATAGTCGAAGTAAGCGGCGTCAACCTGCACCCCACTATCTACAGCTGGTATTACTTCCGCCATGTAGCTCAGGAGATTACTGGTGGTACTTCTCGCTGGCCGGAACCCGTGCTGCGCCTCCGAAAGTTGTACGCTTACTTGTGCCAATATCCTTTTATGTACCGCCGATTCCAACACTTTTGCGGGAGTCGACAATACTGCCACAGGTCTGTATCCTTCCACTTGTGATCCCAAAGTTCCCTTTGGTACTGGAACCACTCGAGTGATTTTCCATGTTTCTGGAAACACTGCCGTTTCTAGACACTGATTAAAAATGTGAAGTAATGGCTCGGATAAAGCAAAGCGACAATCCCTAAATATATAAGGAGGAATGCCGTCCGGTCCAGCTGACCTTTTTGGCTTGAGCTGTCGTAGCGCGTTCTGTACATCCCGCAGCTGCAACCGATCCAGGTGCACTCTCGCCGCGTCCTTGACGCCTCCCGATGCTGTCACCGCTGCGCTAACGTCCAGCTCTGCTCTTTCCGTCCTAAATACTGAGTAAAAATAATTAGCGAATTCTTTCACACATTCCTCGTCACTCAGAACTTCCCCATTTTTCAAAATTTTCTTCGGGTTTCTACTACCTTTCTTACCCTTTATATAGTTCCAAAAAGCCCTAGGATCCTGCTGTAAGTGACTTTGAATTCGTTGCTGATATTGCTGGTAAGCTATTTCTAACATACTCTTAACTTTAGCCCTATACTGAGAAAATAAGTTGTAGTCGCATTTAGATTTACTCGCTTTATATGTCTTATGAAGACCAGCTTTAATTTTAATTTCGCGAATAATTTCAACAGTATACCATTCAGGGTAAACATACTTTGGGTTTACACGACTACGCTTTTTTCTTGGTACACAACTGTGTATAATGCTATTTATATTATTATAGAAAAAACTAAGACTCATTTCTAAATTCAATTCATACATCGGTGTCCAATCCACCGCTGCTAACGATGAATACAAGAAATGGAAATCAGCTTTATTAAAATTCCAACTTAGTCCTGCACTGTCCTCGGTATTATAGTAGCCGGAACGTGAGCTGGTAGCGGGGGCGGCGGCGGCAGTCCATTGTAGCCGCAAGGGCAAGATGATTTCTAAGGGAGGGTGGTGGACGTCCACCTTTACTAGCGGAGTGTCTGCCCTACGTACATTTAGACCCCCCTCATCCCCGAACGCACTCAACACTAAATCTAATTGACGATCATTGACATTACCTACTCTGTTACTCTGTGTGAATCCGCAATACGTATAAAAATATTCATAATAATTAAGCACATTTGACGAACACGAATACAAATTAAAGTCTCCTATGACTATCATCTTACTATATGCACTACAATATTGTTCTATTAACCTAAATAATAACAAATACTCATTTTCACAGCTGTTTGGAGGTATATATACAACGCATAACAAAAACAACAATCTGTCACGTAAATACACCTTCGCGCATACCAGTTCAAATATATGCCTATCGATGTTGACGTCACCCGGCACCGGTACTCGTCGCAGTTCTACACGGGGTGTGGCCACGAGAAATGCGCCGCCGTGTTTCCGGCCATCCGCGCGATCCGCTCTCAGAATTGTGTATCCTGGTGGGATTATTTCTGCGTCCTGTATGGATTCGTTACAGCTCGTCTCAGTAATTGCAAACAGATCTGAACTCGATGTAACAATACTTGTATAGAATTCGTCCAACTTTGTTCTAAGTCCCCTTACGTTCTGGTAATATATCTCGATTGATTTACTCGGGGGTTTTTGGCTTGTTGGTATGTCTACGAAACCAAACCCAATCACTAAACTCTATGTTTACATCCCAGTTCTCCGGTAAACATAATTTTTCGTAACAGCTTTCTGGAACTCCTATAATAAAGGAGGCATAGTCTCTTTCCGACTTATGTTTGATTTTTTCTATTTTAATCTGTACTTCTGTGCCACAAATGTTTTTGGTGTGTTTCTCTAAATTTTCTACCGTTGTATCCTTCTTTAGACGCCAAACATGTAAATATTTCTTTCGTTCTGTTCCTTTTATCTCGTCAGAGCTTGTGCTTCCTCCTTTTTTTACTTCACTATTAGGATATCTGCTTTGTTTTCTTTTCACTACTATCCAATTATTCTCTTTTTCCTGTTCTTTTTTCTGTACTTCAATAGAATTTTCAAAATTAGATGTTTCTTTATTTACTTTCATAGATGTTTTAATAGGCAATGTCTCTGGTTTCGTGGCCATACACGTAGAATTAGTAGGAATATCCGCAATTAGTTGTTTTTCTTTAATTATCTGTGCGTATGATGGAGTATTCCCCTCAGACCGTTGTAGTTTTTCCTTTGAAGGATCCATTGCTTTCATACTTGACTCTAATTGCCCATTTTTCGCATTTAGATCTCGAATTTTGTTTTCCAATTCATCGACTTTATCGGCTTTTTTTTCAACTACCTTCATTATTTCTTTCATTTCTCGTAATTCAGCTTCTACGTTCGTAAATCTATTTTGAAGCAGAGAATATTCCTTCATTTGATTATGTATTAATGATATCATCTCCTGACGAAAATCGCGCAGTTCATCTAAAAACTTACTCTCGTTATCCAATATGGATTCATTTTGGTATTGACGGGCACCGCGATCTTTGTTGATATTACTGCTTGGTGTAAAAGTTTTATCCAATATGAAAGCTCGGATTGGTGTATCAGAATTGTTTCCCTTAGGAATATTACGTATGCATTCCGGACATACCCATTTGCTTTTTTCTTCTTGCGTATAATTCCGAAATTGCTCCTCCGTTACCGACAAACACTGGTGATGATACAATTTCTTGCACTTTTCTTGAGTACACTCCATATATGAAATATCATAAATCGCAGTATTACAACCATGGCACTTTGTCCCCATCTCACATTTATAGTTCCACTACTAAAAACTTAGTTAAGCAATTTAAATCTGAAAAATTAGCACACAATAAGAAATTTGATTATATTCTATAACAGAACGAGAATCACCACCTCCCACGGTAATAATAAGCCAGGATCCTAATGTTGTATTACTTTGAACGCCATTTATTGCTGGTTTATATGACAATTTATATATTATAAATGCAGGTTTATATGACAAGGTGATTATTACTGCTTTAGCGCACATATTAATTAACGCCAGTACTAAGCTGGCATATCCAAGCGAGAGTTACTTCCTCCCACCGACATGAGAAGCTATAGCAGTGTTGATTTACTCTAAACAGCGCCTAATGCATGTATAGAGTGCTCTACTTTACTCCTTCGCATATTTGGACCATACTACTTAATTAACCAGTTTGAGCTTGCTATAACATAAACTTCAAGCATATATTTCAATTTAAATCTACTGGAAATAACAATAGGGCTTAATTTTATCTATTAATTTACCGAAAAGTTAGATTTATTATAACAAAATATTTATACATTTAATTAAGTATACAGGGCGTCCCAAAGTTATGGGACATGAAGGGGAAGTACCTTAAATATCGTAGATAGTGAATTTTGCTCAAAGAAGACTTTATGTTATTTTTAAAAGTTAGTAATTCTGCATTCATAGATTTTCTAAAAATTACTTGCTTCGGCTGGGAATCGAACCGACTTAAATGTGAAAAAAAAAACACCCTACTTTTATGATGCCAATCGAAAGAATAGCTAAAAAATAATAACTCTGCCTAAGTAACATAGTATTTTAAAAGAAAGGAACAACATAAAATGATTGAGTCAAATTTCAAGAAAGTTATTTATTGCCGACGACGTTCGAAAAGTAGCGATATTATCATTCCAAAGATAGCATTGATTATTCGTAAATAAGTACCCACTTCATAAAATAGGTACTAACATAGTTTTCCTTATTATAAGTGCACGTGTAGATGAAATGATAAAACTTGTATTTCAATACGTCCTCTGTAAGCTAGACAGAAGGCAAATTAAAAACAAAAATAAATAATTTATAATTTGAAAATGATTAGAAAATCAACAGGCAGCGGGCTCATTAAAAGATTGGCGATTTGCGTAAGACAAGAGGGATCACATTTTGAGCATTTAATTAATTAATTTACAAAAAAATACCTACTTAATTGACTACGGCAGTTTCATGTATGTTTTTTATTTGATTAAAATGATTAATTTCACGTTGTTCCTTTCTTTTAAAATACTATGTTACTTAGGCAGAGTTATTATTTTTTAGCTATTCTTTCGATTGGCATCATAAAAGTAGGGTGTTTTTTTTTTCACATTTGAGTCGGTTCGATTCCCAGCCGAAGCAAATAATTTTTAGAAAATCTATGAATGCAGAATTACTAACTTTTAAAAATAACATAAAGTCTTCTTTGAGCAAAATTCACTATCTACGATATTTAAGGTACTTCCCCTTCATGTCCCATAACTTTGGGACGCCCTGTATATATGAAACAACAAATTTATAAAACACAATTAAAAATACCCATATCTTATAGAAAAAATACGCCGTCCAACTCGCTTCCGTGAGGCATAGTACCTAGTATACTAGCGCCATTGCCCCGCTGAATGCATAAGCTCAGCTGCTGAGCAAAGTAGGCACCAGCTCTCACATCTCCAGAGGCGTGGCCCAGTCTAATGGATAAATCCTTTACAAATTGTTTCGTGTCAGGAGACCAAGGGCCCAATGTCTCCACTACAAGCGCCGCAAACTCGTGGTTTATGAAGATTGACGCATATTTACGGCGCTTGTTACTTTGAGGTTGTTCAGCCGCGGTTGCAGCTCTTTGCGCAGTTCCTTGTATATGGGACGGTGCCAAAGTATCCGCACAAGTTGCGTTCCATGCCAAGGTGCGCTCCAAGCACCAGGGTACCAAGGTGGCTCCATCAAGTCTTTTCCCGTCGTCTCTGAATAACCCACAAGGCTCCAGAGACGCACGGACCGCTGCAGTGGCGAGAGCGCGCCTTATTAACTGATTAAGTGCACCGTGGCGATATATTGATTGTTTAAATTTGATAGGGCTTAATTGTTGAAATGCTTGATTTAGACATCGGGTTGCGATGTGCCATCATTCTGTTGATTTTACATATACACCTCGGTCTATCGTAAAATATTTAAGTATTAATTTGATTCCGGTTTCGGTATAATCTATTCATTTTTCAATCAATGACGACGTAAACAATAAAAAGCATTTTATTTCGCATGCCAAGGAATATGGGTAGAGAACGGAATTTAATTAAATATCTGGTTATCATACGCTTAGTTCGAGGCCATGGTCAGTTATCTGATTAAATTAGGCTGTTTTTATCCGACTACCCAAGGAAAAAGAGTAATACTTCTTGGGTGTATGTGTGTTAATCTCAATGTTACCTCCTGTAGTCTAAACGGCTTGACTGATTTTCTAGTGTCATTTGATTCGTCTTGGCGCCCAGAGTGTCATCAGACTTTTATGGTAAAAAATTCAACAAGTCTCCAAAATACCTGTAGAATAAAAACTATGCTATCAGATTTGATGCGTTTTGCTCAACTGCTCCAGAAAGGAGGGTTATGTTTTTCACGTGTAAGTTTGTCATCATCATCATCATCTGATTTAAGAGCCATGCTCTTGTCGGTGGAGATTTTTCCATATCTGTCTGCTTTCCGCCTTCCTCTTGACCTCCTGATACGACACGACGTTCAACATCTCTTTTATTTGCTGCATGTAGCTTATTCTCGGTCTTCCTCTTTTTCTTTTCCCCTCTATTCTTCCTTCTATTATGGTTTTGATGAAATCATCGTGTCGTATAAGGTGTCCCAGCATTTTCCCTCTTCTATTCTCAATTACTCCAAACAATTTCCTTTTTTCCTTTACTGTATTTAAAACCTCTTCGTTCGTTTTCTTCTCTGTCCAGCTGATACGTGCCATTCTCCTCCAGCACCACATCTCAAAAGTTTCCAATCTTTCTTTGTCCTTAAGAGTTAAACTCCACGTTTCACACCTATACAAAGCAATGCTCCAAATGTACACTTTTATAAGTTTTTTACGAACTCGGCCTGATATTCTGGCTTTGAGCTGGTTCTTTTTTGCATGTGTATGTTTGTAAGTATGTAGATTTCCATGTTACGTCAGTCAGAATATACCAAATATATCATCATCATCTCAGCCCATAAACATCCCACTGCTGGGATATAGGCCTTTCCTCGTATAATGAGGGGGCATGGGGCATGGGCCATAGTTCGCCAGGCTGACCCAGTGCGAGTTGGGGACTTCATATGCCTTTAGATTTTTAATTCTCAGGCATGCAAGTTTCCTCACGATGTTTCCCATCACCGTTTAAGAGCAGTCGGATAAATGCACATAAAGTAATTAAATTAAATTTAAAAATTCAGTACTATGTAAAACTTAAAATCGTTCTAATTTAGTAGTTCTACTCTTTTTCGAAAATATTCTGTACCTACTAACTTTATAGTACGTGCTTTATGCCAAGTTCCATTAGAATCGGTTCATTCATTTCGAAAAACTTGGACTTGAAAGTTTGTATGAAATATCGTATGGGATAACCGCTCTTGAGAGAAAATGTCATTGCTATTGTTTTAATAAATAAATTATCTAAAACAAACAATTATAATATCATGTAACTTACGTTGAAATAAATGCTTGATGTTTGAACTTCATAATATACAGCTATTAGATCCATTTAGTAGTTACAGATATACAGACTGCTTAAATTACAAACCTATCCTCTTCGGCTTGCCGTCGGTTAAAAAAAGCGATAACGTTATTTATTGTAATTATATATCAAACTAAGGAAGCGAATAAAGATGGGTGTACAGTAGGTAAGGTTCACCTTGACGTTATTCAATACTGTGATTTGTATTCTAGAGACGACATGTTTTTATAACAGACATCGCTATGGCGTTTATTGTACGAGTGATGCTGACGTTGTAGATGACGAAAATATATAGTTTTTTAACGTCCATTGAGGCACTTAGCCTGAGGCCAAAATGGCGTAACTTTATCAGTTGTCAGTCACGATTCTTATTACGCGCGTTACGCTGCATTCGGTTTCATACACGGTTCAAAACACGAGTTCATATGAGTTCCATGATTCCAAATAAGCGCGCATCGTCATCATAGTGGGCGTGGTTTAACCAAACTGGATGATTTTTTTTTTTTGTATTAGGCCCTTACCTATGAAATTGGCGCTTAGTATGAAGAATTTCATTAAGACTGTTTTCTCCATATAAACATTTATGAAATTTTTTTGGGAACGGCAAATCCAAATGTAGCTAAACTTTGTGTGTATTATCGGATAACATTAAGTTAAATATAGGCAGTGTTAATTTTTAAAAGTAGCCCATTTATAAAAGTTTCTTCGAATCTAAGAAATAATACGGGAAGCTCATGAAAAGAGCTGTGTTCAAATTTTTTAAATTATGTTATTTAGTTCAGACATTAAAAAATACTTCATGTGAAACCTTGAAAATATATTATATTTTCCAAATAAACAAATTTGGAAATAGCTATAGAATTTAGAAAATAGCTATGGAGTTGGTACATATGATTAACGAAGAAAAAAAATTTCAATTTCATAGATAACGACCTAATATAATGGTCATGCTATATTTTAACAGCTATGGGTGGTCAGTGCCATGTAATTAATTTTTTGGAAATATTGTATTAATCTTTTGTGGCTGTCAAAAGGCTTGCTAGCTCAGCTAACGCTGCAAACGCTGGTTGCGCTTTTAGCATTGATAATTCTGTCCGTATCTCAAGTGTAGAGTGTCACTCAGCTCGAAATAGAACTGGAAACTTTCTGTTCGAAGTTGGGGAAGTTTTGAACCTAATTAAAACATGGTAGTGTTGTCCAAATGATGTGTTATAAGATTGAAGTTTATGTCTGTGTGTCTGTCCGTGGTGTATCAAAACTAGGATATCAAGCATCACTTGAGCCCTTTCCCCATCAGCCTTAGTGTGAACTTCATTGCGTTGTAGAAGATGCTAAGATCTAAAAATTAATCAATAGCTACTTTATATTTTCTAAAAATTGTTTAATGGGTTGTGATATTTGCCATGAGTGAATTATTCATAAAAATAAAGAAGTTACTGATCTATTTCTTTGAAAATGGTTACAGGAATTCGAAGTATATTCTCCAACGCAATGAAATTCACAGTTATAATTTAATCTAATAGACTATAGTTTATTACTAAATACCTATACTATATTTAGCTATGCTTCTCTCCCAAAAGCATTTTGAAGACGAGCGGCACAGTCTTGCGGGGAGAAAGAACTTTTAAAATCATAAACAATCATCGCTCTAAAATCGTACGTAGAACCATAGAGGAATAACACTACCCGGTAGAACTGTGATGTGTGATAAAAAACAATTGACAAATGATTTCCCGCCAATTTTTTTTTACTAGCAAGGTTGCAAGTCGTTTGAAAAAATATAAAATTCGAAATTCAAATAGTTCCGATTAGCTAGAAGTGCAAAACTTTTAGTATGCCCCATTGTAAGAAAGACAGAAAGAAAGAAAACATTTATTCAGCTTATAATGGGCATGTAACATGAAAATTTTGAGGTAATTTTGTAGTAGTACAGATAACCCTATCTATGTGCAATTGAGATTGCACATCTCATATTTTTTTATATGAGAGGGCGGCAAACGAGCATGCGGGTCACCTGATGGAAAGCAATCACCGCCGCCCATGGACACCCGCAACACCAAAAGGGTCACAGATGCGTTGCCGGCCTTTGAGGAAGGTGTAGGCTCGTTTCTTGAAGGTTCCAATGTCGTACTCGTTCGGGATTACCGCTGCCGGAAGTCCGTTCCACAGGGTGGTCGTACGTGGTAAGAAGTTTCTTGAGAAACTTACAGTGGTAGACTTCCACTCATCCAGGTGATGTGGATGGAAATTTAATTTTCGGCGGGAAGTGTATCGGTTAAATTGAGCAGCGGGTATTAGCTCGAACAGTTCTTCAGAACACTCCCCATGAAATATGCGATAGAGAATGCAGAGGGACGCGACGTCTCTTCGCAACGCCAGGGGATCCAGTCGGTCAATGAGACTCTCTTGGCCGACAATTTCGGACTGCGCCTTTACGATTATAGGAAGTTAAAAGTCTATTTTTGATATATTCTAAATGTTTAATTAGCAACCAGATTGCGTGTCAAGAGTAGAAATTTCTTTTCTAATTTGTTACGGTTTCGTACACAAATTTTGATGTGTAACATAAGCAAAAGTCAATGGTTGCGTAAAGTTTAATTCTGTCGATCGACATGAACACACGCGTAGACTATACCGGGTGGGTTTTTTTATCTTAATGAAAGAATAGGGCATATTAGGTAAGTGAAATAGAAGGTATTGGCATAGGTACCTAATTAACAATATAAATCATTTATTTAAAAACAGTAACAAATAAAAAGATGGCATTTAAATGTTTAATTTAAATATAAACTAGAACAAAGGTCAAAAATTGGGACCGAGTGACAAGGTGCCCAGAACCCTTGCAGCGTTTCCTCGCTGGATGCAGATCTTAAGTATCTGTTGTTGAGGAAACAACAAGCGACGGGTCACTGATAAATAAAAACTTCGAACACTTACACCAATCATCTAGTCCCAAACTAAGCAAAGCTTGTGCTATGGATACTAGATAACGGATAAACATACATAAATATTTATATAAACATCCAAGACTCGGCAATAAATGTTCGTATTCATCACACAAACATTTACCCCTCGCGGGATTCGAACCCGCAACCGTTGGTTTCGCTGACAGGGTCACTATCCACTACACCAACCGGTCGTCCAATATAATATTATAATAAAGTCCTATTATAATAAATAAAATATTATAATAAATCAGTGAAACACAATCTACTTCCCTGTAGTTACCCAGTTGGTTTCGCTGATAGGGTCACTATCCACTACACCAATCGGTCGTCATTGTGACATCGACTAAGCGCTTTGAAATGTTGAACAAATATTGAAGAGCGCCCGGCCCCCAAGGAACTAAGGTTACGACTCCAAAAGCAAGGAAAATCTATTCGGAGCCGATGTCTCTATATTTATTAATTGTGATTTTTTCCGGTTTTTTTCAAAACCATCATCGAATAAAGCGTTAATTATGTCATTTGACGGTTGCGTCTGTAGCCTAATCCACATAATTACATCATTAAATTAAAAATTTCAACCGCCTCCGTGGCTCAATGTAAACAACATTGGGTTTACGATTCGGAGGTCGCGGGTTCGTACCCCAGCGGGGTACATGTTTAAGTACTCGGTTTGGTTGGTGGCAGGGAATTTTAAATGTCCGCCTGGTTAGCTACCACCATCTTATCTAAATCTGCTGCCAAGCAGCAATGTTAATAGCATTGTTGTGTTTCGGTTGTCAGAGATAAGATAGCCAGTCCTCTAAATGTGTTGGGGTTTCCGGGTCAGTACGCTTCCACTTTCGACCTCATCTTCACTTAACATCAGGTGTGATTGAGGTCAAGTACCAACCCGTCAGCATAAAAAAAAGTATCCAGTATTATAGTAAAACCAGTAACACAGAATGAAGTGGAGTTGATTGACCATCTGTACGTTTACAATGTTTTAAATTACTATGTTGTATTATTAATGTTATATTCCGGTCCTGGCAACTAATCTTGCGACATCTATAGATTAATAAACACTTTGACTGCCGTTTCACACTCCTCTGCTATTTTCAATATCTACTCGAGGTCGAATCGTACACTCTACCGCAGATGACGTATTAACCTTTGGACCGATCGAGCGTTCGTATAAGTGAGCTACCGTACGGGAAATCAGCTTAGTACGCATGACGCGTGGTCCACTGTACTTAAAGTCAAGATGTGGGAAACCTGTGAACACAGTGATTTCTATAAATATCCACACGTGTTGATGAGAGCCCCTTGCTCATAGTACACCTGCGTGTTTTATGGACAGACTTAATGCGGTTTCGGTGTTTCTTTATGAGGCCTTACCAAAAGTCACGTCCCTTGCTAATTTAGAAATAAAATTTATGAAAAGTTATATCAAACTTTTCATAAATTTATTTATTTCAACTATTAAAATACTATTAAAATATTAAAAGCATTTATTTCAACATAAGATACATGATATCATTTGTTGACTGTCAATTTAAATCTACTGGAAATAAAAAAGGTTTATTGCATTTATCTGTCAGTCGGTATGTCCAAGCTACCACCGCTTCGGAAAGGGAAATCATCTTTGGGAAAAGAAGCAGCGCAAGAAACCCACAGGATCATTGTTGTCCTCTTATTTTTAAATAAAGTATATAACTTATACAATTTTATAATTTTGGGGCGTCTTTGTCATTCAGGTAGTCACTAATTTTATAATAACCTTTTTTTGCTAATGTTTTTTGATATGATCTTTAAATTTTTTCTCAGTTAGATTAATGATATTCTCAGGTATAAGGTTATAAAAGCGTGTACAGTGTCCCACAAATGATGTATTAACTTTGCTTAGTCTGAACATAGGGGTAGCCAATTTGTTCTTATATCTCAAATTTAAATTATGCTTGTCACGATTTTTCGGGAACGCAGAAATTTTTTTCGAACGTACATAATATTTTCGTAAATAAACAGTGAAGGAACAGTTAAAATATTAATTTCTTTAAACCTGTCCCGGAGAGAGTCATGTCGATGCAGATTATAAATTGCTCTTATTATTGCTTTTGCAAAATAAAATATGTTCTATGTCAGCTGCTCGTCCCCAAAGCAAAATACCGTAAGACATAATACTGTGGAAATAACTAAAATAAACCAATCTTGCAGTAGCCACATCAGTTAGCTGTCTAATCTTCCAGACGGCATATGCTGCGGAACTCAATCTACTTTCTAAATGTTCTAGATGTGGTCTTGCAGTCAGGAGTAATTCCTAAAAATACCGTCTTATCCACAAATTCTACTTTAGCTTCGTCAATCATAATATTGCAATCAATTTTTCTTACATTAGGTAGGCAGAAATTTATGCATTTTGATTTTTTAGCATTTAAAACCAAGTTATTAACTGTAAACCAGCGTAAAATTAACCGTAGAGTATTATTCACCTTGTCAGAAACATTGTCTTTTTTGTCAACTTTAAAAACTAATGATGTATCATCAGCAAATAGTAATCTCGGTCAATCTCTGAACCATAAATGGGAGATCATTTATATAAACTAGAAACAGAAAAGGGCCTAATATTGAGCCTTGTGGCACGTCTATCCTCACTCGAGCGCCTGGTGATCTTACCCCATTGATATCTCTTTATTACTTGATGCTCCAAAAAGTACTGCCCCAAAAAGGAGGGTAATTGTTTTCGAGTGTATGTATATATATATATATATATATTTCTATGTTACCACCTGTAATCGAAACGGTTTGACAGATTTTGAAATGCATGGCGTCGATCGATTCGCCTTGATCCCTAGAGTGGCATAGGATACATTTTATAGTAAAAATCCAACATGGCGCCTGCAAAATACAAAATATGCAGTCCAGTTTTTTTGGTTTATAAATACTTAAAATAGTTTATTTGACACTGTTTTCAATATACAACATTTTCTTAAGTCTCGAATTAAGTTTATATCAATCTTGATTTGAGTCGTAGTGAATGGTGGCTGTTCCCTAGCAGTGGGGACCTAAAGCAGTTGATGTTAAGCTAAAAACTATGCGTATATAAATCGATAATTGAGTTGAATACCTTTCCTCAAAGTTACCTTGTTTTGTTACAGACAAAGATGGCGAATCAAAATATAAGACCGGAAAGAGTCAACAGGATGTTCAGTTGGACTGCTGCAGGGTGAGTACGTACATTAAAAAAAATCTAAGTAATATTATGTGAAAGTTTGGATGTTTGTTTGTTGCTCGATCACGGCGAAACAATGAACGATGAAATTTGGTACACAGGTAGAACGTACCCAGAATTAAAACAAAGGATATTTCTTATACTTAGCATGAGCATCAGCTGGGAACGTACTTTTAGAAATTCTAATTAAATATAAATTATTTGACAAAGGTGATTATGGCATATCAATAATCTCAACCAAAATATAAACCATATATTTTATTTTGTTTGGTTTTATTTCATTATGATTATTTTATTTTATTTCATTATTTGTTTTTATTTTATTTTAGTTTTGTTTTATTTCATTATTCAAAAATAGTATGACGTTGACGTAACAATGGTTACATACTTATACTTTATTAATTAATTTTGACATAGTTACATATAATAATATGTAGATGCTAAATTTCTATCTTATTTTGTTCATTTTGTGACTTAACAAATAATGTAGTAATGTAATGTATGTGTATAGTTATTGTTTTATTGTTTTATGTTTGACAATCACTTTTACTTTAAAAATCATAAATTTACGGAACTGTATGCGTGACTTAATATTGTAAAAGTGAACTAAATAAATCTAATCTAATCTAATGAATATTACAAAATTTTACCGGTTGTAAACTACTGTATTTACCTGTGGTTAAAAATAAATTATTCTTAGTCATTCTTATTCTTATTCTTATCCCGATAAAGTGAGTAGTTCCTGTGGGATAAACAAATTAATTATATCCGCGAAGAATTGCCCGACTGCAGGCGAAGCCGCAGGCGGAAAGCTAGCATGTTCATAAAAACCTTAAAATTAAATTCTAAATAACCTGTCCAACAATAAACAAATTAAACATATGCGCGACAAACTTATTCCACGCAGGCGAAGCCGCGGGCGAAAAGCTAGTATATAATATAAATAAATATTTCGGACACTCACACCAGTTATCTAGTCCCAAACTAAAAGCCTGTACTACAAATATATAAATGAATATATTACTAAATATATAAGTGAATAATAAATATCCTTGGATATACACACAGCGCCATCTATCTCCACACTAAGCAACTAGGCTTATATTATGGATACCCGATGATTGATATACTACACAAATACTATTTTTTTTTTGTACATAAATACATATATAAATGAAAAACATCCTTAATTCGGGTACACGTGTTCGTATTCATCACTCAAATACTTGCCATTAGCGAGATTTGAAGAAGAAAAATACAAACTGAAATTTACCCGACTGCCCAAGGCTCGAGGGTAATGTTTTACGAGTGCATGTATATATGAATGTATTGTAGATTCTTATGTTACCTCCTACAGCCTAAACGACTTGATAGATAGATAGATAAATCGTTTATTTGCATCTCCAGTCACACACATACCACAAGTTCCAAAGCAATTGGATAAACATATTTTATAATAACAATCCATAAAAGTAACATCAGGATGCACTAGAGTATGTGTGTGCTACAGCCGTACAAATGGGTCATAGCTCAGTGTGTATAATTGCTCAGAGAGCAAAACACTGATTTTCAGCTATTACCCACGAGGAGACACTGGTACAAAAGAGAACAATCAGACAAGCGTATTTTACTGTGCGCGTCAGTGAATAATCTCATGTAGGTATATGTGTATTCAAATGCAGTATAGGTACTCAAATAGATTTCGACTTGACCGATTTCGAAGTGCATGGTGTACTAAAAAAAAAAGCCAACATGGGGCCCGCACAATACAAAACACGCTGTTGGGTATTTTGGTTTTGAAACTTAAAATGCTATTTGACTATGAACTAAGTTAACTGAAAGGTTATTCTTTTTGTTAATGCCTTTCTCAGCTTTGTCAAGGGGTGGGGGTGGGGGGAACCTCACTCTGACCTGTATAAAGCAGCACAAAAAGTCGCAAAACAATGTTTGCGCGAAAATCAACTTAGAACATCGCGTGGGGGAATAACTATAAATAAAAAAAAAATTGAAATATCCAAAGCTTCGAAATGGCTTAACGTTTTAGAATAAAAAACGACATTCAATCGAACCTCGCATTACTGAGTTACATCCTGACATAGACACGTACAACGCCGCCTTAAATTGTGCTTAAGATAAACCCTTGAGTTTCTAGCTCGTTCTTCTTTAAAATTCACTAGCGGTCACGCATCCATCCATGACGGCACAAAGCGTCGCTTAACTTAATTGTGTTACATAAATTGTGTCTGCTACACAGATGCGTCACAAATGCCTATGGAGCAGTGTTCTCATACAAAAGAGTTCAACGTGTACACTCCATCTTTTTTTGACTGTGGCTGGCGGATTAAAGAATGCTCAAAGACATACATACATAAAGTCACGCCTGTTTCCCGTAGGAGTGGGCAGAGACCACAAAATTTCATTTGCTACAACCCTGTGTAGCTACATAAATTCAAATTATTTATTTTGCCAGAATATAAATATACCAATTATAAATGTTTTTGTCGATCGATGGAGTCGATATTCCTGATCGATTATTTTATTGAAGCATGCCAGGCTTTCGAGCTTTTATAAAGGTGCAACTGCCTCGTAAGTATTTTGCTTGGACACAAGCAATGAAAACTAGCTGTTACCCTCGACTTTATCTGCGTAAGAATTCGTTCTATTATCAAATGCGTCACTTTATGCCTCAAAAGCCAATCAAATCAATTTTCATCAAGTCTGTCCAACCCTTTAGGCGGCAAGAGATACAAACATATATACTTACCAGTGACCTGCCCTCCATAGAGGCAGAAAAACAATGCCTTCCCTAGGTATTGTAAGCCTTCCTCAAAATGCATTGTCATGATAGCTGGTTCATACTGATGTGAACATAAATATTCTAAACAGTTGCGAAGATTGCTATAAAAGTAAGTTATTATTTTGTCATTTAATAGCAAATTTTATTATTCTGTCTGCACTGTGACAACGCCGTGCACGCCACTGATATTATTAGTTGGGAGTTGGGATATATTGGCGATAGGGTTCGGGGTTTACGTGTGACCTATCGATGCCCCTGAAACTCAAGGGGAAAATTTACAAGACCATTAAATACCTGTCGCCATGTATGGTTTTGAATGTTGGTCAATGAAAGTGACTGATAAAAGTAGAATGCATGTGGCAGAGATGAGAATGCTAAGATGGATGTGTAGTGTGACTAGAATTGATAAAATCAGGATGAGTATATCGGAGGAAGTCTGAAAGTGGCACCAATAATAGAAAAGATGAGGAGTAATAAGTTAGCATGGTAGAATGAAAGGCACGTAACGAGACGAGTGCTAAGTATGAATGTGGAGGGAATTAGAGGTAGAGGAAGACCAAAGGAGTGGGTAGACTGCCTGAGGAATGATATGTGTGTGAAAGGGGTTAGTATGGAGATGACTGCTGATAGAGAAGAGTGGAAGAGAAAGAAAAAGACTCCACCTAATTGGGATAAGGGCAGGAAAATGATGAGTTGGGCGTTGGAATATATAAAGCTGCATGGGGTACAAATACAAAATAGTTTGCTTTCTAAAACATACATTGTCAATGTGTTATGCGATCTTTCTATAAAGTAACAAAATACTCGTGCCAGAACATTACAACTATAACCATGTAACTACAATTAAATAACTATATACAGGGCGTCCCAAAGTTATGGGACATGAAGGGGAAGTACCTTAAATATTGTAGATAGTGAATTTTGCTCAAAGAAGACTTTATGTTATTTTTAAAAGTTAGTAATTCTGCATTCATAGATTTTCTAAAAATTACTTGCTTCGGCTGGGAATCGAACCGACTTAAATGTGAAAAAAAAAACACCCTACTTTTATGATGCCAATCGAAAGAATAGCTAAAAAATAATAACTCTGCCTAAGTAACATAGTATTTTAAAAGAAAGGAACAACATAAAATGATTGAGTCAAATTTCAAGAAAGTTATTTATTGCCGACGACGTTCGAAAAGTAGCGATATTATCATTCCAAAGATAGCATTGATTATTCGTAAATAAGTACCCACTTCATAAAATAGGTACTAACATAGTTTTCCTTATTATAAGTGCACGTGTAGATGAAATGATAAAACTTGTATTTCAATACGTCCTCTGTAAGCTAGACAGAAGGCAAATTAAAAACAAAAATAAATAATTTATAATTTGAAAATGGAACAGTTTATGACAGCGTTTGTTTGAATGCATACTTTTTAAGATATTTTAAAAAGAAGTGATATTTTTAAATGTTGTTCTTAAATTTGAAAATGGAACAGTATGTGCGAGCGTTTGTTTTTCGGATATTGATCTGTTTAGTCTCAATTCACTTACACAAGTGTTATTGTGTTAATTTATTGCGAACATGGCATATCAAGTAAGTTTTGATCTAATGGAAGCATATTTTTTGAACGATAAAGATATCTCTAGAAGTTTGCGGTGGTATGGCGTAAAATATCCTGATAGACAAATACCGTCTCGTAAAGTTTTGAAAAGGCTTGTGAACAATTTGAAAACTCTGGGACGTTTCGATAAACGCCCAAGAGAACCACAGCAAGAAAACCATACGATCAACGACGAAGAACTTGGTATTTTAATTTACTTTTCGGCTTTTCCGAAAGCATCGGTGAGAGAAGGAGAACATGAAATTGGAGTTTCAAAAAGTAAAATACACCGTGTATTAAAAAAACACGGTTTTAAGAGTTATGTTGAAGGACGATTGGTTCAAAAATTACTTCCGGGCGATACAGAAAGGAGAAAAAATTTCTGTCTTGATATCCAGGCACGATTGCTCGAAGATCCAAATTTTTTGGATAATATTATTTGGACAGACGAATCTAACTTTAGCAATAACGGTATGTATAACCGCAACAATAATCGTATTTGGTCTAAAGAAAATCCCCTACGAGTGACTGAAACTAATAACCAAGTGCGTTTTTCACTCAACTGTTGGTGCGGACTTTTAAAAAACCGGGTTTTCTTAATCCATTTTTACCAAGGAACCTTGAACACAGAAAAGTATTTAGGAATACTTCAAATTTTAAGGGATAAGATAAGAAACCATTCCGCGGCGGAGCAAGAAAACTTAATTTTCCAACAAGATGGAGCTCCGGCTCATAATAGTCGGAGAGCAGCAGATTTTCTAAATGAATGTTTTCCTACATGGATTGGTACAAATGGACCGATTAGATGGCCGGCCAGATCCCCGGACCTCACACCATTAGATTTCTTCTTTTGGGGATACGTGAAAGATATGCTATACAAAAAGCGATACGAGAACGTAGGCGAGTTGCAAACAGAATTGTGCCATATCACATAGAGTGTTCACCATAAAATGATTAGAAAATCAACAGGCAGCGGGCTCATTAAAAGATTGGCGATTTGCGTAAGACAAGAGGGATCACATTTTGAGCATTTAATTAATTAATTTACAAAAAAATACCTACTTAATTGACTACGGCAGTTTCATGTATGTTTTTTATTTGATTAAAATGATTAATTTCACGTTGTTCCTTTCTTTTAAAATACTATGTTACTTAGGCAGAGTTATTATTTTTTAGCTATTCTTTCGATTGGCATCATAAAAGTAGGGTGTTTTTTTTTTCACATTTGAGTCGGTTCGATTCCCAGCCGAAGCAAATAATTTTTAGAAAATCTATGAATGCAGAATTACTAACTTTTAAAAATAACATAAAGTCTTCTTTGAGCAAAATTCACTATCTACGATATTTAAGGTACTTCCCCTTCATGTCCCATAACTTTGGGACGCCCTGTATAAATGTTTATTATTATGTTACTCGTGTAACATAATTACCTATGTATTTTTGTGTCTGTGTGATAATGTGTGTGTATGTGTTAGGGTCGGTGTGGGTTTGTGTGAGTGTTTGTCTGTGTGTGTGTGGGTACGCGTTGACTTTAGCATAAGCATAATAATGTTGATCTCTGATTTCTGGTCTTCTACTATTTGTACGTCTGTGATACAAGAAGCGAATACGCCAGACGTTGTTTAACTTTGCTAATCGAACGAATAGCAAATACGACTCCGCCACGAGTGTTTGAAACACCGACAGATAATAATCCTCTCGAATATATCTGAAGCTGGCACATAACATCTGATGCAAGCGTTATGAGATGACCTGTCGTGACGTAAGATCCACTTTCCCGTGGCTACACGAGCCTGCCCGCCAAGCCCGCTAACCTAGATGCTGGTTCGCGTGCAAGGGACTTGCGACCTTGCCGACGACAGTACATTCACCTTTCTCGAGTGTGGAATTTACTTATAATGAAAGGAGTGTTCATGTTTTCTTTAGTTATACGTGTAACTTTTGCTAAGTTAAAATAAATTGTATTTAAAGATCCATTGAATTTAGATTCAATTGGTTGCCTAGTCGGATCGTAATGTAGACATATCCGGTTTTAAAGGCAACTGTGATGCTCAGAGCAGGTTGGTTAGATTGTGTTAGGTTCCTTTGGATACTACTGAGGAACCCACGCAGTGAAGTTCCTTTCTGGACAACTCAATGTCCACTATTGCAGGAGAAGTCTGCCACGATCACGTTCCGCCTAGTCATGTGATTATACAGCGTGATTTTTTAATTAATCTAGAATATTTAAAAGGTGGTTTTTGGACAATCAAATAGTACGACTTTTTGGTTTTGGACTAACTATGAATTCACTAAGAAACAAACTGCTATTTCTCAAGACTTTTATAGGCTTTTTCTAAAATCACAAGAGTAGTAGACAATTACTTAGCGGAAAGGAAAATATTCATAGTAATGTAGCATAAATATTCTTATACAAACACTTAGGAAATCCTCGGTCTTACCATAGAGGAATACTAATGTAATTCGCCATCTATCGAAATAAATATGTAACTAATAGCGCCATCTATATCGCGACGTGTGTACTGGTACATTAATGTGCTTTATTAATTAATCCTTGTAATGGTTTCGCGGTAGATGGCGTTGTGTTGTACAAGATTAAGAACTTCATGTAGGTTACAAAGACTTTAATAATAAGTTTCTGTTTTATAGTATCTTTAAATTTATTGAAAGGAAGATTTTGTAAATCAACAGGAACCTTATTGAAAAAGCGTATACATAACCCTTTGAATGAATTACTGACTTTACGGAGGCGACTTATGTGACCTGCAAGTTTACCTTTATTTCTTGTATTGACATCATGTTTATTACTATTTTTCCTAAATGATGCTATATTTTTTTTGACATGTAGATATTTATAATATATCATCTAGTGGGGCAATACGGGCAAGAAAGGTGGAGATGGATTAGTTCTATTCTATTCAAAGG
The DNA here is from genome assembly GCA_949316235.1 of Oegoconia quadripuncta. NCBI lineage: Eukaryota > Metazoa > Arthropoda > Insecta > Lepidoptera > Autostichidae > Oegoconia > Oegoconia quadripuncta. The sequence continues at coordinate 1,550,319 of OX438745.1, read as the reverse complement.
TCCCCCGGCAACCAAACTTCTTAAACTTTTTCATTGTCATTCACTCCTCTCTCACGTGCAGTTCCTAATTTTGTACTCGTATTGGGAAAGAACTATGTCCATTGTAGAAGGAGAAAGGTTCATGAATGGTGATGTGCAACACGAACTCGACTTGACCGTGTACAACCATGCAGGTTTTAACATTAAAAAACGGGCCAAGTGCGAGTCGGGACTGTTGAAGTGGTTCCGTACTATTGGCAATGACTGGCGTGGACAGTCAGTGGACGTGCGACCACTATAGTCTATACAATATAGCTTGATTAGAATGACAGATGTCAAACTAGCGAAGATAGTGATGTGAAAGTATAAAAAAAAGAGTTTAGATATCTTTGTTTGCAGTTTGTTCATTTACGAAAATATTATGTACGTTCGAAAAAATATTTCTGCGTTCCCGAAAATTTGTGACAAGCATAATTTAAATTTGAGGTATAAGAACTAATTGGCTCCCCTATGTTCAGACTATGCAAAGTTAATACATCATTTGTGGGACACTGTATACGCATTTATAACCTTATACCTGAGAATATCATTAATCTAAGAAAAAATTTAAAGATTATATCAAAATAACATTAGCAAAAAGGGTTATTATAAAATTAGTGACTACCTGAATGACAAACACGCTTCGACCAGCTCCCCAAAATTATAAAATTGTATTACTTATATACTTTATATAAAAAAATAGAAAAAAGGACACCAATGATCCTGTGGGTTTCCTTGCGCCGCTTCTTTTTCCACATGTTATCATGTTGAAATAAATGCTTGAAGTTTGAAGTTTGCAGTCTATATATTATACAATGTTACTAGCTTGTAATCAATGTCTTCTTCATCAGAATCCGAGTCACTTGAACAATCCTCGTCGGAGCGTCAGTGGCTCAACGGTTAAAACTCCCAATTTAAGAGGTCCCGGTTCGATTCCCAATCAGGCCATGTACCAATAAGTTTTTAAATTTAATTTAATTACAGATGTGAAGGAAAGCATAGTGAGGAAACCTGCATGCCTGAGGTTTGTCGGTAAAAAACCAGATCACCGTAGAACACCGGACGGATATCTGAATTTAGGTCGTCAAGTATGACGCGTTCCTTACTCCAATTTTCTCAATCAAATAAATATGATGTGCCGATTGCTCTCCATCTTCACATGTTTTCGTTTTACGAATTTCGATACGGAACACTAAAATGTACATCACGCGTTCATTTCGTAAACCGACCATCCAGCGGATGCGGCGCCCGGAAAGAAAAACGTCGTTATCTTGTAGAAGTAAAGTACCTTTTTCCTTGCGCGTGGTGTAAGCTAGCTGAAGGTTCCATTACACAACACTCTGAGTCAGTTTCCAACAATCTCTGTGTGGTTTTTATTTTTGTTTATAATAGGTAGTTGAAGTATTTTGTGGCATGACATAGTCTCCTGCTGACCTTTTGGTTGGTGGTAGGGCATTTAACAAAGCATATTATAAAATATCAGACTATTTAAATGATAATCATCCCTGGACATAATCAGATCGTTCGCATGCCAGGCTTATCTCTGACATTCTCAATTCATTATTCAATTCACTTTAATATAATTAAAATTTTAATAAAATATAATTATTCAATAATGAAAATGAAAACATCCATAACTCGGGTACACATGTCCATATTTAAAGTCAAAGTCAAAAATGCTTTATTTTGTAGGTACACAGAGTGGACTTAAAATAGTCATTTTTACATTTTTTAACCTACTGCTTGTTCAAAATGCAATTTTCCCCTGAGAAGAACAAGCAAGAAACTCGAAGGGTTGCTCTTTTAAAATCACATATTCATCACACAAACATATGCCCCTAGCGGGATTCGATCTCGCAACCTTTTGGTATAGTGGTCAGTGTTGCTAACCACTACACCAAACAGGGCGACTATATTATATGAATATAATATGTATAGAGTGCAAAAAAAATTTTTTTTTTTTTTTTTCAAATTACCTATTTCACTATTTCACCTACGGAATTCTAAAATGTAAATTGGTATGTATAAGTACTCTGTGGTAGTTCAATTCGTCCTTACGCGAAAGAGTGCTCTTACATCCGCAAGACCAAAGGTCGACAAACTACGCCCATCATAATAAAACAACTCCTGATTCATTGATAATTAATTCATACAATTACAATTAAATTGAAGGAAAATGTGAATAAAACAGGTTGTCGTGATGTTGACCTCAAACGAAGGTCGAACTTTTTTGGATTAATATAATATATGAGACTCGCACTGTTGTCATGTCACATGATGGGACGTAGGCTCAAGTGATCTATACATAAATGATATACATGGTGAATTCCTATTAACTGATGTCGCCACCAGTGGCGGCTGGTGACTCCAAGACTGACGGGCCGGGTCATACATACGAGCCAGATCAGGCTCAGCTCCCGCTCACTGTTCTATATCTCGGGGCGATATAGTCGTCGGACGCGGCCTGGGAGAGGATGACAACCCCCGGAGCGACCGGGGGGGGTGTCGTCGCATCGGGCACTGCCGCGCTTCATGCCGCTCGCTGATCGCGGTGTGAGGCATAACAGCGCCCCTGACGGAGGGTGCGCTAGACGACCTCCGGGAATGGTCCTCCCTACTGCCGTGGTGACTACATTTCTGATTACGAACAATTTCCCACTAGGAACCATTATTTTCGGGCGAAAATTATTTCATTATGTTTTGTTATCCCGTGCAAGAAATGGAACCAATATTTTATTTTTAAATATTTTTAATAATATAATCAGTATTTTATTTAGGTTCAATCATTTGTTATTAGCTACAGGTTTTTATTGACATAGTTTTTGTAATAAATATGTATCTTTCTATAAATAAACTACTTAGATAGTTATAATAACGTTTTGTGTAGAAACAGTGCTTTTTCCGCTTTCTGCGCCGGCGCCGATTGCTCAGCGGCGAGTGTCCCGACTCTCACTCGTAATGAGCGGTGAGGTAACCAGTTCGAGAGTTCCTTATCACCACAAACACGAATAAATTAGATCTGACGAGAAAGAGAAATTTTTGTTAATTTTTCGCATTGTTGTGTTTTAAAATGTTCTGGTACTTTAATGCACCAAAATATTACGGGATACAAACGATAGGTCATGTACATTCCAATCATCCTAAAAGTATCACAGGGACTAAATTAGCCTGGCGACATCCATTAGAAACTATTCACACTACAACAATAACGAAACCAACTATAGGTACTAGCTACCCACAGACCAAAGTGTGTTTAGCTATACAGCTACCTAATACACACACATCACATATAGGAGTATAGATACGAGTACCATCCATATGCATCCGCTACTTAGATATGTAGCAAAATTTCGTCAACATTGTTAGTAGATGTCGTAGTATAGTGGACAATAGCATCAGTCATTAAACAAAGTTGTGCAAGTTCAAACCTCAGTAGATTTTCGTATAAAGGTGTTTGATATGGTGATCTGTTTGGTGTAGTGGTTAGAAACTCTGACTGCTATTCCAAAAGGTCGCGGGTTCGAATCCCGCTAAGGACTTTGCGTGCTGCTTTATACAGGTCAGAGTCAGGTTCCCCACCTCCCATGTCTTGTTTGGAAGTCAAGAGTCATATTTTCTCAAGCGTGTACAACCAACGACGTCATTATGTCATGTAATTTTAGTCCTAATGAATACTATTTAGAAATAGTATACTATTTCGTGAGTCAAAATATTAAAATACGTATTAAAGTTATAAGCGTGCATTTCTATGTGTCGTCGCATTTTTTACATATAAAATTACATTAGGTATGGATACGGATGGTTACCTACCAGTGGTGGGCCCTTCATACCCCTTCGGCGGATAATGACCACAACTGAAAAAGACCACAAATAAAAATGTCCACTTCTTAAAATGACCACTTCTCAAAATGACCACTTTATGAATTTCCTGTTCTTAAAATGACCATTTCTTAAAATGACTACATATGTGAGTGACCACTTCTTAAAATGACTACAGCTAAAAAAATGCTTATTCTAGAAATGTCTGTAGAGACAGGCAGAAAGGTAGTGAAAATTGTAAGCTTTCCTCGAAATGCATTGTCAAGATAGCTTATTCATACTAATGTGAACAGAAATATTCTAAGCATTTGCGAGGATACCTATATGAGTAGGTAAGTTATTATTTTGAAGTTGTATTTTATAATTCTGCCTACTCTGTGACAAAACGCTGTGCACGACACTGGTACCTACTATATAATGACTTTTAACATGACGTATAAATTTTTGTATTAAATCGGATTACTGTCTTTGATTTTGACACATGACTTTAAATCAGCGCCATCTGTCGAGACGATCGACACATTGAAGCCTTTAGAAAATTATGATTTCTGAACGATAAAAACTAGAGTGACAGAGTTAATGTCATTTCGTCCTCTGCGTGTACTTAGAAAAGGATAGCACTATTTTCAGAGTGTGTCACAAAATCGACATCAGCATACAATTAATTTTTTAATGCAAATAATTATTTATAAATTTTCATTTATTTAAAAGCTAGTTAGCGACACTTGCTCGTGTACTTATATAGATGTTAATGTGTTTTTTGCAGCGAGTAGGTATCGTTTCCCGGTTCAGAGCAAGATGTTGTTTACAAATTACAATACTCATTCGTTACCACCGTATAGCTGTGATTTGTTTCCATTGTTGTGAGGTTATATTATAATTTATATATTGACAAAATTTTACACAAATTCTCTGCTTCCAAAACTAGGTAGATTAAAATAATAAACATGATATATAGAGATTTTATTTTTAGCCTTAAATATAATATTGATCTGGCAAGTTAATGAATGTCACAAATTACCATAGAGGATAAACATTGATTTAGTAATTAAAAAAAAAATTACCTACAATGACTTTACACGTGACCCATTAAATTAATCTAACTAATATTATAAATGCAACAGTTTGGAGGTTTGTTTGTTGCTCAATCACGGCGAACCGGATGAACGGATTTGGATGAAATTTGGTATACAGGGCGTCCCAAAGTTATGGGACATGAAGGGGAAGTACCTTAAATATTGTAGATAGTGAATTTTGCTCAAAGAAGACTTTATGTTATTTTTAAAAGTTAGTAATTCTGCATTCATAGATTTTCTAAAAATTACTTGCTTCGGCTGGGAATCGAACCGACTTAAATGTGAAAAAAAAAACACCCTACTTTTATGATGCCAATCGAAAGAATAGCTAAAAAATAATAACTCTGCCTAAGTAACATAGTATTTTAAAAGAAAGGAACAACATAAAATGATTGAGTCAAATTTCAAGAAAGTTATTTTAATTTTCCAACAAGATGGAGCTCCGGCTCATAATAGTCGGAGAGCAGCAGATTTTCTAAATGAATGTTTTCCTACATGGATTGGTACAAATGGACCGATTAGATGGCCGGCCAGATCCCCGGACCTCACACCATTAGATTTCTTCTTTTGGGGATACGTGAAAGATATGCTATACAAAAAGCGATACGAGAACGTAGGCGAGTTGCAAACAGAATTGTGCCATATCACATCGAGTGTTCACCATAAAATGATTAGAAAATCAACAGGCAGCGGGCTCATTAAAAGATTGGCGATTTGCGTAAGACAAGAGGGACCACATTTTGAGCATTTAATTAATTAATTTACAAAAAAATACCTACTTAATTGACTACGGCAGTTTCATGTATGTTTTTTATTTGATTAAAATGATTAATTTCACGTTGTTCCTTTCTTTTAAAATACTATGTTACTTAGGCAGAGTTATTATTTTTTAGCTATTCTTTCGATTGGCATCATAAAAGTAGGGTGTTTTTTTTTTCACATTTGAGTCGGTTCGATTCCCAGCCGAAGCAAATAATTTTTAGAAAATCTATGAATGCAGAATTACTAACTTTTAAAAATAACATAAAGTCTTCTTTGAGCAAAATTCACTATCTACGATATTTAAGGTACTTCCCCTTCATGTCCCATAACTTTGGGACGCCCTGTATAGATAGATCATACTCTGGATTGAAACAGGAAATTTTTTATCCCGATAAAGAAGCCGCGGGCGGAAAGCTAGTATAATATATACATAATAATGTATATATGACGCAAAGAAGATGGAATCGCACTCACATGGAAGAACAATTTCTGTACCTTTCGGTGGCTGCACCGCTGTGCATTCGTGTGTTTTAATTATAAAACCTTCCTGAGACAGAGTTTCTGTTGTGTTCTATTGAGATGTGTAGAGCATGGAGCGGGGCCGGCCGGCGGCGTATTTTACAACAAGGTACAAGGCGTACAAGGTGATTTTTTGCTCTACAATTACATGGTGAAACTTGGTATGGATATTTAGACCATGGAACTGAACAAATTTCACTATCGAATCAACTTTGACTTCGAGAAAAAAAAATTTGCTGTTTCATACATTTCAGTTGAGTAGGCATTGAACTTTTGTATGAGACTGCTGATTTTTTTTCCCCGATTTCAGAGTTGGTCTCATAGTGAAAGTTGTTCAGTTTGAAGGTTTGAACATCCATTAGAAATTTCGAAGGTGAATAAATAATCAACTATGGTATAGTACAGTGAGGACCTCAGCGCGCCCAGGGATTAAAAAGTAGATTCAAAACTCTACAGAGAAGTGGTTGTAGATTTGATTCGTGGGTTGACTTCCAACGACTTCGACTGAAGAAAATATCAGAGATGGAGGATCACCAGGAAAGCTAAAATAGAGATGGTTTAGGATGAGACGTGATCTTTGTTGAAGCTTTATCTGACTGAGAATAAATGTAGGTATTTCTATTCTAAAAAATGAAAATCGATTTAAATACGAGTAACAAGGTCTTATTCTCAGCAGTTACTCCACCCAAGAACAAAGACGTCAACATTCTAAACCGTCAAAGCATTTGCTCCCCAAGATAAGGCTCACATGATTGTCCTCAAATACCTTTCTAAGAAGTTCGATTCTTCATTCATCATCCGAACAGCCAAGGCATGGAACTCCCTTCCGGCGTCAGTCTTTCCTGAATCCTACAACCTTGGGATCTTCAAGAGCACATTGAATAGGCATTTACTGAGATCGCGTGCTTCATCTTCGACCACATCGTCACTTTCCATCAGGTGAGATTGTGGTCAAACGCAAATCCGGTCAATCATAAAAAAAAACCTATATTTTTACTATGTTGAAATAAGTGAAGTTTGTAGTACGAATACAATCTCGTACCGCGAGACCGTGGAGACGGAGCTAAGGTCACGGCTAGGTGACGGTCGGCGTCAGGTTCGAGCTAATAACGCCTAATGCCTGGTTGCCTAGATGACAATAGTTTTTGCGCACACTTATGGAAAACTAGGTGTTAATTCATTTGTAACTAACATATATTGCACATGTTATATAGCATAGCATTGAAGGAAAGAGAGGAAGGGGAAGACCTAGGCGTAATTACTTTGACCAAGTGAAAGAAAAGGTGAATGTCGTGTCGTACCAAGAGGTTAAAACGAGGGCGGAAAGTAGAGAGACGTGGTTGTTACTCCACCGACAAGAACATAGCTCTTAAATTGAAGAAGATATAGCATAGCGATTAGTAGCTAACATTCGCACTAAGCAAAAAGCCCACGCATGGATCTCTCCAAAATCTTACCATGTTGGGATCTGCAAGACTGGGAATACACATTTACTGAGATCACGTGCTTTGTCGTCGACCACTACTCTTTCCATCAGGTATGATCAAAGGGGTATACTGTTAATCATCATAAAATATAAGATTATATTGTGTATTGCTGTTTGCCTTAGGCTTGGGGCCAAAGCATGCGAAATACATAATTGCGTTTGCGGCCACCTGGTAGACGACCTTGGACGTCATGGACTTTCGTGTACCAGAAGTGCGGGTCGTCTTTACAGACACTTTTCATTGAACGACCTTATCCGTCGGGCCTATACTTCTGCGTCAGTGCCGTCGACACTCGAACCATCAGGCATGTCGGCATCTGATGGCAAGAGACCTGACGGATGCACTCTGGTTTCCTGGCGACTTGGCCGCACACTGGCCTGGGATGCCACTTGTGTAGATACTTTGGCCCCATCTTGTGTACAGAGCTCAGCGCGCAAGGCCGGTGCCGCCGCCGACCTCGCCCAGAGAGTAAAGTGCCGCTAATATGCTTTTTAACTACTAATTACGAGTTTGCGGCACTTGCCTTCGAAAAACTGGGCCCGTGGTCGTCCGACACTAAAAAAATCATAAAAGCGGTGTCGGATTTGCTAATCCAAGCGTCAGGTGACTTCAGCGCGGGCGCCTTCTTTACACAAAGACTAAGCCTGGCGGTGAAGCGGGGCTTGTATTTGATTATTTTATGATTTTCAAGTTGATCTTATAGATGTGTTAATAATTATAAGATTAGATGTTTATTTAACAAAAATCACCATACATAATACATCATTATTTATACATTTGCAGTAACATCTTGTATGAAAATGACAATAATGTTCATCCATCCAAGGCTTGACCGCACCAGACGTTGCTTAACTTCGATAATCGAAAACGAACAGGTAATGCAACTACGCCACTGGTGCTTTTATCGTCAAACCCTGTTCAGCCCTCGTATTTTTGCGATCCAACACTTTTAGGCGTTCAGCTCGCTTGAATAATATTTTTATAAAGATAAAGAATAAAGAATATTTTGTTTTGTTTGTTTGAGTTCGATCGTTAAATTTGGTAGCACGTATACCTAAACGCTCTAGATGAGGACAGCGCAGGACCGATCGTGGTGGAGATCTTTGGAGGAGATGATGATGATGAAGCGCCCTAGAAATAAGACTAACGCGATACACATCTAATGGATACACGTATCGTATTATCATAATGCGGCCTCATCTTCACTTAACATCAGGTGTGAGGGCGGGGACAAGTGCTAACCCGTTGTGGAAAGAAAAATATTTCTAGGGCGCTTACGTGTTCAGTATCGAAATCGTAAATGTTTTGCTATATGTTAAACTTAGTAATTTATGTAACTAAATAAAACATTACCCAAAAAACGTTCATAACTTCAACAGAAAATGAAATTGTGTAGTGGATAGTTTCGAGGGGTAAAAATTTGTGTGAAGAATACGAACATTTGTTACTGAGTCATGGATGTTTATATACATATATATTTTTATCCGTTATCCAGTATCCACAGTACAAGCTTTGCTTTGTTTGGGACTAGATTATTCAAATCAAATCAATTCAAAAAATATTTATGTCGTAGGATGAAAATTATCACTTGAAAACGTCACATTTTTTATTTTATTATTAAAATTTTTTGCATTATTGCTCATTCACAAAGCTGATTCCCCAGAGAAGAACGAGCAAGAAACTCAAGGGCTGCTCTTTTAAATAAGTATGGGTTACAATTTATATTATATTGTATAATTAGACTGAATATCGCCGAGTGGTCTATGTCCATGCTTGCTTATCATCCAGATAGTCAGAAATTTTTGTTGTAATTGTCCGAAATATTTATTTATTAATTTGTTTGTTTAATTTGTATTATATAGGCCTGTAAAGGTTTCATTGGGTCAGACTGTACCAAATTTATAATCATCGAAGGTAGGTAAGCTAATTGGCAGATTATTAGCAATTGTAAACAAAAAGTCAAAGTCAAAAATGCTTTATTTTGTAGGTACACAGAGTACATTTAAAATAGTAAATTTTACATTGTTTGAGCTACTGCTTATTCAAAATGCAATTTTCCCCTGAGAAGAACAAGCAAGAAACTCGAAGGGTTGCTCTTTTAAAATCAGGCTTTGATTTTACATAAAGGTTTTTATATTACAAAAAGGTTTTTATATTTCATTATTAATTATTGTGAAATAGTTTGGTTATGCGAACGGGTTGTTTATGTCCATGAATGTTTATCATCTAAATAGTCTGATATTTTATAATATACTTTGTTAATAAGTTTCTGTTTTATAGTATCTTTAAATTTATTTAAATTAATTTTGTATATCAATTGGAACTTTATTGAATAAGCGTATACATAGCCCTTTGAATGAATTACATGACTTTGCGGCGGCGACTTATGTGACCTGTAAATTTATCTTTAATTCTTGTATTGACATGTTTATCACTATTTTTCCTAAATTATGCTATATTTTTTTTTGACATACATTATATTTTCAAAAATGTACTGTGACGAAAAGGTTAGCATGTTATACACTTTAAATCTGTCTCTAAGTGACACTGCAGGTCTCAATTGATAAATTGCGCGAACGGCTCGTTTTTGTAAAACAAAGATTATTTTTATATCCGCGGCATTTCCCCACAGCAAGATACCGTAAGTGATGTCCAACACATGTTGATGGAATGTGCTAGAAACCGAAATGAAAGAGATACACTGATGAGACAATTAAAAAATTTGTATCTTCTCATCAGTGAATCTTGGTCAGGGTACGATGGGACTGTCATGTCTAGAAGGACTCAAGTCCCTAAATTAAATAAAGATTAAAAAAAAAAAAAGATACCGTAAGTCATCAAGCTGTGACTTTTACCTTCTATGGCTGACAGAAGGTAAAAATTCCGGACTTGTCAAAGAAAATTATTCTCCTTGGTCACCCTACCTCAGCTATAACTTGAAAAACTTCCCAGTACTATTGTGGTCACTTTGGGAGCATTGTTCTTGGAGTTTTCTTTTCTGAACTCTCTCACTAATCGCAGAGAAAGCGTGATAGCAATCATTCAAACAGACACGTCGTTAAATGTAGTTTGAACATGATATATTTATTTTGTTTTATCTTTGGAAATGATTTACGATCGCTCAATATCTTGTGTTTGAAGACATTGAGTGTCTATATGACCAATCTTTAAATTAAGAAGTAATTAATTGATAATAAATTAGGTCAAACTGTGATGAAAAGGTAGGGACTCAGCAGATTTGCTGATTTTCAGCCCCCCCCCCCCAGTCAAGGGGGGGACCCCCAAGTAGTTGCTGCTACCAAAGAATTAATTACTTAATAAAGGAATTAATTCCTTGTTGGCAGCAACTACTCTACTTGGGGGGGACTGAAAATTTACTCAATGAATAAATTTAAACATTAACTAAATAACTAAAAGTAAACAAAAACAAAAGTCTATATTTACAATCAACTGAAAAACAACTGCAAGTGATAAACCATAAAAAGCTAGACACGAGAAGGTATCATATATCTAGGTATTTGGTAAATTTTCAATTGTGCGAGTGAATTTAATTGTTTTGTCCTTTGTTCGGATATATCCCAATGTGTGGTCCGATTTTAATGCGGTTTTATTACTATTTAGGATTAAATTGAGGCATGTCTGATGAAAATCGGTTCAGCCGTCTTGATGATATTTAATGAAGTTATTTAGATGTATTTATGAGAAGCTGCTATGCAGACGATAAAATTTTTTCAGCCCTAAATTGAATAAAATTTATTGAAAATTTATAAAACTCCTTGTTGTTAAATTGTAGTTAGTTATCGACTGTGCGCTTACTGAATACTATGGAACATGTACCTACCCTTTATTTAAAACGGGTCTAACTGAAAATTTAATCAGAGCATGCGACAAAGAAATGGAATTAATGAAGCACCTTCATATTTATTTAAACCCATGCCTGAGGAATAAATGTTCGTATAAATCACAGATACATTTACCCCTCGGGGGATTCGAACCTGAAATCGTTAGTTTCGCTCGCAGGGTCACTATCCACTACATCAATTGATCGTATAAAGTATACACTTAAGTACTTATATGTACAGTACAAGTCCCGCCCACATTCACATAACAACAGCCAGTTATCATTAATAAAGATAAAGTAATGCTGAGCACAGAACAAGGGAAGTAAAGCCTAGAAATAGGAAGGAATGAGATGTTACAATTCAACAATCGCGAACTCATCAAAAACCTGACATCATTATATATCCATAAAAGTGTTTATATACGTGCATAGAGTATAAAATCATACGGTAAAAGCAGATGTCCAGTGAATTTAAAATGTAAAGAATACGCGCCATTTCCGAAGGAAATGTTAGTTTTTTAAAATATCATGATCGCCGATTGCTTTTGGTTGCGTCATGTGTTGTATGATGCTGATGTTTTTTTGTGAGATTATGTGATGAGTGAAACGTCACTATATAAACGAAGAATCCAACTCACTCCCTCTAATTATTTTCACATATGCAGTCACGACCTTTATCCCAAATGGGGTGGTCAGTGGTACCCAAAACTAAAGCGTTTAGGTGTTCTAAACATTAAAATATTAGGTCCTTTACCTATGAAATTGGAGATTTTTTTCTTCGTTAATCATAATGTACCAACTCCTACGATTCTATAGCTATTTCCAAATTTGTTTTTTATTTTGAAAATAGAATATATTTTCAAGGTTTCACATGAAATATTTTTTAATGTCTGAGCTAAATCACATAATAAAAAAAACTTGAACACAGCTCTTTTCATGAGCTTCCCATATTATTTCTTAGATTCGCAGAAACTTTTATAAAGCGGTTACTTTTAAAAATTAACACTGCCTATATTTAACTCTTAATGTTATCCGATGTTACACACAAAGTTTAGCTAAATTTGGATTTGCCGTTCCCAAAAAAATTTCAAAAATGGAGAAGACAGTCTTAATGAAATTCTTCATATAAAACGCCAATTGAAACAACATACATGGTGCGCGTTTCGAAATATACAGAAATGTACAGAAATGTACACATGTTACGTGAGCCCATCGCAGTTAAAACGTATAAATCTATAAACCTTTTTTTGGTGGAAAGTCCCTTACTCACCTTTTACGATTCCCACGGGAAGAGACCGGTCGGTTCTATTATTTTTAAGTGACGAAACTTACAACACAATACAATACAAATACACTTTATTGCACAACAGAAAAGAAAATACAGTTCCAGAAAAGTGGTAAGAATAGTATGTACAATTTGGCGACCTTATCCCTAAAAGCGATCTCTTCCATGCAACCTTTGGGTATAAGGACAGCACATTTGAAATAGGTAGATTGTGCGGTATTAAATAGGGATGCAGATACAAACTACGTGAATAAATTTCATATATTTACATACACATACATACATAGATCAATAGACAAATATACCTACTTAAACATAACATCTATAAAATAGCAACAAAATACAAACGTAAATATATAGGTGTACTAAATAAATATTTATTGATATATAAAATAATAATAATAAGCGACAATAGGATTGTGCTAAGGTATAGAGAGAAGAGGTTAAAACGAGGGCGGAAAGTAGAGAGATATGGTCGTTATAAATTTGCTGTGCCCTAACAGGGCGACTAAGTTATAAGCACCATTTATAATAAGACCATTTTATACACTTAGTTTTGCAAATAAATAATTGAATTGAATTGAGTTACTCCACCGACAAGAGCATAGCTGTTAAATTGAAGAAGATAGAGAGAAGATAAGAAGACTTACCTTCAACTTTATAAAAAATATATAACATAATATTATATTAATAACATTAACATTGTCAGATTAAGTACGTTTCTAATTCTGCGAAATATTAACATGTTTCTCTTTCAATTGCAGGTAAGATCTACGAAAATAACAGAATACAGATAAGTGCATTACCATAGAGTACGATATACTAGGTACAGTCGGCGTCAAAGTTATTCAAGGACTCTTCTATATGAGTAATAATAGCATGATGTCTATTCAAGCTAAGTAACCGCAGTTCTCTAAAATTATATTCTGGACCATCTATTCTTGACCAGAGGCCGGCAACGCATCTGTGACACTTTTGGTGTTGCGGGTGTCCATGGGCGGCGGTGATTACTTTCCATCAGGTGACCCGCATGCTCGTTTGCCGCTCTCTCATAAAAAAAAAAAAAAAATCATTTAGACGACCGATTGGTCTAGTGGTGCTGTCTGCGAGCGAACCAACAGATGCAGGTGCGAATCCCTCGAGAGGTAAATATTTGTGTAGTATTCGTAATAATTTTATTCGAATACTGGGACGCCACGGGCTCTCTTGCGTGAAGAGTGCCGGCCACGCATATCGTCACGGTGCAATTAATCAGACTGCAGCGGTCCCGGCACTCACTGCGTCTCTGGAGCCCTGTGGTTTTATTTTTATTTTATTTTATTATGGACAACAAATAGCTGCACAATTTATATACTTAATCTAGTTTTACAAAATGATGTGGATCATTGTACAACCAGCAACGTTATCCACAGGTTACTATTTCGAAGATATAGACAGTGGTACAAAATTGGTTTAATTTTACACTAAAACTTGAATATACCTAAACTAAGTTTAACAATATTACCTACAGTTATTACAATAAGTATCTAAATAAAGTTAGTAGCATCACAAAATAATTTACCCTAAAAATATATAGTACAATTTGGCGGCCTTATCTCTTCCAGACAATCTTTGGGTTAGGAAGCATTACGCACATGATATGTAGGTAACGTGCGCGGTAAACTAATTTTAATAAAATAAATACAACCGTTATAAAATAGCGCGATTATGGTCTCCAGGAGGAACAAACTCCGCAAGACACGACCCTAGAGAGTATCTCTCCCGCCACAGGCTGTATTTGCTAAAAATGATTGAAAAAAGTTACAAAATTCTATTAAACTTGTGGTCAGTAACCTTTAATTATGCCGCTTTGCCGCCACAACACTGCGTTTAGTTTATGCACCTTTTACTTAACCTTGCTTGCGTTTAAATGTAGTTATTATTATAGTTACATTAAAGAATACAAATTAAAACAATAGCGACATGGAAATTCAGGTTCTTTCGATATTTTTTTTTTCTTTTCGAAATGAATGATCCGATTGTGGATGTTTGGGTGCGTATGATGACGACTTCGACGATGAAGTTAGTATGTGGTAAGGATAAACATGTTCCTAGTTAACGAAAACTGACATTAGCTTTGCACACTATTTATTTCGGGTAATATTCACAATAATGGTGACGATTCGGATGTACACCAACTAAACTAAACTAAAACCAGTTTTGGAGTGGTGCCGTCGCATCGTACTGTTCCAGGGAGAGAGAGACAGTATTACTCTAAAACTGGTTTTAGTTTAGTTGGTGTACATCCGAAATGACACCAATGCAAACCATTTTGTTGTCGGGCGAGAGCACGGGAGCGCTATACAATGTTGTCACTACAAAAAAAATATATAACATTCTTAATGTTGCCAACACCGATTCTAATTTTATAGGCTAATTTCCATTCAAATAATTAGCGCGATATGAAACGTTTTTGGTTGTGGTTTTGTTTTGGTATTATCGTTTAAACTTAGCGCGCTTCCGATGTAAAACAAGTGCTAAACCATAGTGTACAAAAACATTCCTAAAATTGTCTACGTCAATCTGAATGCGTTGGAGCAGAATACTGGTTTTAAGTAAAGTATTACATTACACAGTTTATTTGTACACTGTCATACACTGTTTTAGCCAATCTAACAATACGTGGCAACCTACGTCATCACTCTACGTCATATCCCATGTCACATCCTCATCATATTCAAGGGTTTTTTGGCGGGATCTCGGCGAGTTTTCTTTATAATTCTTATAAATTTGTGCATTCTTGTGCAGCAAACGTTAGTGATGGTATACAAGTGAAGGGAAGTGTAAATTAAAGTGCGTAACGAAGCTTTCGGGTTCCCACAAGAAGCCGTCAAAATCTTTTGTAAAGCATTCTGCCACTTTACTGAAGAATGACTTGACCGTGACTAGACTCTGTATACCTCAAGTATACGGCGAGTGAATACGCATTTACAGGATCTCGTGCTTCATTTTCGGCTACATCGTCACTCTCCATCAGGAGAGATTGTGGTCAAACGCGTATCGAGTGCAGCTCAGAGCAATTTTTTGGATCTATTTTTTATTTAAAAATATCTCTTAATTTATGCATTGAGGGCGTCACTGTACGGACTAAACTCTCTTAAGCGATAATAATGCACAAACTCGAAGAAGTTCCATCATTGTATTTCATCATTTTTTTTATTAGTTAATTGTTACATAGATCTATAGTTTTGACATTTTTATTTGGCTTATATTACTTAATTCTTTTAGTTTGACTTTTAACACTATGCAATTTGGACTCACTAACATAACGACTCGTATATTACTGAGGATTGTTTTATTGATATCTATATAATAACAATAATGTAAAGGTACCAATTTTCTTGTAATATAATTAAAACGTTACCCACTCAATTATAACGATAACCACTGTCGGTAACATAATGAGAATCACTAATTGGCATAAGTTTGGTATTAGTTTACTATAATATAATTTCTGCAATAATGCTGTTGATTCTATGTAAATAAGTAAATAAATAAATAAATAAAATAAATTTCCCTGCTGAAATACTGCTGTGATTGAGGTCAAGTACCAGTCGGTTGTGCATTAAAAAAAAAAGTAGGAATTAACCGGACTCTACTCCATACCAGCAAGTCGACTCTGACCATTTCGCACTCCAGCAAGGAAGTAATGGAAGTTGCTCAATTGATATGTTGTAGTAAGCCCTATTATATACATAGGCATGTATTAAGTTTTTTTAACAATATTATTTATGTAAATAAATTTGAATTTCCTCATTATTTAATCACAACGGAGTAAAGAATACGGCGCCACGTGTCCTTGCCGAAACCAGTTTGCCTATGTGCGGACTTTAGCCTGTTTCTTGTATTTTTACGTAATGTTACATTATGACGGACATGTCGCCTCGTAGATGAGGTATAACCAGCCTGACGTGACATCGTTTGAGCGCGCGACGCGACTTGAGACTGGGATATTCGTCCAAATGAATGATCAGGACAAATATCTCGTGCGACGTAAACGTTTATCGCTCCTGTCAGTGATGGGTTGCCAGAAGGAACTTGTTGCTTCTGGCAGAATTATCAGCGTTGTACGGCTTTTAGGCGGGATCTCGGCGAGTGAAGTTGCAATTTTCTTTATAATTCTTATAATTTGTGCATTCTGACTTTTGAAGCTTAATAATGGCAGGATATTGTGCAGCAAAAGTTAGTGTAGGTGTACAAGTGAAGTGTAAATTAAAGTGCGTAACGGAGCTTTCGGGTTCCCACAAGAAGCCGCCAAAATCTTTTGTAAAGCATTCTGCCACTTTACTGAAGAATGACTTGACCGTGACTAGACTCTGTATACGCCAAGTATACGACGAATTACTTGTTTTGACTGAGACTGACTTATAAACTGAAGAAATAAGAGAAATAAAATTTTTCACTCGAAACTGGCAGTAATGTCCCTCAACAGTGAGGGTGACACAGTTTATTGATACAGTCACCCACACATTCATACACTGTTTAGCCAATCTAACAATACGTGGCAACCTACGTCATAACTCTACGTCATATCTCATGTCACATCCTCATCATAATCAAGGGTTTTTTGGCGGGATCTCGGCGAGTGAAGTTGCATTTTTCTTTATAATTCTTATAAATTTGTGCATTCTGATTTTTGAAACTTAATAATGGCAGGATATTGTGCAGCAAACGTTAGTGATGGTATACAAGTGAAGGGAAGTGTAAATTAAAGTGCGTAACGAAGCTTTCGGGTTCCCACAAGAAGCCGTCAAAATCTTTTGTAAAGCATTCTGCCACTTAACTGAAGAATGACTTGACCGTGACTAGACTCTGTATACGCCAAGTATACGACGAATCACTTGTTTTAACTGAGACTGACTTATAAACTGAAGAAATAAGAGAAATAAGACATGGCTGTATGGGCTTGGTCCCCTTGCCTTCTCCGAGAGGAGAGAATAAAACGAAAAAAAAATCAGCGTTGTAGGGTCTCCCCGCAAAATTATGCTGACTCAGATCCAATTCGTTGTCCTGATACAGGACGCATATTAATTATAAAATTGTCTGGCTTTTAGTATTTATATTGCTTGTTGTGAATTGTATCTGTGCACCTTGTATTCTGACAACGAATAAAGTTATTTTATTCTAAGGTTTTGGGTTACATTCGCATCATGATATAAGAGTCCGGCTAGTTCTAACATCTGCCACTTCCACAAAACCTTTACCAGCAGGGCTACTACAACGTAGCGCGACTCGAGTGACATAAAGTCGCGTGCGACGTAGCCTACATGTCTCAAAGCCGCTTGGCGGTCAAGTTGACAGCTGTCTAGCGACAGCCAATGAGCTGCAAGAGACTAAGACTATGTCGCGCGCGACTCTTTCTCATTCGAATCGCTCTAAGTTGTAGTTGCCTTGCAGCCGTTACATAGTAAGATTACCATCATGAGATTACCCCAGGATTCGCAATAGTTACTCTCCACTCCAGAAGCTTAATGCGTCACCGAATTGTTCTAAATGCTATATGTGCCCCCGTTTAGACGTTCCAATTATTAAGATGGTTTATTCTGTCCAGACAAATTTCTTTTTTTTTGGGAGGTATTTTTTTTTATGCACAACAGGTTGGTAATTGACCTAAATCACACCTGATGTTAAGTGAAGATGGTGGAAGCGTACTGACCCGGAAACCCCAACAGGCTATCTTATCTTTGACAACCGGAACCCAACAATGCTATTAACATTGCTGCTTGGCGGCAGATTTAGATAAGACAGTGGTAGCTAGCCAGGCGGACATTTAAAATGCCCTACACCAACCAAATCGAGTACTTAAACATGTACCCCTCTGGGGATCGAACCCGCGACCTCCGAATCGTAAACCCAATGTTGTTTACATTGAGGCACGGAGGCGGTTAAGATATAATCATAGGTGGTGCAGTCTCTGCGTATGAGAATGAGGATTCAAGTATTTACTTATTGACGGGACTGCAGAATGCCCACTTAACATATAGAATAATTCTTTAAACTACAGTGACCCATTTTTTTTTCTTTTGGGCACTATTTAGTATTATTTCAGCACAGTTTTTTGAAATTTTGACGACTTGTTTGGTGTAGGGGTTAGCAACTCTGGCCACTATACCAAAAAGTTGCGGGTGCGAATCCCGCTGGGGGCATAATGTTTGTGTGATGAATACGGACATGTGTACCCGAGTTATGGATGTTTTCATTTATAATTAAGTATTTATTTACAAAAGAAAAAATGTATTTATGTAGTATATCAACCATCTGATAACTACAACACAAGCTTATAGTTGCTTACTGTGGAACTAGATGGCGCTGTGTGTATGTCTAAGGATATTTTATTTATTTTTATTTTATTTTTTAGGCTACCGATTGGTGTAGGTAGTGGATAGTAACCCTGTCAGCGAAACCAACGGTTGCGGGTCGAATCCCGCGAGAGGTGAATGTTTGTGTGATGAATACGAACATTTATTCCCGAGTCATGGATATTTATATAAATATTTATGTATGTTTATCCGTTATCTAGTATCCATAGCACAAGCTTTGCTTAGTTTGGGACTAGATGATTGGTGTAAGTGTCCGAAGTATTTATTATTTATATTTATTATTTATTTTACAATGTCAAAATAACGGAATTCCAATGTGTGTGCATCACCCACGTGTAAAATCATGGGAACCACACAGCACAGATTAGTTCGGATATTCTAAACCTACACTCCATAGGTCGAATCTACGAGTATAATATCTTAATAATACGTACCTATATAAGTGCATATTTTCCAATAACTATGACTCAGTGCCTAGTATTGCAACTGCGCGAGCAAATTCGCGGACATGAACGCTTTGCTATAATTACCCTGCAATCATGTCAATCACTGTATAACCACCATCGATAATGTTAAGCTATAAATTTAAATATCACTATAGTATATTAAATCATATCAAGAAAGTTTTATTTCGTCCTTAAGCGAGTCGATGGTAAAAACATCAATTTCTTGAAGATCGGAATGAGGCCACGCGTACAGTATTGTTTGTGCAACGTAGAGGTCCTGTAGCGTACAAGTAACGAGTCACCCAGGGCAGCATTGAAGGTATCCCAAGTTTGTGATATGTCATCGCTCAAGCACCGATTGTCGTCCGTGTAGACCCACTTGGATATATTTATAAATAATAAATATCCTTAGACATACACACAGCGTCATCCAGTTCCACAGTAAACAACTATAGGCTTGTGTTGTGAATACCAGATGGTTGATATACTACATAAATACATTTTTTCTTTTGTAAATAAATCAAATCAAAATATTTTATTTCATAGTATAAAATTATCACTTGAAAACGTCACTATTAATATTAATATTACATTATATTTTAAATTTACTGCTCATTCACAAAGCTGACTCCCCAGAGAAGAACGAGCAAGAAACTCTAGGGTTGCTCTTTTAAACAGATTATAGGTTGCGATTTGATAATTACATGAATAATAAGACAGCTATGTCCATGCTTGCTTATCATTCAAATAGTCAGTGATTTTATAATAGCCTTTTGTTAATAATTTATGTTTTATGATTGCTTTAAATTTATTTAAAGGCAAATTTTGAATGTCTACTGGAAACTTATTATAAAAGTGTATACATTGAAGGATTTACTAACTTCGTGAAGTCGGCTAACATAAACAGATAACTGGTTCTTATTCCTTGTATTAACATTGTGCCTATCACTATTTTTAGCGAATAAGGTTATATTTTTTTTTGCATATAACAAATTCTCATAAATGTATTGTGATGCCATTGTTAAGATATTAATTTCCTTAAACTTATCTCTAAGAAACTCTCTAGGTCCTAATTTATAAATGGCACGAAATACTTATTATAAATGAAAACATCCCTAACTCGGGTACACATGTCCGTATTCATCACACAAAAGTATGCCCTTAGCGGGATTCGTAATATTTTTTTTTTATATATGAGAGGGCGGCAAACGAGCATGCGGGTCACCTGATGGAAAGCAATCACCGCCGCCCATGGATTCGTAATAGGTTGTCAAATTAATAAAAATAACATTTGGAAACGTCATGACATACAATTACCACTCATCGACAAGGCTGATTCAGGCGTTGCTCTTTTTAAATATTACAAGTTATGATTTGAATAAGAAATATATGTAGTTTATACGTCAGAGTTCCACCCACCCTTGGCTCCATCATCTGATCAGCTCCAAACTACCATATGGTATTGTCATCCAAACTACATAAACATAGCAAAATTAGACTATTAGAGTAGGTTAAAATTGATTAATTTAGTTAGTTATTGCTAATGTAAGAGTTCAAAAAAAAAAATAATAGACTGAGTATCGCTGAGGGGAATTTTTATAATATCTAATTTGACCAATACGTGGTATTTAATTCATGTTATTCATGTTTTCTGCTTACTCCACTCCTGTGTGCGAAGTGCGAGTTTTGTCTCGTTTTTAACTTTACCATCGAGTTTGCGTTTACGCAAAAAGTATCTATGAAAAAAAAATCGTTTTGCAAACTATCCGCTAGAGCCGCTGCACATTTTTTCATACAAATCGTCACGTAAACGTGAACGCGGTAGTAAAGTGAAGTCGAAATGAAACTACACTCCGCCCTCTGATTACGAACAACTTTCCTCTAGGAACCATAGCCTAATTCCGCCGAAAATTGTAGACTATTTTTTTTTTGTTAATTGAGAGGGCGGCAAACGAGTATGTGGGTCACCTGATGGAAAGCAATCACCGCCGCCCATGGATCACCCGCAACACCAAAAGGGTCACAGATGCGTTGCCGACCTTTGAGGAAGGTGTAGGCTCTTTTCTTGAAGGCTTGAAGACTTCCATACTAAAGGTGGTTTCAGAATGGTTTACTTTGTATGGCTAGTCGAAACTTGTCGGATCGAATTCTACTACGGTTCCTTAGGGAAAGTTGCTCGTAGTCAAGAGTAGTGTCACCAATTAATGGTACTGGAATTCATAGAACAGAATAGAATAGAAAAATTTAATTGACCCAATAAATGTTTACTTGTGTCTTAGGCAACACGATTGCTAAAACAAAAATAATGAGACCTATAGTTACACTTAAATTAAATAAACAATAAAACATTTCCTATTTACTCTTAAATAACCTTACTTTACATTTACCTATCTACTCACTTACTCAGAATGCGTGATTATCTTACAATTAGGACCTAAGCTACTACTGTCAGCAATTTTTCTGTTTCATCGATGTTTTGCGTTTTAGCCAGTTGGATGTGAATTTCTTACATTCCATTTGGTTCAATGAGTAGATATTCAGATGTATATTCAGATATAATCCTATATTAATCCTTATCAAAATAAATTCATTTATTTTGTATGCATTTTAGTTTCAGTTTAGTTTAGATTATTTATTTATTAACAAAATTTTTTACACACATAATATGAAGTCTCTGCTTCCCGAACTAGGTAGACACCTGTATCTCAGGAATCAGTATCTTCTCCTATTTTTGTCCTTAAATATGTCAATAAACGGTACACACTGAACATTTTATGATGCCAAAAAATAATTTGATCTGATCACCTAAACATTACTTTTAGAAAAAAATAAGAAATAAAACTAACTTAATGAATTTCACAAGTTGGTTCACAAGTATTTTATTTATATCATACATTTAAAATTATACAAGACTTAGGAAGCATCTTCCGAAATTCAGGCCATCAGGAAACAGTCTGCCACGGCAGCTAAGTGCAATATTTGCCACCGTCTGTTCCAGCACACGCAATTTGCATGCCAGTGGTTTTCAGGTGTCACTTGTTGAGCTCACAGCTGATGCCAGCTCTAACCATAGTCACTGTCCACCATTGCAATACAGCACGTGAGGTAATTAAAAACCTCACGTTCATTGAAATGCCACGTCAATGAGTTCAAATTACCAAATAGACAGACAACCGTTTCGTAATCCTAGAGTAGATATTGTCTTGGACCCAAACAGGGTGCCCTTGCGCCTTCCTTGCGCATATTACATTCTAAATTTAGACGTGAATGTACATTTTCTTTTGTAAATGTGAGCTAAAAATAACTCAATACCATCAGTGTGAAGATCATAGTTCAATTTACTTTTAATACATTCAATATCGAAGTAAAGAAAAACTTTATTCTACTTCCAACTTAACATTATAAGTTTTTTTTTTGGCGGGAACTCGGCGAGTGAAGTAGCATTTTTTTTTTATAATTCTTATAATTTGTGCATTCTAGCTTTTGAAGCTTAATAATGGCAGAATATTGTGCAGCAAACGTTAGTGATGGTGTACAAGTGAAGGGAAGTGTAAATTAAAGTGCGTAACGGAGCTTTCGGGTTCCCACAAGAAGCCGCCAAAATCTTTTGTAAAGCATTCTGCCACTTTACTGAAGAATGACTTGACCGTGACTAGACTCTGTATACGCCAAGTATACGACGAATTACTTGTTTTGACTGAGACTGACTTACAAACTGAAGAAATAAGAGAAATAAGACATGGCTGTTATGGGCTAGATCCCTTTGCCTTCTCCTAAAGAAGAATGAAACCAAAAAAAAAAAATTAACATTATAAAGAAATTGGCTATTATTTTGTTTCAACATAAGATACATGATATTTTTGACGACCTGTTTGGTGTAGTGGTTAGCAACTCTGACCACTACACCAAAAGGTTGCGGTTTCGAATCCCGCTAGGGGCATATGTTTGTGTGATGAATACGGACATTTGTACCCGAGTTATGGATGTTTTCATTTATAATAAGTATTTATTTACAAAAAAATTATTTATGTAGTATATCAACCATCTGGTATCCACAACACAAGCCTATAGTTGCTTACTGTGGAACTAGATGGCGCTGTGTCTATGTCTAAGGATATTTATATATTTATCCACATTACAAAAAAGGAGCCGTTTATAAGAAATTAAAAAATAGAATAAAATTTAATACAAAAGCACGGAAACAGACTAGAATTTCTCCATGATTATGATAAGTAGAAAACGTTCGAGATCCGTACCCCGTGGGAGCGTGCTCAAAATACTGGCAGTGTTACCTCGTTGCATAGCAATGCTAATACGCCGCCCGATATAGCAATCACCTATTTCGTCACCAGAGAAATCTCTTATAAGCGCGACGATCATCTTTAAAAATCATCGCGCTTCCGTACCCACGGGTCTAATCTAACGTAACCTGTACCCAGAGATGCGTATTTGCGCCGCTTGAAGTTCTCAGCAGTAGTTGCAACCGCGACAGCACAGCTTGAAGATGCTTGGAGGAAATTGAAAAGAAATGTTAATGTCGCACGAGATAACATTTTGTCCTGCTCATGCGTTTGGACGAAATATACAACCAACCCACTCTGACCTCGCGTCGCGCTAGACAATTGTCATGCGACGGGGGCAGGAACCTTTAAAAAAATAAAACCCAGTGTCATTTAATATAATATTTAAAGACAATAATTGAAGATCTATTAAATCATCATGATCATCAGCCCATAAACATCCCATTGCAGGATATAGGCCTTCCCTCGCTTAATGAGGGAGTATTGGCCATAGTCCACCACGCTGGCCCAATATATGCGGGTTGGGGACTTCACATGCCTTAGAATTTTTATTTCTCAGGTAAGCAGGTTCCCGAAAGCTTCGTCACGCACTTTAATTTACACTTCCCTTCACTTGTACACCATCACTAACTTTTGCTGCACAATATTCTGCCATTATTAAGCTTCAAATGTCAGAATGCACAAATTATAAGAATTATAAACAAAAATGCAACTTCATTCGCCGAGATCCCGCCAAAAAGCCAGCGACTTTTAAATGAAGCCCGTTAACAGCGCCATCTATGTTATTTTTGTGGAAGCTAATGCTGTAAACGCCTCATCGCTAGATGGCTTAGTGTGAATTTATGATTCAATTTTATAATATTAGTCATCTTTTATGACAAGAAATGACTCAACCCAATACTCCTCTCTCAGTAGCACTTGGAGAGTTGATAAAACAAGATTTATACAAATTAGCACAGGGAAAATACGTTTAGACCTCGGAAAAACGCATAACCGCGTTTTTCTTGAAACATTTATTTCCTGTTGATATATAAAATCTTCCTTTCAATAAATTTAAAGATACTATAAAACCGAAACTTATTAAGAAAGCATATTATAAAATATCCGATTATTTAGATGATAAACATTCATGGACATAACCAGCTCGGTCGCATCCAGGCTATTTCAATATTAATAATGATTTGCTATTAATAATGATTTTTTTTTATACACAACGGGTTATCACTTGCCCTCAATCACACTTGATGTTAAGTGAAGATGAGTCCGAAGGTGGAAGCGTACTTACCCGGATGGCCCCATCTTATTTGGGGGACTGGCTATCTTATCTCTGACAACTGTTTATGACCGCCACCGTGACTTAATGTAAACAAATGAATCTCCAGCGGGGTACATGTTTAGATGGATACATTATGGATACCAGTCCATAATACAAGGTTAGTTGCTTAATGTGGAACTAGATGGCGCTGTGTGTGAGCAAAATATTTATTATTATTATTTAAATGGTGATGATCTGATCAACCACAGACCAATAAACATATTACATATTCGTCTGTGTGATCAATATAGGTCTCTACTTGATTCATTTAGTTTACCAGAATTCAGGCTAATTTTGAAACGTCAGTAGAGTTTTTTGGCGGGAGTTCGGCGTGTGATTGCGGGCGTTGTTCTTTATATTACCTGCACTTTACATGGTTGATAAACTACACAAATACATTCTGTTTTGTAAATGAATACCTATACATATAAATGAAAAACAACCATAACTCGAGTACATAATACAAATGTCAATAAAATAAATAATAAATAAATATCCTTAGACATATACACAGCGCCATCTAGTTCCACAGTAAGCAACTATAGGCTTGTGTTGTGGATACCAGATGGTTGATATACTACATAAATACCTATTTTTTTTTGTAAATTTTTTTTTGTCTGTATTCATCATACAAACATATGCCCCTAGCGGGATTGGAACCCGCGACCTTTTGGTATAGTGGTCAGAGTTTCTAACCACTACACCAAACAGGTCGTTTACTTAGAACCTTTACCTGGAAGTGGAGTCAAAGACACCTCATCAGTCGTTCAGCAGTTATGAACTTGGGGTATTATAAATACTCATTCACTCGAAGCCATATAAAAGATTAATATATATTTTTAAATTTTTTTTTTTTTTTTATATGAGAGGGCGGCAAACGAGCATGCGGGTCACCTGATGGAAAGCAATCACCGCCGCCCATGGACACCCGCAACACCAAAAGGGTCACAGATGCGTTGCCGGCCTTTGAGGAAGGTGTCCACCCCAGAATAAGTAGGGCAGCCTGAGCGATGAGGGATTCTCCAGCACTAATAGTGCTGGTACCCTCCTGGGGTACTAACTCTTTAAATACCGCTACCATTCTGAACACCATTAAATGCCTTTACAATGCTAACGGAATATATTTTTAATTATTATGCAGTCAAACGTATCAACTCTACATGTGATTGAATCACATCCGTCCAGTTGCAGAATAAATCATATTAATATTTTTTTTTTTAAATGCCGTTGCATTTCTAAAAGAAACTATTTTTAACTAGCTGTTGCCCGCGACTTTCTTCGCGTGGAAGATTTCATCAAAAACGGTTTAGCAAAAAAAAAAGCCTATATGTTAATCCAGGCCCTAATCTGTCTACCAACCAAATTTCATCCAAGGGATATTAGTTGGGACTAATGTTCAGTCAAACATGGGCACCTACTCTACATGTGATTAATAAATTGATACTGGCTTTAATATAAAGGTGTTCGACAAAATATAAATCGATCATTAATGTTGGGTCCATGGAAAATTTGTGTATCTGAATTGTGATTTCAATATGTACTATAAATAAAGTTAATTACGCTATCATTTGCTTACTCATCGCGACGACGACGTCACAGAAATCGTCTCAAACAGATGACATCCGACGTGCAACGTTAAACTCGGGCCTTTTCGCATTAAACGATTAATTAATAAACAGCAACGCGGTTGAGGCAATGAAAAAACCCGGCTAGTTGCCGAAACAACTTGCGTCACACACTCGCCTCCACCGGACGGGCCAGTGCTAGGCTGAATGCTGACGGAACGCAACGGCGCTGACAGAAAAAAAAAACAATTGCAAAGCGAACTAAACGCAACCAGTCGGCCATTCAACGCGAGTCAAACCGCACGCCGCGCTGTCAAAAGTACGCGCCAACAAAGTTTTATTTTTGCATTTTTTTTTCATAAAAAATCAGTGCACGAATGTGATTTTTTTTTTTGAATTTTGATATTTGCAGTGTTGTGATTGTGTTTGTGAGTACATGACACTAGGAAGCTAACCAGTGGCCACTGAGATGCTAATAACGTAAGTTTTAATGATACGTGATTAGATTGTAATTAATAAATTGTGTAGGCTGTATATGGAATTCCTTGTCCAACAATTTTTCCTGACATTACTGTTCTTTGAACTCGTTAATTAATAATAATCTGTGGCGACTCCGCGTGGAGACGATAGTTTTTAAATTAACAAAGGAGATTTTCATTACGATCGTAATTTTTAAGTTATTACATGAAAATTGCCAAACTTGATGGGATAAAATTTTATGACTACTATGGAAATATAGGTAGGTAACCATGATGCATTGAGCACATACATGACAAGTATTTTATTTGTGGAACATTCAATACAATAATCTTTTACTAGGACTCTACATAGCAAAATAAAAAAGAAATGGGATTTTGGAGGAATCGCAGCTAGTGATGTTACACTTTTGTTTATATTTCTTGAAATATGTGCATTCTGATTTTAAGCTAACTGTAGAATATTGTACGGCAAAAGTCAGTGATGGTGTAGAAGTGAATGGATGTGTAAATTAAAGTGCGTAACGAAGTTTTCGGATGCCCGCAAGAAGGCGCCAAAATCTTCCATAAAGTACTGCCACTTTACGGAAGAGTACTAAAGAATAGAGACTAGGCTATATGGGATCGGATCACTTTGCCTTCGAACATTGCTGGACAATCAACGACAAAAAAATAAAAAAATTGAACATATTCGAGAAAAACCATAACAGGTGTATTTACATAATCCAATTTAATGATAACTAACGTAGTAAATGCCTTGTCTAAAGACCTAAACATTCTACAATGTTCTGTAAAACAATATAACAGCTCATTATATTATGACCATCAATATAGACTAAGTTAGATGAGTGACATTAAGATATTGCAATTATTTTAATAGACCTGACCTGGCAGATATTACGCCTTTTATGTCAGGGTTCTCCAACCTTCCGGCTACGTCACTAATAATCATGACTAAGAAAGTGGCATCTGGTAATACCTTCACGCTGTGTATCATTCGTGTCCATTTAAACATTAGCTTGCGGTTTTGATTATATTATTTTTGTTGTACAAATGTTGCTGTCGTTTGATCTCAATAACACGTTGTTATAACATATCTATGAATTGAAGACTTAGAAAACCCCTGAGAAAACAAATGATTATAAAGTCTGATAGACCAAATAAACTAATTTAAAATCGAAATATTTTCTTTTAAAAGTGCATTGCTCCCATTCAGGCCCGTATTATAATAAACCATTCTCAATACAAGTCTTGAGGCTGTATCACCCGAGATGCGTCTTAAGCAATTGACGCTATCTCAAGCTACGTGCTAATTTATAAACCAATCTTGAGGTCTACTCAGCTGAGATCACTTCTCAAGAATTCGCCTCAACGGCGAATGAATGATAGTCTTGAGTTTCGTTTATTAATACGTGAAACTCGGCGCACGTCTCAAGTGAGTACTGCTTGAGTATGCACGTGCGTTTCAGGTCTCAAGTAAGGTTTATTAATCAACACGTTTACTTGAGGCTGGTCACAAAACTATTCTCAATCTTGAGAACGGTTTATTAATACGGGCCTCAGTTTGTAGCTTCGGATGTTCGCTGCAGCCTGTGGCGGGAGAGACTCTTTTGCGTCGTTCCATCCGCTCAAGGTGTCTCTTCCTCCTAGACCTACGTATATACATCACAACCATTAACCCAAATGGGGTGGTCAGAGATATCCCAAACAATAGGGTTTGGGTGTTCCAACCCTTAAAAGTTTAATACTTGAAACAACATCCGCGGTTCACCTTAAGAATTACACAGAAATGCACACATGACACGGTGAGCCTATCGCCGTTGAAGCGTGCTAATCTATAGATGTTATTTCTATTTGACTGCCAAACCACACAGTACGATTTGCGATTGCCGACATGGAACATCTCTCTATCGAAATAAAATTTGTTGGAAAGGCACTTCCTACATAGTTCCATCAAAAATCAAAATCAAAATCAAAAATATTTTATTCAATGTAGGATACAAAAATATCACTTATTGAAAGTCAACATGCTATTTTTCTTTTTTTAACTACATCGCTTCACAAGGTGTTATGGTTAGGGAGAAGAAGCGACAAGAAACTCCGCAACAACACATCTTTTCAACTAGTCTCCATCCTTACAACAATACTACATCTTATATTACATAATTACAAAACAATAGCAATTAACATAACGACCAGCTAACACCAGACCTCCTTATCGCCTAAATAATCATCTATCCTGTAATAACCCTTCTTACACAGAGTTTCTTTAATGTGGCGTTTAAATTTCTGCTCTGTTAAGCTCAATACATGTTCTGGTATTTTATTGTAAAAGCGTATGCTGTGTCCCACAAAGGATGTGCTAACCTTGCTAAGTCTAAATTGTGGAATTTCAATTTTATTTTTGTTTCTAGTATTCAAATTATGATTATCAGAATGTTTGCGAAATAGGCATATATTTTTGCGTACATACATTATACTGTCATATATATATTGGGATGCAACAGTTAAAATACTTATTTCTTTAAACAGATCTCTTAGAGAATCACGGCAGCGTAATTTATATATTGCTCTGATTGCTCTTTTTTGTAGAACAAATATTGTTTGAATATCTGCACCTCTACCCCACAGTAGTATACCATAAGACATAATGCTATGAAAGTAGCTAAAATAAACGAGCCTCGCTGTTTTAATGTCAGTAAGTTGTCTAATCTTACGAACAGCATAAGCAGCTGAACTGAGCCTGCTCGCAAGTGTCTCAATATGCGACCCCCACTGTAGTGTGGAGTCCAAAGTGATGCCAAGAAAAACAGTGTTCTCAACAAATTCCAATGGTTCACTATTCAACTTTAGGTTGTTTTCCCCCTGCCTTACATTAGGTAAGGAAAACT
The DNA here is from genome assembly GCA_949316235.1 of Oegoconia quadripuncta. Lineage (NCBI taxonomy): Eukaryota > Metazoa > Arthropoda > Insecta > Lepidoptera > Autostichidae > Oegoconia > Oegoconia quadripuncta. Next base: position 1,520,159 of record OX438745.1, on the reverse strand, counting down.
TAATACATTTGGTTTTCTTAGCATTTAGAACTAAATTATTCACAGTAAACCAGTTCGAAACCTGTGAAAGAGTATCGTTTACATCGTCAATATCATTCGACCCTCTCTTTATTTTGAATATAAATGAAGTGTCATCAGCAAACAACACAATATCAACCAGGTTCCGAACTAAATAAGGCAAGTCATTAATATAAACTAAAAACATAAAAGGACCTAGAATTGATCCTTGAGGCACTCCCATTTTCACAAAGGATCCTGAAGATTTTTCCAGATTTACTTGAACTTTTTGAATTCTATTTTCTAAATAAGAAGTTAATAAGTCGAGGGCTTTGCCGTGCACCCCATAATGTTCTAATTTAAATAAAAGCGTTTTGTGATCCACATAATCGAATGCTTTTGAAAGATCGCAAAACACACCGATTGCATCGCTGCGATCTTCCCAGGCATTATAAATATTTTTAATTAGAGTTACACCGGCATCCGTTGTCGAGCGACCGTTAGTGAAGCCAAACTGTTTATCATGTAGTAGTCCATTTGTATTGAAATGACACAATATTTGACCCAGAATAAGTTTCTCAAAAATTTTACTAAGTACAGGTAGAATGGAGATGGGCCTGTAATTATTGAGATCGTTTTTACATCCTGATTTAAAAAGAGGTACAACCTTACTATGTTTCATCAGTTCAGGAAAGACACCTTGATCAATACTCGCATTGAAAATGAAGGCTAAGTAAGGAGCGATCGTAGTGACAATATGACTCAACAGCTTTACCGACATGCCCCAGACATCTTCAGCTTTTTTTAACTTTAGCGTTTTGAAAGCCTTTATAACTTCGAGAGGGTCAACATACCTAAATTTAAGAATAGTGTGGCATTTTTTTACATTAGCTACCATCAATGATTTAGCACGAATTGGTGATGAATCTAGTATTTCAGTAGTTTTGACTGGAATATTTACAAAAAAATTTTCAAAATGCTGAGCTACTTCTATATCGCGATTGATAATTCTATTATCAATTTTAATTGAATATCCATTGTCACGTTCTTTAACACATGACGTTTCCCTATTTATAACCTTCCAGACTGCTTTAATCTTATTATCAGCAATATTTACAATATTACTAATGTATCTGGACTTAGCAGTAATACAAACTTTTTTAAATATTTTTGAATAATTTTTAACAAATTCGCAGAACTCTAGGTCATCCTGCCTAATTGTCCTATCTTCATAGAGCTGAAACAACTTATCTCTACTTATTCGAATACCTTTCGTGGCCCAGTTACTGAATTTAAATTTATTGGTATTTTTAACTTTTTTAATTTGAAAGATCTGTTCAAACTCTTTATTCAAAACATTGAAGAAATCTGTATAAAATTTATCACAGTCAATTGTTTCAGACGAAGGTAAAGGTAATTTATTTAGCAAAACTTCTTTATACATTTCTACTTTTTCTGCAGGTATAGGTCTAGTAATGAATTCTACTGTGGGATTGGATAACTTAATTAACGGAAAAGCAACAAGTTGCCCACAGTGATCAGACCTTAAACAGTTTAGTATAGACTGATCAATGAAATTACAGTTACAGAAAAAGTTATCTATGCAAGTGGCTGTAGATTCAGTGATTCTAGTAGGCTCTAGGAATACGTTGTTTAAATTAAAAGACTTAAATAAACTTATTATTCGAGTAGTTAACGACTTCTGCTCCAGCAAATCTACATTAAAATCACCACAGACTATAACTGATTTTGTCCCTCTAGTTACTAGTTTTAGCACATCTTCCATGACCGACTCAAACAAATTAAAATTGTAAACATAAGGAGGTCTGTAGACGCAAATAACAATGTAGTTCTCCAACTCCACAGATGAAAGTTCAATAGTACATTCAATCGAAAGTGCAACAACATCTTTGCGTTCCTTCGCTTTTAAATTATTTTTAATTAAAATTAAAGAACCTCCATGTGTCTTAAACTGTCGATGGAATGAACTAATACAATAATAATTGTCATTTGAAATAATCATTTCGGTTTGTTTTAGCCAATGTTCAGTAATACATACAATATCGATGGTGTTGTGTTTCTCTAAAAACATCTCTATTTCTAGTTCTTTGCCAGAAAAGCACTGAATATTTTGATGAAATATTGTAAGTCGATTTGGCTTTTCCTTTGTCTTTTTACCTAGTTTAAATATCGAGACTGCTCTAAGTCTCTCGTCTCAACAGGAGTCACATCCCTATTATTATAAATAATAGGTGATTTGATACCCCTAGAAGGGCCCTCCATTACAAAAAAGGATCTACCATTGACTGGTATCGTATAAATAGGTAAATTATAGGCTAACAACATAGCCAATTGTTTTATATAATATTTTGAAAGATATAGTTTATCTTTCGTTAAAACAAGATTCCTAATAAACTTATTAGTGTCAAAAAATTTAAATTTGTCATTATAGAATATCATATTAGTTTGTAACCTATTCAAATTATGGATATAGTTATTTTCATCACTTGATAAGCAATGTGAATAACCAAAAGCACAAGTAATAATTTTTTTTACATTTAAAGACGCAAGGAATTCAAAATTTGTTTTAACTTGTTTTTTTGAAACACCCAATCCATTACCAACTAATATTACAATACTACAGTTTTTGTCATAATCTGTAAAACTCTTCACACAATTAAACACCTGTTGATATGAAGCACCTGGCATACACATATTAATGACTTTCTGCTCAGTGTTGAACTGCATAAAACTACCCAGATCTTTACCTATCCCATCAGAGAAGATGTATACTCTAGGTGTTGAGGCCTCAGGAGAAGTAGGCGAGTGACCTGGTATAGCGGACGGCTCCGGTACTGGTATGGGACCCGATGTAGGAGTAAATCTCAGAGTACACGTGGGGTCCACTGCGGAGGCACATATGGATGCAAGCATGGGGTCATTAACAGTGTCTGCAACTTCTTTATCAGCTGGGAGATCAATTAACAGCAGCTCCGTTAACTCAGCATTTGACGCAGATATGTTAACCATCTCAGACACTACCTGTGTATATTCAGTCCACTGAGATTGAGTGTTGTACAGTTTTTCAGACATATCTCTGAGGTCATTTTCTAAATTAATTATTTTTAAATTTAATATTTGTATTCCATTGTCATAGTCTTCTCTGGCTTTTGTTGCACTTTGCTCAAAATCAAGTACTAACTTTCTCTTCAACCTTTTACATCTATAACCGATTTGAAGTTTAAGCCGTTCCGAACTAATATTGGCTTTCTTAATAAACTTGTTCAGTTTTCTTATCTATACATCTATGAAGTACTTCTTCAATGCATTTTTACATTGTTTTATGTTATGTGAATATAGTTCACCAGGAATACTATTTAAAATATCTGGCCAAATGTAATCCCATTTATTAGGTTAGGTTAAAGGTCCCTTTTTTTTTTTTTTTTTTTTCGAGGGGAAATACGTTTACGCATTCGACCCGCCGCTGTGGGGCAGCGACGGGGATATGTGGGACTCCCCGCTCCAACGACAGGAGCGGAACTACCCACTAAAATCCCCCGGCGACCTTCCTCGGCAGTAGGGAGGACCTGGGAACGCATAAGCGGCTCCAGGTCGTCCCCCGCCCCGCCTCCCCTCACAAGGGAAGGCCCGTTCCCGGAGGGCGGCTAGCGCGCCCTCCGCGGGAGCACTGTCGAGCCCCACACCGCGATCAGCGAGCGGTATGAGGCGCGACAGGGCCCGATGCGACGACACCCCCCCGGTCGCTCCGGGGGTAGGTTAGATCCCTAGGTGTATTAGCCTAGCTTACGATTTCCTAATTAGATTATCAAATAGGATAGTGTAATAAGTGCTTTACCGATTAATGTATATCTATATGGGAATCGATCCTGCTACCATGATGTGCAACCATGTTGGTGACCAAATCAAGTACTATTATTGAAAGAATGAAAGAAAACTTTATTTTGACCCATTTCATGACACAAATCTTTACATTTCTGTAAGTGTAGAGTGTGATTAAAATATTAGGTCCTTACATATGAAATTGGCGTTTTGTATGAAGAATTTCATTAAGACTGTTTTCTCCATACAAACATTTTTGATTTTTTTTTTGGGAACGGCAAATTCAAATTTAGCTAAACTTTGTCTGTATTATCGGATAACATTAAGTTAAGTATAGGCAGCGTTAATTTTTAAAAGTAACCGCTTTATAAAAGTTTCAGCGAATCTAAGAAATTTTTATGGGAAGCACATGAAAAGAGATCTATTCAAATTTTTTTTATTATGTGATTTAGCTCAGAAATTAAAAAATATTTCATGTGAAACCTTGAAATAATATTCTATTTTCCAAATAAAATACAAATTTGCATATTGCTTTGAAAGTCGCAGGAATTGGTACATATGATTAACGAAGAAATAAAACTCCAATTTCATAGGTAAATGCTTAAATAGTTATACACTGCTGGGAACCACACGACCACACTAAAATAATACTCTAAGCCTGTAAAAACGAATAGTTTTTGTGCATTTGCGTCCATTAGTAGAGTCATCAACTCCATCATCAAACAAAAACCGCTGAATAGAATTTGATAGCGCATTGCTGCTGTGTTCCTTTAGTACTCTGCAACAAATTGAAGTGTATACTTAACCTTCCAATATGACGTCAGTGGACAATACAATTCATTAACAGTGCATCTCCTTCTGTCAAACTACAGGTTGTTAAGTCTATTTTTGTTAAACCCCACGTTTGGTTGGTGGTAGGGCATTTTAAATGTCCGCCTGGCTAGCTACCACCATCTTATCTAAATCTGCCGCCAAGCAGCACTATTAATAGCATTGTTGTGTTCCGGTTGTCAGAGAAAAGATAGCCAGCCCCCCAAATGTGTTGGGGTTTCCGGGTCAGTACGCTTCCCCCTTCGACCTCATCTTCACTTAACATCAGGTGTGATTGAGGTCAAGTACGAACCCGTCGTGCATAAAAAAAAATCGTGAAAGAAGGGTGTTATGTTTGAATGTCATGTCTGTCTGTGGCATAGTGCGTCAAAGCGGCAGAACTGAATTTTTTTCTTCAAAGGGTTCTTTTATTCAAAATGCGTGTTTAGCTATATTTGATGGAAGTCGGTTCAGCCAGTTCGAAGATTGTAGTGGTACTAACTGCCCTCGACATTATTTTCGCCTTAAATAGCATTATGGAAAAATTCTAGCAAATATAAAAGGAAAAAAAACGAAAAAGAGAAATATAAATCTAGCAATGTTAGTTGAATTTTTCAACTAATAAATTTTAACAAATTTGTATTTTTGACAGTTTGACTTTTTGACAACACTAAATCATAATTACTATATATAAATACGCACGAAATAGCTCTTAAATATAATATATATATTTCGGACACTTACACCAATCATCTAGTCCCAAACTAAGCAAAGCTTGTGCTATGGATACCAGATAATGGATAAACATACCTAAATATTTATATAAACATCCAAGACTCGGGAATAAATTTACTCCTTTCGGGATTCGAACCCGCAACCGTTGGTTTCGCTGATAGGGTCACTATCCACTACATCAATCGGTGGTCCACCAAATTGAAGAGAAAGAGAGTATGGAGCACTAAAATGATTTAAAACACCACCAAGCACTCTCGAGGATCACACGTTGTCCTCCAAAGTAATCAAATGACATCATTGGCTATCTACACGAACGATAACAAATATATTGAGAAAGAATTAATAATATTATGAATTAATTTTCATAATCGCCGCCTTTCGCGATTTCGTCTGCCTTTGTCTTTAGTTTGTTTCAAAAGATTCAATGAATTTACATTGGTGTTAAACTGCAATAATCTTATACGTACGGTGAAAAAATGTGTATCACCTTCACATACAGTTGCAGCAATAAAATTTTTACTACCTTAAACAATGCAAATATGTCTGTTTAAGTGGAGATTACATTTTTGCGTCGTTTAAGGTAGGTTAGCGTCGTGGGGACCAGGAGCTCACGGAGCCTTTTCCGTCAGCTATGGAAGCGTTTGATCGAAACCTCATATGACAAGAAGGCTGGCCTCTATTTAGCGTAAAGGGTGAGCCTCCCTATTCAACGAGGCAATGCCGCCAGCAACGCAGCTTCTTGTACAAGTTTTAGTATTTTATTTAAATATAATCTTTTGTTGTTAGCTATAGGTTTTTATTAAGTACCTCTAATTTATTTATTAAGCCTTTGAGCGCCACGCTGGTCACCGGTGACCGAAAAACAATTGATTTTCAATTGTGTCTGCGTCGCGGCAGTTAACGTGTTAATAATTGTTAAATAAAGAGTTAACATACCCAAACCTATTTAAAGTTTAATTTTTTTTACAATTTCTTTTGCGTCCCACACCAAGTTGCGTCCCAGGCACCAGGGCACTAAGGTGGCTCCGTCAGGTCTTTTCCCGTCGTCCCTGAATAAACCACAAGACTCCAGAGACGCCGTGAGTGCCGAGACCGCTGCAGTCTGATTAATTGCACCGTGACGATATGCGTGGCCGGCACTCTTCACGCAAGAGAGCCCGTGGCGTCCTAGCTGGTCCACAACCTTATCACATGAACAGCGAAATAAATTAAAATTGAAAATAATTTCGAATGAACACATTTGTCATGATGATGTATAACAATTTAAGTACTCAAAACCCAAAAAACACGACAGCATATTTTGTATTTTACGGGCGCCATGTTGAATTTTTTACCATAAAAGTCTTTACCTATGAAATTGGAGTTTTTTTCTTCGTTAATCATATGTACCAATTCCTGCGATTTTCAAAGCATTTAACGGAGCTCTTTTCATGTGCTTCCCATAATCATTTCTTAGATTCGCTGAAACCTTTAAAAAGCGGTTACTTTTAAAAATTAACGCTGCCTATACTTTTAACTTAATGTTATCTGATAATACACACAAAGTTTAGCTAAATTTGGATCTGCCGTTCCCAAAAAAAAAAACAAAAATGTTTGTATGGAGAAAATTTCATTAAGACTAATGAAATTCTTCATACAAAACGCCAATTTCATAGGTAAGGACCTAATAATACTGGACAATCTGGGGTCTCAGACGAATGTAACGAAACCTTGCACTTCACAATCGGTCAAGTTGTTTAGGCTACAGGAGGTAACATAGAAATGTACATACATACACACGATAAACATTACTCCTTTCCTGGGGCAATCGGGTAAATAGGACCTAAGCAGGCGCTCAAGAAACTATTAGCTAATAAGTATAGATAGACACCTACTTAGTTGTTTTACACTGAACTCTAAGAACTATGTCCTCATTAACGGTAGCCATAAATAATGTTTATAATTATAATTGCCGCAAATGGCGGGAAAATCCGCCATTAATTGTAAGAGGATATTTTATGTTTTTTTTTTTTTCTATGGCACTCGTGGCCTGGTCGTATTAGCAGTTATTTAGTATAGTAGCAGAGTTTATAACCACTAAACTAAACCAAACAGGTCGTCGTCAATTGTATGATTAGGGAAAGACGTGGTGTGCAAGATGACGTAGTGAGTAAGATAGAAAGAGTTATGTTAAGGTGGTTTGGGCGATATAGAACGAATGAGTGAATGGTGATTAACGAAAGCGTGAATGGAAGGGTCGGTAAAGGTCGACCAAGAAGGACGTACGTCAATCAAGTGACTGACGTACTCACAAAAGGTCAGGGTGCGGTCAACTACTATCCAATGAGCGTGTATGAAGCATTTGATGAGAGTGGAAGAAGCCAAAGTAGTAAGCCAGGATCGTTGCAAGTGAAAGTCAATAATCACTGCCTACCGCAACGGGAACAGGTGTGGCCATATAAATAATAATAATAAATATCCTTAGACATACACACTGCGCCATCTAGTTCCACAGTAAGCATCTGTAGGCTTGTGTTGTGGATACCACATGGTTGACATACATATTTTTTTTTTGTAAATAAATACTTATTATAAATGAAAACATCCATAATTCGGGTACACATGTCCGTATTCATCACACAAACATATGCCCCTAGCGAGATTCGAACCCGCAACCTTTTGGTATAGTGATCAGAGTTGCTAACCACTACACCAAACAGGTCGTCAATATATGTATGTACCAATCCGTAAATCTCACGAAGTATTGGAAGCAGTTCAGTCATGAAACTTTTTTTTGTGCTACTACAATCTGGGATCAGTTCTACTTCAAAGCGAGTCGATGGTAAATCATCAAATTCTCGAGGACCAGAACGCAGCCACGTGTACGGTATTGTCAGTTGCCAAACTACAAGTAGATTCTGTGTGTTAGGAGTGGCTTTGTAGATAGGTTAAGTTTGGAGGAAAGGAGTATTTATTGCCAACAAATACAGAAAATTTCGTAGGTATAACATTTTGCATAATTAAATGTATTTGTGGCAAAGGGATTGGGCGTCAGCATTTGCTGCCAATATGTCGTATGGCAATTGACAGCGCTGGTTTTCAGCGCAACCCCTATCGTTCACTATATATTCGTTCGCTATACCTATCTCAGTATTCAATCGCATCGATCACTAATTGGCGAGCTATAGCGATATACCTAAGGCAGGCTACTAAATGTTTGGAAAACATTTTTATTCTAATACTGATGGGTACTCTATCCTTCTACAAAAAATCAGGACCTTTAAGATTATAGGAAGATACACCACAAAAATGTAATAATAATATATCATGTATAATAAACTATATCAAATCAAATCAAATCAAAAATGCTTTATTTTGTAGGTACACAGGGTACACTTAAAATAGTCAGATTTGACATTTTTAAAGCTACTGTTTGTTCGAAAGGCAATTTTCCCCTGAGAAGAACAAGCAAGAAACTCGAGAGGTCGCTCTTTAAAAAAAAAATAGTTTTTATATTACAAAATTATTAATTATTATTTTATATTATTATATTTCATTATCAATTGTGAAATAGCCTGGTTATGCGAACGAGCTGGTTATGTCCATGAATGTTTATCATCTAAATAATCTGATATTTTATAATATGCTTTCTTAATGAGTTATCGTAAGTGGTCATGCTACCATTGTAGGAACCCTTACAGCTCGGTTGCTACTCGCACTTGAGAGCCTTTTTTAAAAAGATTGTATTCTATACACACCCGCGTAGTTCTAGAAATCGAGAGTGGTCAATATTCAAGGTTAAGATGGCCTATGAATAGTCTAAAGTTGCGCAACTTATTCATAGCTTTAATTTGTGGGAGTACACACTGACACCGTTCGGGTTTGTCTTGCATCTCGCTCTCAATTATGTAACCCTGTAAGTGAACGCTGGTTATGTAATGATAAAGAAATAAGGCTGCCTGCTCTGATTGGGGTGCTGGTCGTTGTCGAAAGATAGGTGTTTAGATTGTGTATATTACTTCTCTAGAACGAGCGGTGGCGGGGGCGTCCCAAAGTTATGGGACATGAAGGGGAAGTACCTTAAATATCGTAGATAGTGAATTTTGCTCAAAGAAGACTTTATGTTATTTTTAAAAGTTAGTAATTCTGCATTCATAGATTTTCTAAAAATTATTTGCTTCGGCTGGGAATTGAACCGACTCAAATGTGAAAAAAAAAACACCCTACTTTTATGATGCCAATCGAAAGAATAGCTAAAAAATAATAACTCTGCCTAAGTAACATAGTATTTTAAAAGAAAGGAACAACGTGAAATTAATCATTTTAATCAAATAAAAAACATACATGAAACTGCCGTAGTCAATTAAGTAGGTATTTTTTTGTAAATTAATTAATTAAATGCTCAAAATGTGATCCCTCTTGTCTTACGCAAATCGCCAATCTTTTAATGAGCCCGCTGCCTGTTGATTTTCTAATCATTTTATGGTGAACACTCGATGTGATATGGCACAATTCTGTTTGCAACTCGCCTACGTTCTCGTATCGCTTTTTGTATAGCATATCTTTCACGTATCCCCAAAAGAAGAAATCTAATGGTGTGAGGTCCGGGGATCTGGCCGGCCATCTAATCGGTCCATTTGTACCAATCCATGTAGGAAAACATTCATTTAGAAAATCTGCTGCTCTCCGACTATTATGAGCCGGAGCTCCATCTTGTTGGAAAATTAAGTTTTCTTGCTCCGCCGCGGAATGGTTTCTTATCTTATCCCTTAAAATTTGAAGGCGTCGGCAATAAATAACTTTCTTGAAATTTGACTCAATCATTTTATGTTGTTCCTTTCTTTTAAAATACTATGTTACTTAGGCAGAGTTATTATTTTTTAGCTATTCTTTCGATTGGCATCATAAAAGTAGGGTGTTTTTTTTTTCACATTTAAGTCGGTTCGATTCCCAGCCGAAGCAAGTAATTTTTAGAAAATCTATGAATGCAGAATTACTAACTTTTAAAAATAACATAAAGTCTTCTTTGAGCAAAATTCACTATCTACAATATTTAAGGTACTTCCCCTTCATGTCCCATAACTTTGGGACGCCCTGTATAAATATCATTTTCTTCTAGAAAAACTATGATGGAAGCAAGGTACATCGTGGTCCTGTGACTGTTACCTCAGATGGATCTTCTCGGGAGCTCTCTGGCCTTCCACTGGTCTTCAACACTAGGATGGGGAAGGCCCCATCCTAGTGTTTACGGTTTAAGTTTGCTTTACGGATTAGCTTCTGTATAAGGATACAGAAGCTAATCCGTAAAGCAACCTTCACTTGTTATTTATTGTATTTTGGAGTAAATTAATAATAATAGAGTTGACAAGTAAGATAAGAAAAGGGGGTAAGCAAGTGACGTCACAAACATGGCAGACGGATGGGAATGCGCTCCTTTATACTTGTCAATTTTATATAAATCTACTAAATTTATAATTAAAAACTATTCTTTAAAACTAAGCTTAATATCCTACAGATTGGTTGCTGGTTTAACGAACAGGGTTCCGTAATTCACGGCAAAAACGGTACATTTAATATATTACTACAAATTGATAACTATTTAAGTATTGCAAAATCAAAAAACCCGACAGCATATTTTGTATTTTAGGGACGCCATGTTGGATTTTTTACCATAAAATGTATTCTATGACACTCTAGGTATCAAGACGAATCTAACGACACCATGCACTACGAAATCGGTCATGCCGTTTAAGCTACAGGATGCGCCAAAGGAACGGACACACATACTCACGTACATACACGAAGGTCACTGACATAGCCCCGCAGGTTAGCACGTTGAAGTGGCAGTACACTGGTCGGTGGAGACCACGCACCGGCAAGGGCAGCGTAGGACGTCCACTCACATGGTGGACAGACTACCTGATAAAGGTCGCGGGAAGTCTGCAGGCCGCATCCAAACGGTCACTCTGGAATTCTATGGGAGAGGCCTATATTCTGTGAGGGAGGCCTATATTCTGTGGGGGAGGCCTATATTCTGTGGGGGAGGGTTATATTCTGAGGGGGAGGCATATATTCTGTGGGGGAGGCATATATTCTGTGGGGGAGGCCTATATTCTGTGGGGGAGGCCTATACAGTGGACGTCCTCAGGTTGATATGATGATGACAGGTTACAATTTGTGATATGACAAAACAAGTAAAAATTTTTTTTATTGCGATTAATTGGATACGCATTTGACTTGACTACAATCTCACGTTATGGAAAATGACGATGTGGGCGATGATGAAGCATGCGATCTCAGTAGATGTATTGTATAATTGGACTGAAGATCGCCTAGCGGTCTATGTCTATGTTTCAAGGCATTTAAAAACATAACACTTCTTTGCAGTCTGGTTTAAAGAAGACATTGTAGTATTAACCCATCGCCTGACTCTGTTAAGTGGATATAAATTGTCTCCATTGCGAAATTGTTGCAAACGTTTGTTTAGCTATTGTACGTACCTAATAGTAGAAATAATAATACCGTTTGAAATTTTCTGTTGCAACTAATAATTACTATATTTCATGTTTTTCCTCGTGTCATGGTGCAATCGGTTTGCTGCATTTGGAAAAATGTCGTGTCAACAGATGGCGCTGTTTTGGATAATTTATAAAATAAAATACGAGAAAGAGCCTTTGTTAAGATGTTGATAATTTGTCCAATGACAAATTATGATTGCTTTTTAAATTAAAAGAGTCGCACTGACCTGCACTCGAGCAGCCTAAAAGCTAATTATGAATAATACCTTATTTTAGGCTTAATTACTGTTATTTTCGAGAGTGTCGTATTAAGTGGCCGATCATAATTCCTCTTCTGTTCTCTATTGTTTCCAGAATCCCTCTCCGCTCATTCACCCCCCTCAGCACTTCGTCATTTGTTAGCATGTCTGTCCAGCTAATTACCCTCCATCCTTCTCCAACACGACATCTCAAATGCCTCCAATCTCTCCTTATCCCTTTAGTTTAAAGTCCATACTTCGCTTCCGTATAATGCAATGCTCCAAATAAACAATTATATGAATCTTTTTCTTAATTTCATTGATATTTCAGATTTAAATATATATTTCTTCCGGTTAAATGCTTGTTTTGCTATTGCTATTCGTGCTGTAATGCCTTGTGTGCATCGGACTTCGCGATTTAAAATACTTCCTAGATATTTAAAGTTGTTAACTAGTTCCAATGTGTCGTCATTAATAGGTATGTAGTAGTAGTTTTAGAGATTATCATTGTTTTTGTTTTATTTGCATTTATTTTAAGAAGATGCTAAGATCTCCTAAAGCGATTTTCTAAAAAAATAATCAATGGCTATTTTTTTTATTTTCTAGAAATAGTTCTAGAGTCGTGATATTTGCCCTCGTTGAAATTTTCCATAAATATTTTAATAGGATAACAATTGGTAAGCAAAGTAAATAGTAAGTAAATATTTCGTATACTTACACCAATCATCTAGTCCCAAACTAATCAAAGCTTGTACTAACTAAAGCCGACGACCTGTTTGGTGTAGTGGTTAGCAACTCTGACCACTATACCAAAAGGTTGCGGGTTCGAATACCGCTAGGGGCGTATGTTTGTGTGATGAATACGGACATGTGTACCCGGGTTATAGATCTTTTCATTTATAATAAATATTTATTTACAAAAAAAAAATGTATTTATGTAGTATATCAACTATCTGGTATCCACAACACAAGCCTATAGTTGCTTACTGTTTAACTAGATGGCGCTGTGTGTATGTCTAAGGATTGTGATTCGCACCCGCAACCGTTGGTTTCGCTGATAGGATCACTATCCACTACACCAATCGGTCGTCCGGTTGGAGCAACCACGACGCTGGTATTCTGTGGCGTTAGTTACTGTGTCTAACCTACATAACTTAGCCAGTCACCACAAAGATACAATTTGCAAGTTAAATTGTTGGCTCAGAAACTTGTGTTTTGAGAGACAAGCTTTTGTTTGTATAATAATATGATGCATATTGTATATAAATTATAGTGTTTAAATTAACATACCATAAACTTGTACTTTACTAGCCTATAATTTGTTTATATCGGATGAGTTTCTTTACTGTAAGGAAAAAATAGGGCATATTAGGGTATATAAAGAAGTCATTGATCGATTTTGTTTGAAAATAGTTACAGGAGTACTAAGTATTCTCTTGAAAACAATGAAATTCACAGTGGGAATTTTAATGTTACAGTCTATGTTTTATTACTTAACACCTATACTATATCTAAAGCAAGCTACCGATTAGTTGGAAAACATTTTTAATCTATCACTGACACTATCCATGTACAAAAGATCACGGCCTTTAAGATTAAAGCAAATTAAAAATCCTTACTGGACTATTATGGTGACAACAGAAAAATGTAACTAAGGTAGCGCTCGTTGATGTCTACTCTATGAATAATTTGGCCCATTGGCCTTGTGGCCTGCCTCTCCAACGATGATGGTAGCGGATTCGAATCTCGGTAGGGATAAATATTTATATGATGAATTTATCGTTGAAGAAGTACTTTATAGATGGATCTGTGTTGGAAGTTTTTTTTTATGCACAACGGGTTGGTACTTGACCTCAATCACACCTGATGTTAAGTGAAGATGAGGTCGAAGGTGGAAGCGTACTGACCCGAAAACCCCAACACATTTGGGGGACTGGCTATCTTATGTCTCACAACCGGAACACAACAATGCTATTAACATTGCTGCTTGGCGGCAGATTTACATAAGATGGTGGTAGCTAGCCAGGCGGACATTTAAAATGCCCTACCACCAATCAAACCGAGTACTTAAACATGTACCCCGCTGGGGATCGAACCCGCGGCCACCGAATCGTAAACCCAATGTTGTTTACATTGAGCCACGGTATATAGGCGGAGGCGGTAAAACTAGTTGTTATAATAAATATTTGTGACGCCCCGTTGGGGCATGGTAATATTGTCTTATACCTTATTAGGAGAGAGCCTCACAGTTGATGATTTTCTTTACTTAACTATCGTTTTTCATCGGGGATTAAAACTACACACAAAACAAAGTTAGCAAATAGTTCAAAGGGCAATGTATTTATGATAAGGTTCCAGGAGGCATTCAAAATTTGCCTTTAAATAAATTTAAAGCAATCATAAAACAGAAATTATTAGCAAAAGGCTATTATAAAATCACTGACTATTTGAATGATAAGCAAGCATGGACATAGCTATCTTATTATTCATATAATTATGAAATCACAAATTGTAACCCATAGTCTGTTTAAAAGAGCAACCCTAGAGTTTCTTGCTCGTTCTTCTCTGGGGAGTCAGCTTTGTGAATGAGCCGTAAATTTAAATGTAATATTAATAGTGACGTTTTCAAGTGATAATTTTATCCTATGAAATAAAATATTTTGATTTGATTTGACAGGCTGATTGATGATGATGATACATTTTTCTTCTTTCGCTTCAAGTGTCAGCCATCTTGGATTGAAGCCATGACGTCACAAACACGACCGCTCATTAAATTATTTTCCTTATTCTTTAGCTCCGTTCATCGTAAGTTTATGTTGACGACCTTGCCATTACTTTCACTCTCTTACGAAATGAACGGGATACATATACGTCTCACCACACGTTGGTTATTTATTTATTTATTTATTTAATAAGACACACCAACAGCACACATATTACAACTCACATAACAACAGTTTCAAGTATAAACAGGTCTGATACATGTGCCAATAATAGGCGTGTACAACATTCAAGAGATATACACAGCTCTAGACATAATTAAGTTAAGTCTAAATTAAAAACTAAATTAATTTAAGTGAAACAGCACAATGGTCTATAAATGTTGCTTCCGCAAATATTGAGAAATTCTTCTCTTAAACACACCTAATGAATCGTGAAAGATATCAGTCTGTGGGATCTCACTATTCAAATGGTTAAATTCACCACACAATGGTTATGAAAGATTGTAGCGTGATGGATATTAACGGATTGCTCATTCATTTGGTGTGTTTGTTAGTCACTATACGTACTAGTAGTTATGCATGGAGTAGTATGCCACCTCTTTTATGCGATGGTTTGTCGCATAAAAGAGGTGTCATACCTCATTCATTTTGTTTGGTGTTTGCACGACCTGTTTGGTGTAGTGGTTAAAAATTCTGACTGCTAAATTCTAAAGGTCGCGAGTTCGAATCCCGCTAGGGGCATAATTTTGTATGATGAATACAGACATGTGTTCACGAGTTATGGATGTTTTTCATTTATTTATGTATTTATTTACAAAAAAAAAAACATGTATTTGTCTAGTTTATCAATCATCTGGTATACATAATACAAGCCCAGTTGCTTAGTGTGCAACTAGATGGCGCTGTGTGTATGTGCAAATATATTTTTTGTTAAGTGAAGATGAGGCCGAATAATGTTATCAAAATTCCTGCTTGGCATATTGAGATAATAACCGCCTCAGTGGCTCAATGTAAACAACATAGGGTTTGCGAATCGGAGGTCGCGGGTTCGATCATCAGCCGTGTATTTGTTTAGTAATCGGTGTGGTTGGTGATAGGGCATTTTCAATGTCCGCCTGGCTACCTGCCACCATATTGTCTAAGCCTGCCGCCAAGCAGCAATATTAATATCATTGTAGTGTTCCGGTTGTCAGCGATAAGATAGCCAGTGCTCCAGGTACAAAAATAAAAGAAAATTCATTTATTTCTGAGGCATGCAGGTTACTCACGACGTTTTCTTCTTCCGTTTAGGAGCAGTCGGATAAATGCACATAAGTAATTAAATTAAATTTAAAAACTCATTGGTACATGGCTTGCCTGGGAATCAAATCCAGACCTCCTAAATTGGGAGACCGAGACTGAACCGCTGTGCCACCGACGCTCATTCGGACGACATAAATTAAAATGTATACCCATGCTAAATTACAGCTTTCTAGTGCGAAGAGCCTCTGAGTTAAGCGTCAGACAGACAGACAGACGGACATGGCGAAACTGTAAGGATTCCTCGTAGCCTATGGAACCTTAAAATGTATAGACTAGCCTACATTCAAACGTATAGACTATGTTACATTCAAAAGTATAGACTAGCCTACATTCAAAAGTATAGTCTAGCCTGCATTCAAAAGTATAGACTAGCCTACATTCAAAAGTACAGACTAGCCTACATTCAAACGTATAGACTAGCCTGCATTCAAAAGTATAGACTAGCCTACATTCAAAAGTACAGACTAGCCTACATTCAAACGTATAGACTAGCCTACATTCAAAAGTATAGACTAGCCTACATTCAAAAGTATAGACTCGCCTACATTGAAACGTATAGACTAGCCTACATTCAAACGTATAGACTAGCCTACATTCAAACGTATAGACTAGCCTACATTCATAAGTATAGATTAGCCTACATTCAAACATATAGACTAGTCTACATTCAAACGTATTGACTAGCCTACATTCAAACGTATAGTTCAGCCTACATTCAAAAGCGTGTGCTAACTAAATCAACACCATTATTCTTGAAATAACTCCCTGTCGACTATTAAACGAAAGGTCAAATATCTCTACACTGGCAAGGTTCAAACGCCGCAAAATATTTGTTAGTATAGCAATACTCATAGTTTACTAACAAACGTTGTTTGCTATGCATTATAGTGTTTGTATACACACAATGGTCTAAGGACTATAGTTGTACGTAGTATATTTATAAGTAGGTACACATATTGGTCCACGCACTCGTATCGTTGAAAAATACATGGCGTACCTACCTGAAATGAATACAATACAACAATACTTATTTATTTCTTCACACAAAGTAAAGTGGGACAAACTAATGTACTCAAATATCTCTAAATAAAATATACATATTTACCATCCTAATTATCGTGTCACAAGGTCCTCCAACTCAGCATGGGTTTTTCTACTGAAAAGGCTCCACTAAGCCTCCGAATGACGCACGAATCCTCTTTTTTTTTCGCGGGGCCATTCGTTACGCATACCGCTCGCCTGGGTGTCGGCGAGACGGTGATATGGGGCTGTCGGGAGGTATACCCTCTGACACCCCGCAGCGACTTTCCTCGGAGGTACGCATAGGCGGCTTCCAGGTCCCCCCTGCCCTCTCTCACAAGAGGAGCCTGGTCACTGGCTATCCTGGGGACACACGGATCCTGGTCAACAAATGCACATAATCATCACCATCTCAGCCCGTAATAATCCCACTGCAGGGATATAAGCCTTCCCTCGTATAATGAGGGAGTATGGGTAGTACAAATGCACATACTTATAATAATTATAATTAATAATAATAATAAAAACCAAAAAAAATAAATAAATAAATAAATCCACCATTACCGAAAAACTCTCAAAATATAAGGACCTAGCAATAGAAATTCAATCCCAATGGAAAGCCAAGAAAGTGCATATTGTACCTATAGTATTGTCTTCGACCGGTATCATACCGAATACGCTCAGCAATAGCCTAAATACGTTAAACTTGCCTACTTCCATCTCTTACACATTAAAAAGGGCTACCATTCTGAACACTTGTCGTATCACTCGCAAGTTCCTAACATCATCCATCATCACTGCCATCAATAATAATCCCACAACACTTGGCTAAGGCCCGTGCGGAGCGGTATTCACCTTTTTCGGAAGAAAAAGAGATAAACAACAATTTATAATAATAATAAAAAGTTTATTGACTCAAACTTAGGCTAAGTTACAAGCAGCGAATTAACGAATTAGGAGGTACATAACAAATACACTTAAGCACAATTAATGGGCCCTGCTCCTTAAACTAAGATTGCTCTTGTATTTTAAGAAGCAGTGTTCGATCACGGCATTGTTATTATTATAGTAACCATCCAACCAGATTGACAACATTGTAGATACTTAATAGGTTAATTTTTAATTTATATTGTATATAGGTCATGAGGGGAAAAAAGAAAATATTATTAAATAAGTTGCGTATGAGTCAAAAACTCATAAAACGAAATATCAACTTCCTAATATAACTCTTCTGGTATCGAGTTGAGTTGTGTGCGAATTAACAGGAGTAATCAGCAAGATGTGTTTACATGAGAGGATACAAACGTATCTACATCTCTTTGTCTCAATAGTAATAATGAGCTCTTAACAACACACCATAATTATTATATACACACAGCAACATTTTCAGAAAACCAGGCGTCAAACCCTCGGAACGGAGAGAAACGGTCCGTACAATCTCTCTTCTTCAATTTAAGAGCTATGCTCTTGTCGGTGGAGTCCTTTCCACACGTCTCTACATTCCGCCTTTTCTTTGACTTCCTGGTACGATAAGTAAAGGAATAAGTAAATGATATTTCGTATAAGGAAGTCAAAGAAAAGACGGTCCGTAATGTACAACTTTGGTGTGAAGGATTTTTTTATGCACAACGGGTTGGTACTAGACCTCAATCACACCTGATGTTAAGTGAAGGTGAGGCCGAAGGTGGTAACGTACTGACCCGGTAACCTCATTTTATTTGGGGGAGTGGCTATCTTATCTCTGACAACCGGAACACAACAATGCTATTAACATTGCTGTTTGGAGGCAGATTTAGATAAAATGGTGGTAGCTAGCCAGCCTTTCAATGTCCATTTAAATTGCCCTACCACCATCCAAACCGAATACTTAAACATGTACCCCGCTGGGGATCGAACCCGCGACCTCCGAATCGTAAACCCAATGTTGTTTACATTGAGCCACGGAAGTGGTTGAATATATGTCAATATATTGCGTTTTCAGCGGATCGATACGACGAGTTAATATTTCAAAACAATAACAGCAAGTCATGAATAAGCCAAGAGACATAAGGTGGACGTTCATTAGTAAATTTTCACCAACCTTGCGCACGTTGCGATACCGCACCGTTTGGTATGCGCGTGCGCATTTTCCGTTGAAGGTTCAGCTTGCATTGCAACATGGCGGTATGGAGTCCATTTTGGGTACACTTGCATCCTAACTGTATCAGGTGTTACAATTAACAGAATATTCACTCCCAATGCCAAAGAAATGGGTTCTTTATGTAGTTAATTAATTAATTTATTTTATAAGGTATATTTCTACAGCACAATAATTATACAGGGCGAATTTAAATTCGAGTAATTCCTGTTTACTTTTGACTCCGCTCCTGATTACGTACAACTTTCCCCAAAGAACCATATTCGAATTTGATCAAAAAAATTTCTATTACCCATAAAAGAACTTCCATTTTGCAGTTGGTAAAAAAATGTTATGTGAATGTAGTTGTAACGTTACAGAACGCTACAATAACAATACATTGTGTTTGACGTTTATGATTATTTTATATAAATAAACACATATAAATAGAACGTTTTAACAATATAATTATGTAATATAAATGTCGGCGCAAATGTTTATGTCTTGTTTGTTACTCAGACGAAGAAAAAAAAAGTAGAGGTACGCTGCTCGATAGACGTGAAGCCAAACTCATGCTTGTTACACGTGTTCACGCACTTCGTTTCCGCACCGTGGTTGTTGTTTCAAACATTATAGTTTTAAAATCTGAAACACCCAAACCATTAAGTTTGGGATATGCCTGACCACCTGCCATAAAGGTCTTGATGTTATGAATGTAACTAAGTATATAATATTGAATGGAGCAACCTCCAATCCCTCTGTATCTGAACTAAATTCTTATTTTTAACTGAAATGTCGAATTTTGATATAGGGTTAATTAAAATTCAAAACATTATTTAAAATGTAGGGCACCATGATATCACTAAGGTCAAGTAATCATCAATAGCCTTATGTCACTACCGCTACGTCACACAGCGACAACTCACCCGCATTTGGAAAAGTAGTTACACTTTACTTTATATTAGCGGTCTATCTTCCTTTTTCCTTGGCAAGTCTACAGTCTGATTGTTTGACTTCAATAGCAATTAGAATGACCTTCATCTTTATTACCATTGACGACACCAGCTATTGGCTTGGAGGAATTGTCTAACACGACAAGATTGATACTCGATGGCGCTCTCTTGCGTTTCGATACAGGGGTCATCTAAACAATCACGTAAAAAACTTGACAATTTACGAAAACTTTAAATCAATTTTAC
Organism: Oegoconia quadripuncta; assembly: GCA_949316235.1. Lineage (NCBI taxonomy): Eukaryota > Metazoa > Arthropoda > Insecta > Lepidoptera > Autostichidae > Oegoconia > Oegoconia quadripuncta. Next base: position 1,499,681 of record OX438745.1, on the reverse strand, counting down.
CAGGTTGTTGGTGAAATTCTTCCTTATATTTGATAAGTATGAAAACCGTGTTAAATGGGTGTAAATTAAGTTACTAAGATTTACTAAAATCTCAACTGGCTTCGTCGCTCAATCAACATGGCGTTTATAAAGCCGAAGTCAAGTGTGCTTTCTTAATAAGTTTCTGTTTTATAGGATCTTTAAAGTTATTGAAAGGAACATTTTGTATATCGCCTCCGTGGCTCAATGTAAACAACATAGCGTTTACGAATCGGAGGTCGCGGGTTCGATCCCAGTTATCGAACTGGGATCGAACCTGGGCATCGGCAATCTAAATCAGCAGTGTTAATAGCATTGTTGTGTTCCGATAGAGATAAGATAGCCAGTCCCCTAAATAACATATCATTTAGGGGAACCCCATCGGGTTTCCGGGTCAGTACGCTTCCACCTTAGGCCTCATCTGTCAAGTGTTAACCCGTTCTACATAAAAAAAATGAACAAACACACGCAGTGAGAAGCCACCCTTATTGAAAAACATACATAGCACTTTGAATGAATTACTGACTCTGCAGAGGCGACTTATGTGACCTGCAAGTTTATTCTTGTATTCACATCATGTTTATCACTATTTTTCTTAAATGATGCAATATTTTTTTACATGTATTTAATTTTCAATAAAGTACTGTGAAGAGAAATGGAAAGTTTTTCCATTGAAAATCATTTCATGAGAGAGCCTAATGTCCATTAGTGCACTGTCATGAGCACAGCTTTGTATCATCGTGACGTAATGAGAGATTGTTATCGTATTTACCTTTACCAAGAGAGCGTAATTTTCTCTCCTCGATAATGAGTTACGGAACAATAGGCCATGGCATGTGGGAATTGTCTTTCATATCAATAATATTACCACCTCCTGAAACTGAAAATTGTTATAAATAAATTTATTTAACATTTCCGTCCATTCATTTGTGAATCATAAGGTTATTTCGTGGGATCTGGAGAGTCTTAAGTAATTCAGTGAACACGTGGGAGTTCACTCACTTTATAACAATATAGCGAGCGATAAATTAGCGATTAATTTGCGATATAGACAATCGTTTGATTATCATAGTACCTAATTTTTGGGACCGCCATAAATTTAAAAAACAAGAGACTTAAGGTGCCGTCGGATTGCGCTAACATTTCTTCAATAAATTATGTGATTACTCTGGCGGTCAGGTGAACTCTTCCAACGCTATGACATATACATACCAACATTAATGCTGCTCGGCTATAATTAAATACGAAGATATACGAAGCGAATGTACCATGATCAAATTGGGGACGTCTTAAAGAAAAGCTAATTCAAGAGTGCCCTAAACCGACGAGCAGTATATGAACAACCTTATCAGAGTGAATAAAGTAGAAGAGGTGTATCAGGATCGTAGCAAGTGGAAGTCTGTGGTGTCGGCCTACCTCAGGCGTGACATTATGTATGTACCTATATATGTCTATAATAATATCCTTTCAAACAAAAAAAATATTATTGAAATCGGTCTCCATATACCAAAAATATCGCGGAACATATGGAAAAACTGGCCACGCACAGGGTAGGGTACCGCACTTACTCTTTAATTTTTTTTAAATTCAAAATTTATATTTCTTCATCTGAGCCATGTTTTTTTTATATATAAATTAAAATTAAGCGTGTGCTAAGGCAAGCAACACCATTTTTTTTCAAATACAAGCAAAGGGTAGTTATAACTATAGCTTTAAATGAATAAATAAATATTTCGGACACTCACACCGATCATCTAGTCCCAAACTAAGCAAAGCTTGCACTATGGATACTAGATAACGGATAAACATACATAAATATTTATATAAGCATCCATGACTCGGGAATAAATGTTCGTATTCATCACACTAACATTTACCCCACGCGGGGTTCGGACCGCAACCGTTGGTGTCGCTGACAGGGTCACAATCCACTACACCAATCGGTCGTCAAAATGTTTGAAGAAAATCGGTTAAGTCGTTTCACAGAGGTAAACATGTGATTTATGGGGACATGTGTGTTGTTAAGTACTAATTGACACGTCACATGGTCATCCTGTGGAATTTCCGCTCTGACGGCTTAAGCAGTGGTTACTAATCCGTCTTTGAATGTAGATTAAAGAATTAATAATAAATATCTTTGCACAAACACACAGCGCCATCTAGGTCCACAGTAAGTATCTAGGCTTGTGTTATGGATACCAGATAGTTGATAAACTACACAAATACATTTTTTTTGTAAGTAAATACATGCATAAATGAAAAACACCCATAACTCGGGAACACATGTCTGTATTCATCATACAAACATATGCCCTTAGCGGGATTCGAACTCGCGACCATTTGATATAGTAGCAGAGATTCTAACCACTACACCAAACGTCACCAATCGTCAGATTATAATTTAGAATATAGCTGTTTGTTTTCCTAAATAAAAAAATGTTTGTACTTAAATGATGTACTTAGGTCACTTTTCTGAACTTCGCTCGTCCTCACATTAACGACGACGTTAGGACCCAAAGGTCAACACTTGACAGGACGACCTTAATGTGTAATTTATGCTTGGTTGCGTGCTTGACGCGCGCAGTAGGTAGCTGCATCATCGTGCTTACGTGTGTCTGTTGTTTGAAATGGGGAAAGAACCTTATGGCCTATCAACGAGAAGGTGGAGCAGAAGCGTGCCTAGCGTTTTGTCACAGGGTAGCCAGTAGGGTAAAATTTGCTATTAAATGGGAAAAAATAGAACTACAAAACTTCGGTTTATTAGACTTAATGCATCCAGATTAAATCACCTGGGTGAACTACTTACTGTGTGTGTGAGTGTGTGTGTGTGTGTGAGTGTGTGTGTGTGAGTGTGTGTGTGTGTGTGTGTGTGTGTGTGTGTGTGTGTGTGTGTGTGTGTGCGTTTGTGCGCGTGTGTGCGTGTGTGCGTGTGTGCGTGTGTGAGTGTGAGTGTGAGTGTGTGTGTGTGTGTGTGTGTGTGTGTGTGTGTGTGTGTGTGTGTGTGTGTGTGTGTGTGTGTGTGTGTGTGTGTGTGTGTGTGTGTGGATGTGTGTGAGTTGGTGTGAGTTGGTGTGTGTGGTGTGTGTAGGGGTGTGTGCGGGGGGTGTGTATGTGGGTGGGTGTGTATGTGTGGGGGGGGGAGTATGTGCGTGGGCTTGTGCGAGAGCGATGTGTTCGTTTATCTTTAATTATTTATTACACATACCCGACACTATTTAACAGTGATCATTAGTTTTCCGTCTACTCATATGATTACCACTGAAACTCCTTAATGGATTTTATATTACTCATCTCTGCACAAGAATAATATGTGATAATATGTGATAATATGTGATAATATGTAATAATATATGTAGTAATAATATGTAGTAATGTTTGACGACCGATTGGTGTAGTGGATAGTCACCTTATCAGCGAAACCAACGGTTGCGGGTTCGAATGTTTCGCAGTAAATGTTTGTATGATGAATACGAACATTTATTCCCGAGTCTTGGATGTTTATATAAATATTTATGTATGTTTATCCGTTATCTAGTATCCATAGCACAAGCTTTGCTTAGTTTGGGACTAGATAATTGGTGTAAGAGTCCGAAACATAAAAAAAAAAAAATCATGATGGAGCATTAATAAAAGTATTTAATGTATAGAACTTATTTATTTAGCGAAAGCTCTTATGAAACATGATCATCATCATCAGCCCGTAAACATCCCTCATATATGAGAGTGTATGGGCTGTATGCTGTCCACCACGCTGGTTGGGGTTTTCACATGCCTTTAAATTTTTATTTCTCAGGCACGCAGGTGTCCTCCCGATGTTTTCCTTCACCGTTTAAGAGAGCAGTCGGATAAATGCACATAGACAATAAAAATTTCATTTGAAAACTTGGTACATTACTTGCCTGAGAATCGAACCAAGACCTCCTAAATTGGGAGACCGCGTCTTAACCGCTGAGCCACCGATATTAAAATACTTGGTCATCGCTTTCGCTCGTCGCCCCAGCGACAGTACGAACACTCGACGAATGTCAGACGATTGCCTACTAATGAAGATTTAGAACGGATAGCGGATGTCGGTAACATTGGTTGCCAATATTGGTGCCAATGTTACGACAAACTCTTCAAAGCTTGGAACACGTTTAATATGTGTAACTAGCATCGCAGGTTCTGCATTTATTTGGGTGTTAATGTGGAGAAGCATTTGTGATAGTTGCATACGACTACCGTAGTTCAAAAACGCATCAATTCTTGGATGGGTGGGTATTTTTTCTATAACATATAAGTATTTTTAACTGTCAAACTCGAATTAAAACTATAGAAACAGTGCTACCATTGTAACAAGCAAAGCAAACAGGAAAATACCCATATAAAGTAAGAATTCCTGATGAATTCTGAACAAGTTGATTCAAACGAAATTTGCGGTGTAGAAGGACCAAAATCGACATTTACAGATATCGGAACATGCACCTAATCACGGCTGTCACAATTTCTTCAGTAGGATGAACTTGTACCATAGACTGCATTGTAATTCAACATGGAAAGGTCGTCTTATATAACTCGGATGTGGCGTCGGCATAGTCACCCAGATGTTAGTTACGACTAGGGTTGCCAGAATCTGAAATGAGATAATATCCCTGATGATGTCGCAATGAATTATTCGATCAGGCCACGAGATTTGAGAGTCTTGGTTTTCTTACCAAAACCGTGTAACATTGAGTCACGTTTATATTTTTATGATTTTGACCTCATGAGCAAAAACCTCAAACACCGAGATACTGCAAACGTTTTAAAATGGTGCGCTTAGAGCATTAGTGAATGCTCCATTCTTTGTGAACGTTCACAAAAATGGAAGACATCCATGAGTACCTAAGGATGCCCACAGTGAAAGAGGAAATAAATTCAATAACAAGAACCTATAAAGATAGAATAACTCACCACCAAAACCAACTTGCTCAAATGCTGATTGAACCACCTAACACTAAGAGGCTTCATACATGGGATAATCTGTAAAGAAAGCATCTGAGAAGGCTGCTGACAATGGGATGGCTAGCCTAACAAGCCAATCACTTTCAGAACAACTGCTTATAGTCAATAAAGTGATCGCATGATTGCAAGATGTTACGAAAAAAAAAAAATTTTGACAATTTTGCATTATACCCGATGATGAAACAACAACAGCATAGGCCAATTGGTAAATTTACACATACATTAAAGTTATATTTATGAAATTATCAAATCAACTTTCCCTTGGGTGGCAGGGTTGTCCATCATACCTGCGATTAAGTACTTTTTATTTCATTTTTCATTTACAATTAAATTTAGTATATTATAATATGCGGGCAGCGCAAGACCTATCGTTTTGGGGGAGGTCTTTGTCCAGCAGTGGACGTATCATATGATGATGATGATATTGTAATACTCACTGCTTCTTTCCTTTATGATTATAAAATATCAGAATAAATATTAAGTACTATTTATTATTAAACTATTTATTTATTAGTACAGAAAGTATGACAATAAAAACCTGTAGCTAAAAAATATTGAATTAGATTAATAAAAAAAAAAATTATAAATAAAAAATTTGTCCAAGATCTTGCACGGCTGGAAGAGACCCGAGTAGGCTGGCGGCATTGCCTCGTTGAATAGCTTAGGCTTACCCTTTGCGCTAAATCTGCACCCGTCCGCACGGCCCAGGATCTATAATAAACTAAATAAAGCTCACTTTTTAAAATATCATATCAAGTGACTGACGTTCTTACAAAAGGTCAGGGTGCAGTCAACCACTAACTGATGAGGTGTGTGAAGCATTTGATGAGAGTGAAAGAATGAAATTTTCAGCGGATCTAAGAAATGATTATGGGAGGCACATGAAAAGAGTTCTGCTCAATTTTTTTTTATTGTGTGATTTAGCCCAGAAATTAAAAAAATCCATTTTCCAAATAAAAAACAAATTTGGATATAGCATTGAAAATCGCAGGAATTGGTACATATGATTAATGAATAAGAAAACTCCAATTTCATAGTTAAATACCCAATATTAACCTGTTTCACCTTCACCTTAATTGGAAAAATATTTGACATTTAGTTAAGGAAGAGCAGAGCCTCCTAACACAGGTATTTTATACTTAAAAGGAGACCCCCCGATACCTCATTGATTGTTATATTAAGGTACTGAAATAAACATTTTTCATTTTAATTTTTAAACAATTCGAAACGTTTTCTATGATGTATAAAACTAAGTGCTGCACGTTGCTCCCTTTATAATAATCCCCGAGCCCGCAACTTTTAGTGGCAGCCCTATGCCGGTTATGGCGGAGGATAATTTTTGACAGCATCGCGGTCAAGTGCACGGCCCGACGACATCGCGCGCTGATCGGACGGTCGTTTTGCACTTTCACATTTTTTCGCGGTACCCAAATATTGTTTAGTGATTTCGTATCGGTGACGTAATACGGGCAACTCCGAAACGAGTTCTTGTGAGACTTATTGGCGGCATACGCTTTTGCAAGACCCGTAAAAAGAATTGTTAGTTGTAAATTATAAAAACCAGACTACGGTTATAAGAAACCTAGAACCAGGAGTATAATTATTTATTATTGTACTGCTCATTATTATACTGACGTATCGTCTGTGTATTGCATTTGGGAGCACTGAAAACCAGCGCTGTGAATCATCGCAGTATGAGCTGAGTGCTAAACCATTTGCGCGCTGTAACACGTGACAGCATTGTGCGCATATTTTAAAATTTGTATTCCTCACAAAAAAACCCTCCGACTCAGGCCTAAATCACTTGAGTTATTTCTTTAATATCTATATTTTTAAGTAAAAAAAATTCGGAGATCCGGGTTCGATTCCTAGTCAGGCCATGTACCAATGAGTTTTTAAATTGAATTTAATTACTTATATCCATTTATCCGGCTGCTCTTCAACGGTGAAGGATAACATCGTGATGAAACCTGCGTGCCTGAGAAATAAAAATCTAAGGTATGTGAAGTCCCCAACCCGCATTGGGCCAGCGTGGTGGACTATGGCCCATACTCCCTCATTATACGAGGGATGGCCTATATGCCTGCAGTGGGATGTTTATGGGCTGATGATGATGATTTAAAATGATTTATGTAATTTAATGTAATATTTATTGTCTCTAAATATTACATTAAATGACACTGGTCTGGTCTAGACTACCTACTACCACATGCCCCGTCCATAGAAGTATTTTTAGTTGATTTTTAGGTTTTGTGTATTTATGTTTTTTTTTTAATGATGATGAGGATAGTGTACTAAGTGCTTTACTGATATACACCCGGACAAAGACTGGAGACACACACTGGCACAACGCCGTAAAATACATGACATTTGAATTAAGTTATAGATCTTTTCTTGTACAACAGAGTGTCACAACTAAACAATATTAACCTGTGTTTCTTTTTAATTTCAGGTAAGAGACCACGCAACTGACATCATATCTGTACAGATAAGTGCCGTGACCTGCGATTAACCCAAAAACCATTTTTTAAAAGAAAAAGCAAATTTTTTAAATGAAAAGTTATATAGGTACCATATAACCCTACGGGTTTCGTGATCAAACTAGTGTCCTATTAGCATAACTATATCCTGTACGTGATATTTATCAATCAATCAATCAATCAAATACGCTTTATTGTTTAAATAAGGAAGGTACATTTATTGTGATATTTATCGTATTTCTTACGATGAAAATGTAGAAAGAAAATAGGGGAAATAATAGGAAACATAGCTGCTGCATGAGTTTCCTATTTTTTTTTTAATATTTCGAACACTTACACCAATCATCTAGTCTCAAACTAAGCAAAGCTTGTGCTATGGATACTAGCTAACGGTTAAACATCCATCACTCGGGAATAAATGTTCGTATTCATCACACAAACATTTACCCCTCGCGGGATTCGAACCCGCAACCGTTGGTTTCGCTGACAGGGTCACTATCCACTACACCAACTGGTTGACGATTTTATTTAATAAAACACACCAACAGCACAAATGTTATAACTCACAATAACAACAGGTTCAAACAATGTCAGATCTGGCCAATAATAGACGTGTACAACACTCAAGAGATACACAGCTCTAAACATAATTATGTTATTACAAGTAACAATTACAAAATAGTAAATTAATTTAATAGCAAACAACACAAAAGTCTATAAATCAATCAATCAAATATTTTATTTCGGATAATTCCATATTAGCTTAGGAAGTCATAGTTTATGTTAGTATAAAATTAGTCATACAACAATAATAATAAATAGAAATTAAATTTAGAAAAATGTCAAATTTCAAATGTCAACCTTCAAAAAGCACTGTCCAGTGGCTAGCAATAGGACAGGACACTCCTATTTGCCTCCCACCACCCTCAGGATACTGTTGGTGCTGCCGCACACTCTACTTATCAACGTAATAATATATATATATTCTTTATTGCACATAAAAAAACATGTTGACAATCAGTCGGAAATATTGTACAAAGGTGAGCTTATCTCTAATAGAGATCTCTTCCAGCCAACCTCAGTGGTGGTTAGAGCATTGTGCGGGACGGTGAAGAAAAATTGCAGTTATGGAAGGACAAATATACTATACATATAGGTATATAATATAATATGTTATTTAATAGTACATAACATAAATGTTAATTTGTTAATAGTACATAACATAAATGTTGCTTCCGAAAATATTGAGAAATTCTTCTCATAAACATGCATAAAAAATCGTGAAAGATTTCTTGCCTTTTAAACAAGCGGTAGCTTAAAATGTAAAAATTTATGCTTTACGTCAGGTGATTAGTTATTCTGTGCTTCTTCTTCGTGTCAATGCGTCCAATCATATTTGATCCGCCCATAATTCTGTCATCACTACGGCGATGTCTGTAGCCACGTAAAGGTCCTCCATGCCACACGTGGAGGGACACAGAGGGCAGGAGAGCAAGAGCGCCATGTTTTAAAATGGGGTTCCACAATCGCAGTGCGTTCGTGACTGGTCAATGAATCTTCACTTCGCTAGGCTTGCTCTGCAGCGACCGACTCCGGCCCTCAGGCGATTTAAAGTCTTCCAGATTGGTCACCGCTTTTTGTTTAACAAACTCTGGAGCAGCTGGGCATTTTGCACCCTATAGTTGCTCTCTTGCTGATCTAGGTTCAACATGGTCATGTTCAACATATGCCATTCTGTGCTGATACCTAGAAGACAAAGAATTTTTTTATTTGGACTTTGAGTACCTATCATTAGAGTCAAAACTAGGTTTCACAATCAACTTCTCAGCTCCCACCTTCACACTTTTCACGATAATCATAACTCCAGAGATGGACGGAGGAAACGATTTGGAAAATATTAATGTTTGTCATAAACACAACACCCGTGTTAGGCTGCATTTGTGCTGAATCTATTGTCTTCGGTTTGTTCACACGTTTGAGCGACGGTGGGCCGAGAAATGGTGGTAGGGCTGTCGAAAACGAAAGTATTTTCGAGGTCTCTGTAAAGCCTTGTTTACACATAGTAGGTAACCGACACAAAAATTTCACTGACCTCCAAGATATAAGGTTGTCACTTGAAAACGTTACATTTTTAATTCAGAATCAAATCTTCTTTATTTCATCACAAGGCTCCCTAGAGAAAAAAAATAGCAAGAGACTCGCAAATTTTGAATGTCAACCGACACCTTAAGCGTTATAACGCGTAACGTATACGCTCGGTAACTTATTTTTTTAAGGAGCTTAGTCGAGAGCGACTATGCTGCTCCATTGAACATTTATATTAAGTAGGTACTGCTTACGTTACGTATCGGACAGTTAATTTGTCCGTCGAACGACGTGCTAGAGACGCAGGGTGTGCTACACTATTACAACATGTACGTATGTCAATGTTTATAACAATTACTCTTCTATAATCCTCGTTACGCACACATTCCATCAGCACATGGTAGGTATCCTCCACCACATCACACTTGGCACAATTAGGAGATGGGCCTTTTCCCGTTACTTACAAATTATTGTTACGGCCCTAATAAAACAATGTTTTTAGATCGAGATTCTCACTCTCAATACAATTTTTTTATTGAACTTAAACGCAATACGCAAGAGTATATCAAGTATCAAGTGAGTTCACGTCGATCTTGAGTTTTACTAAGACGGGCCTAAGTGTGACTTGTGGTACTTTCTGATAGCAATAAATTAACTTAGTCGCATATTGATAACGGCTATCTTAAATAACAGTGGTGTCGATTCGGTTGCGCACGAACTAAACTAAAACCAGATTAAAGACTGGTGCTGTCACATTATATTGTTCCAGAGGGAAAAAGACAGACCTACTTTAAAATTGATTTTAGTTTAGTTTGCGTACAACCGAATCGACACCAATATCGAATATTGACTACGGCTGTTTACTGTGACTTTAAAAAAGAATTGGTTTTCAATTCCGATATTGCATTTCATTCTGTTTTTAAATAGTATTCGATGTTTCAAAAATCATTCCGAGACAGGAAACGTAGACAACCCTAGAGCCAAAGATCCGAGATCATGACCCACATTCGTTGCGTAAGCGTCGAATTGTCGGACACCTCGTGACATAATGACGTTGAATAAGGCTTGCGTCAGTTGAGATGCGGCTGGCCAATAGCAGCCGAGTTTGGACATTCCAGCCTGCCAGAATTGGAAGGTGTAGATGACCTTTACAATGTTTTCAAATGTCGCTATTAATGAACTATGTTAAACGGCAATTACTGGAATTATTCCAGACCCTTAGGCTTCTGTTAAAACATTCCATCGGTCTTAACAACCGCAAGTTTATTTGGAGAACGAAATCTTTGAAAAATCTCAAAAGTTCCTACTACTATCATCTCAGCCCGTAAACATCCCACTGCAGGGATATAGGCCTTCCCTTGTATAATGAGGGAGTATGGGCCATCCGGTTTTTTCCCAATTGGGGAAAAAACTCCTCCGGTATATTTTCAAAAAAAAAAACGATTTGTTTTCATCCACAACGGGTTAGCACTTGACCTCAATCACACCTGATGTTAAGTAAAGATGAGGTCGAAGGTGGAAGCGTACAGAGCCGGAAACCCCAACACATTTGGGGGACTGGCTATCTTATCTCTGACAACCGGAACATAACAATGCTATTTACATTGCTGTTTGGCGGTAGATTTAGATAAAATGGTGGTAGCTAGCCAGGCGGACATTTAAAATGCCCTACCATCAAAGAAACCAAGTACTAAACATGTACCTCGCTGGGGATGGAACCCGCGACCTCCGATTCGTAAACCCACATAGGGTTTGTTTACATTGAGCCACGGAGGAGGTTGTATTGCCTTTTTAACTCGTATAGAAACAAACATTATGACGCTAAATTCTGAGTATTATAAGAAATTAACAAATGTATCTTTCTCCTAAAGCCTTGCATTTCATAACTTTGTATGTACGTACTTGGTATGTACAGCCGGCAACACAATTAAGGTAGAAAGCTTAATTAAAGTATTGTTTGGAGGGCTTTTTTTAAAAACTTATTTTAAGAGGGTTTATGCCGCAAGGTGTTCCATATAAACTTTGAAGTCCAAATATTTCGAAGTGAATAAACCGATTCTAATGAAACTTTATACACATAAAGCACATACATAGATCTAAAAAGTTGTAGAGAAAATTAAAAAAAAAGAATAGAACTACTGAATTAGAGCGAATTTAAGTTTTCCATAGTAACATAAAAAATGTCATATATTAGACATTTGAAATGCCCTACCACCAACCAAACCGAGTACTAAGCATGTACCCTGGTGGTGATCGAACCCGCAACCTCCAATTCGTAAACTCTATATGGTTTACATTGAGCCACGGAAGCTGTCAAAATATCAAACTAATCAAAATTTTAATGTGATAAAGCTTCAGTAATAGCGAGGAGTTCAACATGCATTATTATTATTATTATATTGTTGGAATTTATTAAGGTTTAGGCTAGGAGTAGGGTGATGGATGCTATATAAGCGGCCAGGAAGGGGCACCCTCCCTTACTCTGTTGGCATCCGTCGCGCGAGGTAGACGTAAAACTCTGCTACATTAAGTATCCATCCATTTTTGTAATTCTTATTGTTTCGCTAATTATTTCATTTGTTGTTACTTTTTGTTGGTAATTCTGTTTTCTTTTTAAATTAAGTTTAGGTTATTAAATTTTGTTTTTTAAAAACTTAATCCGCTTCTAATTTCTAATAATATATTAAGTAGTACAGTGGCACCACTCTGCCTTTCGGCTCCACAGAATACCAGCGTCGTGGTTGCTCCAACCCGGCACATGCTGAGTGGAGACCTATTTGGATTTAGGTATTGTAAACTTACGTATGTATACATCTTTATAACAGAAATCCAAATAAATACTTTCTTTCTTTCTTTTTTTCTTTCATTATTGAACGAATTTTATTACATGTTATACATGTTACTTTATTCCGTCCGTATAATTGTATTGTAACCAATTGTAACGTACCTATTAATCATATATGCAATGTATTTTATTTGACATAAAGAATTGTATTAGTAAATTAAGTTAATTTTTGTAAATTGTAATTGCTAAAATGTTGTCATATTGTATGCGTTTACGGCGGAACATAGCATATGTGATTTACACAATAAATGTGCTTTGACTTTGACTTTATGATAGATAAATTTCAGTTTAATAACAATTTCCCTTCAAACTTTCTCCTACATACAATTATAAATAGAGACCTGCTACCTTAATTGTGTTGCCGACTGTACCTACCTACAACATTATCTAACAAAGAACTTTATACATCATCGTTCATCCAACGGTTTGTCTATTTATAATAGAAATTTAGCCTTAAGCTTCATTAAAACTTATATAATATCCTCTCGCAATATAAGTAAGGCAAACTTTAAGCAAAGTATTAACAATAGAGATGTGCTAATTTGTATTTCATTATAATTTGGCATGTTTCATAAACATTGGAAATGTTATTTAGGTATCCTTTCTAATCAATAAGAGTTTCACACGAGTTTTATTCTGTGATAGTGTAAATGTAGAGTCCCCTTTTTCACGTACGTGTTACTCTTATATAGAGCAGAATTTAGCTATTTTGATAATGCTAAAAAATTATGCTGAAATAGTGTCAAATAGTGCCCAAAGGAAAAAAAAATTGTATCTCTCTAGTTTAAGATTTATTCAATACTAGCTTTCCGCCCGCGGCTTTGCCTGCGTGAAATAACTTTATCGCGGAAACTTGTTTATCCCGTGCGAACTACTCACTTTATTGAGATAAAAAATATCCGATGTTTTAATCTTGTATATGTTCTACCTGTATACCAGATTTCATTCAAATCCGTTTCTCCGTGATTGGGCAACAAATAAACAATATGTAGTGGTAGAGCCACGCTGTAAGCTATTAGCTTGCAGCATGAATGGGCCGGCTCGACCGGGGAAGTACCACCCTCTCGCAGAAGACCGACGTCTGAGTAGTGGCATTTTGCCACTGCGCTTCGTCCGGTGAGCGAGGGCGCCGGAGGCCCACCTTCCAGTCTCTCTCCAGAATGGTAGCGGTATTTAAAGAGTTAGTACCCCAGGAGGGTACCAGCACTGCTGGAGAATCCCTCATCGCTCAGGCTGCCCTACTTATTCTGGTGTGGACACCTTCGTCAAAGGCCGGCAACGCATCTGTGACCCTTTTGGTGTTGCGGGTGTCCATGGACGGCGGTGATTGCTTTCCATCAGGTGACCCGCATGCTCGTTTGCCGCCCTCTCATATAAAAAAAAAAAAAAAAAAAAACAAACATCCAAACTTTCGTATTTATAATATCAGTTAGATTAGATTTAAGTGAGCATCCTGGCGTCACGTGTTGCTCTAGAATCTTCATCTCATATGCAGAGACTTTTACGTATGATTATAGTTTAAAATCTCAATAACATATGCATAAAAAGTGCCACTGAAAGTTCCATAAATAATACTTCAACAACAACGCAGTTATTTATATGCCTCTGTGAAAAGAGACAGCGCAGACAACGGACTTTATGTCAGCCGGACAAAAAAATCCAGATCGGATAATATTTGTCCGCGAGGTTGGAACGTATTTCAGTCTTTTTTTTTATGCAGAGCGGGTTAGCACTTGACCTCACTCACACCTGAGACAGATCACAAACTGCCATCAACACAAAAAACCTCGCGAACTAGCCAGGATTAAAAGCTGGGTTTTACAACCTCAACACGGCCCCTGAAGCCTGGTTTGTTGCAGCAGAACTTTAACAAAATCTTAATAGGTCTAGCTAAAGGCTTCGTCAGGACGACGGTCAACGTATGTTCAGTCGTCACGTACCTGAGCTCCATCATCTTATTTTCTACAATGTCACGCACATAGTGATAGCTGACTTCAATGTGTTTGAAACGTCTGTGGTTCGTTACGTTCGTCGCCACAACCTAGCTGCTGATTTGTTGTCAATATTCATGATTACGATATCAGTACAGCTACTACCTCTCTAGTAGCCTCACTCAAGGCAGTATACAAATGTAAAGCATTCTGCCACTTTACTGAAGAATGACTTGACCGTGACTAGACTCTGTATACGCCAAGTATACGACGAATTACTTGTTTTGACTGAGACTGACTTATAAACTGAAGAAATAAGAGAACTAAAAATTTTCACTCGAAACTGGCAGTAATGTCCCTCAACAGTGAGGTTGACTGGTTGCCATCCTCAAAAATAAGAAGAAGACATAGATGACAAGCGCCATCAACATACAAAAAACCTTGCGAACTGGCAAGGGTTAAAAGCTGGGGTTTATTTACTTTTCCCCCAAATAAAATGAATAAAAAAAATAAAGTTCTTGTCAGATCCTCTACTACATATACAATACTAACATTCATCAATGAGGTCATCGACCTTATCGCTGTAACAATTTTTATATGTCTTCCCCCGCGGGGTACTGTCACTGTACCACCCGGGGGGGGGGGAGGTAAGCATAGTTACTATCAAGTGGAGTAGTGTGTTAATAATGTACTCTCACATAACATCAGTAAGTTGAACAATAAGGTTTCCTGTTTCCTACGTGTAGTGTGACCATGAAATCTTTCGTAAGTCTCCAACGAAGTATGAAGTTTTTTTTGCCACGGAAGATCGCACCCGACTGCTCAAGTAAGGAGTGTATGTATGTAAGTATATATGTATGTAAGTTCGTTCCTTTGACGCATCCTGTTGCCTAAACGGCTTTATCGATTTCGAAGTGCATAGTGTCGTTAGTTTCGTCTTTATACCTAGAGTGTCATAGGATGCATTTTATGGTAAAAAATCCAACATTACGTCCGCAAAATACAAAATATGCTTTTGGGTTCTTGGTTTTTAAATAGTTATTTGATAACGAATGTTCCTATGATTGGATACCATAAGATAGATAGATAGATAAAGCGTTTATTTGCATATTACAGAAACACATGCAAAAATATTCGACGCAACAATCATTCTGCTTAGTGTTATTCTTACGAAATGTAGCCTTATTTCACAGTAATAAAAATAAAAACAAAACTTAAGTACAACTGTCACAACTTATAATAGAGTTGTATGTGTATCTGTACCACAAATGGGCCACAATTTGTACTGATATCGTGTTATCCAAGTAAATAACTTAATTTCTTTCTTGTTTAAACGTGGTGTCTTATATGAAATTTTACATTTAATAAATATCTAGTGCTGTGTGGTTTCAGCATTTACAAAGAACAGAACCAACCCATCTCGTCCGGTGGGTATGGTAAAAGGCGACTATGATACTTTCCACCAAAAAATATCTATAGATTTGCAACGAAGCCGTTCGTACGATTTACCAATTGAGACTTGCAGTGTCACTTAGAGATATGTTTAAAGATTTTAATATTCTAGCTTTCCCTTCATAGTACATTTTTGAAAATTTTATATATGTAAAAAAAAATATTGCATCATTTAGGAAAAATAGTGATAAACATAAGTCGCCTCTGCAAAGTTAGTAATTCATTCAAAGGGTTATGTATACGCTTTTTCAATAAGGTTCCTGTTGATATACAAAATCTTCCTTTCAATAAATTTAAAAATACTGTAAAACAGAAACATATTAAGAAAGCATATTATAAAATATTTTATTTTTTGTAAATGATAAATATCCATGATATAACCAGCTCGTTCGCATGTCAGGCTAATTCACAATTAATAATGAAATGTGAAAACATTTTTGTAATACTAGTCTTTAAAAGAGCAACCCTTTGAGTTTCTTGCTTGTTCTTCTCAATGGAAAATTGCATTTTGAACAAGCAGTAGCTTAAAAAATGTAAACTTGATTATTTTATGTATACCCTGTGTACCAACAAAATAAAGCATTTTTGACTTTGACTTTGCACGCTTTAACGGCGATGGGCGCATCGCCCGTCACGTTATACATTTCTGTACTATAATTCGCAAGGTGACACTTTTAATGTTTGGAAACCCAAACGTTAATATTTGACATATCTCTGACCACCCTATTTGGGATAAAAGTTGTGACATTCTTTATGTATCTTCTACTGACCATAATTGGTGCTAATATCCTACGCAGTAAAACCGTGTCCCTGAAATATGTAGTAAGTAAATCATTAGAATCGATATGTAAGTAATGTGACATAATAGTGGTTTACCTCAAATGTAAGACACAATGTTTAATAACTCTATCGATTAGTATAATAAAATTGAGTGTGATTATTGCGATGCGTCAGTTCAATTCCCGAATCTTCGGTTAATTTTACGCTGGTTTACAGTCAATAACTTGATTTTAAATGCCAAAGAAAAATTGATTGTAATATTGTGATTGATGAAGATAAAGTAGATTTGTAGATAAGACGGTCTTTTTAGGAATTACTCTCGACTCCAAGCTTCAGTGGGGACCACATCTAGAATCTTTATCGACTAAATTGAGTCCCGCAGCATATGCCATCGGGAAGGTGAGACAGCTAACTGATGTGGCTACTGCAAGATTGGTTTATTTTAGTTATTTCCTCAGTATTATGTCTTACGGTGTTTTGTTTTGGGGACGAGCAGCTGACATAGAACATATTTTTTAATCTGCGTCGATGTGACTCTGTTTGTGACAGATTTAAAGAAATTAATATTTTATGTGTACCTGTATATTATGTACATCCGAAAAAATATTTCTGCGTTCCCAAAAAATAGTGATAAACATAATTTAAATTTGAGATATAAGGACAAATTGGCTACCCCCATGTTCAGACCAAGCAATGTTAACACATAATTTACGGGACACTGTATACTCTTTTATAACCCTATACCAGAAAATATCTTTAATCTAACAAACACGCTTGGTGTACTTCTACCAGCTCCCAAAAAATATAAAACTGTATTGTATTAGTTGTATAATTTTTATTAAAAAAAAGGACAACAAGATCCTGTGGGTTTCCTGCGCCGCTTCTTTTACCACAGATGATTTCCCTTTCCGAAGCGGTAGTAGCTTGGACATACTGACTGACCGATAAATGCAATAAGCCCTTCTATTTTCAGTAGATTTAAATGCCATTCAACAAATTGATATCATGTATCTTACGTTGAAATAAATGCTTGAAGTTTGATAAGCTTTTTAGTATCCTGTTACTGCAGTTTTTCAAACTTACCGTTCACCAAGATTAATTTGTAATTTCTGAATGGTCTATCTGTGTGCCAAGCTCCATAAAAACGTAGAGTTCATTCGTTATGTTCGTTTTGTATTTATTGTCGACATATTTACGCTAAATGTGCACTATACATTACAACCTCGGGCTGTAACAGAATGCCAATGTTTTACTCTGTTATTGGGTAAAGCCACACACTGAGATATAACCCTTTTGTATTACTGCGGCACACATGAATTTGTTGTACATGTCTTTTTAAATTGTTAATTTTGTTTTTAAATACTCTTATTTTTGTTTTACATGTTAATTAATTAATTTATTTTTATTGAGCATACAGAACAAGCATGTATGAACTACCTTATGAGAGTGAATAGCAAAAGAGGTGTGTCAGGATCGTAGCAAATGGAAGTCTGTGGTCTCTGCCTACCCCTACGGAAAACAGGCGTGACATTATGTATGTAACAGAATAAGTTACAGTATAATAAGGCAAGGTACATGTATAGCATAACTGTGTGTGTAACCGTATTGTGAAGAAATCTATATACTTTTAAAAATATGGGTAATTTTATTTCATAAAAAACAAATAGCCATTCAATTGACGACCGATTGGTGTAGTGGATAGTGACCCTATCAGCGAAACCAATGGTTGCGAATTCGAATCCCGCGAGGGCTAAATGTTTGTGTGATGAATACGAACATTTATTCCCAAGTCTTGGATGTTTATATAAATATTTATGTATGTTTATCTGTTATCTAGTATCCATAGCACAAGCTTTGCTTAGTTTGGGACTAGATGATTGGTGTAAGTGTCCGAAATATTTATTATTATTATTAATTATAAATGCCATAATTGTCCCTATAACTTTTAGCATAGCTTATTCTCGTACATAGTTGTTGAAATATATTTCTCAGGATCCACCTGGTCACCCTACCATCTTGACACCATTCACATCTATGTTTTGTATGAATATGATGTCTGCTGATCGTTATGTAGCTATCTATGTTTATGTAATACATTCTTTTTGTGTGTGCATTCACATATTGTAGGAAAGTGCATCGGTTCAATAAGAGAAAGTATATAGTAAGTCAAGTTGATTCTTTCCCCTTCGAATGATCTAAACGTCAATTCGCTCAATGGCAAATATTATCAGTAAAGTTGCTATCATTCTCAATTTATTTTTTCTGGGGATCGGGCAGTCTTTCCAAAGAGAAGAAGCAGCATCTCGCAGTTTTTCAAAAGAGGCAGACGCGCTTCCACGCACCTTCGCAGGTGCAATTCGAGCAAGTGGATGTAGCATCTTTACTGGAGAGGGCTTAAGACAGCTTGTGACAATCCGGAGTTCGCTATGAGTGAGCTGAGCGGCTCCATACCAGATACGCGTTATCACCAGCAGTGGATATACATTTTTGGAAAAGTGGTATTCAGGCGTTTTTAAACGCCTCCATGGCTCAATGTAAACAACATTGAGTTTACGATTCGGAGGTCGCGGGTTCGATCCCCAGCGGGGTACATGTTTAAGTACTCGGTTTGGTTGGTAGTAGGGCATTTTAAACGTCCGCCTGGCTAACTACTACCATCTGATCTAAATCTGCCGCCAAGCAGCAATGTTAATAGCATTGTTGTGTTCCGTTGTCAGAGATAAGATAGCCAGTCCCCCAAATGTGTTGGGGTTTCCGGGTCAGTACGCCTCCGTCTTCGACTGCATCTTCACCTAACATCAGGTGTGATGGAGGTCAAGTATCAATCCGTTGTGCATAAAAAAAAATATACAATCTTCGAAATTATTAAATCAATGAAACGAATCTAATGAAAATTTCTGTACATAAGACAGATCATAAGTTAAAAAATTAAGTCAAGAACAGTTACGAAAAATAATTATCATCATCACATCAACCCCAGGACGTCGACTGCTTCCTCTATAGATTTGAGAGCAACAGGTTAGAAGCAGCCTGCATCCAGCGACTTACCTTGACATTCATTAGGTCGTCCTTCCACCTTGCTACGCATGCCGGTACGTGGTTTTCACCAGAACCTATTGAGATTCCGACCCACTCACCGGCCATCTATTCCTTGAGCTAGTGCCCTGCCCACTGCAGTTCAACGTGTTTTGCTCTACGAAGTTCTTCGTTCCTGATCGATCTCGTAATGAGTGTCATCGCCCTATCCATAGTGTGACCTAGAGCTGTCTTATACAGTCCATAGTGAAAGATCACGTTTCAGTGCCTTAAGTCATCACTGGTCTAGCTTTCGACTTTAAACACTGAAGTATTTTGCGCAGTTTCCCGAACGCTGCCTATCGCTGGGTTTGACAGTTGGCCTTATCTGGCACAGTTGGACTTATCATATTGGGTAGCTTATTCTAGGTTAGGGGTTCGAAAATCAGTATGATAGTTAAATTATTGCGATTTTAAGTTTTCCATAGTAGCAAAGAAATTCGAAAATGGCCTCGAGGACAGAGGGATTATGAACTGCGCAGGGTCACGTATTTATTAGCCAATTACTGCGAGCACTTCGTACGGTACGGGTCTCCCCTTGTGAGGGGTGGCATGGCGGGGGGAACTTTGAAGCCTATGCGTACCCAAGTCGTCCATTCCACCAAGGGACCACCCAGGCGAGCGTATAATGCGTAATAATGCATAAGACCAACTTCATGAATAGTCGCGACATTATACTGCGTGGTTGCTTTATTGGTACAAACTTTTTGTTCCTCTAATGCAATACTATGGGACACTATGGGCTCTTAATAATAATAATAAAAAAACTTTCAAAAAACGTCTGAGAAAGCACTATTTGATTTTGGCTTCTAACTAAAAGTCCTGAATTGTATGCATTTAGATATAGAAAAATTATCGTATGCATAATAATATTGTGTATGTTTATATGACAGACTTGTATGTTTAGTGTATGTATATATTATATGTAAGTATATATTTATTTGTTAAAAAGATACAGGCATTCCTCATTTATTTCATAATTAAAACCTATGTACGTATTTTATGTAATATTAAATAGGTATTTATTCTATTGTATTTGAAGTATTATTATTATTATAGTCTTTTTGATTTTAAGCTGATTATGAACACATTTTTCTCAGTGCACGTATGTATGTCTATCCTATCGAACATGTTTTCCTTCACATTTGCAGGGTCTTGCTGGAAGAAATCTCTTTTTAGAGATAAGCTAGTGCCTTTTGTACATCCTATATCTAGTATGTATTTGACCTTTATGTGTACTCGTGTGCAATAAATTATAAATAAATAAAAAAAAAATAATAATGCAATAAACTTCAAACTTCAAGTATTTATTTCAACGTAAGATACATGATATCATTTGTTGAATGTCAATTTAAATCTATTGGAAATAAAAATAGGGCTAAGCATTTTTCGGTCAGTCAGTATGTCCAAGCTACCACCGCTTCGGAAAGGGAAATCGTCTGTGGGAAAAGAAGCGGCGCAAGAAACCCACAGGATCATTTTCTTTTCTTTTTTTTAATTTATATAAAAGTATACAACTAACACAATTTTATAATTTTTGCGAGCTGGGCGCTGGTATACCAAGCGTTTTAGTCATTCAGGTAGTCACTAATTTTGTAATAACCTTTTTTGTTAATGTTGTTTTCACATGGTTTTTAAATTGTTTTTCATTTAGATTAATGATATTCTCAGGTATAAGGTTATAAAAGCGTATACAGTGTCCCATAAATGATGTATTAACTTTGCTCAGTCTGAACATAGGGGTGGCTAATTTGTGCTTATATCTCAAATTTAAGTTATGCTTATCACAATTTTTTGGAAATGCCGAAATTTTTTTCGTACGTACATGATATTCTCGTAAATAAATTGTGAAGGAACAGTTAAAATATTAATTTCTTTGAACCTGTCCCGAAGAGAGCCATATACTAACTAAGTTTTACTTCTCAGTACATGTTTACTACAATTTTACAATACAGTTAACATTGATAATTGCATTAATCTTCAAATCAAAGACGACGGGTAGATTGCAAACTCAGCCGTACGTGCCAAGAGCGCGTGACTCACTGTTATTGTATGCGTTTGCGCATCTAACCGATCAATGGGCCATTGGGCTCACGTCGCTAGTAGATTCCTTTACGTACCATTGTTAGACGTGAATTTGTTTCACTTGGCTCTTCAACAAACTGTATGTGTGGATAAGCGTGTAGGGTTCTTTTAAATGTGGACTCTACTTAATTGTTGGATTATTTTTACCCGACTGCCCAAGAAAAGAGAGTAATGTGTTTCAAGTGTATGAACGCCCGTTCCTTTGGAGCATCATGTAGCCTAAACCTCGCCGATTTCGAAGTGCATGGTGTCGTCAGATTAGTCTTGATACCTGGAGTGTCGTAGGATATATTTTATTGTAAAAAATCCGAAATGGCGTCGGCAAAATACAAAATATTTCTATGGTTTTTAAACCTAACTAATATTATGAATGAAAAAGTTTGGATGTTTGTTTATTTGTTGCTCAGTCACGGCGAAACGGATGGACGGATTTGGATGAAGTTTGGAATATAGATAGAATATACTTCGCATCTTAATCCAGAGTATGTCTTAACATAGGAGATTTTTAATACCGAAAAAGTGAGTAGTTCCCGCGGGATAAACAAATTTCCGCGATTCGTAGTGACCCTGCCTTAGAAATCAACGGTTGCGGGTGCGAACCTTTTCGAATAAAACTATAAAACTAGAAAAAAAAAATTTATCGCTTAGCCGGTTGTCTTTTAGCCTTCATCTTCTGGATCTGCCGTTCTAACTTTATATATTTTTTAATTTAATTACTTATGTTTGTGTATATGTACTTATGTATGACGACCTGTTTGGTGTAGTGGTTACCAACTCTGACCACTATACCAAAAGGTTGCGGGTTCGAATCCCGCTAGGGCCATGTGTTTGTGTGATGAATACGGACATGTGTACCCGAGTTATGGATGTTTTCATTTATAATAAGTATTTATTTACAAAAAAAAAATATTTATGTATTATATCAACCATCTGGTATCCACAACACAAGCATATAGTTGCTTACTGTGGAACTAGATGGCGCTGTGTGTATGTCTAAGGATATTTATTTATTTATTTATTTATTTATTTATTTATTTATTTATTTATTTATTTATGTGCATTTATCCCACTGCTCTTAAACGGTGAAGGAAATCATCGTGAGGATGAGGAACCTGCTTGCCTGAGAAATAAAAATTCTAAGGCATGTGAAGTCCCAACCCGCATATATTGGGCCAGCGTGGTGGACTATGGCCAATACTGCCTCATTATTTCATTCCGGTCATTTGACGACCGATTGGTGTAGTGGATAGTGACCCTATCAGTGAAACCAACGGTTGCGGGTTCGAATCCCGCGAGGGGTAAATGTTTGTGTGATGAATACGAACATTTATTCTCGAGTCTTGGATGTTATTATAAATATTTATGTATGTTTATCCGTTATCTAGTATCCATAGCACACGCTTTGCTTAATTTGGGACTAGATTGATTGGTGTAAGTTTCTGAAATATTTATTTCTTATTAATAAGAAGATTGCTGGTGCCTTTATCCAGCGGTGAACGTCTGTCCGCTAATATGATGATGACGACGCGCCTTTGACGAATCGATCCAACTATCGAAAATGACTCCAACTTAAATTGGTATCCTTCCGTTTGGCAAAATATTTTTCGTCACTAGTTTATTTTCCCAAAAGAATCTTTAGCAAATTTATATTTCGCATTTTAATCACTTGGTCAAATATTAATTTGGCAAAATTTGGGAAACATACATTGGCATGTGATACTTTGGGAAACGTTTTTTGCCCAAAAATTAGTAATCCCTTAAACTATCGGTCGAGGAAAAAGTATAAATATACTATAGTTATAATCTAGCAACACGAACGTCAAGTCTATTGTATGGTCACAAATTAGTAGGTCGAGAAAATATTAAGCGCCTATTGTATGACAACGGCTCATTTTATAGGTATTTCTTAATTCCCAACACGTCTGTATATATCTACTCACAGTACATAAAGATATAATCACCCACGGCAGAGGTTAGAGAAGTTCAAAGTCAGCCAGCTATTTGCGCGTTAGAAGAGCGTCATATTATATTTCCAACTATGTTTTTGTGGTTTGGTGAAGTTACTCAAGGAGATATACCCGCTTGAGAATAGGCCCAATATTAAACAGTTACGACCTAGAGGGCCCGACAAAGTAATCATACCTAAATATATGTTTGTTTGTTTGTTTGTTTGTAAACGCTTTATTGTACAAAAAGGCAATACATTAATTTTGCATTGATACATAAATTGAGTACAACGGCGGACTTATCCCAAAGAGGGATTTCTTCCAGTCAACCATAGGGTTAGTTAGAAAACAGCAGATTGGGCGTATACAAATTACAGCAAATTCAAACTAAAGCAAAGCAAATACCTACACTACACACTAACAAATATATATATATATATATATATATAAGTATATAAAAGTAATAAGAAAAATATATAATAATACATATACATACATACAACTATATCTTAATAAAATATATACCTACATACTAATAATACATATAAATAAATATGTATATAAATAAGGAAATACTTAAAGAGAGGATTTAACACGCAGTTGTCATTCATCAAAAGTAGCTACCGCTCAAAACGCGTTAGAACCAGAGAGCTTTTTGATGTTAGTTTTAAAAGCATTTAGTGATGGAGACTTTCTCACATGCAGCGGCAGTTGGTTCCACAATCGTACAGCCTGGACAGTAAAGGACTTGGTATAAGAGTGAGTGAGGTGACTGGGGAAACCAAGTTTCAGGTTGTTACCCGAACGCAGCCGTCCTCCACTCGCGTCACACATATAATAGAATCTCTCCCGTAAGTATTTAGGAGCTGCTGGATTAAATAAGATGTTATACAGAAGAAAGAGTATGTGTGAGTTTCTCCGTGTACGGATAGTAGGCCACTTTAATTTTAGACGGAACGCAGAAATGTGGTCATATTTCCTTAATCCAAACACATAGCGTATGCACACGTTTTGCAAGCGTTCCATTTTATCCAGCAGTTCCTCAGTCAGATCAAGATATGTTGTCAGTTATGCAAAAAAAAACGTTAATTATATAGCTGCGAAGGTATACAACGCCCTCCCAAATGAATTAAAATTATTGACTTGACGACAATTTAAAATTAAGTTACACGAATGGCTTATCAACAAATGTTATTGTTCAGTTAGGGAATATCTACCACTATTTTAAAATACTTATACAGGGTGTAACGGTTAAGTGTAGTCATATTTTAAGGGCTTGTTCTACCCATCAATACGAACAACTTTTACTATGGGGCCAACTTCGAAATCGCGAAAAAAAAATCAGCTGTTCCATAGAAAATTTCAATAACCTCCCGATGCAATGTATGAAACAGCTGATTTTTTTTTCGCGATTTCGAAGTTGCCCCCATAGTAAAAGTTGTTCGTATTGATGGGTAGAACAAGCCCTTAAAATATGACTACACTTAACCGTTACACGGTGTATAACGGACAATATCGCTTTTCTGACATCAACACAGCATTGACAATTAATTAGTTTTATATTGTGACAACATACATTATTATATTATATTTAAGTAATAACCTATCTAATGCTATCCTAATTTGCACGCTATATTTTAAGTAGATTTTGAATGGGACTACTGCTCTATACTATCTTATACCCAAAATCAAGCAAATAAATTATTTCATTTCATATTAAATCCTCAAGGATATTGACGATATAGCCGTCTCTTCGTAGAAGGCGAGTAAGGGAACTTTCCACCAAAAAACATCTACAGACTTGCACGTTTCAACGCCGATTGACTCGACTCCTGTTACGTTTGTTCTGTATATTTCATAAGGTGAACCATGGATGTTGTTTCAATAATTACACATTTAATGTTTGGAACACTCATACGTTTGGGATATCTCTGACCATCTCATTGGGGATGAAGGTAGTGACGTTATTGTCTACGTGAATTAGTTACTGAAATTAAATCACGACTCGGAACACTAAAAACTAAGGCACGTATTTCTGAATATTGCCCAAACGTACTCGTAGATCTGCTAACAACTAGGGACAGCTTTATGTAACTTGCATAGTGGTATCTCTTTCTATGCTCAAGCGCAGATCTACGCCGCGACGACAAATATTGTATCTCATTAATTAAAATCCATCCATCCGTTTTCAAATCAAATCAAAAATATTTTATTTCGTAAGTTATAAGAATAACATTTGAGATCGTCATGACATACAGTTGTCGCTCATTCACTAGGCAGTCTCCTCAGAGAAGAACGAGCAAGAAACTCCGGGGTTGCTCTTTTTAAATAAGTCAATACAAATACAATTTGAAATAAATGTAAACTTTATGATTCGACAAAGAAAAATAAGAATAGAATATACTGGATATTCCCGAGCGGTTTATGTCCACGCATTCTTATCATCCAGATAATTTGGGTCTAATAAAGAATTTAATACACATACCTTAAATGTTGAAGTATTTAGAAGCCAAGAAAACTCGACAGAATATTTTGTATTTTGCTGTTGGATTTTTTAAAATAAAATATATCCAATGACACACTAGGGATCAAGACGAATCGAACGACACCTTTCACTTTAAAATCGGTCGAGCGGTTTAGGCTACAGAAGGTAACATAGAAATCTTCATACATACATACACACACTCGAAAAATATTACCCTTCTTTTTGGAGCTGTCGAGTAAAATAATAAAATAAATAATAATAATAAATATCCATAGACATACACACAGCGCCATCTAGTTCCACAGTAAGCAACTATAGGCTTGTGTTGTGGATACCAGATGGTTGATATACTACATAAATATTTTTTTTTGTAAATAAATACTTATTATAAATGAAAACATCCATAACTTGGGTACACATTTCCGTATTCATCACACAAACATATAGGGATTTCGGGACGGCACGGGATTCGCACCCGCAACCTTTTGGTATAGTGGTCAGAGTTGCTAACCACTACACCAAACAGGTCGTAAAAATACGTAAAGATACGATTGAATTGATAATCTCCTCATTTATGGAAATCGGTTAAAGGTCTCCAGTATCGACCCTGACCCCTGAGTATCTACTACGCCACGATGAGATCCAAAGAAGTGCAATATAACGTGCGAGGGTACCAATAAACCAATAGACGGCGAGGCCTCGGCGCGAGGTTTTCCTTCGGCAAAATTACGATCATCCGGTACAGTGTATCGTAAACATAGAAATGAACAGTAATTCAACTTTACCGTATCCTCTAGATATAACTACTTAGCTAGCCCGTGGACTAATTTTTTCTCTGGTATCAAACTTCAAGCATTTATTTCAATGTAAGAACATGATATCATTTGTTGAATGACAATTTAAGTCTATTGGAAATAAAAATAGGGCTAAGAATTTTTCGGTCAGTCAGTATGTCCAAGCTACCACCGCTTCGGAAAGGGAAATCATCTGTGGGAAAATAAGTGACGCAAGAAACCCACAGGATCATTGTTGTCTTTTTTTCCTTTTATTTTATAAAAATTATACAATTAATACAATACAATTTTATAATTTTTGGGAGCTAGTAGAAGTACACCAAGCGTGTGTGTTAGATTAATGATATTTTCTGGTATTACGTTATAAAAACGTATACAGTGTACCATAAATGATGTGTTAACTTTGCTTGATCTGAACATAGGGGTAGCCAATTTGTCCTTATATCTCAAATTTGTCCATTTATCTCAAATTCCCTTTTAATCCCTCCTTTTTAATTCCCGACGAAAAACGACAAGTAAAAGGGAGATACTATGTGTGAAAGCAGTCGGAGGAAAATAGTTGGTGTAGTGGATATTGACCCTATCAGCGAAACCAACCGTTGCCGGGTTCGAAGCCCGCTAGGGGTTTTTTTATGCTCAACGGGTTGGTACTTGACCTCAATCACAGCTGATGTTAAGTGAAAATGAGGTCGAAGGTGGATGCGTACTGACCCGGAAACCTACATAAATAAAAAACATACATAAATATTTATGTGAAGATCCATGACTAGGGAATAAATGTTCGTATTCATCACACAAACATTTTGATTGGTTGGTGGTAGGACATTTTAAATGTCCGCCTGGCTAGCTACCACCATCTTATCTAAATCTGCCACCAAGTAGTAATGTTAATAGCATTGTTGTATTCCGGTTGTCAGAGATAAGATAACCAATCCCCCAAATGTGTTGGGGTTTCCGGGTCAGTATGCTTCCACCTTCCACCTCATCTTCACTTAACATCATGTGTGATTGAGGTCAAGTGCGAAACCGTCGTGCATAAAAAAAAAGTGAAGTAGGTGTTTTTTTTTATTTTTAATTTAGTGCCTGTTGCATAAAAAGTTTTTTTTTTTTTTTTTTATGATTGACTGGATTCGCGTTTGACCACAATCTCACCTGATGGAAAGTGACGATGTAGTCGGAGATGAAGCACGCGATCTCAGTAAATGCCTATTCACTCTGCTCTTGAAGATCCCAAGGTTGTAGGATTCAGGAAAAACTGACGCCGGAAGGGAGTTCCATGCCTTGGCTGTTCGGATGATGAATGAAGAATCGAACTTCTTAGTGCGAATGTTCGGTATATTAACTATATACGGGTGGAATCCCTCCCCAGGCCTAGTGGTCCGAAGATGAAAGGGTGACGGTGGGATAAGATTATGTAATTCCAACGCACACTCCCCGAAATGTATCCTGTAAAAAACTGAGAGACAGGCGACTTTGCGACGGTGTTCAAGGCTCTGCAGTTCCTGAAAGAATGCCACCTTTTTTATATAAGTCCTATATTAAAGTTGTACTACTGGTTTTAATATAACCTCTCAGCATCCGGTCTCGTGTGGAGCAGAACTCGATTTCAACACTTGGGTTTTTCGTACACTTTGTTTATAATTATTACGAAATATAAGCTAAGCTGTTAGCTAAGTTATACGAGTGTTTACGGTAAATCTATGTAATTCATTTGATTGTAGTTAGGTACAGTTTTACTTGGATAAGTAAGATTGTAGACAATCAACTTTGGATACTAGATAGACCATTAACTTTGGATATTAAATAATTGATAAAGTTACACTAACTGTTTAGAATATTTAGATACAATCTTTTTTTTTTATTAAAAACTGGTTTTGCGTTTGACTACAATCTCACCTGATGGAAAGTGACGATGTAGCCGAAGCTGTATCACGCGCACCCAGTAAATGCCTATTCACTCTAGACTTGAAGATCCCATGGTTGTAAGTTTCGGGAAAAACCGACGCGGGCAGTGAGTTCCATACCTTAGCAGTCCGCATTATAAATGATGAAGCAAAGCGCTTAGTGCGGATGTTCGGTATGTTGACAATAATCCACTCCCGCCCACTGTCGACCTCTCACACTGGAGCAGAGACCTTACGACCACTAATTATAACTAAAACAGCACTGTATTTAATATAAATAACAGATGCAACTTAAACTCGGCGCCCAAATGGAAATTCGTGAGAGTGTGGTGTGGTTAATTGCGTTAGAACAATTTTCAAGTGATAAGTTTAAGCAAGGAGTAACTTATACAAAGCTAAAGAGAAAAATTAGAAAAGGGTTGGTTGGTGGTAGGGCATTTTAAATGTCCGCCTGGCTAGCTACCACCATCTTATCTAAATCTACCGCCAAGCAGCAATGTTAATAGCATTGTTGTGTTCCGGTTGTCAGAGATAAGATAGCTAGTCCCCCAAATGTGTTGGGGTTTCCGGGTCAGTACGCTTCGACCTTCGACCTCATCTTCACTTAACATCAGGTGTGATTGAGGTCAAGTACCAACCCGTTGTGCATAAAAAAAAGGGAATATTTATTGTACCTAAGATTAACAACTATTATGGCCAAAGAACCAGAAAATTACTAGTGCCCAAGATATTAATTACTTAAGATATAAAAAGTGACACTGTGCCTAAATCATTTGAGACTAAAACTAAGACTAAGGTGTGATTGAGATCAAGTGAGGTCGTGCGTAAAAAAGAAATGTTCCTGTTAGAAAAGTTCAACAAATCATGCTTGTAAATATATATGAAACGAAGCACATAATGTTTATGTTCCATTTACCATGCATACTGGTAATACTGTGAAATTCACAAAAGTTTAAATAATGTGTCACAGTTACATTGTAAGAATATTAAAATCAAGGGAGTATATTTTCTGCCCATAAACTATTTATAGTTTGGTAGAAGTGTGTGAAATATGCATCTCTAAAAGAAACTCAAAATAAACGTTTTATTTATTTATTTATTTTTATTTATTAAAACAGTGGCGCCGGTCTAACAACAACATAAAAAAAATAATTTGAAACCATAAACAAATCATCCATTCCCAATACTTTTTTGACTAAATGTATGTTTAGTAAGCTACATAATATAGGTGTATTGCAAGTTCAAGATGACGTGCTCCAATTCTACGGTCAATCGAAAAATAATCATTGAAATTGTAGCTTAGCCCATTTCAACGAATATAATAAGTAGTCAAAAATATATACTGTTTCTATAACATGTACGTTTGTTTATATAATAGAATGTAGTATTGTTAAGGAGATCATTAGAGAAAGAGATTTATACACGTATGTGTCCTCTCATCGCATCTTACTGATTACTCCTATTAATTGTAATTGTTATTTGTATGTACATTTGTTGACCAGTGTCCGTGCGTCATTTGGAGGCTCCAACTCAACCAGCGTTGTAGTGAACGGCTACAACCCATGCTGAGTTGGAGACCTTTTTGACTCCACCTTGCGACAGCGACAATTAGATGGCAAACACAATGTTATTTTTTGCATGTGTCTCGATTGTGTAATATTGTTTGTTGTTTGTGTCATGAGATGGGTTTAATTTTTTTTTTCTTTCTTTCTTTCTGTCAAAAATGTTAATAATGGCATGCATAATTCTATTTTAAAACGTCAATAATATTAATAAAAATTTGGAAACATCGAAATCAATGATGGTGGTGTCGCAAAAAAAAATATGTCAATTACTATTGCTACATTTATCATAAACTTATGGCATAATACATAATGTAATTTAGTATTTGTATCACGTAGACAAATTACATAACGTTTTTGTCACGTAGTTAAAACGGCAAGCGCGTCCTCGGGTACGCGCAGTGGGTTCTGTACCTCATCTAAACCATAGAATTGTAAATCATCATTTCAATTAACGTGAAAAAAATATTAGACACAGTTAGGAACACCGAAGCATTTTGCAAAGTTTTCTTCATCGTAACTTAACGAATGACTGAAACTACTTTTAAACCTTTCGCGCAGAACCCTAAAACGTAAGAAACGCAATGGAATGCTGGCAATTATAAGTTTTTCAAGTTTTTTTAAGTTTCGTAATATTGTTATGGTGACAGTTGTTGCCATAAACTTGCTTCACTCGTGTAGTTTGATTGTTTTTTTTTTCTCCGTGAATTTGACACCATTGTCGTTCACGAGTAGACAACAGATTACTATATAAATTTGACTGGTCTTTTCTTTCAATTCTTTCAATTTTGCATCATTTAAGAAAAACAGTGATAAACTTGAGGTCACATAAGTCGCCTCCACAAAGTCAGTAATTCATTGAAAGGGCTATGTATTCGCTTTTTGAATAAGGTTCCAGTTGATATACAAAATCTTCCTCTCAATAAATTTAAAGATTTTTTTTTATGCACAACGGGTTAGCACTTGACCTCAATCACACCAGATGTTAAGTGAAGATGAGGCCGAAGGTGGAAACGTACTGACCCGGAAACCCAAATATTTGGGAAACTGGCTATTTTAGATCTGACAACCGGAACACAACAATGCTATTAACATTGCTGTTTGGCGGCAGATTTAGATAAGATGGTAGGTAAAATACTATAAAACAGAAACTTATTAACAAAGCATATTGCAAAATATCAGACTATTTAGAAATCATCCCTGGACATACGAGTAACCAGCTCGTTCGTATGCCAACCTACTTCACAATTAATAATCAACTGCTCATTGATGCAGAACATTGGACATAGAACTACAAGCAAGTATTATGTCTCGTGTTAGACGCACATATTGTTTATAAAGGGTATGGCAGTAAACCATTAAATAGGTATATAATATATAAAGGAATTAAAAAAAAAATGTTTATGTTCTCACCACAAATGACGCTTTACAAAGTTATTTTAGGACTAGGTAATTTGTGGGAAGACTGGTGCCTGAAAAGGAAGAACCAGAATTACAGGTCACCAGGCCCCCCAGCTATGGACATAGTGTATTAGAGCAGAGATATGGTGATTGAGGAAGAAACACTTAAGTAAAGAAACAAACGAGAAGGAAATCACGAAACATAAGACCTGGTTTTTGGAGTGGAGTTGTAGTGTTGTGCACTGTTTTTAACCCCCGACGAAAAACACGGGTGTTATGTGTTTGTTGGCGTTATGTGTTTATGTATGTCCAGTCTCTGTCCGCAAGCAATAAGCTGTCCAGTTGGAGTGCTGTTTCCAAAGTTTCAATTTACCGTTGTTATTTAATAAATAAATTACCCAAGTACTGGCAATATGCAGTCAGTAACTATTTTTTTACATCGAAAACGATTTAGCGGGTAAAGTGTTAGCTTTTATGGCGTTATATGACTTTAACGCCGAGCGGTGAGCAGAGCCGTCGAATTGTGAAAAAACACTAATAATTGAAGGAACATTTTTTTTAAATCTAAGGATTCAAAGTCGGTTTGTGAAAGCTTATCCAAATAACTATAAAATTCAAAAAACCCCTTGAACAAATGAAAGGCTTCCAAGTCTCCCCCGCCATGCCCCCCCTCACAAAGGGAGAACCGTTCCCGTTAGGTGTGATTGAGGTCAAGTACCAACCCGTTGGACATAAAAAAAAGGGA
Source organism: Oegoconia quadripuncta (assembly GCA_949316235.1). Taxonomy (NCBI): domain Eukaryota; kingdom Metazoa; phylum Arthropoda; class Insecta; order Lepidoptera; family Autostichidae; genus Oegoconia; species Oegoconia quadripuncta. Next base: position 1,467,110 of record OX438745.1, on the reverse strand, counting down.
GCGGCTTTATTTTTCACTCTGTACCTCTACAGTAGGTATGTAATAAATGTTACAATGTTTAACTTCACATTAGCTATACCAATAACTATTTATACTTGTACCTAAGCCATCCGAAGTAATAAATTATTTACACAGTATACATACACCTCATTTAACCCGGCCTATAAAGTTTTATGCCTCTAAAAACACTTCCGGGATGTCACCGCTTAATTGTTTTACCCGACCAGGAAAACGAAGGGTGATATGTGTTTGCCGGCGTATCTCGTGGTCGTAGAAGCATTTGCTATTTTTTTTTCTTTTTTTTAAGTAGAACGGGATTTGACCTCAATCACACCTGATGTTAAGTGAAGGTGAGGCCGAAGGTGGAAGCGTACTGACCCGGAAACCCCATCTTATTTGGAGGACTGGCTATTTTATTCCGCGAGAACTACTTACTTTATCGGGATAAAAAATATCCTATGTTTCAATCTAAGGTTTGTTCTACCTATGTTTTAAATTTCATCCAAATCCGTTCATCCGTTTCACCGTGATTGAGCAACAAACAAACAAGTAAACATCGAAACTTTCGCATTTCTAATATTTGTAGTTAGATCCCCGATAAAGGGAGTAGTTTCCCGCGGGATAAAAAAAAATCCGCATAAAATTTAGTCCAGGCAGGCGAAGCCGCGGGCGGAAATCTAGTTTTTTTGTTAAATAAATATGGCCACCGTCAGCCACAATTTTTGTGGCATACCATTTTGTATTATCAAATGCTGTCGAGTTTTTATTGTTTTAGAATATACTTTTTACCTATCCTATGACAAAATGTGTTGCTAATAATCCTACATACGTACATACGTACATACGTACATACGTACATACGTACATACGTACATACGCGCGAGAATTATAATAATAATAATAATATGTCGATAAGAAAGCGTCGAACGCCTGGCTGCAACGTGGCGAACTGTTTCCTGAGACGGAGGGATTTATGATTGCGATTCAGGATCAAGTCATCGAAACGCGAAATTATAAAAAGTTTATCTGCCGCATACCCAACTTACCTACGGACACCTGCAGACGCTGCCACAGTGCCTCCGAGACAATACAGCACATTACCGGTGCCTGCAAATCCGTTGTGCAAACAGACTACAAACACCGACATGACCAGGTAGCCGCAATAGTCCACCAGTATCTCGCCTATAAGTACAAGCTTACAGATCAGAAAGTACCATACTACAAATATATACCTGAAACAATACTAGAGAACGGCGAATTTAAAATGTATTGGGATAGAACCATAATCACAGATAAAACTATACACTTTAATAGACCGGACATATCAATACTTAACAAACGCCAGAAAGTAGTATATCTCATAGACATTGCAGTATGTAATACGCATAATCTGCAGCATGCGCACACCGAAAAGATGGCTAAGTACATGGATCTCCAAATTGAAGTGAAAACTCAGTGGAAGGTCGATACAGTCAAAATCATCCCAATCATCATTTCTACCACCGGCGTAATACCCAAGACACTACACACCAGCCTCAACACACTAGACATTCATCCATCCATAGCCACACTACTACAAAAAGCAACAATCTTAAACACATGTCGACTAGTAAGGAAATTCCTCTCGCTAAATTGACATAACGTAGATTTAAACACTTGGCTTAGGCCCGTGCAAAATTTTACCTCCTTGGAGAGTTTAAAGTAATATAAACTAAAATAATAATAATAATAATAATAAGCAACAGCCTTAATACAAAAAATAAAAAAAAAACATTGCAAAAAGTCACAATTCGACATACATTATACCTATACATACCTTCAAGAAACGAGCCTACACCTTCCTCAAAGGCCGGCAACGCATCTGTGACCCTTTTGATGTTGCGGGTGTCCATGGGCGGCGGTGATTGCTTTCCTTCAGGTGACCCGCATGCTCGTTTGCCGCCCTCTCATATATAAAAAAAAAAAAAAAACGTGCCGCATTACTAGGAAATTTTTAAACGTCTGCAACCACAACTGACTATCGCCCACATGATAAGGTAATACCCTCAAAAGAGGAGAAAGTAAGAATTTAAACTAATGTATTGGGTCAACCCCAAATGTGTTGGGGTTTCCGGGTCACGCTTCCACCTTCGACCTCATCTTCACTTCACATCAGGTGTGACTGAGGTCAAGTATATACCCGTCGTGAATAAAAAAAATAATAATAATACAATAATAAAAAATGTGGATCTTCAAACCCCGAAAACAGCAATGAAATAAAGATCAATGCAAACATTGTTAAGGATGTTCATCAAAAGTGAACGAATGTATTAAAATTCGTGGTCATCGAATAATAAAACAAATAATAATACAGCGGGGTATGAACAAACAAGTTAAGCTTATCAGTAGTCAGGGGACCTTGGTTGTTCATACAAACGCGTGGGACAGCATTGTCCTCTGTGTCAACTACTGGTACTTCATCACCCCCAAAACAATCGTGGTCAAAGATGCTCCCATGGAACCATAGCGCATGAAAAGTAAATTACCCATTTATCACATCCATAATTTTTATGTAAAATTACACGTGATTTACAAAAACACAATACAATACAATACAAATACACCTTATTGTACAAAAGGAGAACATACATTTTACAAAACACAATACTGATAAGAGTACAATTAGGCGGCCTTATCACTAAAAGCGATCTCTTCCAGAAACACGTGTGCATTTTACGATCGAAATTTACCTACTGCAGCAAAAACTGATGAAAATGTTTAAAAATAGTGTGTAATTTTAATATACACCAACAAAATAACTGAACTGGCACGCGGAACCGGTTTTCGGGCAGGGTTAGGAGTTATTAATTCATAGCTTACCGGTTTTATCGATTTTTTACTTATCAATGCAAGTAATATCGATGTCACGAGTTTAACACTCTATTTGTTATTAGGTTTGTTATTAAACAACGTTCTAGATGTTAAATAATTATGATTATTATAGTAATGAATGAAAAATGCAAACGATATATAAGGTCTAACAAAATTAACCCGACAAACGTTGCAGTGTATGTATGGGATGTACCTATTACGAAAGAAATAAAAAATATAACATTAAAGTTAACAGATTTTATTCAAAAAATAAAATTTAGAAATGTATATTTTGTGAGTTGGGCATTAATGGCCGCGCGCTCTAAGTACCTACTATTCCACAACATACAAACACGTGCCGAGGTATCTTTGAAGACGCGGAAAGTTAAGTTAAGGTTACCTACTTTTAAAAATTAACGCTGCCTATACTTAACTTAATGTTATCCGATAATACACACAAAGTTTAGCTAAATTTGGATTTGCTGTTCCCAAAAAAAAAAATCAAAAATGTTTGTATGGAAAAAACAGTCTTAATAAAATTCTACATGCAAAACGCCAAGGTAAGGACCTAATATATGTAGGTACTACATAACTACCTATGCCTGAACGTGTCGCCGCGCTAACCGAGTCATGTCATGAAATATATCGACAACTCAATATTTTAATTTTAATCGATATCACAGACGTCATCGATACTTATACAGTGCGATACCTCCAATTGCTACGTCAAATCGATTACCGACAAAACGTAGACGTAATCCACGTCAATCGGTACTATCGTATTGCACCTACCAAGGTCACTACTCATCAGAGCGAGACAACTACAGTTCTAATTGTTCCGTCTCGTAATTTATCGCAATCAATTTCGCCAGAGTGACCGTGAGTGATATGTCAAAACGCCCTACGCTGCCTGAATATCTAATTCCTATGCCTGTTGAATTAGAAATGAACTAGGAGATATAGACAAAGGAGTTTGGCACAGTTTGGCATTTTTCTTTTTTTTTTATTAAAGGACTTTGGCTTTACTTGGAAAGCTTTGAATGTTTGGTTTAATTTTTATTTAAGGATTCACGTTTCCGTGCAGGATATGGAAAGTCAATATTTTCCTTGCGTTTTCCTCTTTGGTAGGTAGTTGACTGGACACACCTATTTGACCTCGGTGACCGTGTCGGTGTTCTGGGAATCATTGTTGGAGTTAGGGCTGTCACTCTTGGAAATTAGGGATATACTGATGCAACAACAGATTCTGCCGCATCTTTTTGTTAACAGTTTGTCATACATGTTATGTTTGAATAGGTATATTTATCTATTGGTCTATGTATGTATGTGTATATAAATATATGAAATCTATTCACGTAGTTTGTATCTGCATCCCTATTTAATACCGCACAACCTACCTATTTCAAATATAATACATAATAATTCTCTTAGTGATATGGTCGCCAAATTGTACATTCTATCCTTGCCACTTTTCTGAAACTGTATTTTCTTTTCTGTTGTGCAATAAAGTGTATTTGTATTGTATTGTTTGTGGTATGTTTTGACATCGTCTCACTATAAAATAAGAAAGTAACATTTCTAAAATTGTAAGTAGATAGGTAACAGTAATATGTATACATAAAAGTACATTATCGGTTTTACACGTTCCCACCATCCGTGCACAGCCCCCTCATTGAGACAGGGTACAGTCCATTGCAGACAGGGTTTACAGGCCAATGACTTAACAACTGTTTACAATTGGTATCAATCGAGAGCGACTATTTAACTGGAACGTACGGATATACTCCTATTAAAATACCACTAGTGGTCATCCATAAGAAGACTGGCAGTACCAGACATCACTTAACTTTGTTACGACTGCACCACGAGTAAATGAAACTTAATTGATATAAAATCTTTAAATATCCTTAGACATATACACAGCGCCATCTAGTTCCACAGTAAGCAACTATAGGCTTGTGTTGTGGATACCAGATGGTTGATATAGTACATAATACTTTTTTTTTGTAAATAAATACTTATTATAAATGAAAACATCCATAACTCGGGTACACATGTCCGTATTCATCACACAAACATACAATACAAATACTCTTTATTGCGTAAAATAATTTACAATAACAACAAATAAACAAACATATGCCCCTAGCGGGATTCGAACCCGCAACCTTTTGGTATAGTGGTCAGAGTTGCTAACCACTACACCAAACAGGTCGTTTTAAATTATTTTATGATTTCGAATAAACGTTCGATACTACAGCTATTCTGTCTAATTTTGATGCTGTAATTAAAAACTTGACGTAATCGGAAATATCGATAATCAAACATCCGGGATGTTGACAACCCTAGTGTATTAATCACTCGTTAAAACTAAAAATTATATTTATGCTTATGGCTACAGTCATTAGGTAGGAGTGAGGTGCCAGAGGTTATTTTCTTGTTAATTTAATTTAATTGTTAATTTTTTGTATTATTTCTCGCTACCTACTTGTTTATTAGACTAGATATGACGTAATACTATTTACATACAAGATTAAGAAATATTTGCTCTCCATGAAATAGAACTCCATGGAACATTAAGCTTGTTCAAAAACACCTCAGGGCACATTTAAAGGCCGGCAACGCATCTGTGACCCTTTTGGTGTTGCGGGTGTCCATGGGCGGCGGTGATTGCTTTCCATCAGGTGACCCGCATGCTCGTTTACCGCCCTCTCATATAAAAAAAAAATTAATGGAAAAACAAAAAAATTGGAATTCCAAAGCGTTACCTGTAGTGGAACTACAATACAATACAATACAATACAAATACACTTTATTGCACAACAGATAAGAAAATACAGTTTCAGAAAAGTGCCTATGCACTAGTCTTTTTTTCACTCACGATTGACCACAAATGTACACGCCGACGGGAATATGCGCGTACTCTTATGCACTCGTACTTGTAGGGGTTGTAACTGAAAACCAGTGTTTCGCTCTTTGAGTGATGTGCCACACTGAGTTATACAATGTGTCCCGGAGAGAAGTGACCAGCGGGCGTAGTTTGAAAATTTATACAAAATTATCGATAAATCATTTAAATTTAGAGACCTAACTGCTTTTGTTTTTTAAAAATTGTTAATCCTTTTTTTTTAATAGACATGTCTGACCTTCTGCACTATTTTAGTCATAATTTCTTTGTTTTTACGTCTTTCCCAATTCTTTTTTTTTAATTCAGTGCTGTTATTATTATTCATCAAATTAAGTTATGAAAATTATCCCAAAACAAATAAATAATTTATTAAAAAAGAAATAAACTTAAAATTCGACCAACAAAACTGTATTTCTTTAAGTTTAAAAATAAAAAAACGAAAAATGTCCCTATAACATCATGTTTTTTTTTAATTATTATGATACTACATGATATTCTCTAAAATATCCTCGAACAATGTTTTATGTTATTTCAAATAAATGTGAACGTACGAGACATTGTAATTGACCTTTTATGCTCCAGTAACTAGATAGAGATAAGTTTAAAAAAATGAAAGTAATGTTTTAAGCAGTTTATTTGCACATTTAAGTGTTTTGTTATTACAATGAATCATTTTGATTTTAACATGATAGTTTAATAATAAATAAAAGATACTTAATTTGTTAAAATGGTTGTTTATTAAGAAAAATCAGGTAATTAATTAATTATGTTTTCAAAATGACCGCCGTCAGCGGTTATGCAGGCCAGGGCCCTAAATGACATCCTTAGTGTAGTTCGCCTTATTTCTGCATGATTCTGCGCTATTTCTGCGGCAGCAGCATCGATTCTCTGTTTCAGCTGGTCTCTTGAAATTATTGGCACAGCATAAACTTTTTGCTTCATGTAGCCCCAGAAATAATAATCAAGAGGCGTCAAGTCTGGTGACCTCGGGGGCCATGCTACTGGACGGCCTCTGCCAATCCATCTTGGATAATTTTCATTGGCCTGGCCTGCATAACCGCTGACGGCGGTCATTTTGAAAACATAATTAATTAATTACCTGATTTTTCTTAATAAACAACCATTTTAACAAATTAAGTATCTTTTATTTATTATTAAACTATCATGTTAAAATCAAAATGATTCATTGTAATAACAAAACACTTAAATGTGCAAATAAACTGCTTAAAACATTACTTTCATTTTTTTAAACTTATCTCTATCTAGTTACTGGAGCATAAAAGGTCAATTACAATGTCTCGTACGTTCACATTTATTTGAAATAACATAAAACATTGTTCGAGGATATTTTAGAGAATATCATGTAGTATCATAATAATTAAAAAAAAACATGATGTTATAGGGACATTTTTCGTTTTTTTATTTTTAAACTTAAAGAAATACAGTTTTGTTGGTCGAATTTTAAGTTTATTTCTTTTTTAATAAATTATTTATTTGTTTTGGGATAATTTTCATAACTTAATTTGATGAATAATAATAACAGCACTGAATTAAAAAAAAAGAATTGGGAAAGACGTAAAAACAAAGAAATTATGACTAAAATAGTGCAGAAGGTCAGACATGTCTATTAAAAAAAAAGGATTAACAATTTTTAAAAAACAAAAGCAGTTAGGTCTCTAAATTTAAATGATTTATCGATAATTTTGTATAAATTTTCAAACTACGCCCGCTGGTCACTTCTCTCCGGGACACATTGTATATAACCCATTTGTGCTACTGCAGCACACACTCGCTCTTTGTATTTTCTATTCTTTACCTTTTTTTGGATGTATATTTCTTTGTAATTTAAACATTGTGTAGTTGTGTGAACGCATTGGCGTAAATAAATGCTTTATCTATCTATCTATCCCTGTCAGTCGTTTACACAAAGTCATTAAGTCATATATAATAAGGTTCCAGTAGAATTTCAAAATTTTATTTACCTAAATAAAATTCAAAACCATCATAATGTCGCATGTCTCTTAGTCATTTACAGGATGCATTTCGGTGAGTATGCGTTGGAATTACCTACATAATCTTATTCCACCGTCCCCCTTCCATCTTCGGACCACTAGGCCTGGGGAGGGATTCCACCCGTATATAGTTAATATACCGAACATTCGCACTAAGAAGTTCGATTCTTCATTCATCATCCGAACAGCCAAGGCATGGAACTCCCTTCCGGCGTCAGTTTTTCCTGAATCCTACAACCTTGGGATCTTCAAAATCAGAGTGAATAGGCATTTACTGGGATCGTGTGCTTCATCTTCGACCACATCCTCACTTTCCATCAGGTGAGATTGTGGTCACACGCGTATCCAATTTATCATGAAAGAAAAGAAAAATATACAATATTTTGCAAAACAAAATATAACCATTGTTTTGTCGAATGTAAAAAAACTGGACCACGCGCGTCCAATTTTTGTCTCCGGACAAAAATTGGACACACACACACACACACACACACACACACACACATACGCACGCAGACAATATCGTCCAACACATAGCATTCGTTACAACATCGTTTTAATAATTTTTAATAAAAAGAAAATTTAATCGTAACTCTGAATAGACAATTTGTTTGCATAAAATTGATCATTAAACATTTTGTTGTTTTTTCAACTTGCAAAAAATCTTTCAAACATATTTCGTCAGATGGTTTTTGGGAGTGGTTCTCATGCGCCGACTTTATCTCAAAATATTATAGGTGTGTTGAAACATTTCACTAATTTTGTATTTCTTTTGTCCACAGAGAGCCCTCGCCCCCGTCGCCGTTGGGCGACGAGAAGGAGTCCAAAATGAGTCAAATACAGTTCTCGGTACCCTACGAAAAACAGGACAATACGGTTAGTACGAGTAATACATAGATATGCTGGATGAGTATTTTAGAGAAAAAAATAGGACATATTAGGTAAGTGAAATAGAAGGTATTGGCATAGTTAGTTAATTTTTTTTTTAAACCATCATCGAATTAATCGTCAATTGAGTCATTTCGCGTTTGTAGCCTACTCCACATAATTACATTATTAAATTAAATTAAATAAAGAAAAATTGGAGAAAATATGAGTTCCAAATAAATAAATAAATAAATATTTCGGACATTTACACCAATCATCTAGTCCCAAACTAAGCAAAGCTTGTACTATGGATACTAGATAACGGATAAACATACATAAATATTTATATAAACATCCACGACTCGGGAATAAATGTTCGTATTCATCACACAAACATTTGCCCCTCGCGGGATTCGAACCCGCAACCGTTGGTTTCGCTGATAGGTTCACTATCCACTACACCAATCGGTCGTCAAATTAATAAATAAATTTCGCATTAGAGGAACCCTACCTATATAAGATTCACGCCAGTGGCATATCAATCTGTGACCGGCGCGTGCGTTTTTGAAAAAACATAATTAAACTACCTATGCTAATAACTTCTATTTCACTTACTTAATATGCCCTATTTTTTCCGTACGGTAAAAAACTCATCCGATATACGTAGGTCTAACGCCTTGCACAATCAAAATTTTTTTTGTAAAAGTGCAAGAAAAAATTACAATATTGATTAAAATATGAGTTTTACGAGTTATGTTGTTATACTTAAAAGATACACGCATGTTTTACGGTCACTTTTCATTGGTAAGTGATCCATTTTTTTACAGTATAAATCAGTATTTAATACGACAGTTCGCGACCGAAGTCGGTGTGTGACTGAGTTCCCATTGGTTCCAAACTCCTATTTTGACACCAATGAAGTGCCATTTTCATTGTTTGAACGACCTCATACGCAGTAATATATAAGTCTATGCATCTTAAGTATTTATAAAGCAAAAAACCCGGTGGCATACTTCGTATTTTGCGAGCGCCATGTTGGATTATTTACCAAGACCGCTTCAAAATCGGTCAAGCCGTTTAAGCCAAGCAACGTCCTGTTCCTTTCGGGGTAGTGGTTAGAAACTCTGACTGCTATGCCAAAAAGGTCGCGGGTTCGAATCCCGCTAGGGCCATATGCTCGTATGATGAATGTGTCGGTACCCGAGTTATGGATGTTTTTCATTTGTCATCATCATCAGTCTGTAAACACCTTACCTCGTATTGGGGGAGTATGGGCCATAGTCCACCACGCTGGCCCAGTGTGGTTTGGGGACGTCACGTGCCTTCGAATTTTCATTTCTCAGGTATGCAGGTTTCCTCATGATGTCTTTATTCATCGTTTAAGAGCAGTCTGATAAATGCATAAGTAATTAAATTAAATATGAAAATCGAACCCGGACCACCCAAATTGGGAGTCTGTGTCTCCTCCACTTAGCCACCGACGACGCTTTCCATTTATATATGTATTTATTTACAATAAAAATGTATGTTATGTATGTATTTGTATAGTCTATCAACCATCTGAAATCCATAATACTTAGTGTGGAACTAGATGCCTCTGTGTGTAGATAGATAGATAGATAGATATATAGATGGATCGATAGATAGATAGATAGATAAAGCGTTTATTTGTTACTCCAGTCACACACATACATTAAGTTTTGCAAGAATTTTTATAAAACTTATAATGTAGGTATAACTACAGAATATGTATATTAATAACTTATAACTAAAGCATATGTGTGCTACAACAGGACAAAGATGCAGATGCAAAGTGTAGGTACAAAGATATTTATTATTATAGAAATCTACACACACACATGAGAAACAGTACCCTCCTTTCTGGGGTGGGCGGATAAAAACGAAGCCAGCCTTTCACATCGGAACACAGCAATATCCGCCATTGAGCAAACTGAGGCACCTGGCAAACAGTTGCAATTCTGGCTAAGAGGAAGGGCAAGAGGCCTATCACCTGGTAACTCTTTCCGGGTTACCTTAAAAAGGTGTACACAACAAGGCTATACCATTACAAGATAATATAATTGTTTCTGGTTATCCCTTTATCCTCCCTTCCATCATGCGCAAGCGCATACATTCTGCGCGTCCTCCGCTCGTCTCGTCAAATAATGTTTTATAGCTACCGTCTAAGGAGTAACTGCCCATTGTGTAGTGTTTGTCGTAGTTCGAATAATACCCAGTTATTTAACAAGCGCGTAATTACAAGTAGCTTGTATGTCTGTGCATTGAAACATGAAATCTGTGGAAATAGGTAATTTCTTTTGTGGTGCGTATGTGGGAAATGGTTTTAGGGTTTGCCTAAATTTCAGTACTGCGTTATTTTTTTTTTAGTTTACACATAATATGAAGTCTCTGCTTCCCAAACTAAGTAGAAACTAGGTAAGCTATAATGCATTTTAACCGCCTGCGTGGCTCAATGTGAACAACATAGGGTTTACAAATCGTAGGTCGGTTCGATCCCTGGCAGGGTACATGTTTAGTACTCTGTTTGGTTGGTGGTAGGGCATTTTAAATATCCACCTGGGTACAGACGACGGCTTCCGCCCTCCTCCACGGTAATTACCGTCTGCGATTCGACCTCAATCATATCTGATGTTAAGCTAAGATGAGGCCGTAAAATAATTGTTACAAACCAACATCTATAATCTAATTGTGAATACATGTTAACTTGTATTTTAATTGTGACCTTCCTAACCTTAAAGGGAACACACAAAGGAAATTATAAATTCTGCACAAATCAAAGCACAAATCATAAAGTAATTGCCAATTGTCATTTATTATATGACGAATCGACCATCCCTTATAGAGCTATGGAATTACACGATGTTCCATGACCCCAGATTAACTTTAAGCAAACTTCATAATGTGTACCTACACGTGTCATAATGTACACTTAAGTACACATTTTTGTATTTTTTTTTATTAAAAACTGGTTTTGCGTTTGACCACAATCTCACCTGATGGAAAGTGACGATGTAGCCGAAGATGTATCACGCGCACCCAGTAAATGCCTATTCACTCTAGACTTGAAGATCCCAAGGTTGTAAGTGTCGGGAAAAACTGACGCGGGCAGTGAGTTCCATACCTTAGCAGTCCGCATTATAAATGATGAAGCAAAGAGCTTAGTGCGGATGTTCGGTATGTTAACAACATATGGATGGAAACCCTCCCAGCGCCTGGTTGTCCGAAGATGGAAAGGGGACGGTGGAATAAGATCGTGCAATTCCATCGCACACTCACCGAAATGTATTCTGTAAAACACTGAAAGGCATGCGACCCTACGGCGTCATACCCTACACATAGAATGGGAGCCCCGTTCTTTTGAGTAAAAGTACCATAATTAACAAAAAGGAATCCCTGGCTGCACTCGTGGCGCAGTCGCATTCCCTATTCGTATTCGATTAGCGAAGTTAAGCAATGTCTAGTGCGGTCAGCCCTTGGATGGGTGACCACTAATGGGGTTTTAATACGAGTACTGTTAAACATTCAACTTTCTATTGTAACATTTTAATTGAACTGGCGTGGCGTCTTGTAAAAGTTTCGGGTGACCAGCGGGCTGGCAGCTACCTGGGCCAGCGTATAAGTCTGACCATACAATGTGGAAACACCGCTAGCCTTCTGGGTACCTTGCCTCAAGCAGTGACCTGGAACATGGTGTTCTACTTAGTACGTGAACGTGTGTTCCAGGGCCCCCCCTTTTTAACACGCTTTAATTAGCTTCACTTCCAACAATGTAATCAACCCTTGAACGTTAATATAAACTTACTTCTAATTGTCGTATCGAAATGAAACTTTGTATGTATATGTAATTCTGAAGACAATACTATAATTCGGTATCTTGGAGCTGATCTGATGATGGATACAGGAGGTGGATGGTGAAACTCTTCAGTGGCTACTAGAAAACCTCTCGAGTTTGAACTCATATGATTCGTTTTGACGAGTCCAATATATTACACTTGGTGTCGACGATCTGATGATGGAGCCAGGAGATGGATGGTGGAAATGTAGCGTGTTTTATTAATGTCGTAAACTACATATTATCTCTTTTTTTGTATGTTTTACAAATAAATATTATGTCTGTTACAGCAAACGTGGCAGAAACGACAGCAGGCGGTGTGCGTGAGGCACGCCTTCAAACACTACGGCTCAAATAAGCGGCCCAATCATGTACTCAGCAACCTAAACATGACAGTCGCTAAAGGCACCATGTAAGTACCAAAACCTAGAGTTATTAACAGACAGAGCAAAAACGTAGAGGGAACTTGAGTTATATTTTGCCACCACTTACAGCGCAGCGAAATCATCCTTGGATAGGGTTACCAATTATAGGACCAAAGAGTCCTCCCGATGCGTCACGACTATGCCTCTGAGAAGGGCGCCCAGGGTCGTGGGCGGTCAGAGTGAGGGCTCTGGCCGTCCTTTCCCCAGTGGTGGCGGCTCAAAGGATGGCAGCGATGGTACGAAGTGGTCTCGTCCCGCTGCAGCCGACATCGGCGAGCTTGTGCGGCTCGGCTACTTGGCCAGCCCGGGGGGGCTTAAGCGGAGCGCTAGGGGAGCACCGGTAGTTGGTCCTTTGAGTTCCCGGTGTTCCCCGACAAGCGCTGAGGAGGACCACCGGGGGGGTTTTAGTGGGTGAAACTCCCACATAATCCAGACTCTCCCTCAGGAGTCTGGGTATCTTTTAAAGATTTCCCCCCCGTAAAGAAAAAAAAAAAGGTTACCAATTGACATAAATGTTATGACAGGTCTTTCAAACTCATGTGTTATCTATTGTATTTATTCTAACCCACTTCCTACCCTTGTGGGATCCCACTTGTAACCGCCTCCGTGGCTCAATGTAAACAACGTTGGATTTACGATTCGGAGGTCGCGGGTTCGATATCCAGCGGGGTACAAGTTTAAGTACTCGGTTTGGTTGGTGGTAGGGCATTTTAAATGTCCGCCTGGCTAGCTACCACCATCTTATCTAAATCTGCCGCCAAGCAAAAATGTTAATAGCATTGTTGTGTTCCGGTTGTCAGAAATAAGATGGCCAGTCCCCCAAAAATGTTGGGGTTTCCGGGTCAGTACGCTTCCACCTTCGACCTCATTTTCACTTAACATCAGGTGTGATTGAGGTTAAGTACCAACCCGTTGTGCATTAAAAAAAAACCCACTAGTACATAAATGCGATAGTTGTGGGTGTGTGTGTGTATGGTACATCTTCACGCCTAAAGCTGGATGTATTTGTATGAAATTTGGTTGGTAGACAGATGAGGACCTGGATTAACATCAGGTAAACATTTGTGACAGATTGTTTTTTTTTTATGCACGACGGGTTCGTACTTGACCTCAATCACACCTGATGTTAAATGAAGATGAGGGCGAAGGTGAAAGCGTACTGACCCCTAATCCCAAATGGGGTGGTCAGAGATATTCCATACGTTAGTGTGTAGGTGTTCCATACATTAAAATTCATATCCCATTTCGAAATATACAGAAATGCAAACGTGACAAGAAGTAGTCCATCGCCGCCATTGAAACGTGCAAGACTTTATATGTTTTCTGGTGTGAAGTCTTTTGAAAAGTACAGACGACGGCTTCCGTCCTCCTCGGCGGTAATCGCCGTCTGCGATTCGAACTCAATCTTTTTTTTTATCCACAACAGGTTAGCACTTGACCTCAATCACACCTGATGTTAAGTGAAGATGAGGCCGAAGGTGGTAGCGTACTGACCCGGAAACCCCATCTTATTTAGGGGACTGGCTATCTTACCTCTGACAACCGGAACACAACAATGCTATTAACATTGCTGCTTGGCGGCAGATTTAGATAAGATGATGGTAGCTAGCCAGGCGGTCATTTTAAAATGCCCTACCACCAACCAAATCGAGTACTTAAATATGTACCCCGCTGGGGATCGAACCCGCGACCTCCGAATCGTAAACCCAATGTTGTTTACATTGAGCCACGGAGGCGGTTAAATTTAAATTGTGATGAAGTATTATTTATAATTAACTTTTAGGCTTGCTGGTCAGTGCGATTTTTTGATTAACAACACATGTCACATGACATAAGTGAAACATGAGCTCCAAACGTCGAGACTCTTCTTTTTTAACTCGGAAAAATGTGTCCGGCTAACAATGACACCATTCAATTACACTTCCGATATAATTTCACAGAGCTGCATTAGGAAGTCATCCGGTGGCAACTTGCCAACACAGCAAGGACATACAATAACAAAAGATTACTAACACCTTAGTAGAGTTATGTTTCAAGTTGTAATAATGAAACTTGGACGGGTCACGGTATCACATCAACAATCTTAAATCCCCCTTTGTCGGGGTACAGTCCCAGAATACACACAGTGGAATCCAGCTATTTTAATAATGTCAAAGAATCCTGAGGGTTCACTATCGAATGAAAATGAAAATGAAAAATGAAAAAAGTTTATTTTCGACTTTAGTAGGTATAAACTATAGACTAAGGTTGGGATCTCCTATTAAGTATACAAGTATACTTGTGCCAGGAGGGGCCGCTCTTCCATATCTAAATGTTACATTGAAAATAATGTTAGTTAGGTTAAAAAAATAGATGTGTGTGTGTGTGTGTGTGTGTGTGTGTGTGTACATTACGTAAGTTATGTCATGCCATAATAATAATAATTAGTTTATTCATTCTTAATGGTACACAGTTAATGCTTAATGGTACACAGTTAACACAATTGTAATATATACAGGGTGTAACGGTTAAGTGTAGTCATATTTTAAGGGCTTGTTCTACCCATCAATACGAACAACTTTTACTATGGGGGCAACTTCGAAATCGCGAAAAAAAAATCAGCTGTTTCATACATTGCATCGGGAGGTTATTGAAATTTTCTATGGAACAGCTCATTTTTTTTTCGCGATTTCGAAGTTGCCCCCATAGTAAAAGTTGTTCGTATTGATGGGTAGAACAAGCCCTTAAAATATGACTACACTTAACCGTTACACGGTGTATATAAAACTAAAGTGGGTAGAACTAAAATCTTACATCACGCATGAGAAATTGATACGACCACTTAAACTGTGAACTTATTTAATTAGTAGTGTACTTTCTAATTATCGTAAGTAATGCTAGTATCTAAACTAGGCCTGGCCTGTATCTTAGATACTAGATTCTTCCAAATTCCATAAAACCATATATCTCAATTATAATGCAAACTTAAGGAAATAAAGAAATTATAGTATTTTTCAATTTAGAATATCATACTCTCAGTAGAATAATTTAAAAATATTCCAGTCAGTGAATAGAATAATCTCAATTATATAGGATATATTCGCATTCCAAACAAGTGAATTGAATGTAATATTCAATTTAAGTAATTCAGTAGAGCTTCCGTTTCGTCATAACTAATTGCTTACATTCATAGAGCTCTATCTCTATCAATATAATGATAGATTTTTAAGTTTCATCATACACTCACTGAATCTTAGATTTGAACATTATAAAAATACTCTTTAGGCAGTAATCACAAGTTTACATTCGATTAGAATAAATAATAAATCACGTACGACCACCCTGTGGCACGGACTTCCGGCAGCGGTGTTCCCGAACGAGTACGACATTGGAACCTTCAAGAAACGAGCCTACACCTTCCTCAAAGGCCGGCAACGCATCTGTGACACCTTTGGTGTTGGGGGTGTCCATGGGCGGCGGTGATTACTTTCCATCAGGTGACCCGCATGCTCGTTTGCCGCTCTCTTATATAAAAAAATTAAAAAAAAAATAATATTTGGTGCAATTATACCAATCATCTAGTCCCAAACTAAAGATTGTACTGGGGATACTAGATAACGGATAGACATACATAAAATATTTATAAAAACATCCATGACTCGGTAATAAATGTTCGTATTAATCATACAAACATTTACCCCTCGCGGGATTCGAACCCGCAACCGTTGGTTTCGCTGACAGGGTCACTATCCACTACACCAATCGGTCGTCAACAACATTATGTTTTTTTTGTGTTAAAGTCACATTTAAAGTTTAAGAAACATTGTTTTAAATTTTAAGCCGGCTTAATCATATGATGTATGGCTTACAAAATAAATAAGGTTAAAAAAAATCTGCTCAAACAGTGCCAAATAGTGCTAAAATGTAATGTAATGTAATGTAATGTAATGTAATGTAATGTACTGTAATGTAATGCAATGCTACAATCCTACTTCCACACTCCTCTCACTGTAACTCCTATTAGCCCAGAGAAAATACGGTTTGACCTCGGTAAAACAAATAACCGCGATTTTCTTGAAACATTAATAAAATGTTGTAAATGTAGTAACCAATAGCTAAAAATTAAGCATTTTTAAGAAACGCAAGTACTAACTTAATAACTAAATAAGCTAAAGTTGAAAAATGTGTTTCTTTAAAAAAAATCTCAATTGATGGGCATTTCTTTAAATTTAAAACATTTAGGGAAATTATCATTACAAAATATAAGTTCTCATTTTTATTTCGCAATGCAGCTCGACGACATTTTCAGCTATAACACATGCCTAACTATAACATGCTTAGTTTTTTATCCATCAATAAGTTAACTGTGTTTAACCAAAGTCTACCTAATTGAATATCAGTTAGTATTTATTGCTATTAAGATACAAATTAAAAATAGGGTTTTTTAAAAAATCTAGACTAAGCGCTTGTTTTTTTTAGGCTTAATTATTCAAAATTACATCTCTAGTATACCTCTATAAGATAGCAATTAAATAAGTCGGTTCTGAATTATGTCTAGCTAAGCTAATTTTTTACCGTATTTTCACTGGGCTATATAAGCTTGGATCAACAGTGGTAGGTACTCGACACGGGACGCCTACTGAAGGTAGTCGGTGCCCTACGTAACTCTATTCAAAAGTCAAAGTCAATAATGTTTTATTTTGTAGGTACACAGCGTACACTTAAAATAATCAATTTTTCATTTTTTTACCAGTGTCTATTCAAAATGCAATTTTCCTCAGAGAAGAACAAACAAAAAACTCGAGGGGTTGCTCTTTTAAAAACACGTTTTTATATTACAAAAAGGTTTTTATATTTCATTATTTTAAATAGCCTGGCATGCGAATGTTGCGAATAAGTTGGTTATGTCCAGAAATTTATTTATGTATTGCTATTGCTACCTTAGACCCCAGACAAGTTAAAGAAAGAAATGATATATAATATTTTACCGGTCCAAAGTAAAGTAGATATAAGCTATTGAAGAAAAAAACACCTTGACTTGAGCTTTAAATATATTTAAAGACTGAGAGCGTCGAATAGACTCCGGAAGAGATTTCCAGAGGCGAGTAGCTTGCAAAGTGAAGTTTAATTTACTCATATTTCAAACAATGAATCTACAGGGTGTAACGGTTAAGTGTAGTCATATTTTAAGGGCTTGTTCTACCCATCAATACGAACAACTTTTACTATGGGGGCAACTTCGAAATCGCGAAAAAAAAATCAGCTGTTTCATACATTGCATCGGGAGGTTATTGAAATTTTCTATGGAACAGCTCATTTTTTTTTCGCGATTTCGAAGTTGCCCCCATAGTAAAAGTTGTTCGTATTGATGGGTAGAACAAGCCCTTAAAATATGACTACACTTAACCGTTACACGGTGTATATAAAATAATAACTCTAGGTGTTTGTTTTATGGTTTACGGGAAATCTGTAGAAGGACGAAACTTAAAGATATATAGCCCAACTATTGGTTGAAGTGGACAGGGCAGAAAAGAACTACTTTTTGTAATGTTGGAGATCGACCAAATAAATATATTCCATACTGTAGCTATACGTATACTGTATTTCGAGACAATAATTAAAAACTATCTATTGTCCTCATTCGATTGTCTTCGATATTTGCGAGGCGTGCGCACACGCATCTCAATGCGTAAAGTTCATCACACACGACGAAGACACTATAAAATGTTAAAATCAATCGTTTTTAATGGTACTGTTATTTGTCTTATTGAAGTTTATTTTGTTGATTCCCGACGAAAAACTACGAGTGTTATGTATTAGATCCTTACCTATGAAATTGGCGTTTTGTATGAAGAATTTCATTAAGACTGTTTGCTCCATACAAACATTTTTGATTTTTTTTTTTGGAATGGCAAATCCAAATTTAGCTAAACTTTGTGTGTATTATCGGATAACATTAAGTTAAGTATAGGCAGCGTTAATTTATAAAAGTAACCGCTTTATAAAAGTTTCAGCGAATCTAAGGCCCGTATTAATAAATCGTTCTTGAGATTGAGACGGCGGCGGCGTCTCAGTCTCAAGACCATTTTTTCTAATGCTGTTTTAATATGCAGCAGATTCTCAAGCGTCAACTTGAGGCCATGTCAATCTTGAGAACGGTTTATTAATACGGGCCTAAAAAAAGATTATGGGAAGCACATGAAAAGAGCTCTGTTCAAATTTTTTTTATTGTGTGATTTAGCTTTAATTTTAACTTTAATTTAATTAAAAAATATTTCATGTGAAACCTTAATAATATTCCATTTTCCAAATAAAAACAAATTTGGATATAGCTTTGAAAATAGCAGGAATTGGTACATATGATTAACGAAGAAAAAAAACTCCAATTTCATAGGTATTGTAATGACCCAATATTTGACGGCGTTGTGTGTCTTTGTCCGGACGTATCTCAGTAATGCGTGGTCGAATATTTTTTTTAATAATTAAAATATTTATTTATTTATCCCGCGGGAACTATCCTATCCTATGTCTTAATGCAGGGTATATTCTACCTACACACCGAATGCCGATTGAGCCACAAACAACTAAACATCCAAACTTTATTAGTGAGATTAGTTATTAATTTAACCGCCTCCGTGGCTCAATGTAAACAACATTGGGTTTACGATTCGGAGTACATGTTTAAGTAGTCGGTTTGGTTGGTGATAGGGCATTTTAAATGTCCGCCTGGCTAGCTACCACCATCTTATCTAAATCTGCCGCCAAGCAGCAATGTTAATAGCATTGTTGTGTTCCGGTTGTCAGAGCTAAGATAGCCAGTCCCCCAAATGTGTTGGGGTTTCCGGGTCAGTACGCTTCCACCTTCGACCTCATCTTCACTTAACATCACGTGATTGAGGTCAAGTACCAACCCGTTGCATGTGCATAAAATTAAATTAAATTTCTGAGCGATGTTTGATGAAAATTGGTTCAGCCGTTTCGAAGATATTCAACGTTTTTTGGTGTATGTCGATGATTAGTCTTCCGATGGTTTCTAAACTTTCGAAGATTTTAGCTGTATACATTATTAGTTAGATTAGTTAGATACTTATTTAAGTATCTATTTAGTTTTAATGGGGGTTATTATGCAGAATTAACGATGATAAAAAAAGTAGTCGTTTTTATCAATAAATCGAAATTCTCGAATATAACCGTAATTAAAGCTATTTATGTATTATTTATAAATACTTTTTAGACTTCTCGAATGCAGGTCAGAGCGATTTTTTGTACAATTCTGTATTTAAAAATAAATCTTAATTTATTCAATGAGGGCGCCCAATGGACGGAATAAACCCTCTTAACCTTAATCCAGTCTTAATCCAGGGCATATATAGGTAGTATCCAGGCCCAGCTCTTATATCGAATGCTGTCTCTAATTCTAACTCCAGCTAAGTAACCTTGAATTCAAAATAGAGTAAGCAAATAAGGTAAATTGTCTGTCAATAATAATAAACTGTCAATGCAGATCTGGCTCTTATCTTGGAATGGAGTAAAAACTTTGGACTCACTGTAAATCCTATTAAGTCGCAGGCTATAATAATTGGCAGCCAATCCTATGTGTCTAGACTTGACTTAAATTTACTTCCTTCTGTATATTTTGATGGAATTAGTATCCCGTATAGTGATAAGGTAAAAAACCTTGGTGTTTATTTCGATAACACCTTTTCATGGAAACCACAAGTTGCCGAAGTTAGCAGGAAGATGTTTGCGGCTGCTGGGTCTCTTCGACGTTTGCGCAATTTCCTACCCACTGCCACTAAAGTTTCTCTTGCACAAGCCCTTCTCCTGCCGATACTCGACTATGCTGACTGCTGTTATCCTGACCTCACTGTCGAACTTCTCAGCAAACTTGAGCGACTCCAAAACCTCTCTATTAGATTCATATTTGGACTGCGCAAGTATGACCACGTCTCCGAATACAGGAGTCAACTAAAGTGGCTTTCAGTTCGTCGACGCAAAGACCTGCACATTCTTTCTCTCCTATATTCAGTACTGTTCGATCCCAGAACCCCTTTTTATCTCAAAACGTTTTGAATTTCTTTCCTCCACCCACAATCGCCGCCTTCGTTCGACGGACAATTTACGGCTTTACGTTCCACCGAACACCTCAAAATTCTATAGCCAATCATTTACCCTTCAAGCCATTCGTCTCTGGAACTCCCTACCCGAGTCCATCAGACGAGCTCAAACTATCTGTGTTCTCTTCTTATATAGCTTCTCTCTATACCTTAGCACAATCCTGTTGTCGCTTATTATTATTATTTTATATATCAATAAATATTTATTTAGTACACCTATATATATTTACGTTTGTATTTTGTTGCTATTTTATAAATGTTATGTTTAAGTAGGTATATTTGTCTATTGATCTATGTATGTATGTGTATGTAAATATATGAAATTTATTCACGTAGTTTGTATCTGCATCCCTATTTAATACCGCACAACCCACCTATTTCAAATGTACTGTCCTTACACCCAAAGGTTGCCTGGAAGAGATCGCTTTTAGTGATAAGGTCGCCAAATTGTACATTCTATTTTTACCACTTTTCTGAAACTGTATTTTCTTATCTGTTGTGCAATAAAGTGTATTTGTATTGTATTGTATTGTAAATTGTTTAATGTGAGTATCCTGGAATCGCACCTACGTTATTGCTTAGTTATATTGACGACAGAATGAGTTCAGATTAGTTCTGATGACTCAAGTTTACAATTAATGTGACTCAGTCGCGATATAGTATTCCATTGATCACTGTGGTCAGGATGCCGAGTGTACTTTGATCTGGATAATTCTAGATCAGGCGCGATAAACGTGATGATCATAATCGAATGTGAATACGTTGTCCATTCGCCTATAGTAGCTTGCAATAATATCGCCATTGCCCGAGCTACCCTTTACCACGCGACTGACACCGTCCCGGTTGCTCTCAAATTAATTTTAGTGTTCCATAACCAAATAGGTTATAACGTAAATGTTTCAAACATAAAGATTAAAATGACACCCATCCTATTTTTTTTTATTGACGACACATTCCACCAATTACAGACTTCTTTTCAAAAGTAATAAAGGATTTTCTTGGTCGACTCTAGTTACATACTGTATATTCCAAAGACCCAGAGTAGGTACATGTAATATACAAGTACTCACATACATGCATACTTACATGACTATGCGTTATTCTCAATGACATAAAAATATTACCTTTCCACGCCTGAGCTGGCATAGACATCGAAAATCAAGCTTAACTACTAGGAATAAGTCTTGTTATGAGTAAATAGTTGGTGGTCTTTCGAGCAGAGATGCACTCAGTAAAATTACTGCAGATTAAATGAAAGTTTAGTTAAATAAAATAATTAGTAGAATATATAAATATATATGAAACGAAGCACATAATGTTTATGTTCCATTTACCATGCATACTGGTAATACTGTGAAATTCACAAAAGTTTAAATAAAGTGTTACAGTTACATTGTAAGAATATTAAAAACAAGGGAGTATATTTTCTGCCCATAAACTATTTATAGTTTGGTAGAAGTGTGTGAAATATGTATCTCTAAAAGAAACTCAAAATAAACGTTTTATTTATTTATTTATTTTCATTTATTATGAATAATATCGCGAATGTGGATGATAGTGTTAGTAGCGGAAGACCAAAGTACCATGATCAAATCGAGGACGTTTTATAGAAAGGCCAAGTCAGGAGATTCAAAAACCAACGAGCATACATGTACAAGTTTATGAGAAAAGTTGAACACATCTCTTTCATGAGCTTCCCATATTATTTCTTAGATTCGCAGAAACTTTTGTAAAGCGGTTACTTTAAAAAATTAACACTGCCTATATTTAACTTAATGTTATCCGATAATACACACAAAGTTTAGCTAAATTTGGATTTGCCCTTCCCATGTTTGTATGGAGAAAACAGTTTTAATGAAATTCTTCATACAAAACGCCAATTTCATAGGTAAGGACCTAATATTACAGCATACGACGCTTACAATCGCGCTACTGCGCCAGATAGCGCTGCAATATGCTGTGATGCCTCTGGTTTGGTATAAGGCATCTCTCCACTAACTCTTCCTAATTAGCGTCCTCCCTTGATCCGTCTCTGCAAGGCAGTTAGAATAGAATGTAAATAACTATGTTCCGTTTCGTAACGTGTCGTCCTCGCGCACGCGCGCTCCGGTCTGGCGCAAGCCGGCCAGCCAATCAGACCGTTGCGATCTCGTTCGAATTCGGAACGTTCGTCTTACCCCTCTTACCTATATAAAGTGGTCAAACTGGACACTGACAATGATTGGACCTTGAGGATTTATGGATTACATGAAGCACTCGTAATTATTAGCTAAGTTCGATGGCTGACCACTAGTGGAATTTTTATATGAGTGTTTCCTTGCTTCGAAAGGCACATTAAATAGTCGGTCCTGGTTGTTCTCAGTTGAAGGCGGTTGGTAGCTAACAGGAGCAACGGTCAACGGGCCACTAATCTGACATAAATCCACCTATTTATGTCAGACGCTCGACAACCGACGTGGGTGTCGAGCTCTTACAACATATTTTTGAAGCTTGGGAAGATTCACGGGATGCAATAGGAGTATTCTGCTACTTGTCCAATTTGTGCTGCTGTGGGGAAATGCCGCGGATATAAATACCTACAATCTTTGTTTTACAAAAACGAGCCGTTCGCGCAATTTATCAATTGAGACCTGCAGTGTCACTTAGAGATAGGTTTAAAGTGTATAACATTCTAAGTTTTCGTCAGAGTACATTTTTGAAAATCTAATGTATGTAAAAAAAAATATAGCATCAAATCAAATCAAATATATATTTATTAATTCTTATGGTACATTAAAACATAAAATCTACATAATAATGCTTAATTTCAACTGTAACACTATCACTTAGGAAACACATCATCACACACATCATTTAGGAAAAATAGTGATAAACATGATATCAATACAATAAATAAAGATAAACTTCCAGGTCACATAAGTCGCCTCCTCAAAGTCACTAATTCATTCAAAGGGTTATGTACACGCTTTTACAATATGGTTCCAGTTGATATACAAAATCTTCATCTCAATAAATTTAAAGATGCTATAAAACAGAAACTTATTAACAAAGCATATTATAAAATATCAGACTTTTTTTTTTATGTTTGACTGGATTCGCTTTTGACCACAATCTCACCTGATGGAAAGTGACGATGTGGTCGGAGATGTTTAGAGAGGGAGAGGAGACTATTTAGATGATGATCATCCCTGGACATAATCAGATCGTTGGCATGTCAGGCTATTTCATTAATAATGAAATATAAAACCTTTTTGCAATATAAAAACCTTTATGCAAAATCAAAGCCTGATTTTAAAAGAGCAACCCTCCGAGTTTCTTGCTTGTTCTTCTCAGGGGAAAATTGCATTTTGAACAAGCAGTAGCTTAAAAAATTTAAAATTGACTATTTTAAGTGTACTCTGTGTACCTACAAAATAAAGCATTTTTTACTTTGACTATCCGCAATGGGTCGGCGTGGTGGATATGTAAGAAAGAGAGAAAAAAAACAAGAATTCATTTAAACCCATCTCATGACACAAACAATCAGGAGCAAGTGTTACACAGTCCAGACACACACAAAAAGTGAACATTGTATTTGCCATGTCATTGCCGGTGTCTTAAGGTGGTGATGTCGGTGGCTTCCGTCCTACGAAGGATATCTTTATTACTGATTCGATCTCGTAGTGAAACAACGAACAACTCCTGCTGCATAGCTCCTTGGGTCCTTGAGTTTCCTTATGAGAGAGACCACGTTTCAGAGTTATGTCATCATCGGTAACAGATATTTATTACACACTGAGCTATTTGAACAGTTTTCTAAACCCTGCCCATCCGAATTGGATTCGGCGATTGGTTTGGTGTCTTCTCCATGGCTCGTTTTTTGACCTCAAGCTTGCAATGCACAATGGGATAGTACTTGACTTCAATGGAAATGGAATGAAATGAAAATGGAAGCGTTCTGACCCGGAAACCCCATCTGATATGGGGGACTGGCTTATTTCTGACAATCGGAACAACAAAAATTGTATTAACTTATAATTTTTGTTAATATATATAATTTATGCAAGTGTCAATTAAATTTGACTTAACGTCAAAAAAGTCATACGTACAAATATTACATTCGGGTCAGTCGGTAAATAGTATTTATATAATTCAAATGTCATTCTCACGATTTTTAATTTCATTGATGTTAAAATTTACATGTCATACGTTTCTTAAAGTCAATATACTGTTTATTGAATAGCAATTTTTCTGTTGTAACCATGCTCTTAATCTACATTTGAATAAATCTTTGCTTTAAATACTGAGTTAACCTGGGAATACTCTCGTATACCAACCTGTTGGTATCTCTTAGATTTCTGGAGTGCAGGTCTTTAACTTTTTTGAAAAGATGTAGGTATATTATTTTTAACAAAACCAGTCACTTCGAGAAAATACATGCATGGCAAGGGTAGTATTTTTAGGGACTTGAACAATGGCTTGCATGACTCTCGCGGTGATCCCTGGATTAAGAGGCTGAAACATCTAAATTGAACCGAATGAGGTTCGTTTTGTGTAAAACCTATAGCTCATATCATTACTGAAAAATTAGTAATCATTATTGATCGTATTTCTGACCCAATGGCCGTTTCCCAAGTATGAATACATAAACTTCACCCGACAGAAAATAATTGCAAAGTAGTCTCTAAAAATACTTAAATTCCAGTTTTTCACAGTTATGCTTGAAGTAATGTTGTTGATATTAAGTACAATTATGTGACTTAAGTTACTAAAACAATTGTTCGATTTCAATAAAGCATTTATTTCAATGTACATGAAACAACAAATTTATAAAACACAATTAAAAATACCTATATCTTATAGAAAAAATACGCCGTCCAACTCGCTTCCGTGAGGCATAGTACCTAGTACGCTAGCGCTATTGCCCCGCTGAATGCATAAGCTCAGCTGCTGAGCAAAGTAGGTACCAGTACTCACATCTCCAGAGGCCTGGACCAGTCTAACGGATAAATCCTTTACAAAATGTTTCATGTCAGAAGACCTCGGGCCCAAAGTCTCCAAGGCAAGCGCCGCAAACTCGTGGTTTATAGAGATTGATGCATATTTACGGCGCTTGTTACTTTGAGCAATAAAGTGTCTATTTTAATTAAAATAATTTAGGATATTTTTTATGCCGATAAAGTGAGTAGTTCCCGCGAGATGAACAAGTTATTCCACGTGGGCGGAAAGCTAGTAATTACATAAATTTTGTTAATTATACGTTTGTCCACAGATACGGTTTGCTTGGAGCATCAGGATGCGGCAAGACAACCCTCCTCTCCTGCATAGTGGGTCGACGGAAGCTGAACAGTGGCGAGATATGGGTCCTGGGAGGGAAACCTGGAACCAAAGGTACTTTCTCACCAATCATATCGTGGGATTTTTATTTTTATTTTATTTTATTGACAATGCAGAATCAACAGCATCATTATAAAAAATAATACACAAAATTTACAAGCCAAAGTCATGCCAATTACAGATTCACATTTCTCATTACAATTCTCTAAAAAAAATTATTAGGTAGAAAGTCAGTATTAAGTAATAATCATTATACAATCTAGAGGTAAAAAATTAATATTGAGACAAACTAATTATTTTGTCAATAAGTAATATTACAAATAAAAAATTGGTCAAATAATTCAATCAATGTCAAATAATCGTCGTATGCATGAATTTCACAATGTGTTCAATTGGGGTGTACGCCAACTAAACTAAACTAAGCTAAAACCAGTTTTGGAGTGGTGTCGTCGCATCGTACTGTTCCAGGGAGAAAGAGATAGTACTACTTTAAAAATGGTTTTAGTTTAGTTTAGTTGGCGTACATCCGAATCGACACCAATGTCGTGTTTTGTGTGTGTGAGTGTATGTGTGTGTGTGTGGTTTGGGAATGCATCGATGAGAATGACTTGTATAGTCGCGCGGACAGTTGAGCGGGTGAGCGAGGCGGAAGGGGAGAACTGCAAACCGGCAGGCCGGCGCGGCGGTGGCCGTCTCGATGTGGTAAACAACACCTACGAGCCGCTACGCCACCACCATACCACATTTTACATTAAATTTTGCATCGTGACCACACTGTAAATGTTTCACTATTTCCGCTGAATGTTGGGTTCTGTCTGAAAAACAGCGCCTTAGTTTCACTGCGGCGCATGCTGAGGTTGTAACCCTGCTTCCCGGCTGCCTAAGGAAGAAGGGTAATGTTTTCGAGTGTATGTATGTGTATGTATGTGTATGTATGTGTATGTATGTGTATGTATGTGTATGTATGTGTATGTATGTGTATGTATGTGTATTTCCTGTAGCCTAAACGGCTTGATCGATTTCGAAGTGCATGCTGTAGCCTAAAATCCAACATTGCGTCCGTAAAATGCTAAATAAGGAAGGTATATTTAAATATCTCATAGAAAATACAAATATAGAATTCAATCTTACGAACCGCGCATTACTAAGATACGTCCGGACAAAGACTGGATACATACACACACATACCCCCCACCCACCCCCCGCACACATCCCCATCCCCCCCTCCCCCATACACACACACACAACGCCGGAAAACATAACATCCTGCATTTTTCGTCATGAGTTAATATGCACTGACTAAAGATATGCTATATTTACTTTGCCCATCTATCCTCCAGGGTCGGGAGTACCAGGCAAGCGCGTCGGCTACATGCCCCAGGAGATAGCTCTGTATGGAGAGTTCACCATAAAAGAAACAATGATGTACTTCGGATGGATATTCGGGATGGAGACGAAAGAGATCGTCGGAGAGCAGGGCAGGCTGAGGTTCCTCCTGGATTTCCTCGACCTGCCCAGTGAGAATAGGATGGTGAAGAATCTTAGGTAAGTTAGTTTAACTGAATTTACAGACCAATTACCCACGTTAAAATTATAACATCCAATTATGTTCATGGAATCTGATATGTTTACCGGTGAAGGGTAAACATTTGCATGGCCCTCATACCATCCAACTCGGTCACATGCAATCTGTGAGATTCATCCTATCTAGTTTCTAGGGATTGTATCCCTCCTGCTCAAATTCCAAGACCAATTTTTTATTGAAGACTTATCGGATTCTTTCAAGCATCGGTGATAATAGGTAATCAGAGTCGTTCGTTGATGTGTTAAGTGGCGGTTCGTCTGCTTTGACGGTTGGTAGTTGAATATTCACTTTCGATATGAAGACCTAACATTACTGTAAACGTCACTACGTCATTTTCGGCGATACCAGCGCCACCTGGTTCACTTCTTGTAGTTCTACAACCGTCCAAATTATAAATTCCGTAACTAATGCATCGCTATCTGCGACAAACAAACAAAATATTCTTTATTGTACAACAATAAGAAGCATAACAACGAAAAATAAGAAAAAGGGGATAGTACAATTTGGCGGCCTTATCACTAAAAGCGATCTCTTCCAGGCAACCTTTGGGTTAGGAAGCATTACGCACATGATATGTAGGTAGCGTGCGCGGTAAACTAATTTTAATAAAATAAATAAATCACCCATTTAAATACATAAGTTAATTGAATACATACAAACATACATACATAATATAGATGAGCATAAAATATTGTTATTGTAAACTACATAATTACAAACAGTATGCGCCAAGTCGGAATCGAACCAGACCGAACTCGAAAAATACGAATGCGGTTAATGCTAACTTTGCTTATATAGACCCGGCAACAGCCTCAGAAAACACGTCAGGACCCAGTCACCATAATCATTTATTCACAGCGATAATCTAATATTTACTTTGACTATTTATTTTATGAACGTGTTATGTTTCTCGTGTTTAATGAGTAGGTGGGTAGATATACCTACCGTACACCATCATATTCAACCGTCACCGTGGTTAAATATAAACACATAGGTATTGCGAATCGGTAGTCGCAGCTTCGATCCCCAGCGGGTTACCTACAATGTTAATTTTCAATCGTTTGGTTTGGTTGGTGGTAGGACATTTTAAATATCCACTTGGCTAGCCACCACCAACTTCACATCACTAAGAATAATAAAAATAAGAAAACTTAATTTGATCCATTTAGCGACACTTATACATTTAAGTTATTTGATCAGGTTGTATGTACTACATAACTCAACATAAAAATATGGAACATCAATCTAATAGTAAGCAGTAGCCAGTTTTCGGTGTCGCAAATTGGTATCAAATCAGGTACATGCTGTAGAGGATGTCCAGGAAATATGCCATGCCACAGTATGAAGAAAATGAAGATGAGCCGGCTGAAAACTTGAAATCGTTGTCAGTGACAACTTTTATTTTTAAGGGTTGATACCCTATACGTGATCGTACACAAATCACTTGATGAAGTTTATACTGTATATACGTTTATACGTAATATATTTAGGTCCTTACCTATGAAATTGGCGTTTTGTATGAAGAATTTCATTAAGACTGTTTTTTTTTGGGAACGGCAAATCCAAATTTAGCTAAACTTTGTGTGTATTATCGGATAACATTAAGTTAAGTATAGGCAGCGTTAATTTTTAAAAGTAACCGCTTTATAAAAGTTTCGGCGAATCTAAGAAATGATTATGGGAAGCACGTGAAAAGAGCTCCGTGCAAATTTTTTTTATTATGTGATTTAGCCCAGAAATATAAAAAATATTTCATGTGAAACCTTGAAATAATATTCAATTTTCCAAATAAAAACAAATTTGGATATAGCTTTGAAAATCGCTGGAATTGGTACATATGATTAACGAAGAAAAAAAACTCCAATTTCATAGGTAAAGACCTAATATTATGAATTATGAAAAAGGAACAAACAAGGAGAATACTGTAAAAAGAGAACTAACGAGTCGCATGGCGTCTCGTTACAATATGTTGTAGTCGAGAGGAAAGAAACGACTACAACGCTGGTTTTCAGCGGAGCCTACAATCCACTCCATAAACCAGGCCTTATGTTACGTGATTTCCTTTTCCTTTGTTTCCTTACGTGTTATCCTCCTCAATAACCATATTTGTTACCGATCAGCGTGTCGATTATGTATTTTCATCGGTATCGTCATCGATTACGTTGACCAATGAGAAGCCGTCAAATTGCCGAGCGAGCGTTGAATCAACCAATCACATGTCAATGAAATTATGTAAGTAATAGAGCCCCTGTTCTAATACACTATGTCCATGACTGGGGGGCCTGATGACCTGTAATTCTGGTTCTTCATTTTCAGGCTCCAGTCTTCCCACAAATGTGTTCTATTACCTATCCCAAGGTCATTTTGTAAAGCATCATTTGTGGTGAGAAAAATAAATCATTCTTAATTTCATTGAGTTTTAATCTTATCTAAGTCTGCCGCCAAA
Organism: Oegoconia quadripuncta; assembly: GCA_949316235.1. Lineage (NCBI taxonomy): Eukaryota > Metazoa > Arthropoda > Insecta > Lepidoptera > Autostichidae > Oegoconia > Oegoconia quadripuncta. The sequence continues at coordinate 1,436,752 of OX438745.1, read as the reverse complement.
TAGCAATGTTTATAGCATCGTTGTGTTCCGGTTGTCAGAGATAAGAGCCAGTCCGTCAAATAAGATGGTGTCCGGGTCAATACGCTTCCACCTTCGACCTCATCTTCCACATCAGGTGTGATTGATGTCTTCTGAGATTGCGGCCTGTTCCTTAAACCACATAAAAATGGAAAATCTTTTGTTTAAATTTGATATAATGTTTCGTTTTATGGACTCAGTCTATATTAAGTCGGTAATTCCGTTTCACGTCGCGATCTTTACTGACATGCAACGCATGGTAATGGTCAATTTCCTTATTCAGTGCTATTGTAGGAACCTTTTAAGTGCTATATATGGAAGAAGGTAAATATACTTTGAAAGGCTTGAATGAGATATTCACTATTACAACTGGTAATACATGTTTTTGACGCACTTGTGGTGCATTCGTATTAGATTTTAAGAGGGTTTATCCCATATAAATTCATCAAAAACTGTCAAGTCTAAATTCTAAATTAAAAAAGCAAAAAAATTTCACGACCTGTTTGGTGTAGTGGCTAGCAACTCTGACCACTATACCAAAAGGTTGCGGGTTCGAATCCCGCTAGGGGCATATGTTTGTGTGATGAATACGGACATGTGTACCCGAGTTATGGATATTTTCATTTATAATAAGTATTTATTTACAAAAAAAATAGGTATTTATGTAGCATATCAACCATCTGGTATCCACAACACAAGCCTATAGTTGCTTACTGTGGAACTAGATGACGCTGTGTGTATGTCTAAAGATATTTATTTATTTATTATTTATTAATTCCAATGAAACTTTATAAGCATAAAGCACGAACAGTCAGCTTGATTAATAAACCTAACTTGAGACGTGAAAAGCACGCGCATACTCAAACAGTACTGACTTGACGGGGCGTATTAATAAACGAAACTCAAGACTATCATTCATTCGCCGCTGAGGCGAATACTTGAGAACTGATCTCAGCAGAGCAGACCTCAAGATTGGTTTATAAATTAGCACGGAGCTTGAGATAGCGTCAACTGCTTAAGACGCATATCGGTTGATTCTATTAAGATTCATTTATTAATACGGGCCTTAGTGTGTCAATAAAAGAAACGTACCAACATTAATTAGGACATTTAGGCAGCCAATTCTTGATTTTTATTTCAACTACTTTCTCTTGCTGCAAATAAATATATTACAGCATACGACGCTTACAATCGCGCTGCTGCGCCAAGCTGCGCTGCAATTTGCTGTGACGCCTCTGGTTTGGCTTAAGGCTCCTCTCCACTAACGCTTCCTAATTAGCGTCCTCTCTTGATCCGTCCCTGCAAAGCAGTTAGAATAGAATGTAATAACTATGTAGCTAGCCAGAGGAACATTTCAAATGCCCTACAAGCAAACCGAATACTAAACTATGTTAAAGTGTGGTAACAGTTAATGGTTGTTTGTGGATTGAGCTGTGACTGTCTGTCTTTGTTTGTCTCCATAATACGTGTGACTAATACAATTTTTCCGCTGCTTTGTTCCTCTAAGTGGAGTAACGGAACATGAGCAAGCGAATTAGCTCGTTACCTCAATAGTTAGCTCGGTTCATTAATCTTTTAGACTGGGGTTTCCTAACGTTTCTTGCATCGTGTCTTCCCCAGCAGGTCGATTCCCATTCAACGTTTCTGTCGCCGGCATAATATCAAGCGTTTCTTTTATCACTGGCATTACCTATTACTCGCGGTATCCTTTTGCTACGTAGTGTATAAAGCAGGGGCCGAGCTTACCTCGATGTTTTTCCCCATAGAGTTGGCCTCTCAGCCATTTTCATTTCATTGGGTACTCTCCCATTTGGCGAGGCGATGGGAATCTTATTTTCTTACACACCCTATTACTTCTTTTATTAAGCTGGAGTTCAAGGTAGCAATAGTCGCGTAAGGCACCGTCCAAAGAAGTTACAGTGAAAGGAGTGAGGAGGAGGATTATCAAGGGTTAAGCCTTTCCTGCCCTTGAAGTTAAAAAGTAAAGAGCGGATGTCTTGTGTTTGCTTGGAATGAATTGTAATGTCATGTCAATTGGAAACAATTCTACTAAAACCTAATTATTCACCGAGTACCTCAACCATCTAACTATTATTATTAATGCGAAAGTATGGATGTTTGTTTGTTTATTGCTCAATCACGGCGACACTTGGCTATCGCATCGGATGAAATTTGGTATATTGGTAGCACATACCCTGGATTAAGACGTAGGATATTTTTTTTCTCGATAAAGTGAATAGTTCCCGCGGTGTAAACAAATTTCCGCGATATAGCTGTTCCACGCAGGAATAGCCGTGAGCGGAAAGCTAGTAGGCTATTTTGATAGTTGAAACATTGGAAACAGCACTCCAACTGGACCGCTTATTGCTTGCGGACAGAGACTGGACATACATAAACACATAACGCCAACAAACACATAACACCCGTGGTTTTTCGTCGGGGGTTAAAAACAGTGCACAACACTACAACTCCACTCCAAAAACCAGGTCTTATGTTTCGTAATTTCCTTCTCGTTTATATCTTTTCTTAAGTGTTTCTTCCTCAATCACCATATCTCTGCTCTAATACACTATGTCCATAGCTGGGGGGCCTGGTGACCTGTAATTCTGGTTCTTCCTTTTCAGGCACCAGTCTTCCCACAAATGAGTTCTATGTATTATCTAGTCCTAAAATCACTTTGTAAAGCGTCATTTGTGGTGAGAAAATAAACATTTTTTTATTTATTATTATTTATTTTATAGTGCATTGGCATATAAATGCAGGATGGTCATCAAATGTACCTACATAATGGCATGATAGGGCTGAATCACAGCCTCCTTTGTGGTGGAATACGTTTAGATGCGCTTTCTCTTTCTTTCACTTTATTGTTAGAGTGTGAAGGAATAAAATTCTTCACAGCTGGTGAGTTTTACGTGACGCCACGTTACGTCATATTAGCTTTCTCTAAGTACATATAGTCCTCATCTCAGTGTCATGTTGAAGCTTGACTTGCCATATCATAGTAACTAAGCATAATGTACTGATATGTTTTGAATCCGGCTTTCGAATGATGTAGATATCATTTATGCTGTTACATAACTATTGATCCAATAAAATTTGAAACTTGCGTCGACTCGAAAACAAGAAGAATCCATAGTTTGATCGTTTTGAAAACTGAAATGAAAAATGAATATTATTAAGTGTGCATGGAAGAGATCGCTGTTAACGATAATAAATAAATAAATATTTCGGACACTTCCACCAATCATCTAGTCCCAAACTAAGCAAAGCTTGTGCTATGGATTCTAGATAACGAATAAACATACATAAATATTTATATAAACATCCATGACTCGGGAATAAATGTTCGTATTCATCACACAAACCTTTACCCGTCGCGGGATTCCAAACCGCAAACGTTGGTTTCGCTGACAGTTTCACTATCCACTACACCAACCGGTCGTCTTTTTGTGCGATCATTTATTTAGTTATTGTTAATTGTGCAATAAAGAGTATTTGATTGATAGGTTTTATGGCTTAAAACTTATGTGTTAAAACACAAAGAGGAATTCAGCTATTTTGATAATGTGAAAAACTGTGCTGCAATAGCGCCCAAAGGAAAAAATTAGTGCCCCGTTGGTTTGAGAGCTGCGCACGCGTTGCTGGTATCTTCATTTTAGAGACTGCGTTACCTATGATTATAATATATTATATCCCAAAAAACTGCGCATAAACTGTTCCTTCGAAATCTTATCCCATAAATGCAGAGCCACTAAAGCTATAAAATACTATAAGATATGTCTCACTTCATGATAATTTTTTACATTTACTTATTTACAATCTGTTATAAAAAACCTTGGGTATACATTTTAAACAGAGTTACAAGAGGTAACACAAGAATTCCCTGTTCTGGGTAACCAGTTTCATCGCTATCCAAAAACTAAATGTAATCAGGAGAGATTGTGGTCGTTAAAAATATATATAATTATGTTTTTAGAGAGCTCAAGTACTAGGATGCATAAGAAAAGGTAAAATCAAAAAATACATTTGCTTGCTGTGTGTCTGTCAATGTAACATTATAACATTGCGATATATTTAAAATGGCAGCTGTGACCACACACAGTGTTGCGTTTTAATATACTTTATTTTGAAAACAAATTATATTTTTTTTTATGCACAACGGGTTTGTACTTGACCTCAATCACACCTGATGTTAAGTGAAGATGAAGTTGAAGGTGGAAGCGTACTGACTGAACCCCAACACATTTGGGGGACTGGCTATCTTATCTCTGACAACCGGAACACAACAATACTATAATAACGTATAATATAGAAATCTAACTAATATTATGAATGCGAAAGTTTGGATGTTCGTTTGTTGCTCAATCACGGCGAAACAGATAAACGGATCTGGATGAAATTTGGTACATAGGTAGAATATATCCTGAATTAAAACTTAGGATACTTTTATACCGATAAAATGAGTAGTTCCCGCGGGATAAAGAAACTTCCGCGATAAAATTATTCCACGCATCTGAAGCCGCGGCCGGAAAGCTAGTAATAAATAATACCTATTATGTCGGTTTGTACGTTCCAAAAACACGTCTCCTTGACCTCTGGTGTATGAACAATAGCATTTAATACACAGAGGGCGCCTCTATGACGTACAATAGGGTACAAAAGTACATTAGTCTCACCTCAAACGATAAATAAAATAAAAATAAAAAAGGATTCATTTCTTGGAAGTTTACATGGTTAGGTTAACGTTAAAGCATACGTATTTTATATTCTAATAATTTATTTATTTATTTATTTATTTATTTATTCAGTCTTTCACATACATAATATATATGTATATATATATAGTGTCTAATAAGACACTAGTGTTCCGCGCAGTTCTCGCGCAGCGAGCTGCACTCGAGATTATTTTTGCCTTACATAGTATTAAAAAAAATGTAGCAAACACAAAATTTCTGGGTGAATTTTTTTTTTGAGTTTTTAAGATTTCGAATCTTTTTTTGTTTATTGTTTCTGGCATGAACCTTTCTAGGGTCTTCTCCAGGATTCTCCACTGATCTCTATTTATGGATTTTCGCAACCATTGAAAGCCAAGTATGCTTTTTACCGGACTGCCTTATAAGGACGGTAATGTTTATTAGTAGATTTCTATGGCTCTTGCGGCCTAAATGACCTGATCGAGAGGACAGTTTCTTAGCCATGTTTGATGAAAATTGGTTAAGACGTTTCGAAGTTCGAAGTTTACTTATTAGAAAAGATTTGAAATTTAAAGAACGTAATGATATTGTGAGTCTATCTGTTGAACGTACTATTGAAATATCTTGTATAGAACTTGAGCGACTTATTGTAATGAGCGTATACAGACCCCCAGCTTCCTCATATGACCAGTTTGAAATATGTTTAGATGAAGCGCTGTATAAAATTGGTAATACCAATAAGTACATTTTAATTTGTGGCGATTTTAATATCAATATACTGCAAGACACTCCTTTGACTAGAAGATTCCAATCATTTTTTCTTTGTCACAACTTAGTTAATGTTTTTCTTGAACCAACCAGGACAACAGCAACTTGTGCAACCTGTCTTGATAATATTTTTGCGAACATTAAACCTGTTTATAAATCTATTGTTAACAAATTACAATCAGACCACTCCGGTCAATTAACTATTTTTGAGATTGCTGAAAGAAGGTTGAAAAAAATAATTAAGTGTGTGCCTGTTAACGAAAGTCGGCTAAAATTATTTCGAAATAATATAATAACAAAAGTGCCTTATTTGACTTATAATGATGATCCAAATAAATTGTATAACACTGTATTTGATTTAACTAAAGATCAATATGAAAAAGTTTTTAAGTCAAAAACAATAAAAGTCAGCGAGTCGCTAATGTTCAGTGATTGGGCGACAGCAGGAATTCACAAAAGCAGAAATAGATTATATGAACTTTATGCCGAAAAATCATATAATAAAAATGATACCTTTGTTAGCTATGTTAGGAATTATTCAAAAATTTTTAAACGCGTTTGTTCTGAGGCTAAATCTATGTTTACCATTAGTAAAATTAAAAACAGTTCTAACATCATTAAATCCACTTGGAAAGTCATAAATAATGAGACAAAAAAAGTCGAAGATCGGAATTTAGAATTCAATTTGAAATTAAACGATAAAATTATTAGTAATGACTTACAGGTTGCCGAATCATTTGAAAAGTTCTTTACCAACATTCCAATCTCGACCACTAAATCTCTTAATTCATCTCCCGCTCTGGCTGAATCACTTATCTTACAAAATGTAGAACCATGTGAGATAAACTTTAAATTTACTCATGTAAATAGTAATAGTGTACTGAAAGCCTTTAAATCATTGCAAATGAAAAAGACTGCTGACGTTCACGGCCTATCAGTTAAAATTATTAATTCCATAATTGATTGTATTGCACCCCACTTGGCTACTATATTTAACAAATGTGTTGATCGTGGAGTGTTTCCTGATTTAATGAAACTAAGTAAAGTCATTCCATTATTTAAAGCAGGTAGTACATCAGATCCCACTAACTTTAGACCTATATCAGTACTACCCACATTTAGTAAAATTTTTGAGAAATTGATTTTAAACCAGTTAATGTCTCATTTTTATCAAAACAATATCATGCATCCCAAACAATTTGGATTCACACGGGGTCGCTCAACAACCGATGCAGGTGTTGAGCTAGTTCAACATATTTTTGATGCCTGGGAGAATTCGCGGGATGCAATTGGCGTCTTCTGCGATTTGTCAAAGGCTTTTGATTGTGTTCATTATGATATATTAATCAGGAAATTACACCATTACGGCATACAAGGTCAGGCTTTGAATCTTTTAAAATCATACTTGTATAATAGAATTCAGAGGGTAGATGTTAATGGCACTAAGTCCTCTGGGTCTGAGGTCCATATGGGCGTGCCACAAGGTTCAATTCCAGGACCATTTTTGTTTCTTGTGTACATTAATGACTTGCCTCATCTTGCCCGGAATAGATGTGAAATAGTATTGTTTGCAGATGACACCTCTGTGCTATTTAAAGTTAAGAGATATCAATCATCTTGTGACGATGTAAACACTGCTATTTTTGAACTTGTTAACTGGTTTACAGTAAATAATCTTCTTTTGAATGAAAAAAAACTAAATGCTTAAAATTTACTTTACCTAATGTTAAACAAATGCCTATTGACATATTTGTACGAGGTGAAAAATTGGACCTTGTAGACACTACTGTCTTTTTAGGACTGACATTGGATGCTAAGCTTCAGTGGGGGCCTCATATTGAGAAACTAGCGAAAAAGCTTGCTTCTGCTGCGTATGCAGTCAAAAAAATCAGAAATTTAACAGACGTTCATACCGCAAGACTGGTTTACTTTAGCTATTTCCACAGTTTGATGTCATATGGCATATTGTTGTGGGGAAACGCTGCTGACATACATATGATTTTTGTTCTGCAGAAGCGTGCTATTCGTGCCATTTATAAATTAGGACCTAGAGAGTCTCTTAGAGATAAGTTTAAGGAAATTAATATCTTAACAATGGCATCTCAATACATTTATGAGAATTTGTTATATGCAAAAAAAAATATAACCTTATTCGCTAAAAATAGTGATAGGCACAATGTTAATACAAGGAATAAGAACCAGTTATCTATTTATGTTAGCCGACTTCACAAAGTTAGTAAATCCTTCAAAGGGCAATGTATACGCTTTTATAATAAGGTTCCAGTAGACATTCAAAATATGCCTTTAAATAAATTTAAAGCAATCATAAAACAGAAATTATTAACAAAAGGCTATTATAACATCACTGACTATTTGAATGATAAGCAAGCATGGACATAGCTGTCTATTCATATAATTATCAAATCGCAACCTATAATCTGTTTAAAAGAGCAACCCTAGAGTTTCTTGCTCGTTCTTCTCTGGGGAGTCAGCTTTGTGAATGAGCAGTAAATTTAAACTATAATGTAATATTAATATTAATAGTGACGTTTTCAAGTGATAATTTTATCCTATGAAATAAAAATATTTTGATTTAGATTTTTTGATTTGAAGATATTTAGCATTGAAGTTGTTTGGTACACGGGGATATATATCTTGCATAATAGCAAGTTGTTGATTTCTGGAAACTGGCGCCTCATTGTTTATTGTAGGGTTCGACGAAGCAGTACCTTCAAATTGCCAGCTGTTCGAATGTAAATTAACAATCTTTTTGTGCAATAATTGACGGAACAAACCTCCGTGAAGATAATTATGAATGGTGTGAATACTTCACGGCGTGTTTGAAATGTTTGTTAGTTAAGAGTGATTGTATGGTTAACGGTATGATGCGTATCACTTAGGGCTTTGAACTCGGATAGTGTACAATCAAACCTTATTAGCCACATTTAAGCCTATTTTGCTTGTATATATTATAAATAAATTTATGTATTATATAATAAGATTCCATATTTATAATCTGTGAGAAACAACAAATTTATAAAACACATTTAACAATATCTATATCTTATAGAAAAAATACGCCGTCCAACTCGCTTCCGTGAGGCATAGTACCTAGTACGCTAGCGCTATTGCCGCGCTGAATGCATAAGCTCAGCTGCTGAGCAAAGTAGGCACCAGCTCTCACATCTCCAGAGGCCTGGACCAGTCTAACGGATAAATCCTTTACAAAATGTTTCGTGTCAGAAGGTTAAAATAATAAGGTTTAAGTTTATTTTCCAAAATATGTTAATTAGATATTTTTCGGGGGTTTTTTTGTATTTACGTATCTTTTCGATATTTATCTTTGAAATGAAAGTCATTGTAAAGATTGACTAAAGAATGTTCTTTATTATTAGATATGTTATTAGAATCCATCATAAGTGGAGACATACAAATAATAATAATAAATAAATATCTTTGCACATACACACAGCGCCATCTAGTTCCACACTAAGCAACTAGGCTTGTATTATAGATACCAGATGGTTGATAAACTACACAAATACATTTTTTTTTGTAAATAAATACATAAATAAATACGTCTGTATTCATCATACAAACATATAGATACCCCTAGCGGGATTTGAACCCGCGACCTTTTGGTATAGCAGACATAATTTTTAACCACTACACCAAACAGGCCGTCAATTAATTTATTCATTATCATTAAAGAGTAATGTTTTATAATAATCTTTTGTATTGTAGAGTAAAGTGTCTTGGTTCTCAAAGGTAATTGTGTTACTAGGGCAGAAGTATTATCATCCTACAAACATATGCCCCTAGCGGGATTCGAACCCGCGACCTTTTAGTACGGTAGTCGCCATCTAGTTCCACAGTAAGCAACTATAGGCTTGTCTTGTGGATACCAGAAGGGCAATTCTCGTAATATCTCGTATTACAATTACAGTCAAAATTCAGTTCGGATCCAGTCTCGATCTCCTAAATGTCAAATACGACATTAAATATAAAGATTGGTAATGTAATTATATCGAAATGTGATCGAAAGTTGAACAAAGCTCTCACTATTAATTGTTCAGTATTGCTCAGCTGAAGTGATATAAGTAGTTTTTTGACAAATGTGAAAGAGAATAAATAGAAGGAAGCAAGCGCATATTTGACGAACTGTAAATTTTTTTAATCTCGAACTTGATGTTAAAAGCTTTGTTCAACTTACGATCACATTTCGATATAATTACATTACAAACCTTTATATTGTAGTACGAGAATGACGTATTTGACATTTGGAGACCGAGACTAGACCGGAACTGAATTTTGACTGTAATTGTAATAAGAGATATTACGAGAATTGCCCTTCAGATGGTTGATATACTACATAAATACATTTTTTTTTGGGAATAAATACTTATTATAAATGAAAACATCCATAACTCGGGTACACATGTCCGTATTCATCACACAAATATATGCCCCTAGCGGGATTCGAACCCGCAACCTTTTGGTATAGCGGTCAGTAAGTCGGTCTTTGTTTTAGTCCTCGGTGACTAATTCCCAGTAACCCTATATTACACTCTTAAATATAGAGAATTTATTTGATGAGAATCATACATATACATATGTATGACTCATCGTCATTCATTATGAATTAAAATTAGTATGTAATAAAAAATAAATTGAAATTAAATAGACTGATTATGTTCAATGGAAGATTAAATTTAAATTTTGTCTATCACAACTAAATATGGTTGAGGCTAGATAAGAGTTGTGTAAAAAGCTGTCAAGTGTGAGTCGGGTGTCGCATAATGTATGTTCTGTCAATTACTGTGTACTTTCGTTTCGTACCCATTATATATATAGTCTGGCTTGTACAGCTTGTTACACAGAAACATGTAGAGTCTGGCTTGCACAACTTTTGACACAAAAACATGTAGAGTCTGGCTAGTACAGCTTGTGGCACAGAAACATATAGAATTTGGCTTGTACAGTCAGTGACACAGAAACGTGTAGAGTCTGGCTTTTACAGCTTGTGACACAGAAACATGTAGTCTGGCTTGTACAACTTATTACACAGAAACACGTGGAGCCTGACTTGTACAGCTTGTTACAGAGAAACGTATAGATTCTGGCTTGTACAGCTTGTGATACAGAAACATATAGAGTCTGGCTTGTACAGCTTGTGACACAGAAATATGTAAAGTCTGGCTTGTACAGCTTGTGACACAGAAACATATAGGGTCTGGATTGTACAGCCAGTGACACAGAAACAGATGCCGGAGTGAGACCTTGTGTTATTTCCAATTACTAAATACTTATGCAACAAAAAAATCGAATTACTATTCTGTTATAAAAAAGTATCCGGAAGCGCTTTGATGAGGAAAGCAGAGGACCGAATGGGTGCGCAATGGGGAAGGCATAGACAATCAGTTTAAATATGTAGGTATAATTGGTTCTGGACGCTCAGCGATGTTGCCTGCGCTGATTCGAATTTTTGCCGAAGCGTTTTAGAAATTACTTTCAATGTGCGCTACTAAATACCCCAAAGAAGTCACAATACAATACAAATATTAGGTACCAACAGTACAGTATAAACATGGAACTTAAAAATATGGTTGGTACAATGGTGGTCTTATCACTGGAAGTGATTTCTTCCAGACAACCATTGAGTAAAAGGAATAGATAATACACCAGCCAAAAGACATCAGCATTTTTGGGCCAGTGTTGTGTCACCTAATAAAAGGTACACCTAAAAAAAGCCGGTACTAAAGACTATCAACTTAGCTATTCAAAAGAATTTTTGGAACCTTAGTATAGTTATAAGAAATATTTGAAAATATCGCTCTCAGAAAACATTTTGGCTCACAAACTATACAAAAACTAAATTCTTTCCAAAAAAAAAAAAAATAGACAAGTGACAACTGACATTTTTGACTGTGAGGTTATAATTTAAGTAGGGATAACGGGATAACAGCAACAGCGAGCGAGCGACGGACGACTCTGAAAAGAAAAAACAATATTTCTTTGGCCTAGCATTTAGTTTCCATGCGTGAGAATGCATGTGGTTAATGTTGCCAGTATATAATTTCAAAGTTCCCCGAACCATATTTCAAACCTCTTTTGTTCTTTTCTAAAGTCCTTTAAAAATATATGTGTTAGGTTTTTAGCACGTCTGGTACTAAGAGTTCAAGACTATATTTATTAATTGAAGTGACAACAAACTGGCCCAAAGATGTATGGATCTGCGCTGTTGTCCTTTCCTTTTCTTCCTCCTTTCAGTAATGCAGTTTCTCCTTTCATCCAAATACAACTGTGTTAAAATCTTCGAAACGGTTTAAGAGGGTTCATTCCCTCCAGTGGCATCCTCAGTGGTAGCTAGCCAGGCGGACATTTTTAAAATGCCTTACCACCAACTAAACCGAGTACCTACTAAACATGTACTCCGCTGGAGATAGAACCCGGAACCTCCGATTCGTAAACCCAATGTTGTTTACAATGCGCCAGGGAGGCGGTTAAAGCGGTGTAGGGTGAGCTCATCGCCGTTGAATCATGCAAATCTTTAGAAGTTTTTTGGTGGAAAGTCCCATAGTCGCCTTTTACCACCCACTAACTGATAATAATAAACAATCTTCCTTTACAGTGGTGGTCAACAAAGACGCGTGTCCTTCGCCGTAGCCCTCATGCACGACCCTGAGCTCCTCATTCTGGACGAGCCAACCGTTGGGGTCGACCCCCTCCTCCGTCAGTCCATCTGGGCCCACCTGGTCCGCATCACCAGCTCTGGAGACATCACGGTCATCATCACCACGCATTATATCGAAGAGGCGCGGCAAGCGCATTGTGTAAGTATATCATCTTATAAGCTAATGTAGAGGTTCATTGTTGGACGGTTTTGCGGTATTGCGGTACTCGGAAAAAAATTGAAATTGTCGGACATTTTTCAGTTTTTAGCATATCAAATGCTATTGAAAAGTCACTCGCAATTTTTCAATGAATGTATGTTTTGAGCCGGTGCAATTTGTCGCGACCTATCGCGATTTTTGTGTGTAGGTACCTACGTTAGTTTTCTGTTACCTATTTATTCAATGTGTGTGTCACTGTTTTGGTGGAAGTTTGGTTGGAGGAGCGCGGGGCGCGGTAATACGACTAGACGTGTTGGATTTGTTCTCGGCTGTATTATTCGTTTTAAATTCACATTCGTAAAATATTACAGTGAATTTCATATTAGTGTGTTGCCAAAGATAGTTCCTAACTGATGGTGTGTTGTGGTGGAAAACTATTTATAAACAGTGAACATTTTTGTTGAAAAGCGATTTACGAACAGCGCATAAGTGAAAGTTGACCTTGTCCGTTCTCTCAAGTTCATTGCCTTCGCATGTGTCACTGGTCTCTTGCTGTCAATAGACTTGCATTTATTAGCCAACTTGAGTGTTGGACATAATGGCGCCGTGTCGGAGCGCTCGCTTTTTTGCCATCTGCGTGAGAAGTCTCGGGTTCTAATCTACACGACGGGAATTATTTTTTTATTTTTTGTTTGTTTTTTATTATTATTGTTCTCATCGTTATTTTAATTTAAAAGGGACAATGTCTACCTTAAAATGTGCTGGTTGCTTTAATATTCTTAAAGGCAGACTGTACTTGCGATGCTGTGTTTGTGATGGTAAATTTGATCTTGCCTGCGCTAATGTACCTGAGTGCCGTTTTCATAATACAATGACCAAAGAGCATAAGGACGCATGGAAATGCGTTGTGTGCAAAAGCAAGCAGCCAAAAACAGACAATACTAACACGCCGGTGCGGTCTGCATCTGAGGGTGGTGTTAACATGCGTCGGGGTGCGTCTAAGCGAAGTCCTGACCGCTCTCCTGATTTGGCGTCCGGTGGACGGGCGAAGAGCGATGAGGGATGTGATAGGAGCTCGGACTTGACAGATATTCGAGCCCTAATACTGGAGTTCCGCGAGTTCAGGGAGGAGATGAAAGCGACGAGAGTTCAGCTCGAGATACTGAACGGCACCATGACTAAGCTGGCAGAGAGGATGGACGGCTGTGAGAGTAAAGTGGACCGGCTCTGTCAGCGCATGGACAGTTTGGAGCGTCGTGTCGAGGACACCGTGCCGTCGACCGAAGAGTGTTCGCTGCGAGAAACCGTCGACCGGCTAAAAGACGAGCTCAACGATCGTGACCGGGAGCTGCTGTCGAACGACGTGGAGATTTCCTGCGTCCCCGAGGAGAGGGGCGAGAGCTTGTCTCACATCGTCACAACCTTGGCGTGCAAACTGGGGGTTCAGCTGGCCGACCAGGATATAGTGAGCGTGGCGCGCGTGGGCCGCCCGCCGGAGGCCGGCGACGGCGGCGCGCCGCGGCCGCGGCTCATCGTGGTGCGGCTGGCGCGGCGCTGCGTGCGCGAGCGGCTGCTGCGCGAGGCGCGCGTGCGGCGCGGGGCCACCACCGAGGGCGCGGCGCTGCCGGGCGCACCGCGCCGCTTCTATATCAACGAGCGCCTGACGCGCTCCGACAGGCAACTGTTCCGCCGAGCGCGCGACTGCGCGGCGCGCCTCCATTGGCGTTTCGTCTGGACGCGGGACGGCAGGATATACGCACGACAGCGGCAGGGGGAGGGTGCTCCCCGCCATCGACTGCGTACCGAGGCTGATCTCGCTCGTGTTTTTGGGAAAAGTGCTATTGGCTCTTCTGAAATTCAGATCGAATAATATCTTGAAGGGTCATCTACAGTCATTAGTTTTGTTTCTCACTTGTTTAATTTTTAAGTATGCAGATTTTAAAAAAAATCTCACTTTTTTCAGATTAGTTTTGTTTCTCACTTGTTTAATTTTTGAGTATGCAGATTTAAAAGTGTTATTTTACGATAATTTCAATAATTTTTGGAACTTCATGTCAGACTTGTGCCGACTTGTAACTCATATTCTTTATGCTATTGTCTTGTCCGTTATCTGTATGATTGCATCGCTTACCTCTCTTATATATGTCCATTTTTGCCACTCTGTAAATCTGATGCTTTCGCTGGTATCAATTCCAACTTTTAATTATTTTTGTATAATTGTGTTTTTATTTGATTGTGTTTGTTTTAAAATGTCGCTTTGTATAACTATACTCGACATGTATAACTATAACAGTATATTTGTCCCGTTATTGAACTATAGTATTGCGTATAATGTAATAATAAATCAGCACCTGCGATTGCATGTGCAGACGATTATTCCCGAACTGCCCTTCTTAACTCTTATTGGTGACATGTGTGTAGCAGTAATGTCAGCAGTCATTGTATACATGTGGGTCGCGCTGCAACATAGCATTGCAAATTTATATATATACTTGTACACTGTAGTCTGCAATATTGACAACACATATTTTGATGAGTTCAAACTGGGAGTGGCTTATGACTTACATAAAACTATTACTATTCGTAACAATCTAAGTAGCCCTTTGGCGTTATACATATTAAATTACATCCCTTACATTATTATTCTTCTCTTGATGATAACTTCCTGTCACTTTTTTATAGGCCATTGCATCGTCGTCGTCGTGTCGTATGTGCGATATTCGAAGGCACTTTTTATCAATGGCTGCGATTGATAAATTTTTTAGGTTGGGTCTATACAATGCGGGCTCATTAAACACTGGGCATGATGACTTTATTGTTGCAATGACTCGTTACCAAGCGGATATTGTTGCTATAAACGAGTCTTGGTTGCCTTCTGGTCAAGAAGCGCGTGCTCCGGCCGTTCCTGGCTATCGACTGCGTAATACTCCTAGACCGTTGCATATGCGCAACGGTCGAGGCGGCGGAGTGGCGTTCTACGTTAGACAGGGAGTTCGTGTGCGTTATCCAAAAACTTTGCACAGTGAGATTGAACAGATGTGGCTCACAACAAAAACAAACGGATATACTCTCGCCATTGGGACTGCCTATCGACCGCCGTGGTTAAGTATTGACACTTTTATCGATGCTTTAACGACCTCTGTTACTTATTTTTCACAGTATGATTACCTAGTCCTGCTAGGTGATTTCAACGTGAACATGTTGGACCCCGCCTCTTCTAAAACGACTAAATTAAACCAGTTCCTCCAGTATATGGATTTACAACAAGTAGTTACAGAGCCGACACACTCTACGCTCGTATCTGAAACCCTAATTGATATTGTGTGCACCAACGCCCGCGTGCGTGATGTATTTGTGAGTAACATAACTGGTTCTTTGGGACATGCCATGGTAAACGTTCGGC
Organism: Oegoconia quadripuncta; assembly: GCA_949316235.1. NCBI lineage: Eukaryota > Metazoa > Arthropoda > Insecta > Lepidoptera > Autostichidae > Oegoconia > Oegoconia quadripuncta. The sequence continues at coordinate 1,421,036 of OX438745.1, read as the reverse complement.
TCATGATTAAGAAACGTAAACCTTTGCCTAAAACTATTACTTACAGACCTTTGAAGGATATAGATCTAGTAAATTTCAATAAAGAGCTTAACTTGTTGGACTGGGATTCCGTATCTTCTGTCGGATCAGTGGATTGCATGGTGTTGACTTTTAATAATATGATTCTCTCATTATTTGACAGGTACGCTCCAATTAAAACAATAACGATTAGGGGTAATCAGTCACTGCCTTGGATCACTGATAATATTAGACTGATGACTGACTTGCGTAATAAAGCTCATGAAAAGTTTCGTAAATCGAAGTCAGATGTTCATAGGAGGTACTGGAAGGACTTGAGGGATCTGGTGAAGATTAGCACACGAAATGAGAAAAGGGCATATTTTGATAGTCTTATTAATTCTCAATTGAATAACACGTCAATATTCTGGAAAAATCTTAAACAAAAAATATTGTTGGACCCTTGCAAAAATGATTGTCTACCGAGTTGCTTCTCTGATCCTAATGATATAAATGATCACTTCCTGAATATTCCTGGATCTGACAATTCGTCTATCCCGGATGTTACATTCTATGAGTTTCATCGTTTAGGTGGCTCCACTTTCGGACTGAATCCGGTTAACGAAGATGATATATCTAAATACGTTTTATCTATTAAATCGAACGCAATTGGTAAGGATGGTATCAGTAGAGACATGATTATTCTCACTCTTCCACGTACCCTCTCAGTTATCACTGATATGGTTAACCGGTCAATCATGACAGGTACTGTCCCCGCCATATGGAAAGAAGCCTTGATTACTCCATTGCCTAAGTGCAGCGACCCAACTGATCTTAAAGACTTAAGGCCCATTAGTATCCTGCCCTTTTTGTCTAAAGTATTGGAGAAAGCGGTATATTCACAGTTAGAGCGATACCTTGAATCGAACAATTTACTTCCTGCTCTCCAGTCTGGGTTTCGGAAGGGCAGAGGTACAGTAACTTGCTTGCTTGACGTTGTTGACAATATTTTGACTGAACAGGATAATGGTAAAGGCACCATATTAACGCTTCTTGACTTCTCCCGCGCTTTTGATAGTTTAAATGTTACCCTACTCCTCTCTAAATTAACTTATTATGGTTTAGACTGTTCCGCTGTACGGTGGTTTGACAGTTACTTAAGTAACCGATTTCAGTCTGTGAAATTACTAAAATGCAGTGGACTTTTCGTTACTTCAGACAAAAAACCTGTGATTCGTGGTGTCCCACAGGGATCAATATTGGGACCCATTTTGTTTACTCTCTACAGTGCGGATCTGGCGAATGCAATTGGGCACTGCAAGTATCATTCATATGCTGATGACGTTCAGGTATATGTCTCTGTGGCCCCGGATAATGTATCACCCGCGGCTCAACAGATGAATGATGATCTCTGCAGTATAGCTGACTGGTCTTCTCGCAATCAACTTGTACTTAATCCCACGAAATCTAAATTTATGGTACTGGGTTCAAAGCTACAGGTTGACAGTATTATAGAACAGAACCCGTCAGTTAAAATCTCGGATCAAGCATTGGAGCGTGTAGAGGAGGCAATGAATTTGGGTGTATGCATGGACAGTCAGTTGCGTTTTGAAAGCCATGTAATGAACTTTGTGAAAAACTGTTTCTATCGCCTGAAAATATTATATAAAATTCGTAATTTACTGGCTGAGAAGGTGCGGATTACTCTCTGTGAATCTTTGATACTGTCCAAACTAAATTACGCTGATATTTTGTATGGTCCTCGTCTTTACGCTAAGACGCAGAAACTGATACAACGAGTGCAGAATGCATGCTGTCGGTTCTGTTTCTCGATTCCGCCACGAAGTCACGTTACACCGTATATCAACAATGCATCAATGTTGAATATGGATTCGCGCAGACAGCTGCACCTGGCGTGTTTAATGTTCGACGTTATGAAGTTCAAGAAGCCAGAGTACCTATTTAACAAGCTTCAATTCTCCCCTTTTCACGATAGATATAATACTAGATCCCACCAAAAACATTCTGTAAAAAACTAGCCAAATCTCGATGGAGCTGCTTGATTATCTCTAAAAAGTAATGAAATCTATACAAAGTCGTGCCAAGTGTAAGGTTCCTTACTGCGATTTCTTTATTATTATAGTTAATGTTGTGTGACTTGGCCGTTGAAGGGTACACAGGGGTACAAAACCAGGTGCTCCATGACACCATTGCACCAATCTGTCGCCAGAACCGCTATTAATGTTATTAATTATGTTATTAAGAATGTTCAACGGCAAACTATTAGCGAATAATCTGTGTGGCGTTTACATAACATTCTTTATACGTTAGTGGCTTTATCAAGCCTACAATTGACTGGTTATTGAATCAACGTTTTCCAAGTGGCAATTTTCCATCGTCAATGCGTAGCGGTTCTGGCGACAGATTGGTGCAATGGTGTCATGGAGCACCTGGTTTTGTACCCCTGTGTACCCTTCAACGGCCAAGTCACACAACATTAACTATAATAATAAAGAAATCGCAGTAAGGAACCTTACACTTGGCACGACTTTGTATAGATTTCATTACTTTTTAGAGATAATCAAGCAGCTCCATCGAGATTTGGCTAGTTTTTTACAGAATGTTTTTGGTGGGATTTCACTTCTTTTTGTAGAAATGTGGGCATATTACATATATGCCCACGTTTCTACAAATATACTTGATACTGCAAGTTGAGTCAGTTCTACCATACACCAAGAAAGATATTGAATGGAAGAGACAAGACCCGTCTTTGGGCATACCAACTACTTGGTAGCCACTAAGTTCATCGTCGTCTTTTAATAATATCGACATTTTTTACGATAATTATTATCTTGCGAAATCAAACACAATTAAACTCAACGACCTTTAGTATATGGACAACAAATCAGAAATACCGATAATATTTAGACTAAAACCTACTTATATCTTTAAGACTTCTTTTGTCTTAATAAAATAAACTTAAAGAAAATATTACTCTGCCTACTCAATCTATACAAACTATAAGCAAAACGTTAACTCTTAATTATTAGACAAGTGTCAATATAATTAATTATCAATGAACTTTCTACCAAAGGTACTACCTACCTAGTACTGAAATACAGCTAAATTAATGATATTTTTAAACGAAACGAAGTAATATCTAACTAAATAAACTAAACTAGAATACTAGAAAAGTACTTATAAACACGAACGCGATTCGAAGTACTGCCTAACTGTAAATTAAACCTAGAAAACTAAAAGTAGGTAATAAATAATTAACAATTAAATAAAGTATTCAATTGAAACTTCTTTTAATTCTGATAATTAAGTAATAATCAGTAATCCGTCACTAACCATATAATTCCTAACCTGTTTAAATCTTTGAATTAATATAATAACAACCTGCCAATTAACCTTAGCAAACCTCACGAAATAATCAGCGAAATCAACGAAATGCAAATAATCCCTCCTAATCCCTAGCAAACATTTTCAAGCGCAATAGAAGAATGTCGTAAACGACTGTAACGCGTACAGCGTCGCCGGGCGGGTGGGCGAGCGCGGGAGCGCTCTGCCCGTCTCTTGCATACAGTCATGGTGCGCGCAGCGCACCTTGACTGTATGCAACAGCACGGAAAGTATGCAACAGCACGGGGTAACGCGGCCGGTTGCCACTTTGCCATATAAGGTTATCGGAAAAACAAAACGTAAGCGCGTTTTAAAATACAGTCAACGCCATCTAGCGACGCGTGCGGGTATCACCGCCACTCTTAGCCAATGCATTATATTTTGACCAAATTTTCGTCTGTTTATTTAATTTGTGTAATGTTCGAGTAGAATAAAATTAATCGTTTGACTATTTCTTCTTGTAAACTTGTAATAAGTATAAGTATAAAAGCCAGTCTAGTCTTATCCAGAGTTTTCCTTTAATTTTATTTATATTCGTATTAAAAGCAGAAGGGGAGGCATTCGCCCAGCAGTGGGACGCTATAGGCTAGATTAAATTAGAAGATGTGTCCCACTACGCTGGATTTTTGCAATGACAGTCGATTTTTCTATGTACCAATAGTAGAAGGGGGCATTACCATATCTCTAATACAGCTGAGACCAGCTGAGGGTTCTTGATCAGATACTTCAGACCTTCGATTTTTGACATCAAATGAAGCGGCCCACCAAGTTGAATATTTTTTGTAAAGGCGGTATATGTCGATCTCTAATAGTTTGGTTGGGCTCTTGTGTTTCCTAATCAGGGTCACCAGGTACTCCAGATCTTCGATTATCCTAGTTTTTATAGTTTTCCCTTTATGTGGCCATTGAACCATAACTCTGTACCAAATTTCAGCTCTCTGAGTTTATGGGAAGTACTAGTTCTATTTTGATGATCATGAGTGAGTGAGTGAGTGAGTGAGTGTCATAAATGCGAAACTTTGCTTTCGCTTAACTTCGGAACTAAATGACCTACAGACTTGAAATTTTGGATTTTAAGTATGTGATTATAGCTTACTGGATGACGAAAATTTCTGCGTTCTAGTCTTATCCAGAGGTTCTAAAATAGGGGCCTGAAAATGCGGCGAAATGGTTCCAGTAAAGGATGGTACGGCAGTGTTTGCTTCGCGCTCGACTTGGCGGGGGCACTGCCGTGCCCCCAGATATAATCGTAACCCATTGGCAATAAGCTTGCACCGTACAGTAGCATTTACCGGCAGTTTCCGCTACAGTGCGACGAAGTGCTGGAATAACATTCCTCCTCCTATCAGGTTACTTGGTTCAAAATGTACGTTTAGAAAAGAATATTTATCGTACCTTCTAGATAAACAAAAACTGGGTATTCCTAAGCACTTCTCGTAGACGGAATAATACGGTTCCATTCACCTCAGCGCACCACTACATACACTACACATTGTCCTCTGCATACTTTTCTTTTCTTTTTTAATTTTTATGCTTGTTCCCGCGCGCCTCCTGGGTGATAGCTGAAAATCAGTGCCTGCTCATTTATTGAGCATTTTTAATGCGCTGAGCTATGGCCTTGTTGCATGACTGTTGCACACATACCCACATATACTCTATGTTTATTTTTAATTTTTAATGTTATGGTATACCTATTTGTTTATATCTGTTTGTATTTGTTAAAAATTGTATGTCTCTTGTTTTCTTATTTGTTCATGTTTCTCCTTTGTATGTGTGCCAGTTTATGCAATAAACTTTTTATCTATCTATCTATCTATCTATATACATACCGGTTATTAACTTCGAATAAAACCAGCTAGTCATACTTATTTGTTTTTAAAAACCGTTTAAAAAGAACTAGTTTTTGAGATATTGACGTCATTTCAAAAACCAAACCTGGGTGCGACAGTAAACCCTGGGTGCGACAGTAAACCAGCGCTGAGCTCTTATAAGCTCAGCATATAGCTGAGTCGTTTCCCTTTCGCTGCTGTGACACTTATCTGAGTGTTCTGTTATTTTACTTGCCTAACAATTGTTGTATATGTGTCAAAGTGGCGAATAAACAGTTTCCTTATTTCTTTCTTTCAAATCATTTTGTTGCATTATTTTGGCAAAAGCGGTCTAATCAAGGATATTTTTGTAAATATTTCATTTATATTAGCTACACCTAGGTAGATTTAAAATACTTTGCATAACGTCACGATCTTTACCCCAAATGAGATGGTCAGAGATGTCCCAAACATACAAGGGCGACGAAGTTTTAACTGGCAGCAATGAGATCAACCCCATGTCACGTGTGCATTTCTGTATATTTCGTAAAGCAAACCGTGGATGTTGCTCAAGCATTGAACTCTTAATGTTTTCTGTTTGGTGTAGTGGTTAGAAATTCTGCTGCTATACCAATAGGTCGCGGGTTCGAATCCCGCTAAGGTCATATTATGTTTGTATGATGAATACAGACATGTGTTCCCGAGTTAGGGATGTTTTTCATTTTATAAATGTATTTATTTACAAAAAAAAAGTATATGTGTAGTTTATCAACCATCTGGTATCTATAATACAAGCCTAGTTGCTTAGTGTGGAACTAGATGGCGCTTTGTGTATGTGCAAAGATATAAAATAAAATTAAAAAAATGTTTGGCATATCTCTGACCACACCGTTTGGGATATAGGTCGTGTTATGTAGGTATGTGTCCAAAACAAGAGATCGAATTAATTGATTATAAACAAATTTGAGTAGTACATATAGATATTATTTTTGAGTTAAGTCCCTACGATCGAAACGTGAGATACTAACTAAATATAACTATAAATTGAAAGGGCATTGAAGATTTTTGTATGTAGGGTGGCCCTAGCAACGGCCGCCTTTCGCGCACAATGGCTGCATGCAATCGCACTCGCCCCACCGCCCGGTTAAGTTAAAAAGTCTAACACTGACGACCTTTAAACTCTAAGTACATGTATCACAATTTGACCTAAGCGTTTGTTGTTTCTCCAGATCGGCCTGATGAGAAGCGGTCGCCTCCTCGCTGAGGAGTCGCCTCAAGCCCTCCTCCAAATGTACAGCTGTATTTCCCTCGAGGACGTGTTCCTGAAACTCTCCAGGAAACAGGGTAAGTCACTGTATTCTGGCTATTTATGCTATGCTTGTTCCTTTATAGCATTGCACTCGTGGTGAATTCAAGTTAAGCAACGTTTGAATAATAATAAGGTTTATTGAGCAAGCAACACATTGAACTCTATTTTAAAATTGTATTGTGTAAGAATCAACGATTTTACAGAGTCCACGTTGAGCTTGATTACTTCTAATGATCCATTGCGGATTGTCTGTTTTATCAGCATACGTATAGCAAAAGGAGGACATGCATTATGGGAGGATGGGAGGACAATTATAGTAGAGGAGGACATGCCCTCCATTGCTATACCATCGGCAATCCTTGCTTAGTTTGGGACTAGATGATTGGTGTAAGTTTCCGAAATATTTATTCTTGTTGTGTGTGGATACTGAATAAAAACTCATTCATTCTATTATTTTAAATCCAATTCTCAGAATAATGAGGAAACGTCTTAGTGACCTTTTGGAGGTCGCGTGTCAAGCGAAATTACGAAATATCTCCGACCATTGTTGTTCATAATGCAAGGTTATAAGGGAAATAGGGCAGAATAATGCGCTTACGGAGGAAATCGTTCGTAATCGCTGCGAGTATTGTTCAGTATAGGGGCCCGGTAAGTTAGGGGCTGACTATTGAGAAATGAGAACAGAGTCATTCGGCGTGATCTCACCTTAGGCTCCACTGAAAACCAGCGATGTAGTCGTTTTTTTCCTCTCGACTACAACAAAAGGGGACCGTATTTGATACCACTTTGCGACACCGAAAACTAGTTACTGCATACTATAAAAACTCATTGGTACAGACGGACTCCCTTAAAGTATTATATGGACCGTATGGACCGAAGCACTCTAGCACCATCAATTATAAAGTATTCATACAATATCAACACTCAAACCAAATCCATAATAATATGTCACATCTAAATGCGTAAGAAAATTTCGTCAGCTCTGTTAATCGATATCGTGGTCTAGTGGCAAGCGACACGAGTGCTTAGGTAACGTCTTTCGAAAAGACACGGTTTTCGAATCCGGCTAAGACAATTTTTATTCGATTTTTTTCTATTTGGATTTTTTTTTTCTTTTTATAAAGGAAAATAAACCGTAAACACTTCATTAAAATAATAAAAAGGTAAGGAAAATAAGAAAAGTAAAAATTTTTGGAGGTAACACCCATGTGATACCTACTTTTAGGATGATTCGTCTGTACATGGCCTGCGTGAGAATCGAACCCGGATCTCCTAAATTGGGAGCCGCGTCTTAACCAATAATCAATATTTTGCGTCAGTTCCGAGCAAATGAAGATAAGTATCTTCAAGTACCAAACTAAGTAGTTTGGTATCCCCTGAACAAAAACTCATTGCCAGATACGTCGGTTTCGCGACTTGTGCACCCACCGCTGACTTCTGAGGGCGGAGTGTGAGTTTTGTTTCGACTTAAGAAAATGTGCAGCGCCTCTAGCGGATAGTTTGCACAACGATTTTTTTCATGGGGACTATTTTCGTAAACGCGAACGCGATGGTAAAGTTAAAAACGAGGCAAAACTCACACTTCGAACGCTGAGCGGGTCAAAACATGCCAGTAGCGTATTCTAGTTGTTTTTATTTATTTATTTATCATTTATTGCACACAAGAAAAAAACATACAGATACAACATAACAGAGACGACACAACAGGTTCTGCTTATTTCTACAATGTTTGTTACTATTGACGTCACAATTGCATTCTTGGTTCCCCCACCCCCTCCCTATCGCGACTCGTGGGTATCAGGTTTGATCTACGACCCATTAAACCGGTCTGCAGGGCTGGATGCTACAAAAATAAATCCTGTCTAACTGGATGGTTGGGGAATTTCCATTCTTCATCATTGGTTCATGGAGTAAGAGAGGTGTTTAAACGTTTGAAGCTTGTCCGAGTGTGGCGTTGGCTGAATCGATTTTAAAGTAGTCTTTTTCTGTTAAATTTCATTCTCGTGATATGCTAACAGCAATAAAGGAAGAATACAGTTAATTGCAGTAATTCTCTGGAAGTCACTTACTTATTAGTTTTCGATGAGGCGAGCAGTCCTTCAATAGGCTCAATTTAACCGATACACTTCTCGCCGAAAATTAAATTTCCATCCACATCACCTGGATGAGTGGAAGTCTACCACTGTACGTTTCTCAAGAAACTTCTTACCACGTACGACCACCCTGTGGAACGGACTTCCGGCAGCGGTATTCCCGAACGAGTACGACATTGGAACCTTCAAAACACGAGCCTACACCTTCCTCAAAGGCCGGCAACGCATCTGTGATCCTTTTGGTGTTGCGGGTGTCCATGGGCGGCGGTGATTGCTTTCCATCAGGTTACCCGCATGCTCGTTTGCCGCCCTCTCATATATATAAAAAAAACCGTTTTCAATTTAATAGATATGCTTTAGTCGGTGGAGTAATGATCACGTCCCTCTGCTTTCCGCCCTCGATTTAACCGCTTGGTACGGCACGACATGTTTTTGAGGGATACAATTGAGGGAAAGATTGAAGGAAAGAGAGGAAGGGTTAGACCTAGACCTACTTTATAATGTAATACTAATATTATAAATGCGAAAGGTTGCATGAGATTGTTTGTTGCTCAATCACGGCGAAACAGATGAACGGATTTGGATGAAATTTGGTGTATAGGTAGAATAAACCCTGGATTAAGATATAGGATAGTTTTTACCCCGAAAAAGTGAGTAGTGTAGTGGATAGTGGTCCTGTCAGCGAAACCAAAGGTTGCGGATTCGGAACCCGCGAGGGGTAAATGTCATATTTGAAATCAGTTATCACTATATCCATGGTGTAAAAAATATAAAAAAAATTAAACGGAAGTCACGGGCTAATTATATACAGAGAATTGAAAATTAATATTATTTTCATCTTTTACGAAAGATAATAAGCGAAAATCTTAAAACTAAACGAGTGTGGAGTAGATACTTTCTAAAATTTAAAGTGGTTAATGGACAACCGATTAGTGTAGTGGATAATAATCCTGACAGCGAAACCAACGGTTGCGGGATCGAACCCCGCAAGAAGTAAATGTGTGTGTGATGAATACGAACATTTATTCCCGAGTCATGGATGTTTATAAATATGTATACGTATGTTTATCCGTTATCTAGTATACATAGTACAAGCTTTGCTTAGTTTGGAACTAGATAATTGGTGTCCGATTTTTTTTTATTACTTTATCATTTACGTTAAATGTTCTTTGTATTTTATTTTTGTGTACAATAAAGAATTTAATAATAATAATAATAATACTTTGACCTGGGACCGATCGCGCTAAATTTGAACGTTATTACCAAAGCTAAACAAAGTCAAAGTCTTTGTGCAGAAGCACTTGTTGGATTAGCTGTTCGTTTTCGATTAGTGAAGTTAAGCAATATCTGACGCGGTCACCCACACACACAACACTGTCGTTTATCGTGGAGGTTAAAAAAGAGCAATCCAAGTTTCTTGCTTGTTCTTCTCAGAGGAAAATTGCCTTCTGAACAAGTAGCTTAAAAAATGTAAAAATTTTAAGTAGTATATTATATTTCATTACTTTCCAGGTCAGTCCAACCAAGCGGTAGAGCTGAACGTGTCTGGCGGAGGCCTAGGGCTCAACAAGATGTCGAAGCGCGAGGAGGCGCCGTACGCGGCCGAAGACGCTCAGGTAGTGGGCCTCAACTTCCACCAGAGCAAAGAGGTGCTGATTGTGGACCACAATGGGGCTTCGTCTAATGGAGACGTAAGTATTTGTTGACTAGCTATCGCCATCTTATCTAAGTCTGCCGCCAAACAGGAATGTTAATAGCTTTGTTGTGTTCCGGTTGTCAGATATAAGATAGCCAGTCCCCCAAATTGAGGTCAAGTGCTAAACTATGCTGCTTATAAAAAGTCTGCCTACCCTAAAATAGGCGTGGGTATATGCATGTAGTGTCCTATACCGAACCGGATGAGTTTTTTTACCGTAAAGGAAAAAATAGGGCATATTAGTGTTGTGTCTGGTTGGTTGGTGATAAAAATAAAACACAACTATGCTCGATTGCTAGGACAAAGTAACTGGCTTTTTTTTTTTTTTTTTTTTTTTTTTTGCGCCCATGCAAAAGGCACCCTCCGGAGGAAACGAGGGAGGGAGGCGGAGAAGGCTCTGAGCGTACGAACACAGCCGGCTGTGTAAGTTATGTGGGACTCACCGAGTGTGCCTACCCACTAAAACTCCGCCTTTGGAGGTAGGGACTAGCCGTGAGGCTTTTATCCCGTCATCGGAAGTAACTGGCCCAGCGAGCCTATATTTATATACGAAAAAGTTCTGTCTCGCTCGCACAGTGCACTGTCTGTATCAGTTGCACACTATATATATGGCGTCGCGTTAAATCGATTCCCTCGCCCACCCGCCCGGTGAAGCTGAAAAAGTCCCGCGACTATCAGCAAACGTTCCTGCCAAAAAAAAAAAAAAAAACGATTCCCAGTGGCAAGCTAACCGTCGCAACTCGCTGGTGTCTCGACTCGTGGTCTTCGTATGCTGGTCTCTTGAACAGCTGCATACCGTCCTGCACAGTATAAATATATGCGACCGCGCCCGCGCTCGCCCCCCCGCCCGGTGACGCTGTAAAATTCTTCGGACTAACAGCAACAGTTCCAGCTCAAAAAAAAAAAAAACGTGGCGCTCTCCAGTGTCCGCTCGTATGCGAGCCGGAATGTCTGTATTTATTTATTTTATTTTATTTTTATTTTAATCGTTTGGAAAACTTACAGCTTGTTATAACTAGATACCTAGGAAAATTAATTACAGAAAGCCATTAACAAGTTTTCACATATAGAATTCTAAATGAAAGGAACACAAACTAAGAAAGAAAAAAACTCTTGCCATATTAGTAAGTAAAATAGTAGGTATTGGCATAGGTCGTATAATTTTTTTCTTTCAAAACCATCATCGACGCACGCGCCGACCGGTGATTGGTATTATGCGACTGGCTGGATTCGTAGGGTTCCCATCATACGAAATTTATTTGGAACGTATATTTTCTCTATTTTTTTTAAGTAATTTAATATTGTAATTATGTGGAAAAGGCTACAAACGCGACCGTCAAATGACACGACGCTTTATTCGATGATCGAAAAAAAAAACTACTTCTATTTCACTTACATAATATGCCCTATTTTTTGCCTTACGGTAAAAAAACTCCTTTGTTCCCAGTAGTTCTGTTGGACAGTTCTGTTAGCCGAACTAATGGGAATTTTTGTCTCTCTAGTTCTGTAAATAACTTGAACTTTTTTTTGACCGAACTAATGGGATTTTTTTGTCCCACTAGTTGTAGTGAATAACATTCAACCTAACACGAAGGGTATGGCGGAAGCGAGCCGGGCGAGCAGAGCGAGCCTAACCTCGAACCTAACCTATCCATGTCGGGGTGCCAAAAACTCCCGTGCTCGCTTCGTTCGCACTCGAATTAGAACTCGACAGAACTACTGGGAATCCCTAGTACCGTTTGTTCTGTTGATAGAACTAGTGAGACAAAAATTCCCATTAGTTCGGCCAACAGAACTGTCCAACAGAACTACTGAGAACATAAGAAAAATCTCATCCGGTATTATGTCTTCGCTACTGTATAATTCGCCTAGGTATTAAATCGAATGCCTGATTATATTAGAAGGTTATTTTATACAGGCGTGGGGGGAGGAGGAAATCCTTCATGAGACAACCGACCGACCAAGTAGTGTCGGACTCCACTGGCTAAGACTCCCTCCTGTCTTCTTTCTACTGAATACGTGTTCAACTGAATACGCGTCACATTCAAATATTAACTCTTAAGTTTTGTACAGACCCATCAATTTCCTTTACCGTATAGTAAATTGCGCTCCGACCCGCTCCGACGCGGCCCGTATGGTGTGAATCCTACTTAACTGTATAAAAATATTTTGTCAAAGGATTCTAAATTTCTGAGTATTCGTTTGCAGATTCCTGGCAAAGTGACGGTCGCCGTGACGAAGGAATGTGAAGATTGCGGGGATTGTTTCAATGTAAGTGTTTCATAAATTATTTAATTAAATAGCTGCATTAAACGCCGGCGCCGCGGCAGTGTCCCCTGAAGTACTCAAGCGGTGGAAATATGCAGACCTCGGTGAGGGTTACATCTTTGCGCCGTTTGGGGTTGGAAACCTTGAGTCCATGGGGTCCAGAGGCAATGAAATTAGTAACAGAGATATCTACGCGTTTGGTCGATATCTCAGGCGACAAGAGGCCAGGTAGCTGATTCTCTCAACGCATTAGTATTGGGATACAGAGAGGTAATGCTACCAGCCTCCTAGGTACGGTGCCCCGTGGCACTGACCTAGATCATTTTTTTCATTTAGTTTGTGTACGATGCACGTACATTTTGATTTGACCTAAAAAGCGGGTTATTGACACGATGCGCCTGCGTCATAGGATTAATTATAATATATTGTATTCATATAGAATAAAGACAGTGTTACTTCGGTCGTCATCGTCAACGGCATCATTGCATTTTATCATCATTTCCCTAGCATCCCCACGCCCTCACGTGAACGCTGTATAATAGCATAGACGATCAGACTGTGACACTCATTCAGCATCTTACGTATAAATTTATTATTATAGCCCAGGGAAAGTACGGTAACAATTTAGCTTAACTAGACATAATTCTATCTTATACAATATTACACATAGTTGCTATCTTATAGAGGTATATCAGAGATGTAATTTTGAATAACTAAGCCTAAAAAAACGACAGCTTAGTCTAGATTTTTTAGAAAACCCTTATTATTAATTTGTATCTTAATAACAATAAATACTAACTGATATTTAATTAGGTAATACACTTAACTTATTGATGGATAAAAAACTAAGCATGTTAGTTAGGCATGCATGTGTTTTAGCTGAAAATGTCTTCGAGCTGCATTGCTTAAGAAATAACAATGAGAACTAATATTTTCTGACGATAATTTCCCTAAATGTTTTGAATTAAAACAAATACAAGCGTTAAACTTGAAATAAACGCCCAAATTATGAATTCCTTGTTTTTTTTTTTTTTTTTTCGTTTCATTCTCTCCTCTAGGAGAAGGCAAAGGGATCTAGCCCATAACAGCCATGTCTTATTTCTTTTATTTCTTCAGTTTGTAAGTCAGTCTCAGTCAAAACAAGTAATTCGTCGTATACTTGGCGTATACAGAGTCTACTCACAGTCAAGTCATTCTTCAGTAAAGTGGCAGAATGCTTTACAAAAGATTTTGGCGGCTTCTTGTGGGAACCCGAAAGCTCCGTTACGCACTTTAATTTACACTTCCCTTCACTTGTACACCGTCACTAACGTTTGCTGCACAATATTCTGCCATTATTAAGCTTCAAAAGTTAGAATGCACAAATTATAAGAATTATAAAGAAAAATGCTACTTCACTCGCCGAGTTCCCGCCAAAAAGCCCTTGTTTTTTTTTTCGAAACAATTTTTTTTTGTTGTCTTTTTTTTTCATTTCATTCTCTCCTCTAGGAGAAGGCAAAGGGATCTAGCCCATAACAGCCATGTCGTATTTCTCTTATTTCTTTAGTTTGTAAGTCAGTCTCAGTCAAAACAAGTAATTCGTCGTATACTTGGCGTATACAGAGTCTAGTCACGGTCAAGTCATTCTTCAGTAAAGTAGCAGAATGCTTTACAAAAGATTTTGGCGGCTTCTTGTGGGAACCCGAAAGCTCCGTTACGCACTTTAATTTACACTTCCCTTCACTTGTACACCATCACTAACGTTTGCTGCACAATATTCTGCCATTATTAAGCTTCAAAAGTTAGAATGCACAAATTATAAGAATTATAAAGAAAAATGCTACTTTACTCGCCGAGTTCCCGCCAAGAAGCCCTTTTGTTGTCTTTTGGGCGATCCAAATTTAAATGTCATTATACCCAAGGGAACTTCCATGCAACTTTAGCTCCTCGGCCTTTAATAGTTTATTTTAAATTGAGAATACTTGACATATAATACGTGCTCCAGATGCAAACATTTATTTCTTAACACATCTCTTAGCACAGTAGCATAAATTGTACTTATATTACTTTTTTTGTAAAACAAATATTGTTTGAATATCTGCGTTCTTTAAATCAAACAAAACAATACTAAATAAACGATTTCAAAAAAGGAGGAGGTTCTGTATTCGGGGCGTATTTTTTTTTTATTCGATGTTGTTAACGAAGGTAGTAGTGTCCATGAGTCCTCGAATTGACAACATTTCTATAACAAACTATTTCTATTCTAAAATCTCACTTTTCCATTTCAGTTTACATCCCGTGGCAAGATAAAGGCTCTCATCCAGAAGAATTTCCTTCGGATGTGGCGTAATATCGGCGTTATGCTGTTCATCTTCGTGTTGCCAGTAATGCAAGTCATTTTGTTCTGTCTGGCCATCGGGCGGGACCCCAGCGGGCTCAAATTGGTAAGATATTCTTCCTTCGATTATCTTATATGGGCGGAGCATCAATAATAAATAATAATAATAAATAAATATCCTTGGACACAATGCCATCTAGTTCCACTTTAAGCAACTATAGGCTTGTGTTGTGGATACCAGA
The DNA here is from genome assembly GCA_949316235.1 of Oegoconia quadripuncta. Classification (NCBI taxonomy): domain Eukaryota; kingdom Metazoa; phylum Arthropoda; class Insecta; order Lepidoptera; family Autostichidae; genus Oegoconia; species Oegoconia quadripuncta. The sequence continues at coordinate 1,405,901 of OX438745.1, read as the reverse complement.
TGGTTGATATACTACATAAATATATTTTTTTTGTAAATAGATACTTATTATAAATGAAACATCCATAACTCCGGTATACATGCCCATATTCATCATACAAACATATGCCCCTAGCAGGATTCGAACCCGAGACCTTTTGGTATAGCGGGCAGAGTTTCTAACCACTACACCAAACATGTGAATGAATAAATTATAGATATAAATATACAATTCATACTCTAAAATTTGACGTCCCTTTCGTGTCGTTTAAAGCTCCTGTGCCTCCTGGTAACGCGGCCCAATTAAAACAATTAATCTATAAATATCAACTACTCTACTTGGGGGGGACTGAAAATCAGCAAATCTGCTGAGTCCCTACCTTTTCATCACAATTTGACCTAATTTATAATCAATTAATTACTTGTTAAATTAACTTTGTGGTGAATAAATGCCTTTTATTTATTTATTATTAATATTGAGATTATGCTCAAGTATATACGTAAGCCCCCCCCCCCCCCCCATTTATCTAAAGGAACAGTTCCAATATCTTTCCGCAACTCACACTCGCCCTCTTCGTTCTTCTGAAAACCTCCGACTGTACGTTCCTCCTAACTTGACGAAGTTTTACGGTCAATCCTTTAGATTGCAAGCTATTCGGCTATGGAACTCGCTACCTGATTCTGTTAGATGTGCTAAGTCACTGAACGTATTCAAGGCACAAGTGAAGGAGTTGTATCTAGCCCTCTAGTTCCTCTATCCATCCTCTTTTCGTTTCATACTCGCATTAATTACTGTGTGCTTAGTTACGTAGGTACTATTATATTTAATTAGTATAAATTCAAATATGGGTATATATTATATGTATTATTATATTTATATATATATATTATGTATGTATGTTTGTATGTATTTATTTATTTTATTAAAATTAGTTTACCGTGCACGCTACCTACATGTCATGCGCATAATGCTTCTTAACCCAAAGGTTGCCTGGAAGAGATCGCTTTTAGTGATAAGGCCGCCAAATTGTACTATCCCCTTTTTCTTATTTTTTTGTATGCTTCTTATTGTTGTACAATAAAGAATATTTTGTTTGTTTGTAAGCCCGCTATTAATAGATATACATATGTAAAGTTTAACACGTGTCCCATGCAGCTTAGTAAGCTACACGATCAAAAGTACTACTTGTTTCTAAAATCTTACAAATTATTAACAACACAAACATTTACACCTAGCGGGATTCGAACCCGCAACCGTTGATTTTGCTGGCAGGGTCTTTACCTACTGCACCGATCAGTTATTAACATCTCCAATGACCAACATCTTTCAGGCTATAGTCAACAACGACGTGAACGTCCTAGACGGCTACTGTCCCTACAACCACTCGTGCTCAATGAAGAACCTCTCGTGCCGGTACCTGGACCATCTGAAGAACCAGTCCATCATCAAGGAGTACTACGCGGACCTCACGTCGGCCATCAACGCCGTGAAGCAGGGCGACGCGTGGGGCGCCGTGTACTTCAACGAGAACTACACGGACTCGCTCGTGGCGAGGCTGGCGCTGGGTGAGTGGCAGGGGGTGCGGGGTGGCGCAGCCGCATTTGCTATTTTCGTTTAATGTCCCGTTCTACTTTCTTTTTTTTTTATCTACCCAAAGGTTGTCTGGTAGAAATCGCTTAATAGCGATAAGATCGCCTGGTTGTACAATTATAATTTTTTTTTGAAGCTATATTTAAGAAGTGTATTGTAGAATTTTGTGCAATAAAGTGTACTTGATTGATTGATTGAATGTCTGGTAGGTCAGTTTTTGGATCGGTGGCCAGTAGTGGCACTTAAATACGAATATTTCCGTGCATCGAAGGACACGTTAAATAGTCTGTAACGGTCGGCAAAAAATTAAACATACAGATTGCAATATTGAAACACAAACGTCTCAAAAGAAATGGGTCACAAAATCTAACACGAATGCGAAAGTTTGGATGTTTGTTTCTTGCTCCATCACGGCGTAACAGCTGAATTGATTTGGATGGAATTCGGTGTTGTGGTAAAACCAGACTTCAACACGAGAGAGGGGACGGCAGTGCGGCGCGGGGAACGGACCCCGTCTCAAACTCGCACCGGTCGGCGGCCATTGTTAGCAACTCATCCATCGTACCCACTGTCGGGTCCAAAAATTTTATTTACTATTTTTTACGAACGGCAAATCCAAATTTAGCTAAACTTTGTGTGTATTATTGGATAACATTAAGTTAAGTATAGGCAGTGTTAATTTTTAAAAGTAACCGCTTTATAAAAGAAACGATTATGGGAAGCTCTGTTCAAATTATTTTTATTATGTCATTTAGCCCAGAAATTAAAAAATATTTCATGTGAAACCTTGAAATAATATTCCATTTTTCCAAATAAAAACAAATTTGGATATAGCTTTGAAAATCGCAGGAATTGGTACATATGATTAACGAAGAAAAAAAACTCCAATTTCATAGGTAAAGACCCAATATAAACAAAATTCCGCGATAAAGTTATTCCACGCAGCCGAAGTCGCGGGCGTAAAGCTAGTAGGTGATAAAAGCATTGGCGTAAAAAAAATCAGTTCGATTGTCGGACGTACAGAAAGCCTGATGTGGGCAGGCACCCTAAAGCTCATACCCTTTTCTAGTGACAACAATCGGCGCCCTGATAGTCAAGATAAAGCTGTTGATATGAAGTTCAATGATAAAATGGACCTGAAAAAATATAAATAAAATTCTATTCTTTCATTTAAGAAAATGTACCAATTAGTTTTAAAATTTAATTTAATTACTTACGAGCCCGACTGCTCTTAAAACGGTGAAGGAAAACATCGTGAGGACACCTGCATGCCTGACAAAGAAAAATTCTACGGCAGTAGGCTCCAACCCGCATTGGGTCAGCGTGGTGGACGATAGAGTCATATACGAGCGAAAGCCTATATCTCTGCAGTGCATGTTTACGCGCTGAGATGATGATGATGAAGAAAATTAATCGCTAAACATGTTAGGTTGACCAACAAGCACTTATTTTGGACCATTTATGATGATTAGAAAGGGACTTGTATAATTTCTTACTCTTGGGCCCGTATTAATAAATGAATCTCAAAGACAGACAGTCACAGCTCAATCCACAAACAACCATTAACTGTTGCCACACTTTACATAGTTTCGTACTCGGTTTGCTTGTAGGACTTTTTAAATGTCCGCCTGGCTAGCTGCCACCATCTTATCTAAGGCCCGTATTAATAAATCAATCTTGAGGCTGTATAAACGGAGATGCGTCTTAAGCAGTTGACGCTATCTCAAGCTCCGTGCTAATTTATAAACCAATCTTGAGGTTTACTCAACTGAGATCACTTCTGAAGTATACGACTCAGCGGCGAATGGATGATAGTTTTGAGTTTCGTTTATTAATACGCGCACCTCTTTTTCAACGCGAGTTGGTGTGCACGTACTTGTCAGGTCTCAAGTTAGGTTTATTAATCAACACGTTTACTTGAGACTAGTCACAAGACTATTCTCAATCTAATACTAATACGAGCCTTGGAGTCTTAATGAATGGTCATATTAAGTTTACTTAAAGTTCAAACGTTCATCACGGCTACAACAGTAATTTTACTCGTAGTATTTACAATAGATTGGATAATGTGTTTTCAATGTTATAATTTTACCTTGTACCGTTTTCCAGCTGATACGGCTGATGATGAAACCATCGAGTCTTCGGAGGTGCAGGTGTGGCTGGACATGTCCAACCAGCAGATCGGCTTGATGCTCAACCGAGACATACAATTCTCTTATCGGGATTTCGCTAAGGTAACCACTTGGGACCACTTTTATTCAATTGCGAAACTGAAAATAATATTTCTGTAATATTTATGACGGAATCACATCGAGTAATTTGTGATAACTAAGTAAGCTACTGCCTACTTTGTCTACCAAAGAGATGCCTTACAATACGTATTTATATTACAGCAAGACAGATTAGTGATCTAGGCGAGGCATTTTGGAGAGAATAAAGCCAATGATGTTGGATTTTTCTTTACATTTCTTGCAATTTGTATAATTTATGTATTGGTGAATAATAAAGGCAGAATATTCTGCAGCAAGAGTCGATTATTGTAACCTTCGTATTGCCACAAGTCGCCAAAATTTTCCATAAGGCGCTCTCGCTTAACTGAAAATCAAAGAAAATCTGAATAATTGGCTAAAATTATTATTACCCATACACTGGCAGAAATGTCGTCCGAATAGACTCAACAATTGTCAATAGTGTAAGAACAATTTTAGCGATCTCAGTCGATTTCTAAAGCATACACCAATCTAAAATGAACCAAGCTTGAGTTCTAAAAACGTTTATAGCGCATATCCTAATGATGAGTTTCCATTTCCAGGACCTGCTGAAGACCTGCGACTACAATCCGAAGGTCGGCGACATCCCCATCGACTTCATGGAGCCAATTTACGGAGATAACAACCCATCGTTCACAGATTTTGTCGCGCCTGGTGTTATCCTCACGTAAGTTTGTCTTCCTTATTAATCTCGTGGCCGCATTCTGGTCCTCAAGAATTTGATATTTTTGCCATCGACTCGCTAAGAAGATCTCCATCAATCCCTGAAGACTAAGGAGGATCAGCATAATTCACTAGCTGTCCTATCCTTTACACCGTAATCCAATCCGTAATATGGACTTTGATAATCATGTATTATTTACAAGATATTCTCATGATGGGTTAAATTTTAGTTCTATACTAGTAAATAAAAGCTTGAATGAATGAATGAATATTGAATGAATGAATATTTATTTGCAGAAACATGGTACATAAATGAGATGTTAGCACATTAGCGAAGTTTCATCATGTTTCGCCAGCAGTGGTTGGCATGCAACAATTATCTACTTATAATTACAACTATACATACAATTAATTACATTAGCTAGTCACAATTATTATATCATTTGAATTAATATTAATTAGTTATTATATACCTACATACATTAAATATTACATTACAACTAAATAAAGCAAGAAATTTAAATATCGGGCTACAATTATTGAGTTTTCATGTATTTAAAGTATTCATCTATAGAGTAGAAGCAGTTTTCTATTAACCACTTTTTGAGTTCCATTTTGAACATTTTAATAGGTAAAAGTTTTAGAGTCTCGCTTAAGCTATTATAAATACGTATTGCCATGGCGTAACTATTTCTACTATACAAAGCTGTCGTCATGCTAGGAACCACTAATCTACTAGGAAATCTGTTGCCAAAACTAATAATTTCTGTCCGTTTTTTAAATAATTCGGGATTCATCTTAACAAAAATGCTTATTTCATATAAATAGATACAGGTCACTGTTAGTAATTTCAGCTGTTTAAAAAGTGGCCTGCATGACGTCATGCAGTCAACGTTACAGATTGCTCTGATGCACTGCTTCTGTGCTATCAAAGCCTGATTTATGTGGCATGAGTTACCCCAAATAATGATTGCATACCTGAGTAAGGAACCGACGTAACCATGATAAGCCTGTATGGCTACTTTTTTTGTGGCAATTTGTGTGAGTCTCCACAGAGCATATGTAAAAGAATTAATCTTATTACACACTTTATTAATATGATTGGCCCATGAACATCTGTCGTCTAATATGATACCTAAGAAGGTCGTTTGGGATAATTCCTTTAAAAGTTGGCCCTCAAAATTAACATTTAAAGACAATTTCTTACCGTTTTTATTAATAAATTGTATATATGTCGTTTTCTTTAAATTTACATTTAAATTATTACAACTAAGCCAACTAACTATATTGCTTATTGTTTTATTTATTTCGTAATTATACGTTTTAGTGCTTTTGCATGGTATTACCACAGACACATCGTCAGCAAAAAGGATACACTCATACTCAGTAATATCCGATATGTCATTTATATACAGTAAGAATAGTAGAGGCCCCAATATACTGCCCTGTGGCACTCCATACCCGTTATGTCTTTTTGTCGACCTGTGCATCTTGAGTTCTCTATTGGTGTCAAGTTTTCCTATTTCAATATATTGTGTCCTATTACATAAATAACTTTCAAGCCATTTGTTTACAATACCCCTCAGACCATAAGTGTCACATTTTTTAAGAAGGATATTATGTGAAACAAAATCAAATGCCTTACTCATGTCGAAAAAAATCGCTGTAACCTGCATTCGTTTGTCCATACAAGTTAATATTTTATCGGCTAGTGAGAAAGCAGCCGACGACGTTGACTTACCTTTTTGAAAGCCATATTGTTCAGGTTTTATTATATTGAAATTGCGCAAAAATTTTGATAAGCGGTCATGCATTGCTTTTTCGAAGACTTTTGACAATATAGGTAGCAGTGATATTGGCCTATAATTGTCTATGTTTTCTCTACTACCTTTTTTATGAAGTGGCTTAATAATTGATATTTTTAGATGGTCTGGAAAAACTCCACTACAAAATGAAAGGTTGATTAAGTAACTTATAACAGGGGCAATAAAAATTTTACAAGTTTTTAGTACGCTTGTTTTTACATTATCATGGCCTGTTGAATTGGTGTTGTTCAATGACATAATTATTTTCATTACTTCATGGTCATCTATAGGTGTTAAAAATAAACTGGAAGGGTTTGAAGGCATATGTATCATGCTGGAAGCAACATTATTCTTTTTATTGGAATTTGTCAAATTTATGTAATAATCATTAAAAGCATTTGCAATGTCATTTGGATCGTCAATTATTTTATTATTTATTATTATTTTGTCAATAGTTGAAGTAATAGGGTTAGTCACAGTTTTATTGTTAATAATTTTCCAAGTAGCTTTGCCAATATTTTTAGATTGCATTAAATATTTGGAATTTGCCAGTTTTTGCGAAAGATTTATACATTTTCTTAGGAGTTTGGAGTACTTAATGTATCTGTCTTTACTCGTTTGAGATTTAGCGTTTTTGTAATAGTCAAACCGCAGGACTCTTTTAGTGACTGCAGATTTTTTAATACCTGTTGTAAACCAAGGTTTAGTTTTTGACTTCGTTGTGGCTTTTATTCTTTTCAAAGGAAAACATAAATTATATAAAAGATTAAAGATGTCATAAAAATTATTGAATGCTTTGTTCATGTCATTTTCTGTATACACTGAGTTCCACGATAAACTCTTTAAACAATCCTGAAACTTAGAGATATTATCCAGATTGTACTCCCTTCTCTCATAATACCAAGATTTCAACATCTTTACTTTGTTTGAGACTTTAAACTCAATGGATTGTGCAGTATCATGATCGGATAGACCAAGTTTATGCGTTTCGCTTATTACCACAGGTATGTTGGAAGCCATCTGATCCAAACAAGCACTTTTGCGAGTAGGATCTAATATGTGCAATTTAAAATTATAATTAGACATAATTCTCTTTAGTTCATTCGATTTTTTTGTATTTTGCAGTGTATCTATATTTAGGTCACCAGTTAAAATAATTTTGTGTTTTGTTTTATGTTTCAACCTATTCATGAGCCATTCAAGTTTTTGAAAAAATAACTCTATATTAGAAGTTGGTGTTCTGTATACGCATACAATGATGCATTTAATCACCGAAACTTCTATGCCACAACATTCGAATGTAAAATCTTCCGCTAAATCCTCCAGAAAGGATACTTCATTTGTTCTTAGATCATCTCTACATAAGATACACACGCCACCCCTCTTTTGGTGGAGTCTCGAATATGATGACACCAGATTAAACCCATTGATAGAGATATTTCTTTCACTACCTGATTTTATAAACGTTTCACTAAAACATAATATATCGTAACGTTTTCCCCTACTTCCCATCAACTCATTTAGAGCAAGCTCTATTAGTTCCCGTTTATGTATTAAACCAGCAATATTCTGATGTAAAACTGCAAAAGAGTCGTCAGTCTCGAAAAAACTCTTTGCCTAAATCCTGAGTGGCACTTTGCGCATGAGCAGATGCATGAACATATCCTGTAGAAGTGCGATTTTTATACGTGGTATTGATTTTTGAAAAATATTCTGTAATTTTCCTCTGAATTCTCATTTTACCGAGTGGATTGTAAGTCCTCAAAGCTTTACCTATCTTGTTCAATGAACTATAATTAGTTGTGACTCTCAATTTCTTGTAACCCAGATATTTGTCTTCATAATACATAGTGTCAATAAGAACATTAATTTTATAACACAGTTTCCTTAAAAAATATTTATCATAATAATTTATATCGTTTATGTCAAGAAAAGAAGCGTTATCAAAATAGTTACAGTACATATTTAGTGTGTCATTTATTTTATTAATATTTAAGTAAGTACCATTTCTTACACCTAAAACAATAATTTTCGGTTTATAATTTGTCTTTAAAAAATAACTAAGCTCAGTCGTTAGTCTAATGGGATTCCGGTCAAAATCTCCAATATTAATAATAATCACGTCATCAGTGTTAGCGTTACTGGTTACTGATGGTTTCAGTATTTCTTCACTTGGTGCATTAGGTTTCACAAATGAAGTTATTTTGTATCTTTTATATTTACTGCTTTCTCTTGACTTTATTAAGGCTGCAGCTAGTCCAACACAAATTTCTCCACCCAGTATATGTATCATATTTACATTACTGAAATCAACATTGTTATCTCTACCGTTCAGGTCGGTCTCTGGATAATTGTTTTCTATATTAGTTATATTAACCTTGAGATTTAGGCTCTCTCTGTTTAGTGCAACATTTTCTACTTGCCTTTCGTCATACGAAACATTAGCCTTTTTGTTGCAGTCCATATAGTTTGATTTGTCAATCTGAGTAGATGTAAGCATCGATTTATTTATATTTCTCTTCTTTTTTGATGTAGATTTACATATTTCTTGCAGTTTTTTAATCTGTAGTTCATGGCTGGCAATTATTTTCTTTAGGTCACTATTTTCTAACATCAGATTAATTATTTCGTTGTCGGCTGAATCAAGTTTAATTTGTAGTTCTTTGTATTTCTCATTAATTTCCTCTAACTCACTTCTGTAGTTTACGGCTAATTCCGGACAACTTCTATTAATAGTATCATTACGTAGAATAGCACTATCGAAATGGTCCTCCTCCGACAAGGATTCAAAAGAGTTTTGTGTCGGTACGTTATATTTCCTCACAGTTACATGTTCAGCCGATATATTTGATATCTGGGTGCATTCTATATTTGCTGAAATTATTGTTTCTTGTATTTTTTCACTTTGTACAGATTTATTGGATTTCGAAGTTTTTGATTCCTCATGTATGATCTTCGGTGTACTAGTTTTGCTTTGTACTCTTTTACATTTTCCACTACATTCCCTACAAATCCAGGAATCTCTCTTATTCTTATCCATCAGGCTGTACAATTTTTCTCTATTAGTACATGCAAGATCATATGATTTTTTACATTGGGAACAAGTAAGAAAATGCTTGTCTTGAATTTTCTTATTGCAATGTGCACAGACAGCTTTGGGTGCCATAATTAGCTTTGTAACTATGCAATAAAAATAAAAAAAAATAAAAAAAGTTCGTTGTCGGGGGTGGGATTTGAACTGGGGACTTTCTGACGAAACCCGTGTATATTGTCCACTCGACCACGCAAGTACATCAGAAACTGACGAAATTTACGGTCACTTATATCACATGCCCGGTAGTCGTTTAGTGAATGGTAGGGTACCTCCAATTTTAAATAACAACACATTTATGCACTTTTACGCACAATTAAAAATTTCACTGTTTAGTCCATAATACAAATTATTAAATTACTGTTCATGACGTGATGATTTTCAATCGATATATAAGTTTGTTATCGCTGGTAATCAAGTTTGTGCACCAGAAAATTTCCAACATTTGTTAGTCAGACAGAATTCACCAATTTTAATCACTTTTAATCACTACAAATGAAGTCACTGATGAAGCCAGTTTTTGTAAGGATGATATTATAATTTTCGTGAAGAAATATAGTAGTTAACTTATTTTGAATAAAAATTTATACGGAGCAATGTTTACATGACAAGCGCCACCTGGCGATGTTCTTGCTTGCTTTAAAGGTTTCGTGCCTGAGAAGGTAATAAAGGAATTCTTATAGGATCACTTTGCTGTCTTGTCTGTATGTCAGGGTCATTATTGTCAGAAATGGCTGGAGGTGCGAAGTTGCATACATAAAAACATACGGCTTTCAAAGCTTATTTTCCTACAAAAAGTTCTACTCACTGAGAGATCATCAAAATCGTCTTCTTGGCGGAATAAATACGAAGGCCATTAATTACAAAACCCATGTGGAATTGTTACGAGACGAACATTATATCATTAGATCATGTAAGTATTAGGTCCTTACCTATGAAATTGGCGTTTTGTGTAAAGAATTTCATTAAGACTGTTTTCTCCATACAAACGTTTTAGATTTTTTTTGGGAACGGCAAATCCAAATTTAGCTAAACTTTGTGTGTATTATCGGATAATATTAAGTTAAGTATAGGCAGCGTTAATTTTTAAAAGTAAACGCTTTATAAAAGTTTCAGCGAATCTAAGAAATGATTATGGCAAGCACATGAAAAGAGCTCTGTTCAATTTTTTTTTATTATGTGATTTAGCCCAGAAATTAAAAAATATTTCATGTGAAACCTTGAAATAATATTCCATTTTCCAAATAAAAAACAAATTTGGATATAGCTTTGTAAATCGCAGGAATTGGTATATATGATTAACGAAGAAAAAAAACTCCAATTTCAAATATCGCGAGGAAATCTGCATGCCTGAGAAATAAAAATTCAAAGGCATGTGAAGTCCCCAACCCGCATTGGGTCAGCGCGGTGGACTACGTCCCATACTCCCTCATATACGAGGGAGGGCCGTAGCCCCATGTTTACGGGCTGGTGATGACGTAACGTCCCCCCTTGGCTCGGCAGGATCGTGTTCTTCCTGGCCGTGGCGCTGACGTCGTCGGCGCTGATCGTGGAGCGCATGGAGGGGCTGCTGGACCGCTCGTGGGTGGCGGGCGTGTCGCCCGGCGAGATCCTGTTCTCGCACGTCGTCACGCAGTTCGTGGTCATGTGCGGCCAGACCGCGCTCGTGCTGGTCTTCATGATCCTCGTCTTCGGGGTCAAGTGCAACGGGAACGTCGCGTTTGTCGTCATGCTCACTCTCATGCAAGGTATGATCAGTGGTAGTATTGGGGCTCCAGGTGGTGTCGCTGAATCTGCAGCTTCACTCGACCTCCCCCTTTTGCATTTCATTAGTTTTCACTTCACAACATTGGCACTTCACACATACAGATGTAACTTATGCATGCCTCCTGGACCTTATAGCGATATTTATGAATAATATAAACCCGCCTCGCTCGCCTCGCTCACCTGTCCGCGCGACTAGTCATTCTCATCGATCCATTCCCAAACCACACACACACATACACTCACACACACACAAAACACGACATTGCGAAATTCAGGCATACGACGATTATTTGACATTGATTGAATTATTTGACCAATTTTTTATTTGTAATATTACTTATTGACTAAATTATTTATTATTAGTTAATTTGTCTCACTATTCACTTTTACCTCTAGATTGTATAATGATTATTATTTAATAGTGACACTCCGCCTAATTAAGTAGTTCAAAAAAGAATTGTAATGAAAAATGAGAATCTGTAATTGACATAATTTTGGCTTATCAATTTTGTATAATATTTTTTATAATGATCCTGTTGATTCTGTATTATCAATAAAATAAAAGTTCTTACGTTACTGGGATCAGAGAATACAACCATTTACCAGAACATATTAAGGAATTGGTACGTATTCAGTTTGAAAAAAAGCTGAAGGAATGGTTGCTATGTAAAGTTTTTTTTTATAATATAGAAGAATATTTAAAAAAAAAAAGATTTTTTTTTATCATTGGACATATACAGACAGTGCCATCCAGTTCCACGCTAAGCAACTAGGCTTGTATTGGTGATACCCAGACGGTTGATACACTACACAAATACATTTTTTTGTAAATAAATACGTATATAAATGAAAAACATCCATAACTCGGGTACACATATCCGTATGCATCATACAAACAAACATATGCCCCTAGCGGGATTCGAACCCGCGACCTTTTGGTGTAGCAGCAGAGTTTCTAACCACTACACCAAACAGGTCGTCATCGTCATTTTAGGAATATCTACTGATCCTTGTTCTATGTTAATGTTCTGTGTTAATGTGGTGATATTGTTTTAATAATATTTGACATATCTAATTTTAATACTATGCTTTTCTTTTAATTATGATTAATTGTACGTCCGAACAAGCTATTGTCACTAAATTAATAACATCTCCTGTACACAGTTTGAAGATAATATTCTATTTTATAACTTCTTTTCCTACTTACACACCCTAATTCTTTCTATAAATAGTCTGGAGTCCAGGGTAGCGTCACGTAGACCACCGTCTACCTTCAGTAGACGCCGTGCAGAATACCAGGCAGGAGTGTGAACATTTTCTATGTAACCTCCTGTACATAGCCTAAACCCTTTGACCGAATTTGAAGTTCAATGTGTCGTTACATTGGTCGTGATCTCCAAAGTGTCATACAATAAGGTTCCTGCCGATATCCAAAACTTGACCTTTGACAAACATAAATCTATTAACTTCAGCGATAAAAATACTTGGAACTAGCCGCTCGATTATCAAGTTATTTCTTTGATTTCTGTTAATACAATAAAATATACCTATCGAACATGTAAAAACAAACAAATCAAATCAAAATATTTTATTTCATAGGATAAAATTATCACTTGAAAACGTCACTATTAATATTACATTTAAATTTACTGCTCATTCACAAAGCTGACTCCCCAGAGAAGAACGAGCAAGAAACTCTAGGGTTGCTCTTTTAAACAGATTATGGGTTACAATTTGTGATTTGATAATTATATGAATAATAAGACAGCTATGTCCATGCTTGCTTATCATTCAAATGGTCAGTGATTTTTTTTGCCTTTTGCTAATAATTTCTGTTTTATGATTGCTTTAAATTTATTCAAAGGCAAATTTTGAATGTCTACTGGAGCCTTATTATAAATTTTGCGTTTCCTGGGTTTCCTATAAATTCCAAAAGCTTGATAGCTTCATAAATTTATGTTAAAAAGAGGTGTCAGGAGGTGGAAGGTGGAGAACTACACTAATTTTTACTATAGGCTGTTATGATACTTATACAATCTCCATATGGCCAGAATCGTTTACATTTTATTCGCCATATCACCATTTTAAATAAACAATATCTGATTTCCAGGACTCTGTGGAATGTGCTTCGGGTTCGTCATCTCAGCAGCGTGCGAGTTGGAAAGAAACGCTATCCAGTTGGCCCTCGGTTCCTTCTACCCCACCCTTCTCCTCAGCGGAGTAATCTGGCCCATCGAGGGCATGCCCTGGATCCTCCGATACGTATCCCTATGCCTACCTCTAACATTAGCCACCACGTCTCTAAGGTCAATCCTCACAAGAGGCTGGCCTATTACAGATCCCGAAGTCTACATGGGATTCGTTTCAACCCTAATATGGATCGCGCTATTCCTAGTTGTTACGTTAACGATTTTAAGGTTCAAGAGGGGTTAAGCCTTATGTCTTGCTCAATGATCTGTAGTCAATGATTAAGGTGAAGGGAGTCCAACGAATAGGGTAGCTGTATAAGTGGATGACTTGGGGTGCGTTCCGAGACGTAGTAATGATGATGATTATGCTGGTCCCGTTTCAATTGGCGATGACAGTATCTAATTTGTTAGTGAAAATTGTCAGAGACCATTGAATCGGACCACTTGATGTCAAATACACAATATAACCTCAAAATAACAGTATATGCAAAGCATATTACTAATCTGTTATGGATAGAAATCATGATAAACCAAAAGAAACTCGATTTGTGCAAACTTGTCAAATGTCACTTTTGACCATGGCTTTTGACAGGTCGCTCACAGAGCGCTAAAGCTCTGAGTAGTCAGCGATCGCAAGATGGCGGAGTTATTGACGTCATCAGTTGACTATATCGATAAAATTGCAACTCGGAACGCACTTTCGATTGGTGTTAGGGTGACTGGACGATCAAATGCATACGCTGAGTCACTGCTTTGAAATGTCGTTAGTTCAATTTAAAAATGGCATTGCAGTTTCTTATCTCTGTAGTTTTTACCACAGATCATAAAAACAAAGAGAGGAATCTTGTCGCTTCGATATCTATGCAATGCATATAAAGTGTACCAAAATTGCTACAAAAACGCGATTCGTTTTCATACATGTGATTTCGCTTGTGTGAGTATAAATCAGGGCGTTGAGTAACGCACACTGCCTTAAAATCGGCGACACTAGAACCCGTACTAATCTTTGTTCTTTTTTTATGATCTAAACATTTGCAATGCTAATTAACATTGCAAAATATTGAAATCTCGATTTTCTTACACAATTTTTAATATTCCTGTCATATCAAGATACAGTTACCCTTTCAGTCATGACCTTTGTATGTAGATTTTTTTAAAGTAAACCTTGCATTCATACGGTGGGGCCAGTTAGGTAGTGTGTGCAATACAAGGCTTTAGAAATTTGTTGTATATTTTGCCGTGTGCTTGCAGGGCGATAAGCATATCAATTTTTATGTTGCTCAAACCAGAGGAAACTGATTTTTTTTAATCCTTAGTACTTATAGCTGAATTCAGAGACTTGTATATGAAAGAGGTGGACGAATAATTAATAAGTGCAAGTTATGTATAGTTTTAATTATTTTAAGCTTTGACCAATTTTATAAATAATCTGTATTAATATTGAAAAAAAAAAAATCTGTATAGAAAAATATATAGTCAGTATATAGGGTGTTGGGATGGTTAATGCAAAACTTTATGGGGGTCATATTTGAAATCATTTATCACCATCCATGGTGTAAAAAATATAAAAAAAATTAAACGGAAATCACGGGCGAATTATATACAGAGAATTGAAAATTAATATTATTTTCATCTTTTAAGCGAAAATATTAAAACTAAACGAGTGTGGGGTAGATACTTTCTAAAATTTAAAGTGGTTAATGCACAACCGATTAGTGTAGTGGATAATAATCCTGACAGCGATACCAACGGTTGCGGGATCGAACCCCGCAAGAAGTAAATGTATGTGTGATGAATACGAACATTTATTCCCGAGTCATGAATATTTATAGCATGAATATTTGTGTTTATCCGTTATGTAGTATCCATAGCACAAGCTTTGCTTCGTTGTAAGTGTCCGAAATATTTAATATATACAAAATCCATTTATGTATTAGGTCGTTACCTATAAAATTGGCGTTTTGTATGAAGAATTTCATTAAGACTGTTTTCTCCATACAAACATTTTTGATTTTTTTTTGGGAACGGCAAATCTAAATTTAGCTAAACTTTGTGTGTATTATCGGATAACATTAAGTTAAGTATAGGCAGCGTTAATTTTTAAAAGTAACCGCTTTATAAAAGTTTCAGCGAATCTAAGAAATGCCTAAACATGAAAAGAGCTCTGTTAAAATTTTTTTTATTATGTGATTTAGCCAAGAAATTAAAAAATATTTCATGTGAAACTTTGAAATAATATTCCATTTTCCATGTAAAAAACAAATTTGGATATAGCTTTGAAAATCGCTGGAATTGGTACATATGATTAACGAAGGAAAAAAACTCCAATTTCATAGGTAAAGACCCAATATAATATTGAGCTACAATTGCGTATTACCGTTGAGTCATGTGCAGATTCCTATGTTATCTCCTGTATATGTACCCACCTATCTCACTTTGTGCTAAAAATAACTTTGATTCGAAATGGTCTCAACTAACACCCTCTTTGCATCGCCCTTCCAACACCTTGTATTTTACCTTCCAAATGATTATGAATTGTAATATTATATATCTAGCTCAATAAGCGCAGGGTGCCTTTTAAGGTCGAATAATTGGTTAATGATTTTAATTGACTATGTCTCTTATATACAAGTCTATGGACAATCGACTGTCAAAGACGTTGTAAATAGTAGCTTATTTATATAAGTACCTTTTGTACTTAAATCTAACTTAGGGTGGATATTTGGAAGTGGATATTATGATTGGTCAAACGCTTGTAACGGTGTTTCTTTTCAATTTCTCTGGTAATGGAATACTTTAAGCGATAGAACGGTACCTGATAAATGAGTTACCGTAGGATAAGGTGGTGCCATAGACGACAGTGATTAAGCTCTTTGAACACTCTCCAGTTCGAACGTTTCTGTGGCTATATCCGACTATTTTCTGTTACCGTAAGATTACTTATGAAAAGTCTCGAACGATCCGATTTGGTTGGTGGTAGGGCATTTTAAATGTCCGCCTGGCTAGCTACCACCATCTTATCTAAATCTGCCGCCAAGCAGCAATGTTAATAGCATTGTTGTGTTCCGGTTGTCAGAGATATGATAGCCAGTCCCCCAAATGTGTTGGGGTTTCCGGGTCAATACGCTTCCACCATCGACCTCATCTTCACTTAACATCAGGTGTGATTGAGGTCAAGTACGAACGCGTCGTGCATAAAAAAAAGATCCCTATGTAGAGAACAAATCTTTTTCGCGATTTTCTTAGCAGATAAAACAGCGCCATCTCTTAGAATCCTCGACAACTAAGTTTTAGCTCGCGACCTATAAAAGTGCAAGAAAAAATTAAAAATAATACGAGTAATATATTAGACACTCGCATGTTTTTTGGTCACTTTTCTGACGTAAGTGATGCATTTTTTTACAACATAATTTAAATTATCAGTGATACGACAGTTCGCGAACGAAGACGGTGTATGACTGAGTTCCCATTGGTTCCAAACTCCCGTTTTGACACCAATGTGTGCCATTTTCATTGTTTACCCGGTCCATACGCAGTAATGTCTATGGTGTAGACAAGTTTTTAATCACAATAGATGATCTGTCAGAGAGTGGGACTTTTAGTATGAATATACGCTTTAAAATGCCGTATCTGTTACGTTATACAAAGCTATTTTTATAGCAGTATACGGCCGTAGGCTATCTTGATGTCTGCAGTAGTTTCCGAGAAAAAGGACTTTAACAGACAGACGGACAGTGACCCCATAAGGGTTACAATTGACCAATTTGTTTTAGTTGTAAAATTTGTTATGTGTGTGTACATAAATGCAAATAAATGCTTACCTATCCATATAAATAGGAGGTAAGGAATAGTGAAAAAATTGAAATCAACGAAAACGTTTATGTTTATATAATATTTGTCCTGCTCCTTCACTTGGACGAATTATACAACTATCCCACTCTCACTTCCACGTCGTGCGTGACGAATGCTTCGCGGGCTGTAGTACTTAAATAATAAAGAAATAGTCTCCATCCAATATTTGACTATTAGAAATCTCTGCAATCTTATGGTTAAAGGGATATAGCCATTCCTGTTGGGTTTTTTTTAATAAAATATTTCATTATTCCAAAATAAAAATAAAAAAACTAAAATTGTTGTTTATGCACCAATTTAAAATGTAAATTCTGTCACAAAGCAATAGCGCCATCTTGTTTTTATTAAAAAAATAATAATATTTGAAATACGCGTAGTGTAAAAGAAATAGTATTTCGAAAAATAATGAAGACGAACAATTATTTGCTTTATATAATTTTATATCGATGGGTTATTATTTTTTTTTTTAATATTTTTTGACAAGATCGTAGTTTTAGCAGTGTACAGTAAGTTAGGTCATGTATTTTGAATTCTAGAATTTTAATTTAGAGTTCTTGAAATTTTCGGTAGGTATTCGAGATTAGGGCGTATTGTTGTTATGTATAAACAAATAAAATAATAATAATCCTGAGCACAATCGACTTATCATCGATCCTTCATACAAGCTTTGCGATGCAAGTGTGATAGCCTACGGCGAGATCCAATATGAACATTCCATAATATCATAGCTGGGCATTAACTCGTTAATTGTTAATTAACGGAGTTAACATTTCGACTAACAGATTAACTTTTAGGATTCGTTAACTTCCGTTATATTTCCCCAAATCCGTTAATTGTTAATCCAGTACCTACTATTTACCAAAAAGATTGAACGTTTTTTTCCCACGGGCAAAGATACTTTAACCCCGAAACGAGCCTAAGGGGAATATCCACATTAAGCCAGATGACTTAATTACACACTCCAATTGTACGCAACGATATCAATTTTTATCACGTGCTAACGGATGTAACGATTTAACGTTTAAAGTTAACTTTTTTAGTCACGGATTAGATTAACGAAGTGACTATTTTAATTAACGGTGCCCATGTATGTATACTATAGCCCAATCATTTCGGATTTTCTTGTATGGCAACGATTACAATAGTTTCTCGGTCGGTAAATTTTGCAGTGTCATGAAGTAATACACATGGGATGTAAATATACGTACTATTAATAAAACCTTAAACTACGTATAGTGTAACACTATGAATAATACTTTTAAAGAAGCCAAGGCCAAAAAATGATTTTACGAAATAGAACCCGCGGTGGGCGGGGGCGTACAATACGGACAGTACACACCAGTTCGCTGCGATACTCGCGTCGCCGGAGCGTGACCTTGGCGCGACCAATCGCGTGCCAGCTTATAGACAAAGCTGGCACGCGATTGGTCGCGCCAAGGTCACGCTCGGCGTCGCGAGTGCTTCGTTGTAATTGTTGGTAGTTTTTATGCAAAATTAAAGCGGTAATTGTAGGAGAGTTACTTTTCTATATAAATTCATCAGTGTCACCATTAAACCCAGCAATTGTATTATTTATTATTAATAATACACTAGCAGCGTCAAGCTGATAAGTGTATATCGCTGCACTTGCATTTTATCTAATTCTATTTAAAATACTTATTCAGTCTGGTTTTGGAAGAGTTCACTGCGTATTGCGGGAGTTCTTTTTATGTGAAAAAAACCTTTTTTTTTTTACTTTTTTATACGTAGTTTAAGGCTTAAAGTACTTAAATTTACACACCAAATAACTTGTGATGGACATATAATCCAAAATTTGCACATTGTAATCCATAAACTCTACTTCATTATACGACAAAATCCTGACGGAGGAATTAATGTATAACTCGCATTTCTTCGTTGATAGGACTATTCCAATCATAAGTTGACTGTGTTCGGGATGATAATGGAACTTGCAGTGTTTTCCCCGAATTCATGAATAGATCTAGATGTAATGTAGTATAGAGTAGAAGTGTCAGACTGTGATTATTTTTGCTAACGTTGACATTTTTGTAATGACAATTATACATTAATAATGTACCAAATAAAATGTGTTTTCTTTGTAATGATATGATTTATTCACCTTTAAACCCCGTGTTCCCGTCCAAAATACCTCAAGACTCATTACCAGCCTGTTGGAGTACTTACTGGAGAAGCCTTACACGTACCCTAACTGGGAAAGGAAAGAGAGCCATAATTTTTTTTTATGCACGACTTCTTCGTACTTTACCTCAATCACACCTGATGTTAAGTGAAGATGAGGTCGAAAGTGGAAGCGTGCTGACCCGGAAACCCCATCACATTTGGAGGACTGGCTATCTTATCTCTTACAACATATGATATCATATGATATGCTACGTTGTAATATGACGCGAGTGAATATGACGTGTTTATATATCATATGACTGAATATGATAATTCAGTCATATGATATATAAACTTCCAGCGTTCTTCCCCAAATAAATAATACATCGGAACGTAGTGTATAAATTAACAAGTATATTTATTACAGTAACGCTAACACAATAACACGTTATCTCTATCACAAACTGGTCAAACACTCACTTGGTCATTATTTCACTAATCGCCTTCTTCTTTTTCTCACCTTTCTTGGGCTTCTGCTTCTGTAAGCGATAACACAATATATAAGTCTTTATGTAATATTTACGTAACAGCAGATCTACGATTGAGCAACATTTTGAAGGCCGTAGTCTCCCTATTCAGTGCAAGTAGGCTGCTGCTGCTGCATCACAATATATTTACGAAAACTTAATGTACTTAAGAAAGAATCTGCATTTGTTTAGGAAAAATTGTGAAATACACAATGTTAATACAAGATATAAAAATAAACTTGCTGTCCATAGCAGTCGCTTACACAAAGTCACTAAGTCATTCAAGGGACAATGTATAACGCTTTTATAATAAGTTTCCGGTAGACATTGAAAATTTGCCTTTAAATAGCTTTAAAACAAGCATGGGGCCGTCCATAAATTACGTCATCGATTTTTTCAGATTTTAGCCCCCCCCCCCCCCCCTATAATCATCCTATCGTCATTTCTTAATGACCCCCCCCCCTTCTCCCAAAATTGACGTCATTACTAGTTTGACAAAATAAAACATTGCAGATTTGAGAAAAATAGGGTATTATATGATTAAAACACTTGGTTATTTTATTATTT
Organism: Oegoconia quadripuncta; assembly: GCA_949316235.1. NCBI lineage: Eukaryota > Metazoa > Arthropoda > Insecta > Lepidoptera > Autostichidae > Oegoconia > Oegoconia quadripuncta. Next base: position 1,385,480 of record OX438745.1, on the reverse strand, counting down.
TTACTTTGGCAATAATCATTGATATAATATAACTACTTATTTTTTACTTTTCTTTGGATAACTCCCACGGAGTTTTCACCCATTCTTTTAAATTCTGGATTTGTATGTGAAAAATAAACTATAAATAAATAAGAATGACGTCAAAACACCCCCCCCCCCCCCATCTATCATTTACCGTCATCCGCAGACCAACCCCCCCCCCCCCCCCAATTTAGAATGACGTAATATATGGACGGCCCCTATGTGCCAAAGGCTATTATAAAATTTGTGACTATCTGGATGATAAGAATGCGTGGACATGAACCGCTCGGCAATATCCAGTATATTCTATTCTTATTTTTCTTTGTCGAATCATAAATTTAACAATTATTCCAAAATGTATTTGTATTGACTTATTTAAAAAGAGCAACCCCTGAGTTTCTTGCTCGTTCTTCTCTGGGCAGACTGCCTAGTGTATGAGCGATAACTGTATGTCATGACGATTTCAATGTTATTCTTATAACTTACGAAATAAAACATTTTTGATTTTGATTTTTGATTTTCTGATCTTGCCTATGCCGCCTCCAGATGTACTGGACTAAATTTTCTATCTATGAGTACCTATACCGGATGAGTTTTTTACCGTAAGGAAAAATTTGCAAGTTAAATTGTTGGCTCAGAAACTTGTGTTTTGAGAGACAAGCTTTTGTTTCTATAATAATATGATGCATATTGTATATAAATTATAGTGTTTAAATTAACATACCATAAACTTGTACTTTACTAGCCTATAATTTGTTTATATCGGATGAGTTTCTTTATTGTAAGGAAAAAATAGGGCATATTAGGTAAGTGAAATAGAAGGTATTGGCATAGGTCGTTTAATTTTGGACGACCGATTGGTGTAGTGGATAGTGACCCTGTCAGCTAAACCAACGGTTGCGGGTTCGAATCCTGCGACCTGTAAATGTTTGTGTGATGAATATGAACATTTATTCCTGAGTCATGGATGTTTATATAAATATTTATGTATGTTTATCCATTATCTAGTATCCATAGTACAAGCTTTGCTTAGTTTGGAACTAGATGATTGGTGTAAGTGTCCGAAATATTTATTTATTTATTTATTTTAATAATTTTATTTTTCCAAAACCATCATCAACCCTTCCTGCTAGAGATTAATATGCGAATGGCGGAATTCCTAGGGTTCCTATCGAGCGAATTTTAATTGGAACTCATTAAAATTCGCACTCATATTTAATTTAACGATGTAATTATGTGCTATAGGCTACAAACGCCTTGGTTGGTGGTAGGGCATTTTAAATGTCCGCCTGGCTAGCTACCACCATCTTTTTTTTTTTTTTATGCATAACGGGATGGTACTTGACCTCAATCACACCTGATGTTAAGTGAAGATGAGGTCGAAGGTGGAAGCGTACTGACCCGGAAACCCTAACACATTTGGGGGACTGGCTATCTTATCTCTGACAACCGGAACACAACAATGCTATTAACATTGCTGCTTGGCGGCAGATTTAGATAAGATGGTGGTATCTAGCCAGGCGGACATTTAAAATGCCCTACCACCAACCAACCCGAGTACTTAAACGTGTACCCCGCTGGGGATCGAACCCGCGACCTCCGAAACGTAAATCCAATGTTGTTTACATTGAGCCACGGAGGCGGTTATCTTATCTAAATCTACCGCCAAACACCAATTAATAATAGCATTGTTGTGTTCCGGTTGTCAGAGATAAGATAGCTAGTTCCCCAAATTATATGGGATTCCGGGTCAGCACGCTTCCACCTTCGGCCTCATCTTCACTTAACAGGTGTGATTGAGGTCAAGTGCTAACCCGTTGTGCATAAAAAACGCGACCGTCAAATGCCACGACCTATTTTATGGTTTTAAAGAAAAAAAAAATTAAACTACCCATGCCAATACCTTCTATTTCACTTACCTAATATCCCCTATTTTTTTTTCTTAGGGTAAAAAAACTAATACAGTATAAATTAATGAAAGATTGCAATAATTCAACAAATGAAACATACCTTTCTCTTCTCAGCTGTCATACCAACGAAATCCTTCTTAGCTTTCTTCTCTCTCGTTTCGTTGGCGTTTTTCGGGACCTTATTCGGTGTACACTCGCCGTCCGCTTCCTGATAATAAAAAAAAAAAAACGGATTTTATCAACTGCTGCATTCTATTTCTGCAGCAACGCATCAATGTATAGGAATTGTGGGTGTCTTTCGACAATTATTATTACTTAAAAAAAAATAAAATTATGTCCTAAGTTTTGGTCATATAATGCTTGCTTGCATGTAGCTTGTAGCCAATAGTATTGTAGTGTGCAACAACTTCTGACGTGTTATGCGTTCTGTTATCAGTGAATGCACGAGGTGGAGACTGAAAAACAGCTATTTGCTGAGTTAGTAAATTTTACTATAATTAATGATCATGTAGTATATTTTTTTAAGTGGATGAATAAATATCTTTTTATTTATTTATTTAATGTCCGCGTTGTTATTCCAGTGTACAGTATGTATGATGAAATTACACTTTTGAAGCTAATGCTTCAGTAAAGAAATAATTTTCTTGTTCCTCCATGTGTATTACAGCGTCTTGTGAAGCGACGTAGTTTAAAGAAAACATCATCATATTAGCCACAGGACGTCCACTGCTGAACATAGGCCTCCCCCCCATAGACTTCCAGAGTGGCCGGTCGGAAGCGGTCTGCATCCAGCGATCCGGAATCCGATCGATCAAGAAATCCGTGGGCGAACGAAGGTCACTGACATAGCCCAGCGGGTTAGTAAGTTAAAGTGGCTGTCGGCAGGGCACATAGTGTTGGGAGAAGATAAACTGCAGCTGCGTGGTGATCGAGGTTTATAATTGGATGTTGTTCCGATCGTAAGAGAGCGAAAAACTGGACGCGCGCCAGTATATATACATTTAGATTCGCGCCATCTATCGGATTGTCCTGGAACCCGTGAGAAAGGTACACTTGCACCTATTGGAGTGAATAGATTGATTAGAGGTGGGTTCACGGATTCGCCGATAGATGGCGCCAGTCTTTACATAATTGTGCCGACAGCGTCAGGCGAGGTTCTATACTGAACACATAGCTCGAGGAACTGATGACCAGGCATTAAAGTTCTCGAGTGGAGACCACGCACCGACAAGCGCAGCGTAGGACGTCCACTCACAAGGTGGACAGACAACCTGATAAAGGTTGCGGGAATAACTATTTATTTAATAACCAAAAAACCCACCATCTCCATTTCAACTTCGGACTACTAAGCGCGGGGAGGGATACCACCCGTATGTAGTTAACATACCGAACATTCGCACTAAGCGGTTCGACTCTTCATTCATAATGCGAACAGCCAAGGCATGGAACTCCCTTCCGGCGTCAGTCTTTCCTGAATCCTACAACCTTGGGATCTTCAAGAGCAGGGTGAATAGGCACCTACTGAGATCGCGTGCTTCATCTTCGGCCACATCGTCACTTCCCATCAGGTGAGATTGTGGTCAAACGCGTATCCAGTTTACAATGAAAAAAAATCCCAACAGCATGTTTTGAATTTTACAGGCGCCATGTTTTTACCATAAAATGTATCCTGACACGCTAGAGATAAAGATGAATCGAATGACTCCTTGGTCCTTGGTCAATGAAAATCGGTGGAACCGTTTAGGCTACAGTAGGTAACATAAAAATCTACATACAACATACATACACACACTCGAAAAACATTACCCTCAATTTCAATTCAAAATTCATTCAAAAGGCAAGCTTAATAATAATAATAAATATTTCGGACACCAATCATCTAGTCTCAAACTAAGCAAAGCTTGTGCTATGGATACAAGATAAACGGATAAACATACATGAATATTTATATAAACATCCAAGACTCGTGAATAAATGTTCGTATTCATCACACAAACATTTACCCCTCGCGGGATTCGAACCCGCAACCGTTGGTTTCGCTATTAGGGTCACTATCGACTACACCAATCTGTCGTGAAATCCGATCCGAGTTCAATTCCTCACTTTGTTTGAATTGTAATATTATTTGTTTATACATACTATGCTCACGCCTGTTTCCCGTTGCGGTAGGCAAAGACTATTGATTTCCACTTGCAACAATCCTGACTGTTTGATGAACGATAAATAATTCTCGTGTTTTTGAACATTGGCGGACAAATATAGTTCGATTAAGTGGACTGTATCGTAAGTTAGGTTGTGCGTGGTTATCGGGAAGGACAATGGGGTCAGACTCACCTCAATCCTGATGTACGTAGGGTTTGTGATAAGTTTATGATCGGCTCGTAGGTGTGTGCGTCCAGCTCCTCAAGATTTGCCTTAAAACACTTACCACTTGCCTTTCACCTTATCAAAAAAGGGTCTCAGCGGTCCAACCAGTTTAATTGCTCTGTGTTGGAAGCACTTTAACACTATTTCAACGACGAATTTTTAAAGTAATTGGTAACGATGTTAACTCCATGATAGTTCAAGAGCAAGAGAGAGCGGGAAGTTTTCCCGCTTCGACAAAAAAAAAAAAACTACTTCTCCAACTCACAGGCGCGACTCACGAACACGTGTCACAATTTGTCTCAGAACGGAAATGTAGACACAAATTATTTACAAATACAACCAGTCTCAAGAATTTAGTCTATGATTTTGAGGCGATTGTGCCCTAACAGCTGACCATTTGAGATGGGATTCTATTGAAATCATATCGATTTTGTTTGCAAAACTTCGATAGTCGTTATTTTAGAAATGCTTACAGGTACAACAAAAAGAATTACACATATCATTTCAATTTCATTAACAGTCCATCTCATTTTAGGCATTAGGGGTTTTTTGTAAAATGTTGTATAAGCATTTATCTGTTTTTAAATTTTGTTGATATTGTTGCTATGAACTTCCTCTCTATATAAACTATACAGTAACTATACTAAACACTATACTGTATTGCTGGTGTACCTTAAAAAAGGTATTCTATTGTCATCCTCCTACCTGACTCTGCCTTTTCTTCATAAGTCTTCTCTGAGCTCCATCTTCAATTTGGCTTACATTGTCTTGTCTTCCGTGGAACCCTTGTTCTCTACCTTGGAACCCTCGTCCTCTCCCTTGGAATCCACGTCCTCTTCCCTGGAACCCACGTCCTCTCGCCTGGAACCCTTGCCCTCTCCCCTGGTGCCCTTGTCCTCTCCCCTGTACCCCTTGCCCTCTTCCCTGTAACCCTTGACCTCTCCCCAGGAACTCTTGCCCTCTCCCCTGGAACCCTTGACCTCTTCCACGGAACCCTTGCCCTCTCCCCTGAAATCCGTCTTTTGCGGGGAAACCCTGGGCTTTTCCTTGGAAACCTTTCTTGACTTTGTTCCTAGGGCCGTCTGTCTGGGTACATCGTTTAACGCGTAATATTCTATTCTTCATTGTAAGGTCCTCTTCTGATAGTTGTAGAGCGAGTTCGACAGCGTCCTTTGAGGCAAAGTTCACATAACCAAAGCCTGGAAATAAAAATTAAAAATTCTTAAAATTTATCATGTGGTCTTTTACTATGGGCCTTATAAGAAAGCTGAAGGTCGCACAACGAGCTTACTTACGAGATTTACTATGGGCTTGAATCAAGAATGAAGAAAGAACGAATGTCAGCAACATAGCCCAGGATTACTAAGTTGAAGTGGCAGTGGACAGGGCACATAGCACAAAGAAGAACTAATGGTGGGGCATTAAAATGTGGACAGACAACTGGCTGATAGTCACGGAAAGCCGCTGAATTTTTGGTTGGTGGTAGTTAGCTAACTAGCATTGTCGTGTGACGGTTCTATATCTCTTTCAGTGGCTCTGCTTAATTCTCTTTAAATAAAACAGCGAGGCTCGTTTATTTTAGCTACTTTCATAGCATTATGTCTTATGGTATACTACTGTGGGGTAGAGGTGCAGATATTCAAACAATATTTGTTCCACAAAAAAGAGCAATCAGAGCAATATATAATTTACGCTGCCGTGATTCTCTAAGAGATCTGTTTAAAGAAATAAGTATGTTAACTGTTGCATTCCAATATATATATCACAGTATAATGTATGTACGCAAAAATATATGCCTATTTCGCAAACATTCTGATAATCATAATTTGAATACTAGAAACAAAAATAAAATTGAAATTCCACAATTCAGACTTAGCAAGGTTAGCACATCCTTCGTGGGACACAGCATACGCTTTTACAATAAAATACCAGAACATGTATTAAGTTTAACAGAGCAGAAATTTAAACGCCACATTAAAGAAACTCTGTGTAAGAAGGGTTATTACAGGATAGATGATTATTTAGGCGATAAGGAGGTCTGGTGTTAGCTGGTCGTTATGTTAATTGCTATTGTTTTGTAATATGTAATATAAGATGGAATATTATTGTAAAGATGGAAACTAATTGAAAAGATGTGTTGTTGCGGAGTTTCTTGTCGCCTCTTCTCCCTAACCATAACACCTTGTGAAGCGATGTAGTTTAAAAAAAATAACATGTTGACTTTCAATAAGTGATATTTGTGTATCCTACATTGAATAAAATATTTTTGATTTTTTTGATTTTGTCACGTGAATGCATCAGCGATAGCAAGTCAATATTTGCAGTTGCCTTATTGGTCTATATCCTAGTATCATCATTGTGTGTGACAACCTTAAAGGCTGAGAAATGCTTTACTTATATGAATGAACCAAATATATACCAACCTTTACCAGCAGTGGTCTGCTTATCTCTTATAACCTTCACGGACTCAATCTTGCCGCATTGCTCAAACTTCGCTCTTAGGGCTTCATCTTCAGCGGCAAAAGGCAGATTACCTACGAATACAGCGCACCGGGGATCATGCACTGCTCCAGAGGTGTCACTACGTGTCACCCGCAGATGGAGGTCGTTGAGCACTGTATTGTTTTCTACGAGAGCCTGAAGTAACCAAAATTATCATAATAAGCGATGCATGTAATGTAGGTTATGACGCTTTATTACAAGTTACCAGGTTCAAAAGCAGTCTCTCAGGGCTTCTGTAATGAATTACATTGATATTGTCATCGGTAGATTCTGAGGTATGATTGGTTAAAGCATCACTCACTCGGTAATTTGCCGGTTACCATTGGACATTGGTATTAAGAATAAGAATCGTTTATTTGACCCATTTAGCGACACACATATTATTTTTACATAAAGTGTGAAAATATATACAGTGAGTTTGAGACCAAGTGAGATAAAAGTATTGATAAAGATAACAATGAATTTACATAATTTTTGGGCTGATCCAGTTATATACAGTTAATTAAGTAAGATATCCATGTTGTAGGAGAGACTCATCTCCAGCAATGGACTGCCACATGTTTCATGATGAACGGGAATATAATGATACAAATTCCACAATGAACCAGGCAGACACATTTAATTGAACCAGTGTTTCTCCAAAACGTGACTTTGTCACATATTGCTTAAACTGACGATAGACATGCGTGTGCAGTATGACGAAGTCCCATACTATTACGCATGCGTAAACTTAATGCGTAAACTATTACGCAGTGATACTGCGAGATTGTGTATAAAGATAAGTAATAGATATGTAATCAGAACGTCAGAATAGATCAAGAGACTGAAATATATCCTGTGACCATATTTTTGCCTGCAGGTCTCAATTGATAAATTGCGCGAATTTTTGTAAAACAGAGATTGTATTTATGTCCGCGGTATTTCCCAGCAAGATACCGTAACACATCAGGAACGCTGGTGCACCTTAAAATATCCTGCGCATCTGACCGCTTCCGCATCATCATCATCATAAGGCAGAGACAACAGAATACACATTAATTAGCTTAATTTAGATTATAAGAAAAACCTGTAAACTTTTTGGGAATAAGGTTACATACCCATAGCGGGATTCAAACCCACAACCTTTTAGTAAAGCAGTCAGGATTTCTAACCAATACACTAAACAGGTTGTATATTGATAATAAAAAATATTGATAAAATAAATAAATAAAAATAGCCTTTATTTGCTGGCTTGTTTTACAGGTATCTCAAATTACGTTATATATTTAGTTTTGACATCGACAACCTCTTGTTCAGGCTGTCCTAGGACATGTGCCTGCCTCCTCCAGATGTCGCCATTGAGAAGGGTCCTTGAATGTTCTGCGCCATCCCTTGATAATACTTAATTATAGTTATATTCCTTTAATTAAAAATCCATAAAAATCCTATAAAAGAATATGGAATCCCATATATTTACCTACATAGATATGTACAAAAAACATATTAGATATGTAAAAAGTCAATATGAATTAGTGAATAAGTTAATACAAAATGAATATAAAACTCTTGTCTTAAAATTTGTGATAAAAAAAATTGTGTTTCTGCGTTCTTCACGCATCTACTTTTTTAAATAAAGTTACCTTCTCAACTGAAGCTTCTTCTCTGAATTTTACATAAACATTGACCGTGGAACGCTCTGGGTGGAGTTCGTTCTTGATAATTGCCAGCTTTGGGGTGTAACGGGCATCCTTCACAGGGACCATACGGATTCTGAAAATTTTAATATCATAACTATAAATTGAGAAAATCCCCGAGAAAACGAGCGCATTGAATGATAAATAAATAAAATAGCCTTTATTCCAGACAGTTACATGCATAATTAATTAGATTAAATTGAATACATTTAAATTATTACATTAAATATTTGAATTTACTTGGTAGTTAAGAATTTAAACCGGGTCCATGTGTGTTTGCCTATTAAAATAGCTGAAAAAATGTGCCAAGGAAAGCTATCGACAGAGAGGAATGGAAAAAAAATTGGAGGAGGCATTGAATGATAAACCAAATCTAATAAAAGCTAAATATCTTCGAAAAGGTTTAACCGATTTTCATCAAGCGTGACTAATAACCTGTCCCCACATTTATAATCTTTAATATAAAAAAACAGCACCAAGAGCAGGCTATGCATTACTGAGACAGGTTTTGAACAAAGGACATACAACGCCATCAAACACATAACACCTGTTGTTTGTTCGTTCCCAGTTAAAAAAAGGGTAACGTCTAAAACCAAATTACTAACTCACCTGACAGTTTCAATTTGACCATATTGACTGAATATTTGTTTAATTACTTTCTTACACTTGTTGTTGTACAGAACATTGCCAACGAAAAGAGTCCTCTTAATTTCTTCCTCATTGGTTTCTGTATCTCCCTTTCTTTCTCTCACTTTTTTCTGATCTACCTCCTCATCGGAACTCTCCTCGACCGGACCTGTGTCAAGTATTTCATTGTTTGCCAATTCCGTTTCAGACTCTATTTCATTGTCTGAATCATGTTCGGAATCTGAATCTTTGTTTGTTATTGCATTGGGATTAACAGTGTGGTTCTTTTTCTTTTTTTTTGTCTTAGTTTCTAAATTAGATAATACTCCAGTAGCTGTGGTTACCTCTCCCACCTTCTTGTTTTTCTTTGATTTAGATTTTCTCTTGCGTTTATTTTTGGCCACATGTTGTTTATTTGCAGATTCATCAGGTGTTTCATATTCTTCATTTTGTAATAAATTTTGAGTTTCTGATGTAGATCCTTTGCGTTTCTTTTTTGGACTTTTGTCTTTTTTAGTTTCTTCAGGTTCTTCGTCTTGTTTAGTATCCTCCACATCTACAGGGTCAGTTGATTTTGTTAAGGATTTTTGATGTTTCCTTTTCTTTGGACTTAATATGTTACCCTCAGTATTTTCTAAGTCATCATTTTTAACACTCTCTGTGTGCACTATCTGCTTTTTCTTCTTTTTAGGAGTGCTTTCATTATTTATTTGGATGCTTGTATAATCACCATCATTACTCAATTTACTTTTCTTCTTAGGAGACTTCATCTCATCTTTCTTGTTATTGTCATTATAATGAGCACCCGAAGGTTTACTAAAATTGACCATATCAGAATCTAAGTCACTTTTCAAATGTTTTTTAACTTTGTCAGCCTTCGGGCTGATGAGCTTAGTAATACCACCCTCTTCCTCAGTAACATCAAAATCAGGAGTCTGAAATATCCTCTTAGGGGATTTCTTAACTAAAGCCTTCTTTTTCTGAAGTGTAGGAGAGAGGAATATGGATCTATCGTCAACTATTTCACTTTTTGGTGTAACGTTAGGGGAAGGCTGATGTTTTGTAGGTGTGAGAGCCCGCCTTATAAGTCTAGGTCGGTTCGGTGTTACATTACCGGATATTAGAGCTGCCACGCTGCCTACGACGTAATCCATGACACAATATTATCGCAAATAACAATAAAATTAATTATTTAACCACAACATCACCATAACGAAATGTGGGAGCACATGGTCATTTACATTTTGTTTTGACTTTGTTTTTTTTTTTTCGTTTCATTCTCTCCTCTAGGAGAAGGCAAAGGGATCTAGCCCATAACAGCCATGTCTTATTTCTCTTATTTCTTCAGTTTGTAAGTCAGTCTCAGTCAAAACAAGTAATTCGTCGTATACTTGGCGTATACAGAGTCTAGTCACGGTCAAGTCATTCTTCAGTAAAGTGGCAGAATGCTTTACAAAAGATTTTGGCGGCTTCTTGTGGGAACCCGAAAGCTCCGTTACGCACTTTAATTTACACTTCCCTTCACTTGTACACTATCACTAACGTTTGCTGCACAATATTCTGCCATTATTAAACTTCAAAAGTTAGAATGCACAAATTATAAGACTTATAAAGAAAAATGCTGCTTCACTCGCCGAGTTCCCGCCAAAAAGCCCTTTGTTTTTTTTTTTTAATTTTGTTGGAAAGGCTACAGCTACAGACTAGAAAAAAATATTAGTTGCGCATTCTATGACAAAAATTGGTCTGAGTTTGCAAAGTAAACATTTAAAAATACGGTTGGTTATCGAAATATCGATAGCTCGGCTTATCAATAAAGGGCAAAATATATCAAGATTATGTTTTTCGGAAGTAAATTGGGACCATTACTTTGACTTTTATCAACTCAAGAAGAAAAACAATATTCTGTATCACGCAGACCCACTTGACACTGACAAAAACGAATAGTTGCCAAAAACCAACATTCGTCAGCACTGTATAAGAAACACCTTTCCCAAACAGTTGCGATAATGTTCTGATGAGGTATTGAGATGATTGTATTGTTTCATACAACAGTAAATTGCCGTTTTTGGTTCGTTCGTCGACATCGACAACACAGCAAATCAAAGAGAAGAACAACGGGCGGGATACTTACGTTTTAAATTGAACTTATTAATAAGGTCGGACGTTTACTCAAAGACACGCATAACGACGACACAACAGTGACACTAGGATAGACATGAATGTAGGTATACCAGTGTTACGGAGTTTCTTGTCGCTTCTTCTCCCTAACCATAACACCTTGTGAAGCGATGTAGTTAAGTCAATTATTCCTCATTAGCAATAATCACGCCATATTCTCACATACATTTATCGTCCAATGTTGTGTTGTGCATGCTCATGTTGCGGCGTCGTCATACTCCGCGTATAGTGCTTCTGAAAACGCTACAATGATGAAATTTTTCTGTCATCATGGGAGAGTTAGTAGTAATTGAAATAATTTCAACTACTACTAGTATATTTCAATTATTGAAATACACTAGGTTTAATTAGAACGGAAAAGACCCTGATATCTGTAGCTGTATAAATTTGTAACTTATGAGTTACAATGTGAGATTCACATACACGTAAGGTTCGCTTAAGTTCGATTTAAGCCACTGGTAGGTAGTTAGGTATAATGAATTTATAATTTTATACAGGTATTTAGAGCTGCACTCATCATCATATTATCAGTCACAGGACGTTAATTGCTTAACATATTAAGCCCCATATATTTCCGCGGAGCAACTGCTTGGAAGCAGTTTACAACCAGGATGTTGCGATAGGACTCTTTGGTGTGCCCATGTATTTTTATATCTCTATTTTTCAATTTTGATTGATGTGGTTGTCATAATTATATAAATGATAATTGTCATGAATAATAAATAAATGATTTAATATTATTGATTATGAGTGAAGGAAGCAGAAGAGGTGTGTCAGGATCGTAGCAAGTGGAAGTCTGTGGTCTCTGCCTACCCCTACGGGAAACAGGCGTGACATTATCTTTGTATGTATATCCACATATCTATCTACATACATCTAAGTATATCTACTTACATATAAATCATATATTAGAATTGAATTGCATATAAATAAGTAATTTCAATACCAAACTACCAATTACTTACCAACATGCTTCCACTACATGTTCTGTTGCACCTTCCTAGCCTTGGTGTGAACTTACCTATGTATCACGGATTATTAGTTTAATAATGGTCGGTGATGTGTGCAATTTAATTTCATTTAATTTTATGTAACCACACGTACACAAGCGTACATTGTTAAATATTATGGATAACTGTAGTTGGCGATAGTTTTAGTCACATTTATTGGAATACGTTATTTTTGTAATAAGCTGTTGTTATCCTGAATAAATAAAGAAAAAATAAATTTTCTTTCGTGTTACAAAGTAGGTTTTCTTTAAAATCGACTATAATAGCTTCTTTTTCTCCAGAAATTGAATTTTCCACAGGCCGTGACTTGTTTTAGCTATGCACCCTGTCCTGTCTTGATAGAGCAGTATTGCCCTTAATTCGATAAGAATATACTCCAGGAAATTGGGTCGCACGTCAATAAAACTTTATAATTACTAATAAATAAATCATTTATTATGAGGATACTAGGCCTATATCCCTGCAGTGGGATGTTTACGGGCTGATGATGAGACTAACATACATAATAACCGGTACCTTCTTAGACTTTCTTTATCCATCCGCCGCACTGCAAACAATGAAATATGCAATATGGTCACACTGCTCTGAAATGAATCACAGTCGTTGGTAATCGATATATTAATTTATCGATACTCATACCGCCTTACTTTTGATTTAGCACTTGGCTGGCACCCTACCTCACATTTTTTCGCTATCCTAGCTCGTAGGTATACCTAGGTACCTATTGTACCTATTTGTTTGGTTATTGTTCGGGCGTGAAGTAATTTAGAATTGCCATTAATAAAAAATAAATAAACAAAGCTGCTGCTGGTATGTTGCATTTTCCAAATCTAGGCTACATCCATACACTGTTGGGTCAAGCTTCTTAGGTCAGTACTTCTCTGTATTATATTACTCTTTGGGTCAGTAGAATCACTATTATTGGTAAGACCTGTTGGTCTATTTTCCTAGTTTTATCAACAAAAACTTTTTAGTATTTAAATTGCCAACTGGCAACATTTATTGTTCCGCCGCGCCGCTTCGCCGAAATAAACGATGAACTGCAGTGAACGACGACGCTTTCTCGTTTATTAGTTGTTCTGTTCGTTATTACACGCAGTTTTTTGTAGTTAATAAGTTCTGTGTAGTTGTTTCAAGTGTGTGGAAGTTCATCAACTAAATACGTGAGTATCTATAGTGTTTTCATCTAGTAATTTTCCGAATAATCATCGTCGCGCGCCATATTATAGCCGCCCGCCATTCTCAACAATTTTCAATTTGTTGTTTTCATCCATTCAGCCCCGTAATCGCTGGGATACTTTGTAAACTGAACGAAACACGTTACAAACTTCTCTACTTCGGTGTCCGATTGAAGTTTTATATGTTGAAAACTAGGTTAGAAATTCTATTGTAAGTATTCCATGTACATTGAAGCTTTACTATGCTTAGTAATTCGATATTATCGCTAACAACGCAGTTTGTAAACATTACGTCCGCCGGCATTATGTTACAGGTTTTCCTTAGGTTCTAATGTTATATTCACATTACCTATTTAGCAAAATGGAACAAGGAAGTATGCCAGTCAATTCACTTGTAGATTTTTTTTAGTTTCCGTGACCTTAGAGTCCTAACCGACTAACACAATTGATTTATTCAACAACAGGTTTTTAAGTGGATCAGACAGAACTACGGCAAATTTTTATGCTAGTTGATTATTTGTATAGGTCCATTGAGTTTTCAAAGTTTTTTTGCGCCCCCTTTTATTATCATTAAATTCTTTATTCCACAAAAAAATAATTTATTTATAATACGTATATATTAAGTCTGTCTAAAATCGGTAAGCGCATGAAAAACATTTGTGGTACAGATACACATACAACTCTATTATAAGTTGTAACAGTTGTACTTAATTTTAGTTTTTATTTTTATTATTGTGAAATAAGGCTACATTTTGTAAGAATAACACCAAGCAGAATTATTGTTAAGTCGAATATTTTTGTATGTGTTTCTGTAATATGCAAACAAACGCTTTATATATCTATTTATTCTTAAATCATTTTTACAGCCTCATTAAATAGGTTTATGTATGGTTTGTTTTCTTAAGCTACATCGGCTAACCTTGTCTTATATCTGTTAGTTCCTATTTTCTTGGTATTGGAGATGGGACGTCTGCTGGCTACAGACGGATGGTCGGTCCATGTGTGGGAATATTTCACATTGCCTTTGCGGAGCATTGGTTACTGCGAGCCAGGTTCAGCCGGTCTTCTTGCAGAACTTTATGATGTCTTAGTATTTTTTTTTTCTCTAATTTTGATGTAGGGACTTTTATACAAAGGGTATACGCCAGTCCCATCGTACCTCTTACTGATTTAATCTATTTAAATCTAATTCTAGCGAGACCCCGATGACTTCACAAAGGCAAATAGACTCCGGGCAGCATTAGATTTTGGATGAGCTAGGATCCCCCATCTAGTCTATTTAGCCCCTGTTCCATCATCAGTGTCTTTCGTTGGTGCTCGTTCCGGACACATTCCACCAATATATGGTGCACATCTTCTACTTAGTATTTCAGACAGTAACTCTTCGTCTCCAATTATATCCTTGCCAAAAATTTCCCATCTTAATCTGGAGTAGACCACACACTCAGCTAGGAAATGTTGGCTGGTATCTTCTATTCCGCACACAGTGCAGGATGAATATATATATATTTTTAATATGATTCACAAAACTGGACACAATTCAAAATATTTTCAGTCTAACCCAACATTACGACATAATTAACTGAATGTATTGCATTTACCTGTCAGTCAGTATATCCAAGTTAGTACTGCTTAGGAAAGGGAAATCATCTGTGTGAAAAGAAGCGAAGAAACCCACAGGATCATTGTTATCCTTTTTATTTTAATAAAAAGTATACAAACTAATACAATTTTATAATTATTTCATTTATTTGTGTAAGTAATTTATATGTATTTAGTTATTTGTTTGTTTATAATGTTATAATTAGTGTATGATTAGTTAGCTATTGTTAACTGGAACGTTTTTGGATCCGCATTATTATTAGTCCCCATCGTGTGTAACTTTTCTTGGGTTGACTGAAAGAGGTCTCTTTTCAGATAAGGCCACATTTGTATGTACTGACTGATGTTTTCAGACTGTAATCTGTTTGTATTTCTTGTGCAATAAGAATAGACAAAGGGTTCCTTTTTCCTTTTGCAGTAGGGAACCCTATAAATGCTATATTTATATACTTACCAAAATAATAAAAAGCATTTTTGGTCACATAATGCATAGCACAAAGGTTTCGGTGTATATTAATAAAGCCATTGTTATAAAGAAGCCTGTCCCTTATGATGGGAACTACCGATGCATGAGAAGCACTCATGTGTGTCAATGTTGTGTGGAGTATTGAATAACAAGGTTTTATTATATGTAAAATTATAAAGGCAGATATTTAGGAAGGACCTTACTTGTTCAAAATAATTTTCGTTGAAAAAATATAATTATAGATTTCTGTGTTAACTTCTGTAGCAGGTGTCGATAGATTAGTCTAGTTCCTTAAATAAATAAATATCCTGAGACATACGCACAACGCCATCTAGTTCCACAGTAAGCAACTATAGGCTTGTGTTGTGGATACCAGATGATTGATATACTACATAAATACATTTTTTTTTGTAAATAAATACTTATACTTATTATAAATGAAAACATCCATAACTCGGGTACACATGTCCGTATTCATCACACAAACATATGTCCCTAGCGGGATTCGAACCCGCAACCTTTTGGTATAGTGGCTAGAGTTGCTAACCACTACACCAAGGTCGTCAAATCCTTAGTATCGTAGGATATATTTTCCGGTACAAAATCCAGCATGGCGCCCGCAAAATGTGCTGTCGGTTTCTTTGTGTTTAAGTAATTACGAAAATAAATGATTAGAATCTGTTCAGCATTGTTTCTTCCATATTTTCTATACTTTTGCTTATTATTTGGACATAATTCAACTGCTGTACTTTAATTGTTATTTAATAGCATGGTTGGAATGTTAATACGACATTCTTTACAACTTGAGAAGCTTGTGTCTCACAAAATATTCTACGCCATTACGCCTGCCTGCCGATTACATTCTCTAAGAGATCTGTTTAAAGAAATAAGTATTTTAACTGTTGCATCCCAATATATATATATGACAGTATACTGTATGTACGCAAAAATATATGCCTATTTCGTAAACAGTCTGATAATCATAATTTGAATACTAGAAACAAAAATAAATTCCACAATTTAGACTTAGCAAGGTTAGCACCTCCTTTGTGGGACACAGCATACGCTTTTACAATAAAATACCAGAACATGTATTGAGTTTAACAGAGCAGAAATTTAAACGCCACATTAAAGAAACTCTGTGTAAGAAGGATTATTACAGGATAGATGATTATTTAGGCGATAAGGAGGTCTGGTGTTAGCTGGTCGTTATATTAATTGCTATTGTTTTGTAATATGTTATATAAAATTTAATATTATTGTAAAGATGGAAACTAATTGAAAAGATGTGTTGTTGCGGAGTTTCTTGTCGCTTCTTCTCCCTAACCATAACACCTTGCGAAGCGATGTAGTTTAAAAAAATAACATGTTGACTTTCAATAAGTGATATTTTTGTATCCTACATTGAATAAAATATTGTTGATTTTGATTTTTTTGATTTATACCGGATGAGTTTTTTACAGTAAGGAATTAATATTGGGTAAGTGAAATTGAAGGTATTGGCATACATTGGTTACGCACGCGCCGGCCGGGGATTGATAAGCGACTGGCGGGATTCGTAGAGTTTCTACCATGCGAAATTTATTTGGAACTTATATTTTCTCCAATTATTATATTTAATTTAATACTCCCTGGATCGATAACTGCCAACTGAACAGACAAGACCTTATCATGGCTTTCAGACTTCACTCCGGACACATCCCACTTAACAAGTTTGCATTCATGATGCGGAAAGTACCTTCGCCAAATTGTACAGAATGTGACGTTATAGAAGACGTTTTCCATATCTTGATGGAGTGTGTCCGGAATTAAGCATGTAGAAGACAAATTAATATTACATATGGCCATCCACTTGAAGCTGTTGGGGGCTGTAATTATTGTATTGGCATTCCCTACATCCGAAATGGCCAGGGCAATATATAAATTAGTCAGAGTCGGTATAAATAACAGGGTGTAAATATTCACTGAGTCAGTACAGAGCGACATAGTCATTGAAATTTTTTTTTTTTTTTTTATAAAGTAGCTCTTTAAATAAGATTAAAAAAAAATAATATATATATTTAATTTAAGTATGTAATTATGTGGAATAGTCTACAAAGTCGACACTCAAACGACACACAACGCTGTATTCGATGATGATTTTGAAAGAAAGAAAAATTAAACTAACTATGCCAATACCTTCTATTTCACTTACCTAATATGCCCTATTTTTTCCTTACAATAAAGAAACTCATCCGATATAAACAAATTATAGGCTAGTAAAGTACAAGTTTATGGTATGTTAATTTAAACACTATAATTTATATACAATATGCATCATATTATTATAGAAACAAAAGCTTGTCTCTCAAAACACAAGTTTCTGAGCCAACAATTTAACTTGCAAATTGTATCTTTGTGGTGACTGGCTAAGTTATGTAGGTTAGGCACAGTAACTAACGCCACAGAATACCAGCGTCGTGGTTGCTCCAACCCGACACATGATAATGCCTTTTTGGATTTAGTGTATTGTAAACTTATGTATAAAATACTCTTGTAGCAGAAATCCAAATAAATTCTTTCGTTCTAATTTATTGTAGAGGCTTTATTGTGAAGGTTCACTTTTTTTACAACGACACAAAATCACTGAGTCATTCAAGGGACAATGTACGCTTTTATAATAAGGTTCATGTAGACATTTATAATTTGTCTTTAAATAAATTGAAAACCGTCATTAAACGGAAACAATGTGCCAAAGACTATTACAAAATTTCTGACTATCTAGATGATTTAACTTAACCTTAAGCTCAATTTAACCGATACACTTCTCGCCGAAAATTAAATTTCCATCCACATCACCTGGATGAGTGGAAGTGTACCACTACGTTTCTCAAGAAACTTCTTACCACGTACGACCACCCTGTGGAACGGACTTCCTGCAGCGGTATTCCCGAACGAGTACGACATTGGAACCTTCAAGAAACGAGCCTACACCTTCCTCAAAGGCCGGCAACGCATCTGTGACCCTTTTGGTGTTGCGGGTGTCCATGGGCGGCGGTGATTGCTTTCCATCAGGTGACCCGCATGCTCGTTTGCCGCCCTCTCATATATAAAAAAAAAAATTAAAAAAAATGATTTGTTACACAATTTTCCCGAAATGTCCATGGGCGGCGGTGATTGCTTTCCATCAGGTGACCCGAATGCTCGTTTGCCGCCCTCTCATATATAAAAAAAAAATTTTAAAAAAATGATTTGTTACACAATTTTCCCGAAATCATTTTTTCATTGAAGCAATAACTATTGCCTTTTCGCATTTTTCTCGAGTCGCATATTTTCCCGTTGCTTTTTTCTATAGCGGCATACTTTCACAGTCGTTCGTTCCTTATCGCGTTATATTCTGTCTCATTTTTCCTCAGCAGAAAACATTATCAATAGCTTATTTATTTATTTTTTTATTTTTCTCCTGACGAATTTTTACCCTTAGCTAGTTTGATAAGAATCGCTCGGCGATATCTAGTCCATTGTTTTATTTTGGTAAAATACCAACCCCCGAGTTTCTTGCTTCTTCTCTGGGGAGTCTGCCTTGTAAATGTGGCGATAATTGTATGTCATGAAGTTTTCAAATGTTATTTTTATAACTTACGAAATAAAATTTTTCAGTTTCGTTTACTCCGTTGTTTACCGACAGAAAAGAGGGTTATCTTTATCGCGCGTATAACAAAATTAACCCGACAACGATAACAAAATTAACCCGACAACGATACATAACTTGTATCATTTTTCATGGGAGGATTTGTCTTAATCTTCAAGCTGGGCAGGCGAGTAGGCGATCGCAGTTTTTTTTTTTGGGAGCTACGCACTAATTCAGATGCTGCTGCTTACATACATACATACATAATGTCACGCCTGTTTCCCGTTAGGGTAGGCAGAGACCACAGACTTCCACTTGCTACAATCTTGACACACCTCTTCTGCTTCCTTCACTCTCATAAGGTTGTTCATACATGCTCGTCGGTTTAGGGTACTCTTGACTTGGCCTTTCTTTAAGACGTCCCTGATTTGATCATGGTACGTTCGCCGTGGTCTTCCCCTGCCAACACTACCATCCACATTCGCTTTGTATATCTCTTTCGTAAGTCTTCTTTCGTATGCTGCTGCTTACGCCTATGTTTAAAGACGTGCTGTGGCTGATATCTTAAACAAATCGTTAATGCACATAAATTTAATTTAACAGCTTCAAATGGTATGCGAAATCCATTTTTCCATATGCAAATACATTGCAGTCAGTTGTGGTTTGCATTGTAGATGCATTTTCATTTGATAATACAAATAAATTATGCTGAATATACTTGTGTTTCAACCGTTATCTTGTTGGCAGACAGGTCACAAAGTAAATGAAATACACACACACACAACGGGAAGCACAGTCTCGTTTTCGTTTAGGGAAGTTAAGCAATGGCGCGGTCAGTCCTTGGATGGGGTGACCACTAATTACATTTTACTATGAGTGCGTGCTTAGGACGTTAAATAGCCGGACTTGATTGTTTTTAATTGATGGCAGGCTTCAAGCCAAGTCGGTTTATATGGGCAGCTTAAACAATCAGCTGGTAACTAGTCTCACGAATCTATAGTAAGAGGGCGCTGTGTTTGTTCCATCATGGCGATTAGAACAACCCCCCACGGAAAGCCACGCAAAACTCTCCAGGAGAGGCCCTTCAATAGTGGGTGTTAAATATACAAACAAACAAATACGCTTTATTGTTTAAATAAGGAAGGTACATTTAAATATCTTATCGTAATCCTCAATTTTTCAGGAATTTATTTACAGCAGCACACACGAAGACGTCTGTAAAAATTGTGTGATATGTGTCTCATGTTGATGAAGTATAAAAAAATTGTTTTTAAAAAACTGTAAAGTACTTACAAATGAACAGGTAGCATGAATTGCCTTTGTACCCTCAAATCTGTATTTGTTTAGTAGGGAGGGGATTATATCTGTTTAAGTAAATAAACCTACATATTTCTAACTCAAACATGGCGATAAAAAACACCTATCCATAAGATAACTGTTATCAACATAGAAATAAACTAAACCATTACTATGCTCATTGAGAATTACCGAACGTTCGCACTAAGCATGTCGTTTCTTCCTTCATAATGTGGAGTAAATTGTGCTAAAGTGTTGGAACTCGCGTCGGCGTCGGTGTTCCTCGAAACTAGGCTGAATAGGCATTCACTGGAATCCCGTTCTTCATCTTCGGTATTATCCATAAAGTCTATAGACTCCTAACAATAGTCCAGTAACGATTCACTTGTAACTTCCTATCGTCCTGGTTGAGGTCGTGATTCTTTGCACACGGAGAGAGTACCTGTCAGTGATAGAATAAAAATATTTTCTAACAAATCGCCAGCTTGCTTTAGATATAGTATAATTATAATAAGACAAGACAAGATACTTCACACCAGCCTCAACACACTAGACTTCATCCATCCATAGCCACATTACTACAAAATGCAACAATCTTAAACATATGCAGACTAGTAAGGAAATTCCTCTCGGTAAATTGACATAACGTAGATTTATACACTTGGCTTAGGCCCGAGCCAAATTTTACCTCCTTTGAGAGTTTAAACTAATATAAACTATAATAATAATAATAATAATAAATATTTCGGACACTTACACCAATCATCTAGTCCCAAACTAAGCAAAGCTTGTACTATGGATACTAGATAACGGATAAACATACATAAATATTTGTATAAACATCCATGCTCGGGAATAAATGTCCGTATTCTTCGTACAAACATTTACCCCTCGCGGGATTCGAACTCTAACGAGATGGACAGAGGAGCGTAAACTCATGTTATCAAAATTAAATGCGAATAGCCATCCAGTGTACTACGGGGATCTGGTTGGAAATCGTGATAGCTTCCGTGCTTTTAAGTCTTTCTGCCATTCGTATGACTGGCATTACTACACTAAGTAGATTAGCTACTTACCAGAACTCACTGCGCCCCTTGGCGCCGTTCGTGGTGTATTCTATACTCATTAGGGACTGAGCCTCACTCAGTCCCCTTTACCCATTTCATTTTAACCTCATACGTGGGTTTTCTCCTTTTCTCTGGCTACACTCCCATTTGTAAAGGAGAAGGAGGAAATAATTTTATTTTTCCTTTAAACCCCTTTTTCTTCTTCTTAAATAAATTTGGGGCCCAAGGTAGCGTAAAGTCTTTTCTCGGGACACGCTTACTTTCAGTAGGCGACGTTCAGCTGTACCGCTGTTGATCCTGGCTATAGGAGTTGCAGTGGGAGGGTGTGGAGGTGGGTCATGATGATGGGCTCTAACAGGCGAGGGGTACCATTTAACACATCAGGATGATACAAAAAATCGAATCAATGCCATTGTCAGTTTGTCGCACTCTTATAGGCGCTGTCTTGAACATGTAAATAATGGATTTAGGACATCATTTCGAAAGACATATTATAAGCGAAAGCCATTTGTGCGACGCCAGATAATCTTTTGAACCTAACGAACATTGTCGGGGTGCCCCGACCCATATTGCTCGCTCGCTACAGATAGGGGTCTGTACATTCGATCTTATGGCTTTCGCATATTTGTCTTTTCTATTAAATGACCCATCGGCTAAATGGCGTTTCGTTCATATGGCACTTCGATTATCTGGCGTCGCACAAATGGCTTTCGCTTATATGTCTTTCGCAATCGGGTCCTAAACCTGTAAATAATAACTCGCCTCTCCCATACCTCAGCTATTTGACAAAATAAATTTGGTACAGTAAATCAAACATTTGACGTCTATGGACTGTGTGATCTGATCCTCGGCTACATCGTCACTATCCACCAGTTGAGATTGGGGTCTCCTTTGAGGAAGTAGTCAAAATATTGACTACTTTAAGTATACCCTGTTTACCTACAAAATTTTTGTGTATTGGCTAATTAGAGGCTGTGTGGGACACGCACGAAGCTACTCTTGGCAAAGTTAAAGGTCTAGGTATCACAGATCAGGGTTGTAATGCTTCACTCTTGCGCCCAGGGGCTCTACCGCCTAACTCAAAGCTATAGAGATAGCGATCCCATGTTGATTAAAGATTGCAATGAAGTATTCAGTGGTGGACTTAGATAGGCAGTTAATGCGTGTTCTTAGATCTTTTGTGATCTGACCCGACCACCTCTTGTCCGTGAAGTGGTATAGGCCCTTCACAAATAAACCCATCGTTCAACCATTAGTTGGTCAAATAAGCTTGAAACGTGATAATTGTGATGCGTGCCGCGTACGTGTTTGAATGCATACATTCATTATTGTATGGTTGAACAGGCGCGTGTTTCCTGCACGTACCTCAGTTCGGACTGTCGCAGGATAGTTGTTCTGCTTTTTAGCTGATATTTGCATTTCATTGGTTGCACTCCATAGCATAAGTAGCAATGTAGGAAACTTTACCACATCCAGCTCATCCAAGAAAAGTTTTTCGAAGTACAAAAAATCGTCATGTGTGGTGCAAATCGTCACACATCAAATTATTTACCGATTGTCTGCCATCGTTTGATTCTGTTTTCTATCCTGGAGTGCACCATCAGACCTTCCCCAAATTTATATGGAAAACACGACCGCTTTAGTGGTATAATTATAAAATATCCGATTACATGAGCGATGGAAATGCTTGGAAATAAATGCGCGATTTTCAAAGACAACATAGTATACCTAAGAAACAGATAATAAAACTTCTCTTACTGATCAAGATCGATTTATTTCAATCCACAAAAGCTCTCTCTTCAGCTGTCAAATTCAATGTGTCATATATCAACTACGTTAGCCGCCGCCTGTATTCGAGTTACATTGGCGGCGGGAAGTTGCATTCCATGCGATATACATTGACGGTGTCAACTATAATATTTTTATGCAAATAATCAAATCGCTAACACTGACGTATGGAAATCGGTTTATTTATCAGCATGATATGATAATTTGTTACCTCGGGGGTTTTCTAAATTATCAATTAGGCCAATGTTCAGCTGTAGACGTCCTGTGGCTGATGATTATACCTCTCGGACATATAAAAAAGTTTCTTGGGCTTCTTTTCAAACGAGGACAGTAATTTCCGAACGCCTCTTCAAAAAACTGACTAATTCTTCCCTATGACAATTGAACTGATTGATTGATTGATAGTAAATAAATGTATGTAGGTACTTAAAACCTATTCTTACAATAAATATTGATTTTCCTTGTTGTCTATCCATATCCACAGTAATATTATAAATGCGAAAGAGTCTCTGGCTGTTTGTTAACAAACGTTTCATGACTAAACATCTGGGGTTCTATTACATAACTTCATCGTTATCGGGTTCGTTCTGACATGTGATTGGTTGGCTCATTGCTCACTCGGCAGTTTGACGGTTTCTCATTGGTCAATGTAATCGATGACGATAAAGTTACATAATCTGAGGGCTGATCGAATTACATCTACTTTAGCTTTAAGGAAATTGACAATGGTGTCGATTCGGATGTACACCCACTAAACTAAAACCAGTTTTAGAGTAGTACTCTCTTTTTTTTTTTTTTTTTTTTTATCTCATTAGTTTTAGGAGGGTTTTTTTCTAATAAGAAAATGTCACCCTCATAGACATTGCAAAGAGAGGTTATCAACTACCTTAATGTCTACGTTTTTCTGCTACTCTGGCTAATTTGTAAAGAGCTTTGGCCTTGTCTGAAGTGGGAAAGGCCAAAATACTATTACACATACCTACTTCACAAGTGTAATTTACCAAAATAAAAAATTGATACCTCTCAGCCTCGTTTCGGACACATTCCATTATAATATGGTACACATCCTCAATACTGTCACATTCACTACAATTTGGTGAAGTAACTTTCTTCTACAACTACTAACAATGGTGTCGATTCGAATGTACACCAACTAAACTAAACTAAAACCAGTTTTAAAGTAGTACTGTCTCTTTCTCCGTGGAACAATACGATGCGACGGCACCACTCCAAAACTGGTTTTAGTTTAGTTGGTGTACATCCGAATCGACGCCATTGGTGTCGATTCGGATATACATCAACTAAACTAAAACCAGTTTTAAAGTAGTACTGTCTCTTTCTCCCTGGAACCGTAAGATGCGACGGCACCACTCCAAAACTGGTTTTAGTTAGATTCGGATATACACCAACTAAACTAAAACCAGTTTTAGAGTAGTACTGTCTCTTTCTCCGTGGAACAATACGATGCGACGGCACCACTCCAAAACTGGTTTTAGTTTAGTTTAGTTGGTGTACATCCGAATCGACGCCATTGCTGTCGATTCGGATATATACCAACTAAACTAAAACCAGTTTTAAAGTAGTAGTCTCTTTCTCCCTGGAACCGTAAGATGCGACGGCACCACTCCAAAACTGGTTTTAGTTAGATTCGGATATACACCAACTAAACTAAAACCAGTTTTAGAGTAGTACTGTCTCTTTCTCCGTGGAACAATACGATGCGACGGCACCACTCCAAAACTGGTTTTAGTTTAGTTTAGTTGGTGTACATCCGAATCGACGCCATTGGTGTCGATTCGGATATACACCAACTAAACTAAAACCAGTTTTAGAGTAGTACTGTCTCTTTCTCCCTGGAACCGTAAGATGCGACGGCACCACTCCAAAACTGGTTTTAGTTTAGTTGGTGTACATCCGAATCGACACCATTGCCTCTTTACGCCACCTACATTACTCTAAATTATTTTATAATCCTTTTATTTGTATACTCTTGATAATTAATGTAATTTGTAATGAGGTATACCTTTAAATTTAATTATTATATTGTAAAACGACGGCAGCATTGACCAGAACATGAGGGACAGGATAAATGCAGGATGGAGGAAATGGCGACAGGTTTCGGTAACTACGTGTAACCCATGATGCTCCTGAAACTCAAGGGTAAAACTTACAAGATCTTTATAAACCTGTCACCATGTATGGATCTGATTGTTGGGCAATGAAAGTAGAATGCATGTGGCAGAGAATGCTAAGATAATGTGGTCGGCCTAGAATGGATAAAATCAGGAATAAGTGTATCAGAGGAAGTCTGAAAGTGACACCAATAACAGAAAAGTTGAGGAGTAATAGGTTAGCATGGTTTGGGCAAAGTCAAAGTCAAAGTCAAAAAATATTTATTTCGTAGGATAAAGCTTATCACTTGAAAACGTCACATTTTTTATCTTAATATTAAAATTATTGACATTTTTTTTTTATGGTTAACTGGGTACGCATTTGACCACAATCTCACCTGATGGGAAGTGATGATGTGGCCGAAGATTATTGCTCATTCGCAAAGCAGATTCCCCAGAGAAGAACGAGCAAGAAACTCAAGGGTTGCTCTTTTAAATAAGTTTGGGTTACAATTATATTGTATCGTATAATTAGGCTGAATATCGCCGAGCAGTCTATGTCCATGCTTGCTTATCATCCAGATAGTCAGAAATTTTATAATAGCCTTTGGGCATATTATGACGAGGGATGAAAGGCACGTAACGAGGCGAGTGCTAAGTGTGAATGTGGATACTACATACACTACACCAATGGGTCGTCATAACATATCGGACATGTCTGAGAATTTAGCAAATAACATAACAAACGATGGATACAATAGTTGCCGTCGTTTGAGCCTCGGCCGTGAGGGGTCAACGACCCGCGTAATGAACTATACAGAGACTATACATAGCCCCTGTCATTAGACCAATTGTAGGTTAGAAAATTGGACGACGTAGAAAAAGGTGGGCAACCGCATGTTGGTTGTTTGAGCTTTTTGAAAGTTGCTTTTTTTTTCTTTTGTAAAGAACCCAAAATGCCTCTTGCCTCTCCTTAAGGATCTACATGATAACTACCTACTAGTGATGTAACGAATATCCGCGAGTATTCGCTTATTTGAGTATTAATTTGTTTTTATTTTAATTATAAAATAAGTTCATATTTCACAAGTTGATTTACTCATGATAACAAATAAATAATCACACTCTAACTTCAAAATTCACTAGTTTCTCTTTGCGATCTGTCGTAAATCAATCGGCTTTGTCCGGTATTTTTCGGATCAGCTCGGAAATTCTCGGAATAAATTACGACGAATGGGGTACGTACGTGCGACTCGCATATTTGAGATGAATATTCGTATTCGCAAATATCAGCGATAGATTTTCGCGAATGCGACCTGTTTAGTGTAGTGGTTAGAAACTCTGCTGCTATACCAAAAGGTCGCGGGTTCGAATCCCGCTAGGGGCATATGTTTGTATGATGAATACAGATATGTGTTCCCGAGTTATGGATGTTTTTCATTTATATATGTATTTATTTACAAAAAATTAAATGTAATTGTGTAGTTTATCAACCATCTGGTATCTATAATACAAGCCTAGTTGCTTAGTGTGGATCTAGATGGCGCTGTGTGTATGTGCAAAGATATTTATTTATATTTATTTAATATGAATAGGAATTGAAGAGCCAAAAATTGGCAATACAACCGACTTCAGTAAGGTTCCACTTTCTGAATGTAATTTCTTGACTGTTTGGTAAATACCAAAATCGCTATTTGTATGCCTTTAATATGTGAGGATTTCCCCCAATCCCATCATCAGAACAGGATTATGATGGACATGGGACCACCCTGGAAGTACGTCTTATTAATAAAAAAAGAATTTTCCGAATTTGTTTATAAATATTAAGTATACACTTAGACATACACAACACACAGCGCCATCTAGTTCCACACTAGGCAACTATAGGCTTGTGTTGTGGATACCAGATGGTTGATATACTACATAAATACATTTTTTTTTGTAAACAACTGAGTTCTGAGTTAAGGCGCTGAATAGAGCCAACGACCTTGAGCAATGGATACGCCCACTTAATGTTCGATAAAGCAGCGCTGCGTCTGCGACACGGTCAATTAAGCGTACTGTCAGACGAGTCGACCTTAAGGGAAACCTTCTTGCGAACTGAACTTTGAGTTAGAGCTCTCCTAAATGCAACAGGTGGCGCTGAGACAGGGCAAATAAAAAACAACACAAAATAATAATGATGATGCACATGAACAAGAATGATGAACATGGATGATTTATTGAAATATAAATGTATAAGTATTCATAGAATGTTTTCAAAAATAAGTTTGGGACCAGAATGTTTCAGACACGGCAAAACAAATAAATAAAAAGTGTTATTTTTGAAGTTAGTTTGAAGTGAGTTACTAATTTACATCATTGGCATTGTCACCAAACAGTTTTTTTTAATAATTTTTATTATATGTCCCATTGGCAATCATTTTTATAAAAATCTCAAAGTTATGCTTTTGTTTTATGATGACCTTTACATATTTCTTTCGACAAGGTTTGTTTTTGGTCAAAAATAACAATATTGCCTATCGGGGGGCACGGCAGTGCCCCCGCCAAGTCGAGCGCGAAGCAAACACTGCCGTACCATCCTTTACTGGAACCATTTCGCCGCATTTTCAGGCCCCTATTTTAGAACCTCTGGATAAGACTAGAACGCAGAAATTTTTGTCATCCAGTAAGCTATAATCACATACTTAAAATTCAAAATTTCAAGTCTGTAGGTCATTTAGTTCCGAAGTTAAGCGAAAGCAAAGTTTCGTATTTATGACACTCACTCACTCACTCACTCATGATCATCAAAATAGAACTAGTACTTCCCATAAACTCAGAGAGCTGAAATTTGGTACAGAGTTATGGTTTAATGGCCACATAAAGGGAAAACTATAAAAACTAGGATAATCGAAGATCTGGAGTGAACTGACTCAACTTGCAGTATCAGATCTGCTATAGTTGCATACGTTGCTGAACATTGGGACGAAATGCAAGTGTACACGTGTGATGCTGATGGTGACGTATACATGAGCGCGCAATCCTACACGAGCGATATGATGAAACCCACTACTTACGGCTCAGCTTCTGAGCTTATGGCTGCTGGAAAAATCTATCCCTTCACTTTTGAAGTGTATGTGAACGGTGTACTAGGAGGTTCCTTTGGCGATGCTGGCCAAAAAAAGTGTTTACGTTTTAAGAAAATCTAAAATGAAAATCAATATGCCCACGTTTCTACAAAAAGAAGTGAAATCCCACCAAAAACATTCTGTAAAAAAACTAGCCAAGTCTCGATGGAGCTGCCTGATTATCTCTAAAAAGTAATGAAATCTATACAAAGTCGTGCCAAGTCTAAGGTTCCTTACTGCGATTTCTTTATTATTATAGTTAATGTTGTGTGACTTGGCCGTTGAAGGGTACACAGGGGTACAAAACCAGGTGCTCCATGACACCATTGCACCAATCTGTCGCCAGAACCGCTACGCATTGACGATGGAAAATTGCCACTTGGAAAACGTTGATTCAATAACCAGTCAATTGTAGGCTTGATAAAGCCACTAACGTATAAAGAATGTTATGTAAACGCCACACAGATTATTCGCTAATAGTTTGCCGTTGAACATTCTTAATAACATAATTAATAACATTAATAGCGGTTCTGGCGACAGATTGGTGCAATGGTGTCATGGATCACCTGGTTTTGTACCCCTGTGTACCCTTCAACGGCCAAGTCACACAACATTAACTATAATAATAAAGAAATCGCAGTAAGGAACCTTAGACTTGGCACGACTTTGTATAGATTTCATTACTTTTTAGAGATAATCAAGCAGCTCCATCGAGACTTGGCTAGTTTTTTACAGAATGTTTTTGGTGGGATTATCTATTTCAGAAATCCTAGATACTGGTAAAAATAATAATTTTACTCACTCTTGCAAAACAAGTCCGGTTGATGACTCTTCAGGGCCCAAATGATTTTTACAACTGAAAATCAAAGACCCTATACGAAGTAGGTATATAACATCATGCAGCACCAAGCGTTAGAACCCATCGTTGTGGATATAGGTACCTACTTATGCGGACATCGCTTTTGTTCTGACATGATGTTATAATCATTGAGCTTATGAATTATACGTCAGCACCTAGGAAGATGTAATGACGAAAAGTACACAGCCATGCACAAAAATGAAATTTTTGGTAAATATCACTTAGACATGTAAAAAAAGATTACAGGATTTATTTAGACATACAATAAATAAAAGCAAATAAAATAAAAAAGATAACGGAAAAGTACTGGGATCGATCCAGCACGACGAAATTCAAGCGACAAGCCCAAGTCGACTGAGCCAAACGTCTTACACAAGTGGTGACGAAAAAAGGGTACCTATACATCCCGTATCAGTAGGAATTAACGCAACTACAAAATAGTGAAACATAATTATGGTTGTGTTTTTTATATTTGGTGTTTCATGTACTTACTTAATTAATTAAAAAGAGATATAATATGTTATTATACTTAGGTACTTTACAACCTCCATCATGTGTTTCTGATTTCTTTTATATTGCCGTTTCTTCGATTTTGTTTTTTTTTTCGAGTCCACTTTCTATTATTAACTTTACCAACTTATTTATTTACAACTGTGATTACCTACCTAATAAATAAAATTATTTACACACATACAAAATTTTACCCTAATTAAATAAACAAAATAAGAAAAAGAAAGTCCTGGATATGAACATGAAAAAAGTTCGAATATTTGGGAGAGCGTCTCAGCGCACAACACAGGTCCATCCAGCAACGCGCCTAAGCGATCACTGTCGAATTGAGTACGAGTAACAGAGAAAGCGTTACTTAGAATTATAGGGCGTAAGTGCCAAATCACAAAATTAATTATTTCAATTAAAATAGACGCATTATTGAAAATCTAAAACATGAATTTGTTTTAGGAACATATACGACACAATATTGTACAAAATATCATTTATGTTAGTGAATGCATATCTGAGAAGAATAAGATTTCATGCATTTTTAGATGCTACTTTGCAATTAAATTCTATCGAGAGAAGATTGTGTAATTATGTTTTGAAAACATGAATCATGTCAGAAATATGATCAATTTTACCTATAACTTTTTTTATAATGATACGAGCTATAGGCTTTACAAAAAATGATAATCGTTCAACGCAATTGGCTGTTGTCAGCCTCTTAACAAAGATAAAATAAAATATGCAACCGAACTGATAACTTCCTCCTTTTTAAAGTCGGTTAAAAAAACTAATGTCATAATAAGTATTATTTATAATAAGAATTTTTAGAGTTTGGGGGCAGCTATTTATATAATTACTTTATTGTGGGCTTCTTCCGCATTAAAAATAAGCTATTATCCTTCTCCGTGTCCCAGGTTACCTCTGACAAAGAAGTTGATCTGTTCAGCAATTTAGACGTGAAATTCAGACAGATTTACCAATTAAGACCTTAATTAATGTATTGCCTTTTTGTACAATAAAGCGTTTACAAACAAACAAATAAGACCTGCGGTGTCACTTAGAGATAAGTTTAAAGAGTCTAATATTCTAACCTTCCCTTGACAGTACATTTTTGAAAACTTAATATATATGTCAAAAAAAATTGTATAATTTAAGAAAAATAGTGATAAACACGATGTCAATACAAGGAAAAAAGATAAACTTGCAGACCACATAAGTCACCTCCGCAAAGTCAGTAATTCATTAAATAAATAAATAAATAATAATAAATAAATAAATAAATATCCTTACACATACACACAGCGCCATCTAGTTCCACAGTAAGCAACTATAGGCTTGTGTTGTGGATACCAGATGGTTGTTACTACATAAATACATATTTTTTTTGTAAACAAATACTTATTATAAATGAAAACATCCATAACTCGGGAACACATGTCCGTATTCATCATACAAACATATGCCCCTAGCGGGATTCGAACCCGCGACCTTTTGGTATAGCAGCCGAATTTCTAACCACTACACCAGACAGGTCGTCAAATTACCCATTTATTAACGTGGATTGCAATTATGAGAGTAATATCATTGGTTACATAGCACTCAGACGTAAGTGGCAACATCTGTAGCCAGTTTTATTTATCACAACGACCATTCAAACTGGAGGGGCGTCTTCAAGAGCACTGATACTGAAGGGCCTCTCTTATCTCAAGAATATTTACAATGTATTCTCTTGATCTGGTTATTATGTGCCGAAAATAGGTATCTGTTCTAACAGGTGTATTAGTTTACTACGGTTTTGCGGTAAATTATTAACTAATGTTGAAATTTGGTATAGATTATACCCTGGATACATAGGATATTTTCTATCTGTGAGTGGCTTTTAGAAATCATGTATGTTCACTGTGTGAATCTGTAACCTCGACAAATTGAGTGAAGCAGGTATTCAAGACGCCAATATACACACTTGTCTCTCACATAACTTAGAGAACCTGTTGAATGAGACGTTATTCCTACTTACAGGTCAACGCTTTCTAAGGCTTCCCATTGGCGCTAACTGGGTTATGGCCGTATCGGAGAGGTTATTTTGCTTTCTAATCTGCAACAGCTATGAACCTCCCACTTTCCAGTTTATTGCAACTAAAATTGCATATAAGCACAGTCTGAAATATACTGTGCTTATACGCCTTAGGCTCCACTGAAAACCAGCGCTGTAGTCTAATTTCGTTACTCCACCGACAAGAGCATAGCTCTTAAATTGAAG
This sequence comes from Oegoconia quadripuncta, assembly GCA_949316235.1. Taxonomy (NCBI): domain Eukaryota; kingdom Metazoa; phylum Arthropoda; class Insecta; order Lepidoptera; family Autostichidae; genus Oegoconia; species Oegoconia quadripuncta. The sequence goes on along the minus strand of OX438745.1, from coordinate 1,353,344 downwards.
AAGAAGACTGCAACTTATGCTGAGAAAGAGACCTTCTTTGATACCACTTTGCGACACTGAATTTTTAAGGACTTTAGTCTTTAAGTGAAACATTGCTTAGGTATTTTTATTGTATTTTGTAAACTGCATTATATTTTCATAGGAGTACCTATCCTATTACATGAAACTGTTTTGTGTAGTGCTTTTATCTCACTCGGTCCCAATTTCACTGTGTATATTTTCACATTTCATGTAACTAAATGGGTCAAATAAACGATTCTTATTCTTACTATGTTTTTCGAATACTTTAGTATATTGTCGCCAAAAAAATTGTATCATAAAAAAAAATATGATGAACATGATGTTTTTTTTATGATTAACTGGATACGCGTTTGACAACAATCTCACCTGACGGAAACTGACGATGTCAATACAAGAAATAAAGATAACCTGTCAAATAAGTCGCCTCCACAAAGTCAGTAATTCATTCAAAGGTATACGCCTTTTCGATAAGGTTCCTGTTGATATACATAATCTTCCTTTCCATAGTGTTTTTTATAATAATGCTGTTGATTCTGTATTATCCAAAATAATAAATAAAATAAATTTAAAGATACTATAAAATAAAATATAAAATATCGGTCGTCATTATAAATATTGCTTGTTTCCAAACAAAATACGAGGTAATGGTGTCTATTCGGATGTACACCAACTAAACTAAAACCAGTTTTAGAGTAATACTGTCTCTTTCTCCCTGGTACAGTACGATGCGACGGCACCACTCTAAAACTGGTTTTAGTTTAGTTGGTGTACATCCGAATCGACACTATTGTAACATATTATTGAATACGTAATCTAATAAGTCACAATTAAAATCACTCTCTAGACCTTTCCTTATTCGTCAAAGCCTAAACATGACTAATACTTTTGTGTGGAAACAAGCTACGCTGTTCGTTTTGCTACTATACAGCCTGAATTTGAATCCACTTGATTACGAACAATTTTCCCCGAGGAACCATAGTCGAATTCGATCAAAAAAAATTTCGACTACCCATGGTTTGCTTGAAATGGGTAATCGAAAATTTTTGATCGAATTCAGCTATGATTCCTAGTGGAAAGGTTTATTTTTATTTTATTTAACACTTTATTGCATATATAAATATAAAAAACATACATTGAACAAGCAGGACAGAAATTACAATACACAAAAGGCGAGCTTATCTCTATAAGAGATTTCTTCCAGCAAACCCTCGGAAAGAAAAACGAAGTTAAAGTTTTTTATTGCAGACAAAGAGCGATACTTAAAATATAGAACAATACATTAAAAAATAAAGTTGTTCGTAATCAGGAGTGGGGTCTCACCAGTGAATAGGAATTACACAAATTTTATCCTGTATACGTCAGTGGATGGACGTAGTATTTATACTTGTGTATAAAAACAAAAAAACTGGTGCGCGCGTAAGACCTGTCTATAAGTGGCTCTTGTCTCCCTCCAAAACTCCGAGCAGAGTTAAATCGTAAACAAACCACCCTTCTCACGCTTTCAACCTTCTTATCGAAAAGTTACGTTATTTTAAACTCGTTGTAATAATGGTAACACATCTGGCTGTAGTGCTAATAACAGGAGCCCTTGGCGTTACCGCGACCTTTCGTTGTTGTTTGTGTGTGTGTGACTTTGGATTGTGGTGTATGGGATACGATGTAGCGTAAGCGGGCGGTCCTCGGTATTTTATTTATTTTGATTATTTAGTAATGTTACATGTATATAAATATAGTATTAGAATAACGATAGCTTACTAATGTCAATAAACAGTTTACACCTATACAGTGTTATTCATAAAAATTTACAAACGCTTTATAAGACTGTTTTAGTTAAAGTATGTTTTGTCTCTGTCGGTCATAAGGAAATGTTGCAATGAAAGAAAGTGACAAAGCATACTTTAACTAAAACGGGCTTATAAAGCGTTTGTAAATTTTTATGAATAAGAGAGTTAGATTTTGCTAATGTCACAAACTCTATCCCAATTGGGGTTGTTAGAGATTTCCCAAATATTGGTGTCGATTCGGATGTACACCAAGTAAACTAAAACCAGTTTTAAAGTAGTACTGTCTTTTTCTCTCTGGAACAGTAAGATGCGACGACACCAATCCAAAACTGGTTTTAGTTTAGTTGGTGTACATCCGAATCGACACCATTAGTACTTAGATGTTCCAAACATTACGAATTTAATGCTGGAAACAACATCCGTACAATATAAAAGGTTATTCAGTGTCTTTAGGACGACCGATTGGTGTAGTGGATACTGACCCTGTCAGCGAAACCAACGGTTGGGGGTTCGATTACGCGAGGGATAAATTGTTGTGTGGAGAATACGAACATTTATTTCCGAGCCATGGATGGTTTATATAAATATTTATGTATGTTTATCCTTTATCTAGTATCCATAGTACAAGCTATGCTTAGTTTGGTACTAGATGATTGGTGTAAGTGTCCAAAATATTTACTTATTATTGTGGGTACCTGAAATCTGAAGTTAGTTTGGTCAGAAGCACGTGTAGAATCGATTCCGGCTCTAAAAATATTTGTGTCTTTCTAAATATGGGGTAATAAATACTTATTATAAAAGAAATATCCATAACTCGGGTACACATGTCCGTATTCATTTTACAAACATTACGCCCCTAGCGGGATTCGCACCCGCGACCTTTTGGTACAGTGGTCAGAGTTTCTGACGACTACACCAAACAGGTCGTTCGTTGATGTATGATGATAATGCATAATGATGTAATGAAAACTACTGAGGTACAATGGTAATACTGTGACACACATAATTATGTGACATTGCAGAACTTTATTTTTATTTTATGATACTAGTATATATTTTTTTTTTTTTTTTTATTAAAAACTGGATTCGCGTTTGGCCACAATCTCACCTGATGGAAAGTGACGATGTAGCCGAAGATGTATCACGCGCACCCAGTAAATGCCTATTCACTCTAGTATAAAACATTTACTTCCTCGATGACATTAAATACTCGCATAAAGTTCTACACTTGGACCAAACAAAACTTAGATCATTCTATTTATTGATGTGTGCGTTGGAGTTCGTTCAACTCTCACTATTAATGTTCTATAGAGCTATGCGTATTGTAGATGCGATCACTGATGTTAATGTGCCAGTTGTCAAGACGGGAAGTGTCGAGAGTATGAAATTATATAGTATTTCATCTTGTGTAGGTATTTTAGTGATTTGTTGTCTCTCTCAGTGGAATTTGTATTTTGTTTTTAGGAAAATACTAGTTGCGGCTTAGTTAAAGCAGCTTCGATCGATTACTGGATTGACGTATTGACAGAGCCAATGAGTGTCTCTCCCAGTGCAATTAGTATTGAAATATTTTTTTTCTATGATAATTATAATGATAGATAACATTTCTGCCTTTCCTATCTTTACTGGATAAAACTGTATTATGATGCACAGACGCGTAATGTTTGATTTACTCAATCGAATTCATTCTTTTTTGGCTTTTTGGCGGGAACTCGGCGAGTGAAGTAGCAATTTTCTTTATAATTCTCATAATTTGTGCATTCTGACTTTTGAAGCTTAATAATGGCAGAATATTGTGCAGCAAATGTTAGTGATGGTGTACAAGTGACGGGAAGTGTAAATTAAAGTGCGTAACGGAGCTTTCGGGTTCCCACAAGAAGCCGCCAAAATCTTTTGTAAAGCATTCTGCCACTTTACTGAAGAATGACTTGACCGTGACTAGACTCTGTATACGCCAAGTATACGACGAATTACTTGTTTCGACTGAGACTGACTTGTAAACTGAAGAAATAAGAGAAATAAGACATGGCTGTTATGGGCTAGATCCCTTTGTCTTCTCCTAGAGGAGAAAATAAAACTAAAATGAAAAAATCATTCTTTTTTTTATTCTGTCTACTAGAACCTACCAAGCTTGTTATTTACGTGCTTGACAGTCTGTCGTAGTGCAATAAGCTGACGGGGCTAGCCAATACCTGATTGGAGGTTTTTGGGCTCCTGTTCGTTTATCCTGTGTTGGCCCTTCGTCTGTTATTAGGATCGATGTCCCTAGTACACCAATGCGCCGTCTCGTAATCAGTACTAGTAGCATGACGGGCGGGATAAAGGTTTATGTCGCGCGAGATGATATTCGTCTTGCTCATTCGCTTGGACGAAATATACAACTATCCCACTTCTATGTCGCGCGCGTCAAACGATGTCATGCTAAGGGTGCTGGTTTATGTAGAACTGCGGTGGTAGCATGGCAATGGCATGCGATGTAGTTTACCACACATTATATCGCGGTCTTCTGTCAAAATTAGCGACATAACAGCCGTATAGCAGCATTTTGACATATACGCGCGATTTCACGTGTTTTACAATATATCGCGTGTAGCCATGCTACCACTGCAGGTGTCCCCGTTTGTAACCAGGGAATATACCGTCTTTCTTGACAATAGAACTTTTGTCAAAAACGTGACTAATATGGATGACTATGTGGATCCTAATCAATGTAGTTCGTCGCAAATACCTAGGTAAATTACATTGCACTCGTAACTATCTCGGTTATTATTAATATTTAACCACTGACGTCGCCCAGATGTTATGAATTTGTAGCCTTGTATGTCTGTCTGTCTATGACATTGTATCACCGAAACAGCTGAACCGATATAAAACGTTTTACAAGCCTGTCGTGTCTAACTGTTGGGTAAAGGCTCTGCTCACAGTAAGCGCAGTCTTTAGGGAAACAATCGAGTTTGTCTCTCACCACCGTTTCCCGCGGTCCACCACGTTTCTGCTTAATGTTTTTTTCTCGAAGTGGTCTTTGCGTGAAATTATCAACGTAATTTTAATATGAATGTTCATTCATATTAAAATTTATCTGATAATCCTTTATTTCGAAAACAAAAAATAGGTACTCTTTGTTTTTGCTACATAATTTTTTTTTTTTTTTTTTTATTAAAAACTGGATTCGCGTTTGGCCTCAATCTCACCTGATGGAAAGTGACGATGTAGCCGAAGATGTATCACGCGCACCCAGTAAATGCAGTAAATACACGCAGGTATACATACACGCTGTTATCATTGATACTTATCACTATATAATTATCTCCATGTGTACGAGTATCAAGTTATCCCCCGTAGTTCAGCCGTTTCTAAATTATTTAGCTTTCAACAGTATGTTTCTTAAACTTAATTTAATAGTTTCCTAAATTTTGAACTACAATTTATATCAGTTCTATATACTCATAGATCTATGGTATTTTTTCGTTTGTGGGGTACGTCAAAGATATGTCTATGGAGATAGTGAATGTACCATTTCTTCCAAACACCACCGTTAGAGACATACATGCAGACAGGTGTACGTGTGAAATATAATAATTATACCTATTCTAATTAATTCTGATAATATAACATTTGAAGGTACGACAAGTAGGTAGGATTCAACTATTAGTGGTACTATTAATAATTATTGTGTTCGTCCTACTTGTTCAGATATCACAGATTTAGATTAGGTCCGAAGTTAATTGAAACACCTTGTCGTAGAACAATCACGCAGATACATAATTATGTATAAAAAAAAAGTTATCGACGGCCTCAGGTCGAATTTGGAATGAAAAATTTTGTGTGTGGGTTGCCAGTACACTGGTCGAATTTGCTAACTTGATTGTCACGTCAAATTAAGTTGTTCTTTATCTTATTTTTTTTTCTTTTCAGGTGAAAAATGAGTCAAAAGGCGTCGCGTAAGAGTGTGATCAATGAAGATAAAGAAAAGGTATGCCATTATTGTTTTTTTTTTTTTTAGGATTGACTGGAATCACGTTTGATTACAATCACACCTGATGGAAAGTGACGACGTGGTCGGAGATGAAGCACGCGATACCAGTAAGTGCCTATTCACTCTGCTCTTGAAGCTCCCAAGGTTGTAGGTTTCCGGAAAGACTGACGCAGGGAGGGAGTTTCATGCCTTGGCTGTTCGGATGATGAATGAAGAGTCGAACTTCTTATTGCGAATGTTCGGTATATTAACTACATACGGGTGGAATCCCTCCCCACGCCTAGTGGTCCGAAGGTGGAAGAGCGACGGGTACAAACATACAAAAAATACAGTGGAATTTAGAAGGTCATCCTTTTTTCGAAGTCGGTTAAAACACGCTTTTGTCATAAAACACATCCACCACTGGACATCAGTCTCTCCCATGGAGCGATGCCCTATTCGCCAAGCTGGCTAGGTTGGTTGATGATGGCATATAGGGTGGGGGGTTAAGTTGGCGCAGCATAACTCCCTTCTTTCAGAGTCACCCCAATCATATTTCTCAATGATCTCATTTTCACTGGATTAATTCTACTTTCACTCTTCTGCCATACCCAGCATTTACTCCCGTAAATCAGTGTTGGAACCAATATCCCGCCATAAACAGCCAAATGCTCCATTCACCTCTTTGAAATTTCACATTACCGAAGTACTGTACGAGTAGCTGTAGTAGCGTACGAGCAGGTGAGAGGTACGCCTTAACTGATGACCTGCAGAATGGTGGAACGTGCCCATGCCCTGCCTACTTAGATCCCCTCTCACACCGCACCCCCGCACGGTTACCTTCCGAAACTCAAGAGTTGTTTTACTGTAAAGAGAAAGAAGGCTAGCTTGTCCTTGTTAAGCTGTGCATGAATCAGTCAAAGAATCAATTTAAAACTCAAATAAATCACTAAGAAATCCTTCCACAGAATAAACCAGACAGTCCCGTCAAAGAAATGAAGAAGAAAATAGCGGCGAACGCTGAGAAGGAGAGACAAGCAACGGAGAAGAGCACAGAGAAACTGTTAGAGAAGCCAGATAAATCTACAGAGAAAACAGCAGACAAGAATGCCGATAAAAAAACGGAGAAAAACGGCAACTTAGGCGAGAAATCCGATAAAAGAACAGAGAAACATGATAAAAAACCAGAGACAGAACCTCCAGTAGAGAAGAAAGATGCAGAGAAGAAAGAAGAGGGTAAGGGGGAGAAGAATGGAAAGGTAGGTTGTTTATTTATATGTCTGTAATGACTGCGTTGCTGACAGCGTTGATGATAGCGGAAAGCGCAACGTGGTCAGCATTGCAGCCCTTGATGGACAAGCTGAAGTAAAGGTGGAGGCTATATAGCGCGGACAGCAAAGGCTGCAATGATGATCAAGCTTGAAGGTCGGGAGCGTAACTAAGTTAAGCTCGAGGCCGTCTTGGCGGACCAAATCTTGTCTAGTGCTTGACTCAAACAATGCCAGTGATGTAATTGTTAAAAGTACTGGTATTAAAAGTCCAGGTTTTTGCAAAAAATTTAATTGTGCCGCGTTTATGTTTTTCTTTCTTTCTTTCTTCTTTCTTTATGTTTTTTAAATTAGGTAATGATGCTGATGCTGCCTTAATTCTGCATAAAATCTTTTAGAACCTGTCTGTTTCTGAACAATAATAGATTATCAAATGAAATTGCTACTGTCTAAAATTCACCATCAATGAAATTCCATACAACTTGCAAAACAACCTGGCCAAACGGTCATTTAAAAATGCCCGATCAAACCAAACGGATTTCTAAACATGTACCCTGCTGGGAATGGAGTCAGCGAACTTTTGTAAACCTTATCTTGTTAACATCGAAGCACGGGGCGGTTGAAAATAGTTCTTATGTCCAGTTATATGTGGCAGTTTCTGCCATGTGTATATCACGCCGCAAGCGAGGAGTCCTCAAAGATTAAACTTCCCATCCGCAGCCAGAAAAAGACTCGAAACCCGTCAAGCCGAAACAGAACGGCTCTCAGTCCCATAATGGCCTCAGTGACGCGAACGGCGACCACGCCACGGTGAGTGATGACGACGATGACGTCATGCTCGTCATTGACGACGATGACGCGTTCCCGGAGCTGACCTATGACGACTCTGACGTGGAGGGCTTCGAGCCGCCGACGCCCGAAGGAGCTCCCAGCCGGAGCTATACGAGAAGATCTCAGGTGTGCAAACGTTTGCTATTGGATGGATGTGTAAATGTTGGGTGAGGTTGGTTGAGAGGTTTGCAAACGTTTGCTAAGGTTGGGAAAAGGGAAATGCTATAAGTAATCCAATCTATGAAAAGGTGGAGGCATACATTAATTTTTCCGTTAGTGAAACTTTGTAGTATTGACAAATAATTCAAATTTATCAACCATTGGGTTATTTGTCTTTCGTACCCTTACTATATCACTCAATGACTGCAAAGTTTCACTGACGCGGAGAATTATTTTCAGAGTCGCCACACAAAGAAAAATCCTCGTTGATTAATCCTTAGGCTAGCTTTAATGTGAATTATATCTAATGAAGTTATTTCACGTAATGATTTGCTTGGGTGAGACTGGAAATATTGGATGAAGTAAGTGTGGCAGTGCAGTTAGTTGAGTAGTTCGTAAAGAAACGCTAACTCTATCTGAATGGTTAGTAGATTTGGTAAAATTGCATGAATTGATAATGTGCCAATGTTTGATAAGGTTTGGTGAGAACTGATTATGTTGGACGAGCCTGGTTGAAAAGAGTTCAGTTCACCTTTAACATTCAGTACCATTTGTACTAACATGGACCATTAGTATCCACTTACTTCGGTAAGTTCGGTAACACGTTTAGCCAGGTTACTTAAATTGAAGGTTGTCGTCCAGCAAAGTTGTTTGTTTGGTTGGCCTATAAACGCCGATTGTCAAGTGAACCATTACAAAATCTGACACAATTCCTTCAATCGACACTGGGCCCGCGTCGATTGTCAAGTGAACCATTACAAAATCTGACACAATTCCTTCAATCGACACTGGGCCCGCGTCTTATTTACGACTCTCCTGTTGACGTGTAGATTGTTAGTGTGTGAACACTTTTTGTTGGGTGATAAATACCTGTGCAAACGTTTGCAAAGGTTCATTGTTGGTGTGATGATTACTTTTGTTGATGTTGGTCTCGTATCAGATCAAGAACAAAAGAAAGATATTTGCTAAGGTCGCGTAGTTTCGCGCCCAGCAATATCTTCCACGTTAAAGTGCAATATGATTACCTCTCGGTCTTTCTCTTTTTCTTGATCTACAGGTTGGTAATTTGAGTGCGATTGTTTAAATGTTATCTTAAGTTTACATAAGATATTGGGGCATGTTATTGCAAATGCTCCCCGAAGATTGGCATGTGTATTTGTCTAAGATTGGATGAGATGGTGATTTACAGATGTTGATTATGCGGGGCCAAAGTTTGTATCTTTATACGTTGTATGTCTGAGTTATCCGAACGATTATAATAGTAAGTTCCTGGTGTTATGAGTGAGAAATATGAGCTTATATCCAAATCAGTCATCTAACTTTACATTATTGTTGAACTAAATAATTAGGATTTTTCGTTTGAAACTAACCAGATAAAATAAAGAGTAGGTTACATAAATACACACTATGTTGCTATAACGAAACTAGAATATAAAGTTGGCAGTAAGCTGGCAGCGTAATAAGAGGGTTAGTTTCTTTTGTCAAAAGTCAGGTAGCTTTAGTAATGACTATTAAAACGGGAAGAATTTAACAATGGAAGACTTTTCAATGGTGTCAGACTCACACAGAAAGACAGTGCATGCTGTACGATAGATATGAAACATTTAATTACTTGCGTTGACACATTTGCATCAAAATCAAGCTGATCACATAGTACCACTGTTGGATAATTGGCATCACGGATCAGAGGTGTTTACAATGCTGCATGCAAAAATCTCTTTCAAAGACAAATCGTTCATCAGAACTTCGATTCACAAAATTTATTTGAACTGGTCGAGTTGAAATTTTTTACATTCATATAAAATTGCTCGTATCTTGCTGAAAACACGTACAACAAACCGTGGGTCTATCGCGAAAATATTTCCTCGTAAGTTCGGAGCCGAACTCGGAACTAAATTCAACCTTCCGCTTCTTGTGAACAATATTAACGAGAAGCTTTGTAAAAATTCGAAATTTGGGAGAAATTTTTCACGGTAGGTTCACTGAACATTGGCCATATTCGTGTTCACATTAGGCCATATCGTTAAGACTCCTGACAAACGTAATACCAAAACCATCAGTAATCAAAGTTCTTAGTTCAAGAATCGTTGGAAACATCACCATTAAATTCTAGAAGATGATCGCTCACACGCAAGGCAACAGCAACAACAAACATACATATAAGCAGTGGTTGACAGGTGCGAATGACAGTACCAATCAATTTGGCTTCAGGCGTATACCTACAGTTAAACTTTAAAAGCCAGGGTTGACTTTTTTATTGTGATCAAATTAATCAGATTTTATAAAATCTTGAAAGTATTGATTAAAATCGTTTTAAAATGTTATGTAACCATGGCTTGTTTTACCTTGTATGACATAGTTAACGCAATAGAGCTAACGCGCTAGGGAATAAGGGGTATTCTTTTATTTAGCTGCAGGAGGACTTTGATTTTGACACATGACTTTGAGTCAGCGCCACCTGTCGAGGCTATCATGAAATGTCAATCGGAAAAGCTGTCATTTATTTTGGTATTACGTTTGCATCGGTGAGTTTTCATTGCCACCGACCCTCCTCCATATGAATACTTATCGTCTAATGACTCTGAGGAATAAGGACTGGAGAAGCCATTTGATCATGTTTCTAACAAACCTTTCGGCCCGTTTCTGCGGGATTGGGGGACCGCGTCGTTGCAACAATCAATCACCATCTCATTGGTGCCAAATTTCCGTTGTAGTATCAATGGGTTGGGAATATCAACGCCTATTAAATTCGCGAACTGTCATTCGATCAAATTATGACAGAAAATTGGCAAAAACAAGTATGGAGTTTTTTTTTATAATAACAATGTATTTATTCCTTAAATTTCTTCCTCTTTTTGAGTCAATGGCAAAAATTATAAACTACTCCTTAAACTACTAAGATAATAGGTTAAGAGACTTATTCGTGGCGACCATATAGCTATAGCATATAAAATCTTAGCTTCATTAATATCCATCAAAACCAATGTGCTAATAGTTGCGGGAAACGGGTATTCCCGAACGAGTACGACATTGGAACCTTCAAGAAACGAGCCTACACCTTCCTCAAAGGCCGGCAACGCATCTGTGACCCTTTTGGTGTTGCGGGTGTCCATGGGCGGCGGTGATTGCTTTCCATCAGGTGACCCGCATGCTCGATTGCCGCCCTCTCATATAAAAAAAAAAAAAATCTGGCGAATTTTTTTACTGTAATTGAAGGCCACTCAACTCCTTGTTCCTCCTCGTCGAAGCCACATGGCCGTTGACCACAAAGCCAATAGACACCTATGACTTCCGACGGGCATCTGTCAACACACAGTTTTGTCTAGTCCTAGTGATTAGCTCGCGTCAATAATAACTCCGCCTAGTATTTGCACTATCTAGGGTTTGCAATTCTAATGTTCATTGTATTCAATTATTCGCTCCAATTACTACTAGTCCAATTATTACTACTTTATAACATTAAAAAGGTTTATGACGGCATTGTGTACGATCAACACATCTTCAGATTTTTTTTATGGTTAACTGGATACGCGTTTGACCACAATCTCACCTTTTTTTTATGCACGACGGGTTCGTACTTGACCTCAATCACACCTGATGTTAAGTGGAGATGAGGTCGAAGGTGGAAGCGTACTGACCCGGAAACCCCAACACATTTGGGAGATTGGCTATCTTATCTCTAACAACCGGAACACAACAATGCTATTAACATTGCAGCTTGGCGGCAGATTTAGATAAGATGGTGGTAGCTAGCCAGGCGGACATTTTAAAATGCCCTACCACCGACCAAACCGAGTACTTAAACATGTACCCCGCTGGGGATCGAACCCACGACCTCCGAATCGTAAACCCAATGTTGTTTACATTGAGCCACGGAGGCGGTTAACCTGATGGGAAGTGACGATGTGGTAATCATTCATCCATGAGTAAGCTAAGACTTACCTAAGTTTACTCTGTAAAACGATAAAATTTGAATAGAGTTATGCTGCAATCAAGTCTAGCCCCAGTCGAATTGATACTGTATTATTTTCAATGTTAAAAAAATATTCGAATAGTAAAATTAAACGAATAATGCAAACCCTACTCGTGCCTCAGTTGACAGGATTAATTAGGTATAGTAAACAATAGGCGTCTATTGGCTGTGATTGATGCGCTCGGCCCGTGTGGAGGAAGTTTCGCTGTACGCATGCCCATGCCCATTGTAACCCACTAACGCAGTCCACTGTTAACCGGTGAAGGTGAAGGCAGCGCGGACCCCAGAGACGCCTCGTCCAGTCACCGTCGCCGATAACTCCACAGACGACGTGAGTTCGTTCTTCTTTATTTCCAACTAGCTCTCCGTTCGTTCTATTTATGTGGGATCCAATATTTTGTGTCATTTAGCATGAAGCCGCAGTTTTAGTTTCGCTGTGATTTGTATTAGGTCCTTACCTATGAAATTGGCGTTTTGTATGAAGAATTTCATTAAGACTGTTTTCTCCATACAAACATTTTTGATTTTTTTTTTGGGAGCGGCAAATCCAAATTTAGCTAAACTTTGTGTGTATTATCGGATAACGTTAAGTTAAGTTTAGGCAGCGTTAATTTTTAAAAGTAACCGCTTTATAAAAGTTTCAGCGAATCTAAGAAATGATTATGGGAAGCACATGAAAAGAGCTCTGTTCAAATTTTTTTTATTATGTGATTTAGCACAGAAATTTTAAAATATTTCATGTTTAACCTTGAAATAATATTCCATTTTCCAAATAAAAAACAAATTTGGATATATAATTTGAAAATCGCAGGAATTGGTACATATGATTAACGAAGAAAAAAAACTCCAATTTCATAGGTAAAGACCCAATATATGCCCAACCTACTGTTCTCTATCTCTATTGACTACAATACAAGCCTATTTGCTTAGTGTATAACTAGATGGCGCTGTTTATGATATTTATTTTATTTATTATTATTGACTGGAAGGAATCCCTCTTTGGTTTAAATGTTTCGTCAAATAATTTACAAACAAACACGCATGTACATTATTAAAAAATCAAGAGATTTATAGTCAGTAAGACCGATTGTTGTTGGATAGTGGAACCAACGGTTGCGTGTTCGAATCCCGCGAGGGCTAAATGTTTGTGTGATCATTAGTCATGGATGTTTATATAAATATTTATGTATGTTTAACCGTTATCTAATATCCATATAGTACACGGTTTGTTTAATTTGGGTCTAGATGGTTGGGTTTAAATGTCCGAAATATTTAGTTTTTTTTTTTAACAAAACGTGAATTGCATGCAGCGTCACATCACATAAACGTTTATATTTGTGTATTATTTCTCTGCTATCCATAGTGATGTGTCTAGTTTGGGATTATATAATAGCTAAGTGTCCGAAATATTCATTTATTTTTATATTGTTATTCCAGCCCAAGGATTCCAAAATTCTTAAGTTGCAAGACGACGTTGCGACAGACCGAAAACTACGCTCAGCGGACTCGCCAAAACGGGAAACGAGGAAGTCGCAAGAGTCCAAGAAGTCCGAGAAAGATGAAAAGAAAGATGAGGGTGCGAGTGAAAAGGAAAACGGTGACAAATCGGACAAAGTGGAGGTTGAAGTTATTGTTCAAGTTGAAAATGAAGGTAAGTTGAGGTCTTTTTAGATTAAATCAAAAAAAAAATTTTTTTATGCACGACGGGATCGTTCTTGACCTCAATCACACCTGATGTTAAGTGAAAATGAGGCCGAAGGTGGAAGCGTACTGACCCGGAAACCCCAACACATTTGGGGGACTGGCTATCTTATCTCTGACAACCGGAACACAACAATGCTATTAACATTGTTGCTTGGCGGCAGATTTGGATAAGATGTAGGTGGTAGCTGGCCAGGCGTACATTTTTAAAATGCCCTACCACCAACCAAACCGAGTACTTAAATATGTACCCCGCTGAGAATCGAACGACCTCCGAATCGTAAACCCAATCTTGTTTACATTGAGCCACGGAGGCGGTTATTCAATGTAGGATACAAAATTTATCACTTAATGAAAGTGTCAACATGTTATTTTTTCAAAACTACATCGCTTCACAAGGTTAGGGAGAAGACGCGACAAGAAACTCCCTAACAGCACACCTTTTAAATATTTTCCATCTTTACAATTGTATTACAATTTATATTACGGAACAAAAGCAATTAACATAAACGTTATTAACGACCTAAGGACTAGTCGCTCTATTTTACAACGGTTTTACCGTTCGAACGGAACGTTTTTGGTTTTGGTTTAGTTTTAGTTTAGCTGATCTAAAAGAAATGGTATTGCGCAATTTTTTGTGAACGATTATTTCGTTGACGTTATCAAGGTAAAACCAAACCCAAAATGTTTAAGGCTAACCACAAGTATTTAATAAAAACTAGTCCAATTTCCGTTCATATCCATCCCCTTTCCATCTTCATAGGGAATGCGACTGCGCCACGAGTGCAGCCAGGGATTCCTTTTTGTTAATTATGGTACTTTTACTCAAAAGAACGGGGCTCCCATTCTATGTGTAGGGTATGACGCCGTAGGGTCGCATGCCTTTCAGTGTTTTACAGAATACATTTCGGTGAGTGTGCGATGGAATTGCACGATCTTATTCCACCGTCCCCTTTCCATCTTCGGACAACCAGGCGCTGGGAGGGTTTCCATCCATATGTTGTTAACATACCGAACATCCGCACTAAGCGCTTTGCTTCATCATTTATAATGCGGACTGCTAAGGTGTGGAACTCACTGCCCGCGTCGGTTTTTCCCGACACTTACAACCTTGGGATCTTCAAGTCTAGAGTGAATAGGCATTTACTGGGTGCGCGTGATACATCTTCGGCTACATCGTCACTTTCCATCAGGTGAGATTGTAGTCAAACGCGAAACCAGTTTTTTAATAAAAAAAAAAAATAAAAATAAAATATGATTAGTGCGATACGAAATATGCTTAACGTAACGTTTTTGTTTATGGTTTAGCTTTGGTACTAACGTTCAAACTTAGCGCGATCGGCCCCTTGGTCTTGGAATTCAGCTAACACCAGACCTCCTTGTCGCCCAAATAATCGTCTATCCTGTAATAAACCTTTTTACACAATTTCTTTAATGTGACGTTTAAAGAAGATTGGCAGGCGACCATGTATTTTCAGTACCGCATAAAGCGTTTATCTAAGTCAAAACTTGGATCTTATTGCTTTAATTAAGTGTAATCGTAACATATGCGTAGAAGTTGGGAAATATTTATTAATATTAGTTTAATTTTAGTTTATTAATATTAATTTTTTTTTTTTTTTTTTTTTTTTTTTTTTTTAATATTTCGGACACTTACACCAATCATCTAGTCCCAAACTAAGCAAAGCTTGTGCTATGGATACTAGATAACGGATAAACATACATAAATATTTATATAAACATCCATGACTCAGGAATAAATGTTCATATTCATCATACAAACATTTACCCGTCGCGAGATTCGAACCCGCAACCGTTTGGTTTCGCTGACAGGGTCACTATCCACTACACCAATCGGTCGTCAATTATTTCCCAACTTCTACTTCAACTATAATTTATATTCATTTATTACCTCCATGTGCTATAAGGATATTTTAACTTGGTAAATACCTATATAAGAATGATCTATCAATTGAATACAGCCCGATTAAGAAATGTTACCGATTTCCCCGATATCATAGGGTACCCCAACTGCCAATCTTCTTTCTGTTCTGTTAAACCCAATACATGTTCTGGTATGTCTGTCTGTTCATGATATCAGCCAATGGACATCCACTGCTGAACATAGGCCTCTCCCATAGATTTCCATATCGGCAGGTTTGGAAGAGCTCTGTGTACAGCGACTTCCCGTGACCCTCTTTACGTCGTCCACCTTGTGAGTGAGTGTCCTATGCTGCGCTTGCCGGTGCGTGGTCTCCACTCAAGAATTTTAATGCCCTACCGGCCATCAGTGTGCCTTGCCCACTGTCACTTCAACTTAGTAATCCTGTTGGGCTATGCCAGTGACTTTCGTTTTCGTTATAAAACGTCGATAGGTGAAGTCTGTTATTATGGTATATTCGTGTTCCAATCGATCCACACAGCTGTCTCCGCTTTTGAGCACTGATCTCGAACGCTGCAGCTTCTTCAGTGTCTACGTACAAAAGTTCTCAATAAAGCAGTCAAATAGTACGCGTATTACGCAATATGAGGTTTATGTTATACAATGTTTTTTTCCGCTTCACCATAATAATAATAAATGCTAGAAAAGCGTGATTACCTCTGGCATCGACTTTTCGTACTCTGTACTATGAAAACAAACCCCTACTATATCTAAGAACTATGATTCACCCGGGGTTTCCAGACAGAAAAGTCAGTTTTGTAGATCGGCCCGATCGAACCGTTGGTGCAGTCGGTAGGAGGGGTCAGCGGACGACCAGACAGCTTCTAATGTTGCAACCTAAATAACTAGCTGCAAAAAACGCTCTTTCAGCTACTATGCTACTGCTAGGGACTACGGGGCGCAAACAATTGTCTGCAAACTGTAAGAGACTGCTTCCGGCTTTATACAGAATTATTTCCTTTTTTAATCAGGGACTCTACCTCTAGAGAATTAGCTGTGATTGATCGCTATTTTGAGTCTTCAAAACGACTGCTTTTAAAGATTGCAGGATGCATGGAATTTATTTAAACTTTGACTGCAAAGTTCCTGTATTTAAATGCTTCTTTTCGCTACACGAAGAAGTGAAAGAAGAATATCACCATGATAATACATTATCATCACTAATTTCATTAGCAGCAACTGATGCCGAAGGAATTAACGCAGACAAATCTAAATTTGAATGTGTCTGTCAGTTCGAAAAACACATGAATACATGCTCCTTGCAATCTCGAGATCTCGTTCAACCTTGAATAAAAGCAAGGTTTCTTTATACTTATAAGTTTATACTTTATAAGTTTTTTTTTTTTTTTTTCTTTTTAGTTCTAGTGGGCGATTTTCTGATCGCTTAGTAAGGTGGTTCAAAGTGGCTCGAAAGATGGCGCTAACAGATGGGGCCTCTTATTTCTTACATTTTAATTTAATTTCTACGTTGTCCAGAGCCACGCCTAAAATTAAAAACAAAAATATATGTAACAAAAATCGTTAGCCATTGGAAAGTCGCCCATACTGTCTTTGGTGGCAGCAACTACTCTACAGGGGGGGACTGAAAATCAGCAACACTGCTGAGTCCCTACCCATTCATCACAATACTGTGGTTCTCGATTCTATGTATGCTTGTGTTTTTTTTTCTTTTTTGTGATGAATAAATACCTTTTATTTTTTTATTTATTTATTTATACCTAAACTTAGTGTCCGAAATTTTTCTAATAAATTTGTAATGTTTTTGCTTCTGTTTCTCCCATGCGACTTAAAATAATTCCGGAGAAGTCAGGCTTGGCGCGTCTAGTAGGGACTCAGCTCAGTGTTGCTGCTTTTCAGTCTCGCCCAGCAGAGGAGTTGTTGCCACCAAAGAATAAACAAGCGACTTTCCTATCACTATCTTTATCGTTTAGACATACAACCTACCAATATACCAGTGAATATGGTAACTATAAGTGTAGTCTGACATCCCTTGCCCCCAGAGGGCGAGAGCGAGTCACGGAAGCCGGACACCAACTACTCCAAGTCACGGGTGAAGGTGTCTCCGTACAGGCGCAGCGTGAGGCTGGCCGACCAGACGACCAGCTCCGTTATGGCCAACTATACCGGTGAGTGCGGACTGCCGCCAGATGGCGCTGGACGCTTTTAGAATGTACTAGTTTCGTTGTGTTGCCTGTTTCCCGTAGGGGTAGGCAGAGACCACAGACTTCCTCTTGCTACGATCCTGACAAACCTCTTTTCCTTCATAAAAATATATTAAATAAAATAAATAAATATTTCGGACACTTACACCAATCATCTAGTCCCAAATTAAGCAAAGCTTGCGCTATGGATACTAGATAACGGATAAACATACATAAATAATTAAATAAACATCCATGACTCGGGAATAAATGTTCGTATTCATCACACAAACATTTACCCCTCGCGGGATTCGAACCCGCAACCGTTGGTTTCACTGACAGGGTCACTATCCATTACACCAATCGGTCGTCATTACGTACAAATAATGCAAACAAAATCAGACCTTACTAGTAGAATATAATATTTGTATTTGAAGTAAAAGGGGCCACTTGCCGACAGAGAAACCAAGCAATTCCAGCTTGGTGCGTGCTCTCCAGTCCAGAATCTTAATACCTCAACGGCTATCAGTTCTTGGAGTTATGTGCCCTGCAGTGGCGTATCTAGGGATTCAAAATAGGGCAAGCCCGACAATGGTGTCGATTCTGGCGTGCAATCGCTAATCTAACCTAAATCCACCTTCGACCTCATCTTCACTTAACATCAGGTGTCATTGAGGTCAAGTGCCAAAACGTTGTGCATTAAAAAAAAATCTAAAAATGTCTAAATTGTCTAAAGTCGCTAAATTGAGAGATTGTCTTGACATATCTTACGGACGCCTAAATTTAATTGATATACTGTATTGCCATGGTCAAAATCAGATATTTTTCTTCAGAACAAGTTTTTTAAATGTTTGTTAATCAATGATTTAAAATAATATATATTAAATGTGCCCGGAATTTTTTACACAGCTAGTGAAATTAGATAGGTAACCACAGACGTTTTACATTGACAGGTGCGAGTATTTAAATTATAGATTTAAAATCTTTCACGCGGACGTAGTAGCGGGCGGAAAGCTATTACAATCCCTCCTCCACACTCCTCCCACTGTAACTCCTATAAGCTAGGATCGACAGTGGTACTCGACACGCCTACTGAAGGTAGACGGTGCCCTACGTGGCTCTATTGCTACCTTGAACCCCAGGCTAATTAAAGAAAGAAATAAGGTGTGTAAGAAAAAGGTTTCCCACTTCCCCCCTTGGCAAATGGAAGTGTAGCCAATGAAATGCAACATGGCACTAGGGCCATCCCTATGGGGAAGGAGGGCGAATGAAGCTCGGCCTCCTGCTTTCGTATAGGAAAGCTAGTACAGAATATATGGCGCTGAGCACGTGACTACTTGGTTTCAGGCAACAATACAACAATGGAGATGGACATAACAGAGACGTCGTCGTTCGCTGAAGAGCCCTCCCTCGACGACAGCTCGTACCTGAGTGGACTGCGTAACATCCGCGGTCGCCGCTCCTACAAACCGCTGAAGGAGATGACGCTGCGTCACGTGGCTAACAGGAGCGCCCGCTCCGCTACCAACGTCTCAGGTACTGACATAGCTAATACAATAATAAGTCTTATTAAAAACAAGCCTTAATTATTTGCGCCGGCTTCATTTGGACCCCAGTGCAGATTCAAAGTTGTGACATTCATCGAATTTCTGCAACTATCTTCTTTAAGGCCCGTATTAATAAACCGTTCGCAAGATTGAGAACAGTCTTGTGACCGGTCTCAAGTAAACGTGTTGATTAATAAACCTAACTTGAGAGCTGAAAAGCACGTGCATACTCAAGCAGTACTCATTTGAGAGATGCGCGTATTAATAAACGAAACTCAAGACTATCATTCATTCGCCGCTGAGGTTAATACTTGAGAAATGATCTCAGCTGAGTAGACCTCAAGATTGGTTTATAAATTAGCGCGGAGCTTGAGATTGTATTGTTTTTTTTTTAATAAATAAATATATTTGCACAAACACACAGCGCATAGTATAGCGTATAGTAAGCATCTAGGCTTGTGATATGGATACCAGATGGTTGATAAACTACACAAATATATTTTTTTTTGTAAATAAATACACGTATAAATGAAAAACATACATAACTCGGGAACACATGTCTGTATTCATCATACAAACATATGCCCCTAGCGGGATTCGAACCCGCGACCATTTGGTATAGTAGCAGAATATCTAACCACTACACCAAACAGCAGCCCAACCGCCTAACTCTATTGCTTTGGGTATTGTCATCGTTTATGACGTCAACGCACTGTCCGTCCTTATCATATTGTAGCATTATAACCAAGACAGACAGTGCATTGCTATGGCTACCGCTATAGCTTTGAGTTAGGCGGTAGAGCCCCCGGTCGTCATTTATTAATATTAAGTGTCTAATAGCTTCCTAAAACTCTCATTACTTATAATTCACTTGCGTGCGTGTACCAGTGTTGCTTTGTTGTGTCTGGTGAGTGGAATTGAAACGGACCCCACGCGAGCAGGTCCGTAACTTTTTTGGAAGTGCGATTTTTGTTAAACCTTCGCAAAAACCGCCTCCATGGCTCAATGCAAACAACATTGGGTTTACGTTTCGGAGGTCGGGTTCGATCCCCAGTGGGGTACATATATAGTACTCGGTTTGGTTGGTGATAGGGCATTTTAAATGTCCACCTGGCTACCACCATCTTATCTAAATCTGCCGCCAAGCAGCAATGTTAATAGCATTGTGTCCCGATTGTCAAAGATAAGATAGCCAGTCCCCCAAATGTGTTGGGGTTTCCGGGTTAGTACGCTACCACCTTCGGCCTCATCTTCACTTAATATCAGGTGTGATTGAGGTCAAGTAACAACCCGTTGTGCATAAAAAAAAGTTTAATTTCCGTTCAAATGATTAGCGCGATACGAAACGTGCCTAACGTAACGTTTTTGGTTAAGGTTTAGCTTCGGTATTGGTGTCGATTGGGATGTACACCAACTAAACTAAAACCAGTTTTGGAGTGGTGCCGACGCATCGTACTGTTCCAGGGAGAAAGAGACAGTACTACTTTAAAACTGGTTTTAGTTTAGTTGGTGTACATCCGAATCGACACCATTGTCGTTCAAACAGCGCGATCGGCCCCCAGCTCATTCGCTCGGACGCAATAAAATAAATAAATAAAATATCTTTACACAGACACACAGCGCCATCTAGGTCCACAGTGAGCATCTAGGCTTGTGGTATGGATACTAGATGGTTGATAAACTACACAAATACATTTTTTTGGTAAATAAATACATATAATATGAATGAAAAACATCCATAACTCGGGAACACATGTCTATATTCATCATACAAACATATGCCCCTAGCGGGATTCGAACCCGCGACCTCTTGGTCAATATACAACTACCCCACTCTCTTGCCTAAGGCGCGTGCGACCAACGATGTCATGGTACGGGGGATGGTCGTCAAGTGTATGCTTACACATATTGCAGCTTCGGAGCACACTCGGCCCACAGGCACGGTGGTGGGGCGCAAGCGCAAGCCGGAGGGCGGGGAGGGGGGGGCGGGGGAGGGCGGGGAGGGGGCGGCCGGGGAGGGGGAGGGGGAGGGCGGGGCCGGCGCGCACGGCAAGCGCATGCGCCTGCTGGAGCGGATCGCGCAGCCCTTCCGCCGGACCGTGGCCGCGCCGCTGCCGGCCAGGAGGGCTGCAGAGGTAATCCATCCGTCAACAATTAATAAATTTAATAATCCGCTTCCGCTTAATAAATTTAAATTTATTATAAAACAAAAATTATGTAAAAAGGGATATTACAAAATTTCAGACTACATTAATGATAGTAATCCATGTGATTAAACGGCTCCTCTACACGGTATATAAAAATTGTTGCAACCTTTCTAGATTGTCAATGACTGATTGAAAAGACACAAACCCTCTGAGTTTCTCGCTAGCTCTTCTCAGTAGTGGTCGCGTTCCGAGCTAGTGGTAGTTTAAAAAACGAATGACGCTCATAAGTGCATATTGTATTGCCTACATGAATAATGATTTTCATTTCATTTCACATTTCTTAAAATTTGCTCTTCAAACTAGTACATTTTTGAAGCTCCCAAAGTTCGGGTAATTTTCCTTTCGAGTCCAGTAAAGGCATTTATTTCAACGTAAGATACATGATATCATTTGTTGAATGTCAATTTAAATATATAGTGTTTAAGCATTTCCCTTTCAGTCAGTATGTCCAAGCTACTAATTTTTTCTTAGAATTTGTTGGAAGTATTGACATAAATTGAATGTATAACCCTTAGAACAACGAGTGTCTTATTTCTAACCGATTAAAAGGCGGAGGTTCTCAACTCGACTGATTTATTTTTTGTATGTTTGTTACGGCGATATCATTGTGAATTGTTAACTGATTTTGATGGTTATTTTTTTGTAGGTTTAGGACCCGATTTCGAACGACATAAAGCTTCGCTCCCGCCTTAACCTTCGAAGAATTTGTAATATTTTCGAACTCATCCCACAACTGTACACTCGATCTTTTGTCTTTTCGGCTAAATGGCACTTCGATTATCTGGCGTCGCACAAATAGCTTTCGCTTATATGTCTTATAGGGTCCCAACCCAATTTTTTGTTTGTTAATGTAAATCGCCAGAGTGGTCTCATATAACTTTTCTCCTGATGAGTCAGAGAACAAAACCTTACTGTTTTTTTTTTTGCCAAAAATAAATAAATTACATAGTTCAAGGTTCCAATTCTCCGGCTTCACTGGAGTATATAGAAATGTGACCTAACCTTTACAAATTAATAAAAAACTCGTTTATCTCACAGATAGTGGGAATCAACACGGACCTGCCCCTAACCGCACCCGTGGCCTCCCCCGCGCCCTTCGACCCCGAAACCCTCAAGCCGGAGCCCGTCCCGCTCGCACCCGCCGAACCGGAGCGGGACGGCAAGAGGTGCACGATCATGTAAGTGCGGCGAGCTGAATGGAGCTTCTGGATTAGGATTTGTATATTCACAGCAATTACATAATGATGTCGATTCCGTTACCACGCCGTTATAAGTAAATTCAAAGATATCCATTTTTGACTTTGAACACACTAAAAATACGACATGACAAGGTTTTTAAAGACATGACAACTAAAAATTATTGTATCTACTGATATTTAAGTTATTCAGCTTTTACTTTGCACTATCCAACTACTTATTAAAAAAGCTTCTTTAACTGAGGTTGTCTGGAAGAATGTTCATCATCTATGTTAAATGTTCTTTGTATTTTATTTTTATGTGCAATAAAGAATTTAATAATAATAATAATTATTGAAAACGCTTGAGGTTATAGTTTCTGTACGAAGTGACAGGATTAAATTTCATGTCCTTTTTCTGTGCTGAAGGCAAAAAAGGATAGGCTAAACTTAGTTGTAAGCGTGAGCAAAACGACACCACAGTTTGACATTCACATCTACTTGTATATTTATTTCCCACACTTATAAAGAGTTTGAGGATTAGACTTAGTTGAAAATCTTTCTAATGGATAAACCGATTCTAATGAAACGTTATCCGCATAATACATAGTCTTATATTATATTTTCCGGAGACGGTAATGAAATTTTAAGTTCTCCATAGTAAATCTGAAATACCGAAATGTTCTACTAATAATGTATGCTTTTGCGTATAAATCTATTTAGAAGATTTTCAATTTAATGTTTCGATTATGAGGAAACACCATACACAGAATGTTTACCAAAATATGGTCCTCATTCAAGTTTGATGTTGGAACGTGTGCAAATTAAAGAATGCCTTAGCAGATCATGAATTCGATAATATTAGTGTAGTGTGTATTCCGTTTGGGGATAAGCTTTAAATTTGTAACTATAAATTGAAAAGGACGAAAGTCGCCGGAGCTATAAAATCATCTAGATAAATAAAACTATCTTGCAAAAGCCAGCTTTCGAATAAAAATTGACGCTTGATAAAGACGAAAATCAATATGGCCGGATGGTGTAAATAATGAATGAAATAGGTACATCCAAACTTTGTACTTCATTCAATCGGCAATATTATATGGCCAAATAAACAATAGGACAAGGTTATATTCTGACAATACTAAGAATGAACGACAGTAAAACTCATTATCTTATGGAACAACGTTGGGCTTTTTGGGAGAACTCGACGAGCGATATTGCATTTTTGTTGTTATTTTATAAAATCTTTGCATTGTGAGTGTTGAAACTTAATAACGGCAGAATATTGTATGGGTAAAGTCAGTGATTGTACATCACAAGTGAAGGGAAGTGTAAATTAAAGTGCGTAACGACGTATCGGGTTCCCACAAGAAGCCACCAATATATTCCGTAAAGCAATCTGCCACTACTGAAAAATACCAACGATTAATAAAGAAACTAGGTTGAATGGGATCGGATCCCTTTTCCTTTGACAGTTGGAGAAAAAAAAGAAACAACGTTGTTCCTTTTTTTTTGCTTTATTCACTCCTTTCGGAGAAGGCAAAGGGGTCTAAGCCCATACAGCCATGTCTTATTTCTCTTATTTTTTCAATTTATTAGTCAGTTTCAATCAAGACAAGTAATTCGTCGTATACTTGGCATATACAGAGTCTAGTCACGGTCAAGTCATTCTTCAGTAAAGAGGCAGAATGCTTTACAAAAGATTTTGGCGGCCTCTTGTGGGAACACGAAAGCTTCGTTACGCACTTTAATTCACACTTCCCTTCACTTGTACACCATCACTAACTTTTGCCGCACAATATTCTGCCATTATTAAGCTTCAACAGTCAAAATGCACAAAGTGTAAGAATTATAAAGAAAAATGCAACTTCACTCGCCGAGATCCCGCCAAAAAGCCACACAACGTTGTTCCTTAGGACACTTCGAGGACTTTTTACGTAGGACGTTTAAGGCAGATTTCCATGGATTGATTCAGTGACGCGGCGGTCATTGTCGCGTGATTTCTTATCTGTACAATACCCTACAGACGTGCGCCATCTACTGGTCCACTCATTATAAACCTGCCTTTAACATTAATAGTATTTGCCGATTATGAATTTATACAAAACAAGAATAATGGAATACGTCAAGAGGATTTTTGATTTGTTAGTTAGTCTAGAAAATCATAGATCAATTATATAGAAGAATTATGTTGTCTTGTTATCCAGAATTACTCCATTCGTTGTTCCACGTTAGAGAGGTAATATGGATTGTGAGAGATGTTATGTATTATAGTTGCAAAGTAGGCTATTGTGTTGTCAAAAGACGAGCCTTCAGATTTCCACCGCATGTCACCCTTATGGCCCAGCCACGAACTCGCCGCGACGGGCGACGCGGCTAGCGAATTCAGTAATCATTGCGCGCTGTCTTGACATCGGCCATTCCGCTCGTCACGGCGAAGCAGTGGTTGTTGAATTCGCTGGCCGCATCGCCCGTCGCGGTGAGTTCGTGGCCGGGGGTTAACGGGCACCAGACTTGCGAATATGCGCAAAGGTTTGCGCCAATATAGTACACCTTGTTTTACGACTGATTGTAGTTATTGCAAAAATGTTTATTAAACGTTCCTAGCTTATAATAGATTTATTTGAATGTTTTTTTTAGTGCATTTAAATAAATTGTGTCATTCCTGACATGACTCTTAATGAAAGCCCTTCACAACTAGCTTAGCGTCTTAGGGAGACGGGAGTGACTGAAAACCAGCGCTACTCGAGATCATGTTCTCAAGTAAGCAAGTGCTGAATCACTTCCTTTTGCCTAATAACAATACCTAAGGCCCGTATATTTGAATGTTGCTCAAGCGTAGATCTGCGCTTGAGCATAGAAAGAGATGCCGCTATACAAGATACATAAAGCTGTCCCTTTTTACAAGCGGAGATCTTCGCTTCAGTAACATTCTGTAATAAGGACCTAATTATACTAACTTAATTCTACATAATATTTTATAATCTGTAACTGAACAATCCGATTTAGTATACCCAGAGGCGTAGCGTGCCTTGTCGGGGCCCCGTATAAAAATTTTTTTGGGGGCCCTTATATGGAGGTAAAGATTTTTCACAAAAGAAAAAAAATATTGTGAGAAGAAATATTTATTTATCACATAATTTACCCATTTTACAAATAAAAATCGAATTTTAAATATTCACTCTCCTTGCCTTTTTTTCGGCAAACGTAAAAAAAAAAAAAGTAAGTAAAACGGGGAAGTCCCGCAGCCCGCCATAACGATGTAGTGTTGCCAACTTTTGAACGCACGCTTAAGGCGGGAAAAAAAGGAATTGCTTTATAGAACTTTGTCATTTGTAAAATAAAATAAATTAGAAAGTTTTTATTCTTTTTCCTTACACACTTTGGGGGCCCCCGTATAATTGATACGGCAAATACGGCGGTAGCTACGCCCCTGAGTATACCTACGTCTATATACATAATAACTATTGTGCCTTTGTTATTAGGGCAAGAATGAGCATTTGCATTCGACTCATTCGATGGAGCCAATATAAATGATTGTAGAATAGAAACATTTGTTGCTAGTTATTTGAGACAGAACACTGTACTGTATTTGGCAAACGTTTCCCCAAATACGCAAATATCTGACGCCAACCATATGTGTGCTACGCATTCCTGCAAATTCGACTCTTGACCGCATTGTATTACGACGTAGTCTTATTTGCGACGTAGCACGCTTTAGACCACACATTCGAGCCAATGTTTGCTGTCAAACGTTATGAAACTAATCAAACAACGAAGCAATATTATATAGCCTTAACGACCGTATGAACACAAGCATAGAGGAATTAGTATAGACTAATAATATTTAGTTTTGTATTGAACACCAAAATAGAGCCTTACTATGTCTAATAGTATTAAATTGTCGTTGTTAATGTGTACGTATGTGTTGCCAAACATTGGTTAAATGTGAACTTGTAGGGAAAGAATCATATCTACTGATAATTGACACGTGTACTTGTATATAGATTTATTAATTTTCGTACTTCGTTATGTAAGTTATGGACGCGCTAAGTGACATTATTAAAATTAATAATGCAAACTTGTTTGATGGGAATCATGTTAAGATTAGTTAGCTTTTCACTAAATCGTTAGGCTTGCTCTCTAAGTGCTCCTCTAAGAGCTGGAAAATACAGCTTGACATCTCGTCGGTCGAAATTTAACAGGGTTTTTTAGGCATGTATGTATAAAACTAACCTTCACTATGGGATGGAGCATACTGTGGAATCACGAATAATTCTTTTTTTTTTATGTACGACGGGTTCGTACTTAACCTCAATCACACATATATATAATCACAATATATAATATAATATAACCTCAATAATCAATAATGTTAAATTATGTCGGAATCTACTCTTTCATTTATGGCTTGATGACCTGTTTGGTGTAGTGGACTGCTATACCAATAGGGCGCGTTGAATATAATAAAAATAATAAAAAAAATTATATTTGGTGTATAAATTACACAAAGGACAGTGTGCTCTGAGGACCCCGAATCCCATACTATATACTATTGTTTACCAGTAATACCAGTGGCGGCTTCACTTTATAAATATGAGTCGTTTACCGGTACGCCTGCGTACCAGTGGCTAATTTTTTACTTTATTTTCCTTCTAATACTCCTTGTCAAATAGCTCTGAGAAGAGCAGTTTCCTATATTTTGACCGGACCTGTAGAACTGGCGAATCAGTTCTAGGTTGACTACAAGGAATGAGATTTCGACTATGTCCCACCCCAGGTGGTAATTTACGAATAAAACACCCTGTAGAAATCCATGAACGACTTCTGTCATTCTGTATACAAGTATGCAGCACATAGCAATAATATATGCAATAGCCTTGCTAAGCGCGTCGATAACCACCCGCAGTATAGTTGTAGTAGCAGTGTGAAAATACAGTATAACATTTCCTCCTTACGATATTCTCGAGTTTCGAAGGGTAATGGTAACCTTGAGGGGAGTGCGGGGTGAGGGGGGTATCTAAAAGGGTGGGGCCTCGTCTCAGCCAAGGTGTACCGCCCACTTTCTCGCACGCTGCTACAGTTACACCTTTAGTAATGTGATATTTGACAACCTTCGATCCGTGTGACAGCTGTCAGGATCGAAACTTGTCTATGAAGTCTTCCCCACTATAAGGATAATATTTAAGGTAATTGTTATGTTGTGGTACTAGCATTACCATTGGAAACATGTACCACGTGAAAAAAATTGTGTTCGTTTGCTAATAATTTGCAAAAAGTCGTGTTTGTGAAACAGTTCGCGGAGATTCCCAACGATTTTAGATTCAGGTACTCTATTTGACCAAGCAGCAATGCTCATAGGGGCTACAAATAAGTAGGGGATTATGGGGTTTCGACCTCATCTTCACTTAACATCAGATGTGATTGAGGTGCTCTCTGGTTGTGTAAAATCGAGAAGCGTAAGAGTCAAAACGATGTAGTTAGGAGAAGTCGGTTATTTGGGTTGGGGATTATTTATAGATGCTAAGATTTCACAATCTGTTAATACAATTATACTGTGGTTTAACATTAATTGTAAGTAATTTAAGATCTAAATTAAACAATAAATTGTGATATATACGTCTAGCAATAAAATACATATATTGTTTGATTTAGATACACATATACGTTTACCTACAAAACGGTACGAGACGAGATTTTAATCTGTGACGCAAATGTTATGTTAATGTGATGGATGTGATGTGAGCTGATAAATACTGCAGGTATTATATGCAATTAATAAAATTATTTCATAGGCATTGACTTATATTACTGGGTCATTACGTTCTGAACTTAGTCACACTTCGATTTCGTTCGCGAACTGTCGTTACGTCTGGCTATCTATTGTCATTAGTATCTGTAGTTCTCAACGATTCTAAGAGATGGCGCTATTTTATTCTTCTAAGATAACCGTAAAAGAGATTTGTTTCCGCGACCACGTTCTATTCTATCTATATATAATAAAAAAAATACAAACTGCCGAATTGAGAACCTCCCCCTTTTTTGAAGTCGGTTAAAAAGCGGAGGTCACTCAGTCACTGACTAAACACGAAATCTCGATAACTACTTCATTAAATTTGTCAGGTAGGAGACGTCCGGTAAGAATGGATTTTGCTAAATTACCCCGTGAACGGGAAACATAGGATTTTTTTACAGGAAGGTAAAAAACATAATTTCCAATGGAACGCGCTCGCTAAGAAGAGAATTTGGGAAATTCCCACGGGAAATTTTGCAAAAAGGGAATTAGGAAAAATTTAATTTCTATTTATTTGAAATCCACGCCAAATTCCATTCACGGGAAAAACAGGATAGCGGATCGTATATAAATGTAGTATATCGGCATAATGGATGAATAGAGAAGATCTTTGACCATGCCGTTGGTATTAAGAGGGGACGCGGCCCGACAGTTAATAGTGGCTTCTTGCCAATGTCTTGAGAAAATTTCGATAGATGAAGGATCCCAATTTTCCCGAAATCATTATTTTATTGAAGCAAATTTTCTTTGCATTTTATACAGGTACAAATTTTACGTTACTTGTACTGAACAAAGCCGTATAACAAGGCAATTTTTGTTGTTTTTTTTGTAATAATTGTATTATTTGTTTTTTCAAATCAGTGCGGGAAGTGAGAGTTTTGTCTCTTTTTACCATCGCGTTCGCGTTTGCAAACTATCCGCTAGAATCGCTGCATATTTCTCCATACAAAAAGTCACGTAAACGTGAACGCGGTAGTAAAGTTAAGTCGAAACAAAACTCACACTCCGCCCTCAGTTCATATCACGTCCAAGTAAACTAGATTTATTATTAAAAGAAATTTATGTTTGTACAGCCATTCGGCTCTAGCTGCACTACCACGGATTTTATGAATAAAACTTCTAAATGTGATTTTCGTGTTGTAATTGATCAACTTATATTTATAATTTAAACCCTTCTACTAATGTCATGTTAACTGTATGGGATTGTTTAATGTCAAATTAAAAAGTTATTGATGTCATTTTACGCATTAGGTAAAGTATCAGTTAAAGCTTTTTGATATCTCTAATAGTTACGGAATTTTCGCCTGTGCACACGTAATACATCCTGTATATTATATTAAATAATGTTTAATTTTGATTTATATGCAACTGTCATATTTAGTTATATGTGTTTGTTTAACTAATACAACTGCCGGAATCACATCGGAGGCTCTTGACGTTGAGCTCCTCTAAAAGCCAGCGCTGTAGCAATTGCGGCAGCATATGCTGAGATTGAGTCCATTGACATCACACTGTAAATCTCTCTGTTTTCTGTATAGTGTTGTAATTTTCTTGTTATTATTAATATTGGACGTCTTTCGGCTAATATGATGACGATTAATATTGTTGCTGTTATAGTGTAGTGTCAAATAAATATATGTCTAAATCTATATACATATATTCGCAAAATATTATCTTCCGTCCTTTTGCAGTCGGTAAAACACAAGTGTTTTTTGTCTTGTGGTATCACCGACAAGTTATTTATAAATGGAAACAAACTATAGTATAATTATATAGTTTATTCAAATTAATTTAAGAGTATTCGTGGTGGTGCAGCGTTTTTATCCCTTAACATTGAAGAATTGGCAGAAGAACCAGCCCAATGTTTATTGGACGGTCAATACTTATGAGATGTGATTTAAACACAATCATGAAAAAATAAACCGTATTTTTGTGCAAATTTTTATAAGAATAAAGTATAAGGAAGTATTCAATTTGGATTTTCATTTTAAATTGTAAATGCACTAACAAATATTTCCTTTAATTGTTAATATATTTGCGCCCCAAGCGTGCCTACTGGGATATCTGCGCATGCGCAAGTAGGTATAGTTTAGCTGGGGTCGCGGTTATTAACAAAGTGGCGCGATAATTTTTACGAATAATTCTGAGCTTCGAAGAGCACGTTAAATTGTGTATTTCTGGACTGATACATAATCCGCCAATGGACCAGTGCGAATTTCTAGATTTGTGTCAGTCAGTCACCAAGAGTTTGTTCTTTTAACGTGCACCACGAAACATGAAGTCATCAGTTTAAGGACTCTCCGCTCTATTCGCAGCTTCACTTCGCAAATTATCGACGACTGCTCCGCTGAACACCCAAAGTGTGCCCCTGGTGGTAGAACGGGTAAATTTTGTATGATCTGTTTTATTATATTTATGGCTCCACTTTACCCCTACAAAGGATGGAACACATGATGACCATTTTATTTGCACTCGACTCTGAAGAGTATGAGCCATTTATTAGTCACCGAAATTAACAAAAAATATATTTTTTTTATGGTTAAAATAAATTTTTGTTGTCCCTCCAATAACTTTAAAGGAGCACGACAGGTAACTCTAAAATTCGAATTTATCCGTCGTACCCCTGGGGGCACAGTCGTAAGTCATCAAATTATCGAATGCGACTAAAAGAGTTTGGACAATGTTTTCTATTGATTACGTATTTAAATATCAATAAGATATTTAAATGTACCTTCCTTATTTAAACAATAAAGCGTATTTGATTGATTGATTATAATTATTGTTTGACAGATCAAAACAAGTCCTTTTAAATGATACAGAACCAAATAGTTCAGACTTACCAACATACAAACAAAATGTCCAACCAACTTTCAACTGTCAAACTCGTTTAGTATCAGGATGATCGAAGTTTTTCGAACATTAAAAATTAATTTAATGATTTCAATCGTTAATACATCATTACTTCGCAATAAAACCGATAGCTAGACGAGTTGATTCATACTCGTTAATTTATGACGTGGCAGAGCCGATTGGAACGAATGCTATTACGTCTCCAGTGCTTCACCACACCTACTTGCAATACTGGGGGCCAGTTTTGACTGATTACTACTTGTTTCTGAATAATGTTGTGAACGCCATAGTTGATGACACATTTTTTCACTTTCTTCATGTCTCTGTTAGTGATACTAAACCATGGTTTAATGCTTTTACATCCTGTGTGGCGAAAACGTTTCGCTAGTAAAGGGGGCGACTCACAGAGTCGCGGAGAGGGAAGATAATGTATAGAAATAAGTGGACTGTGTTAAACGATAGTATTCAGCCTTCAGGTACAGTAAAAAGCTATCACAATACGATTGTGATATGCTGTAAGGCTGTACTATCAAACTTTCGATCTGAATAACACAACATAGGCAAAAGCACAGTACCTCCGTTCCTTAGAAGAGGACAACAGCCACGGGCCGCTCTCTGAAGAACGCGCTAGGATCTGTGCTCTAAATAGTCCTTTATCTTCCGTTTTTCAACAATTATTACAGAACGTAGTATGCATGTCTTAAAAATTTGCAATTGACATTTTTTAACAATTGCATAGTGCGCGTATAATGCGTGCCATGCCTCAAGTGGCGCCATCTCACTGGCGAAGTGAGAACCACGCGGTGAGCCCCGACATTTGGTCGGGAAAGTAAGTAGGTACCTTTACCTAAGTGAATTCAGACGAAAGGATTGATCTAACATCCTGTATATTGTTTCTTGTGTTAATGTTTATAGACTATCTGTCCATTATATACTATTTATATAATTTATCAATACGAGGGCGACACTGGACCCAAAACAGCCTTAAAATTACATTTTCATATAACATACATTCAATTATTTTTTGGAATGTAAGTTTATCTTAGCTTTATAATAGAGGATAGATAGATAATAATAATGAATGATTACATATATTTTAATGATAATTTTGTTATTAAATCATTCGTATCGAAGAGTTGGTTTATTTTTCCTTTTACAGCACAGTAGGATATTTTTATATCTGAGAGGCGCCGGGCGGCAAGCAAATCTAGTAGGGAATAGCAAGGTGGACGAAGGACCGGAAGGTTGTAGGCCGTTTCTAACCTGTCGCTCTGGGAATCTATGGAAGAGTCCTGCGGATGATAATAGAAAATTTAGAAAAACCCTCGAGAGAAGAAAAAGACCCAATCTTATTTGCTGGCTATCTTATCTCTGACAATCGGAACACAACAATGCTATTTACATTGCTGTATGGTGGCAGACAGATAAGATATGGTGACATTTTAAATGCCCTACCACCAAACCCGAGTACTAAATATGTACCCCACTGGGGATCGAACCAGCGACCTGCAAGTAAACATTGTTGTTTTCATGGGGGCGGTCAAAAATATGAAAGGACCTCTATGAAACTGGACATGTAAACGTTTATGTCGCGCGAGAATATTTGTCCTGCTCATTCGCCTGGGAGAGATATACAACTATCCCGCTTTCACGTCGCGCGCGACAAACCCTGTCATGCTACTCAGGCTGACGTACATACTGAAACAGATAAACCTATACGGACCGGCATAGTACAATCTAAATTTTCACAGGAAATAATGAATATTTTTCAATAGTAAGTACCTAGGTACTTTTGGTATATTGTAGTAGGTACTCATTATATAATTGCTACAAGAATTTGAAAAAATTATCCAAAAACGTCAATGAATTCCAGAGAAAACTTAATTTGCATTATACAGGCCTGTGGTTACTCTGTTTCAGACTGTACCTACTCGTATATTGCTGGTAGGTACATTCCTATGCAATACCTACATCAATTTCTGCAAAGGTTAATTAATAAGGTGGGAATAATACGAGGGCGACAATAACATTTTTAGAACTGGCAACTTTTAAACGATATAATAAAAAAATAAAGAAAATTATTTATTTGTTAGATTTCGGGTATACAAAGGTCCTTTGTAGATAGGTAAGTAGTCCAACAAAATCTGCCTGTTAGGGCGTACAAATATTTAACAACAAAAAATACAAATTATGTCAGTATTTCAAAACCAAAAAACCCGACAGCATATTTTGCGGACGTAATAATGGATTTTTTTACCATAAAATGTATCCTATGACACTCCGGGTACCAAGACGAATCTAACGACACCATGCACTTCGATATCGGTCAAGTCGTTTAGGCTACAGGATGCGCCAAAGGAACGGACATACATACACACCAAAAACATTACCCTTCTTCCTTGGGCGGTCGGGTAAAAATAGACTGAGACTGCTGAAGCGCAAAAGTCGTGGGGATATTTAAATTTATTGCATTTATGTTGGAGAAGTGGAAATCTGTGGTCTCTACCTACCCCTATGGAAAACAGACGTGACATTATGTATGTATTTGTAAACATTTATACTTAAATATTTATAGACTAGCTTTCCGCCCGTGACTACGTCCGCGTAGAAGATTTCATCAAAATCGGTTCGACAAAAAAAAGCCTATATGTTAATCCAGGTCCTGTCTATCAACCAAATTTCATCCAAACCCGTCCAGCGGTATAGGCGTGAAGAGGTAACAAACATACATACAGACATACAGACGCACAAACTTTCGTATTTATAATATTAGTTGGGATATCAAACATAATCCCTGCTAGGTCACAGCAATTAAATTTAAAATGCATGCACATAAATATACGGATTAATTAATTAATTTGAACAATTTGTAATTACAAATGGTCGCGGGTTCGAATCTCGTTAGTGGCATTTGTTTGTATGATGAATACAGACATGTGGTCCCCAGTTATGGATGTTTTTCATTTATATATGTATTTATTTACAAAAAAAAATGTATTTGTGTAGGTAGTTTATCAACCATCTGGTATCCATAACACAAGCCTAGATGCTTACTGTGGACCTAGATGGCGCTGTGTGTTTGTGCAAAGACATTTATTATATATTATTATTTATTATGGATAGAGCCTGTAATTGTCGAGGTAACCGGAGTTTATAACCTAACTTGGCCCATTGGTCCACAGAATGCCACTGATGCCAATCCAGGCCAATTTAAAAGAATCGTCATCAGTCACCGTGAAAAGAGTCACCCGTGCGTGCTATGCCTAACCCTTCAATGCCCATGTAATAATTTACCTAGTAAGGAGGTAGATGTTGATATAGTATAATACGATTATGTGGGTGTTATTCATAATTATAACTAGGTATAATTACCCACCAAGTGACCTACAATAGGATGATGATTAGGTATCCAAGTACATTGGAGGTGAAGAACGTACGTTGGTTAGGATTCTAGCATGACGAAATGAAGCATTTACGATAAACAACAAAATATTTTAGGCAAAGGAAACAATTATGCTGAAAATTAAGAAAACCAACCTACGTGATACTAGAATGGGAAGTGGAATTCAGATATTTTAGTAATGGCAATAAATTGTGTGCTGAAATGTGGCTGAAGTGTTATAAGGCTTTTTGGCGGGAACTCGGCGAGTGAAGTAGCATTTTTCTTTATAGGTCTTAAAATTTGTGCATTCTAACTTTTGAAGCTTAATAATGGCAGAATATTGTGCAGCAAACGTTAGTGTTGGTGTACAGGTGAAGGGAAGTGTAAATTAAAGTGCGTAACGGAGCTTTCGGGTTCCCACAAGAAGCCGCCAAAATCTTTTGTAAAGCATTCTGCCACTTTACTGAAGAATGACTTGACCGTGACTAGACTCTGTATACGACGAATTACTTGTTTTGATTGAGACTGACCTATAAACTGAAGAAATAAGATAAATAAAAATTTTCACTCGAAACTGGCAGTAATGTCCCTCGACAATGAGGTTGACTGGTTGCCATCCTCAAAAATAAGAAGAAGAAGAAGAAGTGTTATAAATATTTAGTACATATCATATCACTGCGCACTACGCACGGGTCACTACGCACTTTCAGGAGGGAATGTAAAATGTGGTACTTACATAAACAAAAAACCGCATGCATATGCATATGGTTCTTTCGAAAAACTTCACACCTGGTCATGTAACGTGTGCATTTTACATAAATAGTTTCTTGGACGGGTGTTTCTCTGCCAGTATGATTCGGATATGATTTAAAATTTATTAAATTAGTAATAATAATTTGGAAAACAATTAAATTCACTCGCACAATCACACATAAGTATTGAAAATTTATAAATACCTACCTATATGATACCTTCTCGTGTCTAGCTTTTTATGGTTTATCACTTGTAGTTGTTTTTGTGTTATTTTAGATATAGTTTTTTCTTTTTGTTTGCTTTTAGTGAATGTTTAAATTTATTCATAGAGTAATAATAATTAATTCCTTGGTGGCAGCAACTACTCTAATTGGGGGGGACTGAAAATCAGCAAATCTGCTGAGTCCCTACGTTTTCATCACAGTTTGACCTAATTTATAATTTAATTACTTGTTAAATTAACTTTGTGGTGAATAAATGCCTTTTATTTATTCATTTATTTATATGCTCACGGGGTGTACTACGGAATAGCGAAAGACGATAGCGCGAATGACAACAGCGCGAAGACGATATTGCGAAAGTACCATTGCTCGAAAGTTTAATTGCGCGATGGTTCATTTGCGCGAAAACTTAATTTCGCGACACACAAAAGCGCGAACGTTCATTTGCGCGATTATGAATCTTCTCCTATGACTAGAGCGATTCGCTCCCGCCTTAACCTTAGGCAATAATTCGACGACCTGTTTGGTGTAGTGGTTAGAAATTCTGCTGCTATACCAAAAGGTCGCGGGTTCGAATCCCGCTAGGGGCATATGTTTGTATGATAAATACAGACACGTGTTCCCGAGTTATGGATGTTTTTCATTTATATGTGTATTTATTTACAAAAGAAAAGTATTTGTATAGTTTATCGCCCATCTGGTATCTATAGTACAAGCCAAGTCGCTTAGTGTGGAACTAGATGGCGCTGTGTGTATGTGCAAAAATATTTATATAATTTATGCTGATTTTAGTCTCTGCATTTAGGAGTGTAATAAGCGCTTTAGCGTTTATCATTATTGACACTTTCGTCTCTTGTCTAAAGATGCTAGTTCAATGTTAATAGCAGGGATCGGAGAGTCGGTTTAAAATTCAAGAATTCCATATTGTGAACGACATAAGTACAGTAACTTTTTACCGTACAGTCAGCTGATTTTCTGAAGCAAAGGGAATAATTTGACTACAGGCATCACAGATTCCCTTTTCGAAGCCGTTGGGAGTAAGATACCGAATTGCTTCGTCGAGACGTTAAGCGTAGTTCACATGGGAGGACTAAGTCGCAGCGATTATTATTGCCAGATATGAACGCTTATCTCATGTTCGCCATCGTGGGTGGCGCATGTATGATCTTGTAATATTATTTCGATCAGGTGAGGAACTTTTGTGAGTTGTTTCTGCTTTAGCTCCTTATTGAAAATTTTTGAGTCTTGTTGGAAGAGCATGTAGTCGACAGGTTCGAAGTATTCTTTATCCATGTTCATATATCTTATATGTTGACCTCATATATCTTATTTGGTAATTTTCTAAGAAAATTTTAAATAAAGCGAAGCAATTTATAATGACTCCTAACTTTCCTGAAAAGTGGAAGTGTCTCGCCTCCGCAAAGGCAGAAATTTATTCATGCAAAATCTTCCTTAAAATTAAACATACTTTATAACAGACAGTAATTAAAGCATCATCATCATTACATCAGCGGAAAGACGTCCACTGCTGGACAAAGGCAAAGTACATAAATATTTATATAAACATCCATGACTCTGGAATAATGTTCGTATTCATCACAAACATTTACCCCTAGCAGGATTCGAATCCGCAACCGTTGGTTTACTCCGACAGGGTCACTATCCACTACACCAACCGGCCGTCAATGATCTTGATGTTAATGCTCAGTGTGACCGAGGCTTTAGTATAGTGCCTTACATAATGAGAACTATTGTAAATTCTTCGCGCCACAGTCGGCGTTCGACCATTGAGCGAGTAACACGTCACGTAAGTACCACTATTACGTATCTTAACTTTCGATTTCCAATACGATGTCTGCAAGAGAGAGGGCAAGGGTTTTATTTGTTTATTCGCAGTATGTAAGTGTCGGTAAATATTAGGTAATGGTAGACATAATACGAGAATGATTTTGTTACGAATTGATTTTATTGAACGTTTAAATTTGTGTGTATGAACTTTAAATTCGCGCCAAGTAAATATTATTTCATTTGAAGTGAACATCAGTGTCTATGCTAATAATAAATGTGTTGTGAATGAAGTGATCTATGTCGTAGATCTTTTAGAACCCCTCTTTGGGCAAAGGCCATTATTATTATAAGGAAATTTAGTAAAAACATAGTGTTTGTTAAAAAAAAATAAAACAATTTATCGAAAACTTTGAATATGCATTTCAATCTCATTACCCAAATTCAGGATTAAATAGTATTTTTTTTTAAGTTGTCATGTCGGAATCACTGTCACTCATCCATCATAGTGCTCCTCATGAACAATACATGTAGAGGTTACACTTATTTTCCCAAAAATGTTTCACTTGTTCTTGTATGGGGTAGCTGAGAATCAGTGTTTTGCTTTTTGAGCAATCCTATACACAGAGCTATGTGTCTTTTGTATTCCTGTAGCACACACATAAGTACATAACAATAATCCTGTAATACGTTGCAATAATTGTATTGTGCCTAAAAGTTAAATGTATATTTTTTTTTTATTTAGATGATAAACATTCATGGACATAACCAGCCCGTTCGCATAACCAGGCTATTTCACAATTAATAATGAAATATTATAATATAAAATAATAATTAATAATTTTCTAATATAAAAACCTTTTAAAGAGCAACCTCTCGAGTTTCTTGCTTGCTCTTCTCAGGGGAAAATTGCCTTTTGAACCAGCAGTAGCTTTAAAAATGTAAAATCTGACCATTTTAAGTGTACCCTGTGTACCTACAAAATAAACCATTTTTGATTTGATTTGTTTTGATTTGATTTGTGGGACTGGAAAAACAAATAAATGCTTTATATACCTACTAGCTATTCGCCCGCGGCTTCGCCTGCGTTGAGTAGCTTTACCGCGGAGATTTGTTTATCCCGCGGGAACTATTCACGTTATCGGGATAAAAAGTACCCTATATTTTAATACAGGGTATGGTCTACATGTATACCAAATTTCATCCAAATCCGTTCATCCGTTTCGCCGTGATTGAGCAACAAACAAACAAATAAACATCCAAACTTTTATTTTTCTCGTTTATTTAGGAAAACAAACAGCTATACTATATATATAAACTACTAACAGTACTTATATACTTAGTAATAGCATAGCCAACATCGTTATCCACATCAAATCAATGTTGGTAATTCATTTTCGGAGACTGATACACATTAGTACTCAAATGTACCGGCGACCGATTGATGTAGTGGATAGTAGATGGATAGTCAAAACAACATTAACAAAAAAAGGTTATTACAAAATTAGTGACTACCTAAATGACAAAAACGCTTGGTATACTTCGCCCAGCTCCCAAAAATTATAAAATTGTATTAGTTGTATACTTTTATATATAAAAAAAAAAGAAAAGAAAAGAAAATGA
Source organism: Oegoconia quadripuncta (assembly GCA_949316235.1). NCBI lineage: Eukaryota > Metazoa > Arthropoda > Insecta > Lepidoptera > Autostichidae > Oegoconia > Oegoconia quadripuncta. The sequence goes on along the minus strand of OX438745.1, from coordinate 1,314,232 downwards.
TCCTGTGGGTTTCTTGCGCCGCTTCTTTTCCCACAGATGATTTCCCTTTCCGAAGCGGTGGTAGCTTGGACATACTGACTGACCGAAAAATGCTTAGCCCTATTTTTATTTCCAATAGATTTAAATTGACATTCAACAAATGATATCATGTATCTTACGTTGAAATAAAATGCTTTGAGTTTGAGTTTGAGTGACCCTGTCAGCGAAACCAACGGTTGCGGGTTCGAATCCCGCGACGGGTGATGAATATGACCATTTATTCCTGAGTCATGGATGTTTATATAAATATTTATGTATGTTTATCCATTATCTAGTATCCATAGTACAAGTTTGGGACTAGATGATTAGTGTAAGTGTCCGAAATATTTATTATTATTTATTTTTTCTATTTCACTTATTTAATAATAATAATAATATTTAATGTATGTATACATTGTTAATCTACTTTTAAGCTAATGTTGCTATTCCTATATATGTATATATATAAGAACAACAACATCAACTCAGAAGCTTAACACCACTTAACACAATATACAAAGCACAATAAAGCGTTTACAAAGTAATCCAAAGAGACAAAATGTTACCAATGTTAGGCACAAGATATCTTTTGCTACTTATGTTTTTTTTTATCACAAAATTCCAATTCACTCACTATTTACAATGAAAAGAAAACAGATTTTTTGAAAGAGTATTGTGACTGGCAGAAGATATCTATCTGCAACAACGTATCATTATAATAGTAACTATCGCATTTATAATATGAAGACTAGTTAGATTTATCTACCTGCATTGATTTCCTTGAGGTTATTTAAATCTCAGTCAAATGTTCAAACTGTTACTTATTCAACTGAATGCCTAGATGATGGATGGATGTATAGTGGACTTATCCTGCATTATTGGAAACTGGTGGTAGCGGATTAAGTCGAAGTGTCAGTGGGGAGGGTTTGCCCTGCTCGAAGAACTGATGACCGGTGGGGCATTGAAGTTCTCGAGTGGAGACCACGCACCGTCAAGCACAGCGTAGGACGTCCACTCACACCGCATGGATGCAGGCCGCTTCTAACCGTTCATTTTAGATTTTTTTTTATGTACAACGGGTTGGTATTTGACCCCAATCACACCTGATGTTAAGTGAAGATGAGGTCGAAGGTGGAAGCGTACTGACCCGGAAACCCAAACACATTTGGGGGACTGGCTATCTTATCTCTGACAACCGGAACACAACAATGCTATTAACATTGCTGCTTGGCGGCAGATTTAGATATGATGGTGGTAGCTAGCCAGGCGGACATTTAAAATGCCCTACCACCAACCAGAGCGAAATTTTAAAAATAAGACAGATCTTATTTTTAAAAGGCTACTATAAAATTTCTGACCATTCTTATCATCCATAAGAATTGTGGGTACAGACATTAGGCCGCTCGGCGATATTCAGTCTATTTATACAATCATCATCATCTCAGCCCGTAAACATCTCACTGCAGGAATATAGGCCTTCTCTCATATAATGAGGGAGTATGGCCCATAGTCCACCACGCTGGCCCAATGAGAGTTGGAGACTTCTAATTCTTCATTGAATTTTTATTTATCAGACATGCACGTTTCCTTACGATGTTTTCCATCACCATTTAAGAGCAGTAAGTAATAAGTAATAAAATTAAATTTAAAAACTCATTGGTACATGATCTGCCTGGGAATCGAGCGTTGAGTGACCGTGTCTTAACCGCTAAGCCACCGAGGCTCCGACGATTATGCAACATAATTGTACAATTTGTAAAACGCATTCTTCTTTTTGTGCAATAAAGTGTATTTGTATTATATTGTATAACAAAATTTCAAATTGTACATTCTGAATTGAACCGATTTTCATCAAACATTGCTAAAAACCGTCTAAGTAGTCTTCAATAAAAAACCGCGCTCAAATGGTTCACCTCGTTAATAAAATACGCCCGGACAAAACACACCCACACAACGCTGACACGTAACACACTCGTTTTCCTCGGGGGTTAAAATTGACCACTTATTCTCCCGTAGTCCAGGGAAAATACGTTTAGACGTCGGAAAAACGCATAACCCCGATTTTCTTGAAACACTTAATAAAGTATTTTAAATGTAGCAACAATTGCTAAAATTAAGTATTTGTAAGAAATGCAAATACCTATATATTTTTCCAAATTAGATAGATAGATAAATCGTTTATTTGTATCTCCAGTCACACACATACCATAAGTTCCAAAGCAATTAGATAAACATATTTTATAAGAATTCATAAAAGTAACATCAGGATACACTAGAGTATGTGTGTGCTACAGCCGTACAAATGGGTCATAGCTCAGTGTGTATAATTGCTCAGAGAGCAAAACACTGATTTTCAGCAATAGCTGAAAATCAGTCGTGGGTAATAACCCACGAGGAGACACTGGTACAAAAGAGAACAACCAGACAAGCATATTTTACTGTGCGCGTCAGTAAATAATGTCATGTAGGTATATGTGTATTCAAAAGCAGTATAGGTACTCAAATAGATACAGATACACTGTCGGTAGATTAGAATAAATAAGTAAATAAATATGCGAATTAGCTTACAAAAGATTGAGACAACGACGTACATTCATAATTAAGATACAATAATAAAAAAATAAAACGGATCACTAGGTGCTCAGCATAATTTAGTGGGAATTCGTAGTCACGGGTTCTCAATTCTTCTCTCTCAATTCTCAATATCTTAAAGCAGCAGCAACCGCCTCACGATCCCTTCTTGACACATTCTAAAATTGAAGATCGAAAATCTTCAGATGTCGAAAACATCAAAGTTCTTGTGGGGGGAGGGATATTGTTCCAGCATTTCGTCGCTTGGTAGCGGAAGCTGCCCGTAAATGTTACCGTTTTATTTTTAAGTTAAAGTTGAAAAGTGTGTTTCTTTAAAAAAAAATACTCAATTTATGGGTATTCCTTTGAATTCAAAATATTTAAGGAAATTATCGTTAGTTTTCTAATTTCTAATTGTAATTTAGTTCTCATTTTTATTTCTTAACACGTTGACGGACACTGAACGCCTATAGACGTAATAACAATAAAACATCTAAGCAATGCAGCTCGACAAGATTTTCAGCTAAAAACACATGCATGCCTAACTATAACCTGCCTAGTTTTTTATCCATCAATAAGTTAACTGTGTTTAACAAAAGTCTACCCAATTAAATATCAGTTAGTATTTATTATTATTAAGATACAAAGGGTTTTCTAAAAAAAATTAGACTAAGCTATCGTTTTTTTTTAGACTTAGTTATTCAAAATTAATTCATAAGTCATTTATTGTTGCTTTCCATGGTTACAAGGTCTTTCAATTTACATTTTGGTTCTTAACATGGAAGCCCTGTTAGGGCACTACAACTATTGGATACATTATTATTAATTAATTATAAAATCCAAAAGATATTTTTTTACGACATAAAAAGTGGATTCTGTTTACATTAGCCGTATTTAACAAATTAAAGTGATATAATGTCAACAATTTTAAGGAAAAACATACACATTACAAAATATATCATATCTAAATATCTAAATTTACATCTCTAATATACCTCTTTAAGATAACAACTATATAAGTCGGTTCTGAATTATGTCTGGCTAAGCTTATTTATTACCGTATTATCCCTGGGCTATGAGTTCGTTCGCTTGGCTCGTTGTATACCAATACGTTCTGGTACCAATAATCTTGCGAGGAAAGATGTGTGTCCTGCGTGTGATTATGAAACATTATTTCACCCAATCGCTAATACCGAGGTTGGTCCTTTCCATTCGACAATTCTGCCCAACCTTGAGGCCGCCTGCGAAACATGGTCGATGACCTCACAGAGATTTGTCTAAAATTGTAAATATTCACATAAAATTGTTCAAATTTACATAAACAAGTTGCTAGGCGCGTTTGTATGTTAAAAATTTTCCGAGTCATAGTTCAAAATATCATTTCAACGATTCCATACACAAATTTTAAAAAATAAATGCTTAACTGCTGGCTCCAGAATCCGATTATAACTAAATAATAGATAATACTTAAACGTTGCAATATTACCCCCATCACAGAATACCTTACACAAATATCGTATACCCCATCTAAGGCACAACATCTTGTAGGCCCATATTTTGTTACCCAAGCAGAGAACTAAACATCCCACTGCAGGCATATAGGCCTTCCCTCGTATATGGGGGAGTATGGGCCATAGTCCACCACGCCGGCCCAGTGTGGGTTTGGGACTTCACATGCCTTTGAATGTTTATTCCTCAGGCATGCAGGTTTCCTCACGATGTTTTCCTTCACCGTTTAAGAGCAGTCGGATAAATGCACATAAGTAATTGAATTAAATTTAAAAACTCACGCCTGCCACCACGTCTTTTATCCCAAATGGGGTGGTCAGAGATATCCCAAACAATTTTTGTTTACATGTTCCAAAGTTTAATGATTGAAACAACATACACAGTTCACCTTATGATTAAATATACAGAAATGCACATGTGGCAGGGGGTGACCCCATCGCCTTGAAACGTACAAATCTATAGATGTTTTTGATGGAAAGTCCCTTAGTCGCCTTTTACGACCCCCGTGGGAAGAGAGGGGTTCGTTATATTCTATTTGAGTGCCAAAACCACACAGCACTGTAATTTAAAAAATAGTAGGTAAATATAAAATAAATAAATATCTTTGCACATACACGCAGCGCCATCTAGTTCCACACTAAGCAACTAGGCTTGTATTATGGATACCAGATGGTTGATAAACTACACAAATTCATTTTTTTTTGTAAATAAATACATAAATAAATGAAAAGCATCCATAACTCGGGAACACATGTCTGTATTCATCATACAAACATGTGCCCCTAGCGGGATTCGAACCCGCGACCTTTTGGTATAGCAGGCAGAATTTATTCATATTCATATCAATATAAACAGTTATAATAACTATGTAACATGGGTCTCGTTCAACTCTTTTGTTTAAAACTCTTTTGAAAGGACACAGACACCGTAACAACAAACTATTCCTAGAAAGTGGGAAAACACACAGTGTCGTCACCTAACATAGTGAACAGATTTACATAAAAATTGACTAGAAATTTCACTTGAAAGCGTTCTTTTATGATGTTTAAAAATATATGAAACTGTAAGTTGAAAATATAGAAAACCCCTATGAGATAGTATGTTCATAATCTAAAAGATATATACCGGATGAGTGTTTTTACCGTAAGGAAAAAAATTGCCCATATTATGTAAGTAAATGAAATGATAATAATAAATAACTATTTCGGACATGACAATTAAATTACATATTACAATATTTTCCACGCTTCTTAAAGCAGAGTATGTCTTGGAAAGTATTTTATTAAATGTAAAATAGATTAAAAATTATTTATTTGCAAGAATATGGTACGACGCGAACACCGATCGGTGTCCAAAATACTTTTATACCTTCAACACTCGCGAACACCGATCGGTGTCGGCGGTACACCCGACTTTCAACTCTCAATTGTAATGATTATAGAGTTCCAATTCCTTTGGACTGTGTTTGAACTTGTTCTCTATTAAATTCCGCATCCAATAATGTGCGCCATGTCATGTTAGCTATGATATTTAGTCTGTATTTGCGAAAATATTTTTTTTCTCTTTGGGTGGGAGTGTAGGCATAGAATTCCAACTACTGTTTTTTATTAGAACAGGCTTAGGAACCTGACCATAGAGCTTCCAATTCTCATAACAATTTATTGAATTACCCGTTTTTTTAAGAAAAACATGAAATAAATCTGTACTTTCCGTAAAAATACCAATTATATCGTGGATATAGGTATACCTACATATTACAACTCGTAACATTTTTCTGATTTTTTGTATTATAGCTGTAGTAGTGTTCATTCATTATATCCATAGATAATATATTCCCGTAGCTATAGCTTTTCACAGATTACAAATACACCCAGTAGAAGAGTATCTATAAACGTTTTTAACACCGCAGGTATTTTCGAAAATTTGACAGGCGCGCCGAGATACTTGACCCGCGGAATTATAAAAAGGAAAGAGAGGACACAGAGGTTAAAAAAGTAAAATCATTTTTATTGTGTCAAAAACAGTGTTACAATATAAGCAGTGAGGTAGCCCTGGTCCCCACATAGGATTCCCTGTGTTGTGGGTAACCAGTCTCTTCCCCATCCAATTAACAAAGTATCACAAGTGTTGTACCATAAAATATGTCTTTGTATATAACATTTTTTGAGATCTTAATTTCTAGGATGCTTAAAAGGAGGTAAAACAAAAAAAAAATACAGTTTCTCACTGTGTCTGTGCTTGTAAACTAATAAACTTAACTTGCAATAAATTAAATTTAAGCTGTTGTGACCGCACGCAGCGTTGTCGCTGCTGAGTTACTCGCGTAAATGTCGTTGGATTTACCTGACTTGTTTATTATTACCTACACCAATCATCTAGTCCTAAATTTAGCAAAGCTTGTACTATGGATACTGGATAACGAATTAAGTACGGCTGCAGCCGAGGATTCAAAAAAAAATACAAAATTTATTACAACTTATTAAAATTAATAAAATAAATATTACAGAGTTAAAAATAGAACGAGACTAATGTTCGATGTCAGATACAAAAGTGAATGAAATTGGAATAAACATCCGCCGGTTGCCGGGGCCTCACATGTGCTGACACCGCGCCTCGTGGTTCCCTCAGTCGATGCAATTACGCAGCGTCATCAGTCTACGGGTTAGATCGTCACCTAACACACTTACATAAATATTTATATAAACATCCCTTACTCGGGTATAAATGTTGGTGTTCATCACAAAAACCTTCTGCTCTCGCGGAAGCCCTCTGCATTACCCCTCGCGGAATTCGAACCCGCCACAGGACACTATCGACTACACCAATCGGTCGTCATCGGTAGAAGTTATTGACATAGGTAGTTTTTTTTTTCAAAACCATCATCATGAAACAGCTTAGGTAACAGTAATTCGTCGTCCATTTTTTCTTTTCGCTCTGGATGCAAACACTCAGGATAATAGCTCGAGAACGACTGAGTTCAGAAAAAGTAATGTAACAATCGGACGGGTATCGAGTAAATGATAGCAGGTTGGGGGTAGGGCATTTTAAGGCCCGTATTAATAAACCCTTCTCAAGATTGAGAACAGTCTTGTGGCCGGTCTCAAGTAAGCGTGTTACCTTACTTGTGATCTGAAACGTACGTGCATACTCAAGCAGTACCTACTCACTTGAGAGGTGCACGAGTTTCATGTATTAATAGCATTTGCAACATTTCGAATAGCTTAGCGGTAGCTGCTCACAGACATCTTGACTCGTTCGCGTTGTAGGTATTTAGTTAATTATGTTAAGTCCACTTTTGACAATTATTATTTTAAACGAGTATCATTATGATCCATACAATTGCTACACCACTACTACACCACCGTACTACATGATCTTTATAGAATACACACTTATGGTTGTTATTGAAAATTTTTGCACTGGTACCCTACCCTCGCTTTCTCTCGCAGGGCACTAGCTGAAAATCAGTGTCTTACTGCTATAGGTGAGGATCCACACTGAGCGATGGCCCATTTGTGGTACAGATACACATACAACTCTATTATAAGTTGTAACAGTTATACTTAATTTTAGTTTTTATTTCTGCGAAATAAGGCTACATTTTGTAAGAATAACACCAAGCAGAATGATTGTTGCGTCGAATATTTTTGTATGTGTTTCTGTAATATGCAAATAAACGCTTTATCTATCTATCTATCTATCTATCTATCTAATAAACGAACTCAAGACTATCATTCATTCGCCGCTGAGGCGAATACTTGAGAAATGATCGCAGCTGAATAGACCTCAAGATTGGTTTAGAAATTAGCACGGAGCGGAGCGTCAACTTCTTAAGACGCATCTCGGGTGACAGCACGACAGCCTCAAGACTTGTATTGAGATTGGTTTATTAATACGGGCCTGAATGTCCGCCTGGCGAGCTACCACAATCTTATTTAAATCTACCGCCAAGCTGCAATGTTAATAGCATTGTTGTGTTGCGGTTGTCAGATATAAGATAGCCAGTTCCCCAAATGTGTTGGGGTTTCCGGGCCCGTACGCTTCCACCTTCGACCTCATCTTCATTTAACATCAGGTGTGATTGAGGTCAAGTACCAACCCGTTGTGCATAAAAAAATAACAAAATCTGACATTATTATTTTCCCGCCCTTATAGTGTACAAAATTTTTATTATAGTCTGTGGTCGGTCATTTTTCATTCCCGCCAAACGAGTTACGATTTTTTTTTAATATCCATTTGAAATAAGGTTTGTTAAGGCGTATGCCAGCACCAAAGCATTCCAAACTATTTTTTTAATTCCTGCCACGGTGACATTTTTGACGTTTTCCCATTCACAAGTCTGTGTTTACGTTTATTCCGCCACCACCGAGTGATATATTTACCAATTGCAAGCATATTTTAGCCAACGCGATTTATTTTAATGTACATTTATGGCGCCTCGTGTTATGTTTGTGGTATTATTGACGATTTTTGTGTTAAAATCATGAAGTCTTATGTGGTTATTCGTTATATTTACTACCTGTGAGTACCTATATTAGTATTTTGTATTTTTTAAACGAAAAGCTCTGGATCGGCAATTTGTTGCAGTATCGATTCAATTCGCAACAATAGCCGATATTTGTCCACAATGTGAAAACGTCTCATTTCGTGGGAGAATCTTTAATAGCTAAACGGAGAATAATCCGCGAACGCTCACCTTATAACTTGCGACTAGAGAGCGATCGGTTGTAAATACTCAGCTGTTATCACACTTAGGGTTGCCAGTTAAATATACTATAAAACAGAAACTTATTTAGAAAGTATATTATAAAAATCAGACTATTTGGATGATAATACCGGGACATAACCAGCTCGTTCGCGTGCCATTGGTGTCGATGCGGATGTACACCAACTAAACTAAACTAAAACTAGTTTTAAAGTAGTACCTACTGTCTCTTTCTCCCTGGAACAGTACGATCAGGCACCACTCCAAAACTGGTTTTAGTTTAGTTTAGTTGGTGTACATCCGAATCGACACCAATATTTCACAATTAATAATGAAATATTATTGTGCCTTGTTGTAATATAAAAACCTGTTATTTAAAGAGCAACCCCTCGCGTCTCTTGATTGTTCTTCTCAGGGGAAAATTGCCTTTTGGAACAAGTAGTAGCTTAAAAAAATAAAAAATCGACTATTTTATGTGTACCCTTGTGCACCTACAAAATAAAGCATTTTTGACTTTGAGGGATGGCCAATTCAAAAGTAATATTTGAACCGACAAAAAATTACAAAACAACTGATTTCAGTAGAGCCCACTGCTCTATCTTCAGAGTGCATTGATGCATTGATGATCATCAGATCTTCCACCAGAACCCCCAGAAGGTAACCCTTTCAAACAAAGTTCCACAATCTCGGTACTATAAAAATGCAGCCGAATTGAGAACCTCCTATTTAAAAAAAAAGACTCAAACGTAATGAAATCCTTTCTAAATCTTGTTTGGCTTTCAAGTTACTCTGCTCCTTAGTGGATAGCTGAAAATCAGTACTGACCCGGAAACCCCAACACATTTGGGGGACTGGCTATCTTATCTCTGACAACCGGAACACAACAATGCTGTTAGCATTGCTGCTTGGCGGCAGATTTAGATGGTGGTAGCTGGCTAGGCGGACGGTGTTTTGCGCGGTAGCACAGAAATAATGCGCTAATGTTACAATCTATGTTATTGTCGTTGTTGTTACCTTATCTGTGTATCAATATGTATAAGCTAAATGTATGTGTGACCGTGGACACAAATAGAGGCATTATCTATCTAATATTTTTTTTACTATTGATTTTATTGATTGATTTATATATTGACTTGAAAACATTGATTTATGTAGGTACTAATATAAAAGTATATGCATGAATACCAGTTTTTCAGTTTGCTTAACTGAAGCTAAGTCTTCATATAAACACTACTTCTATTATTAATTATCTATGCTTTACATATAACATATATATTTTTATGTTATAAATTATCCAACTATGATAAAGTTACGTATATACTGTTCTTGCGCTCCACAACTTAGAAACACTACGTCTCTTTATATTCACTCGCACCTACTATCACTCATCAATCACTATTTCAAGAGTCTGAAAATTGCTATTTACTTATTACCTATTGTTTCCTCTGGTTTAGGTTCCAAGTTGCTCTGCTCCTTAGGGGATAGCTGAAAATCAGTGTTTTGCTCAAAGAGCAATCTAATACACTGAGCTATGACCCATTTGTATTGCTGCAGCACACACATGCGTTAGTGTTACAATATTATGTTATTGTGGTTGATGTGTTAACTTATCTGTGTATCAATATGTATAAGATAAATGTATGTGTGTGACTGTGGAAACAAATAAAGGCTTTATCTATCTATCTATCATATAATATGCTGAAGCTGCACAGTGTTAGATTGTGTAGATACTCGAATAGACGAATAGCTGCCACTTACCTACAAAATGTATGTGTGTTAACCTCTCGGTTTCCTTACTTGCACCTTCGCCATTTTCCTTGATAATTGAGGTCAAGTTACTTTAAGGAGCTTGCCTTAACCTATTAGAACACGCTTATTCTTTTATAAGATCAGAGTTAACTTTTACAAAAGAAAGTCTTGCTATTCAACGCGTAGTTGGCACTATGGCTCGTATTAATAAATCAATCTCAATACAAGTCTTGAGGCTGTATCAACCGAGATGCGTCTTAAGCAGTTGACGCTATCTCAGGCTTCGTGCTAATTTATAAACCAATCTTGAGGTCCACTGAGCTGAGCTCACTTCTCAAGTATTCGCCTCAGCGGCGAATGAAGGATAGTCTTGAGTTTCGTTTATTAATACGCGCACCTCTCAAGTGAGTACGACTTGAGTATGCACGTGCTTTTTAAACGACTTCAAAAAAGGAGGAGGTTCTGTATTCGGCGCGTATTTTTTTTTTTTTTTTTTTTATGTATGTACACAGATATCTCCGAGATTTGGCGGTTGATTCACATGGTTCTTTTTGTAAATGAAAGGGGATACCGTCGAGTTGGTCCCATTGTAATTTCAGCGCAATCGGTCCAGTAGTTTTTGTGTAATCATGGTAAACATCAGAATGGCATTACACATTTAGACGATTTTGTAGTTTTTACACAGGGAAACTAAGTAGATACAGTTTGGGTTTGTATGGAAAAAGTGTAGAGAAGGTCGGTGTGATTGTCAGCAATAAATATGACAAATCGAAGATGATCAGGTCGAGCTGGTACACCCGAACTGCCCATCTAACCTGTAGGAGCGAGAAGGTTCGCAATCGCACAAAAATTATCAGGGAGATTAGCAACCACGGATAAATACTAATAACTTTTTTTAACCGACTTCAAAAAAGGAGGAGGTTCTGTATTCTTTATGTATGTACATCGATTAGTCCGAGATTTTTAAGCCAATTTACGTCGGTGTGATTATCAACAATAAATATGACAAATCGAAGATCATCAAGTCGAGCTGGTACACCCCAAGTGCCCACCTAACCTGTAAGAGCGAGAAGGTTCGCCATCGCACAAAAATTATCATGGAGATTAGCAACCACGGATAAATACTAAAAACTTTTTTTAACCAACTTCAAAAAAGGAGGAGGTTCTGTAATCTTTATGTATGTACATCGATTAGTCCGATTTACATGATTATAAGGCCGTGCCTGTGCTCACGCTGCTCAGCGGACTCCTCGGCAAGCCGGTCGTGTATAAGACCGAGTTTATGCTCGTTCCGTTCGGGAGTTTCCCGACGAATACGTGATTTAACGTAATCTTTCATAGCTACTAGACGTACTCGGCAAGCTTCGGGCGTCTCCTGGGAACGCGAAATTGCGTTCCGTGAGGCATTTTTTTTAAGCCGTAGTACCCTCTCAGTTTCGGTTTCTTTTGACCGACAGTTATTTAAACGAGCAGCACCTTTCATAGGCCTGCCCATATTGGTCAATTAATATATTTTATTATTTTGTAATGTCTGACCAGACACTAAAAAGAATTAAATAAATATTTCGGACACTTACACCAATCATCTAGTCCCAAACTAAGCAAAGCTTGTGCTATGGATACTAGATAACGGATAAACATACATAAATATTTATATAAACATCCAATACTCGGGAATAAATGTTCGTATTCATCATACAAACATTTACCCCTCGCGGGATTCGAACCCGCAACCGTTGGTTTCGCTGATAGGGTGACTATCCACTACACCAATCGGTCGTCAATTAAATAAAAAGGATTTAAAAAAAAACGACTTCAAAAAACCCGGAAAAAATAATTTAATTAAACTACTGCAATAATAATAACTGAAAAGTATAAAATAATAAACCAAAGCAGAATGTTCTTTATAGATAGATGTACACTATTATACAGGGCGTCCCAAAGTTATGGGACATGAAGGGGAAGTACCTTAAATATCGTAGATAGTGAATTTTGCTCAAAGAAGACTTTATGTTATTTTTAAAAGTTAGTAATTCTGCATTCATAGATTTTCTAAAAATTATTTGCTTCGGCTGGGAATCGAACCGACTCAAATGTGAAAAAAAAAACACCCTACTTTTATGATGCCAATCGAAAGAATAGCTAAAAAATAATAACTCTGCCTAAGTAACATAGTATTTTAAAAGAAAGGAACAACGTGAAATTAATCATTTTAATCAAATAAAAAACATACATGAAACTGCCGTAGTCAATTAAGTAGGTATTTTTTTGTAAATTAATTAATTAAATGCTCAAAATGTGATCCCTCTTGTCTTACGCAAATCGCCAATCTTTTAATGAGCCCGCTGCCTGTTGATTTTCTAATCATTTTATGGTGAACACTCGATGTGATATGGCACAATTCTGTTTGCAACTCGCCTACGTTCTCGTATCGCTTTTTGTATAGCATATCTTTCACGTATCCCCAAAAGAAGAAATCTAATGGTGTGAGGTCCGGGGATCTGGCCGGCCATCTAATCGGTCCATTTGTACCAATCCATGTAGGAAAACATTCATTTAGAAAATCTGCTGCTCTCCGACTATTATGAGCCGGAGCTCCATCTTGTTGGAAAATTAAGTTTTCTTGCTCCGCCGCGGAATGGTTTCTTATCTTATCCCTTAAAATTTGAAGTATTCCTAAATACTTTTCTGTGTTCAAGGTTCCTTGGTAAAAATGGATTAAGAAAACCCGGTTTTTTAAAAGTCCGCACCAACAGTTGAGTGAAAAACGCACTTGGTTATTAGTTTCAGTCACTCGTAGGGGATTTTCTTTAGACCAAATACGATTATTGTTGCGGTTATACATACCGTTATTGCTAAAGTTAGATTCGTCTGTCCAAATAATATTATCCAAAAAATTTGGATCTTCGAGCAATCGTGCCTGGATATCAAGACAGAAATTTTTTCTCCTTTCTGTATCGCCCGGAAGTAATTTTTGAACCAATCGTCCTTCAACATAACTCTTAAAACCGTGTTTTTTTAATACACGGTGTATTTTACTTTTTGAAACTCCAATTTCATGTTCTCCTTCTCTCACCGATGCTTTCGGAAAAGCCGAAAAGTAAATTAAAATACCAAGTTCTTCGTCGTTGATCGTATGGTTTTCTTGCTGTGGTTCTCTTGGGCGTTTATCGAAACGTCCCAGAGTTTTCAAATTGTTCACAAGCCTTTTCAAAACTTTACGAGACGGTATTTGTCTATCAGGATATTTTACGCCATACCACCGCAAACTTCTAGAGATATCTTTATCGTTCAAAAAATATGCTTCCATTAGATCAAAACTTACTTGATATGCCATGTTCGCAATAAATTAACACAATAACACTTGTGTAAGTGAATTGAGACTAAACAGATCAATATCCGAAAAACAAACGCTCGCACATACTGTTCCATTTTCAAATTTAAGAACAACATTTAAAAATATCACTTCTTTTTAAAATATCTTAAAAAGTATGCATTCAAACAAACGCTGTCATAAACTGTTCCATTTTCAAATTATAAATTATTTATTTTTGTTTTTAATTTGCCTTCTGTCTAGCTTACAGAGGACGTATTGAAATACAAGTTTTATCATTTCATCTACACGTGCACTTATAATAAGGAAAACTATGTTAGTACCTATTTTATGAAGTGGGTACTTATTTACGAATAATCAATGCTATCTTTGGAATGATAATATCGCTACTTTTCGAACGTCGTCGGCAATAAATAACTTTCTTGAAATTTGACTCAATCATTTTATGTTGTTCCTTTCTTTTAAAATACTATGTTACTTAGGCAGAGTTATTATTTTTTAGCTATTCTTTCGATTGGCATCATAAAAGTAGGGTGTTTTTTTTTTCACATTTAAGTCGGTTCGATTCCCAGCCGAAGCAAGTAATTTTTAGAAAATCTATGAATGCAGAATTACTAACTTTTAAAAATAACATAAAGTCTTCTTTGAGCAAAATTCACTATCTACAATATTTAAGGTACTTCCCCTTCATGTCCCATAACTTTGGGACGCCCTGTATAATGAGAATACAATACAAGTTATATGCTATACAATAATAGTTAGGTATAATAATGAAATTAAAAATATATACAATAGGTACTTTTTGAAGTCGGTGCCTGCGTAGCCTATAAAATACACAATCGAATGAAAGTAAACAGTAATAACTTCATTAATTGAATATTTAAATTGTATGAAAATTCCTTTGTTAACCGACTTCAAAAAAGGAGGAGGTCCTGTATTCGGGGCGTATTTTTACTGTTTTGTTGATTGTGTATTTTATAGGCTAGGCAGGCACCGACTTCAAAAAGTACCTATTGTATATATTTTTAATTTCATTATTATACCTAACTATTATTGTATAGCATATAACTTGTATTGTATTCTCATTATATATAATAGTGTACATCTATCTATAAAGAACATTCTGCTTTGGTTTATTATTTTATACTTTTCAGTTATTATTATTGCAGTAGTTTAATTAAATTATTTTTTCCGGGTTTTTTGAAGTAGTTTTTTTTTAAATCCTTTTTCTTGTCTCAAGTTAGGTTTATTAATCAACACGTTTACTTGAGACCGGTCACAAGACTGTTCTCAATCTTGAGAATGGTTTATTAATACGGGCCTATGTCGCGTCGAGGAGATGCGCTAGATACAATTTTATACGTAAAATTGGGTTTTGTAAAAGAGTAATAACGATGTTTTACATATTCATAAGTTATGTATGAGTTATATTTAATATTATTACGACATGTAACTGAATAAAATTATGATTAATCAAAATACAAGCGATAATAGATACGATAATATTAGATACAGACAGTTCTGTTGTTGGCTAGCTTCACAACAATATGGCGTCACGATTTTTTATCCCAAATGGAGTGATCATTTCATAAGAAATATTTGGTGAACCCTGCCCTACCACCAACCAAACCGAGTACTAAACGTACCCCGCTGGGGATCTAACCCGCGACCTCCGATTCGTAAATATTATGTTGTTTACATTGAGCCACGGAGGCGTGCATGCGAGCGAGCATGTTTATGTCCAAGGATGATTATCAGCTAAGTTGTCTGGTATTTTATAATATGACTTCTCAATAAGTTTCCCTTTTACAGTATCTTTAAATTTATTGAAAGGGAGATTTTGTATATCAACGGGAGCCTTAAGAAAAAAACGTATACATAGCCCTCTGAATGAATGACCGATTTTGCGGTGTCTGCTTACATGTACTGCAACTTGTATTGACATCATGTTTATCCACTATTTTTTCCTAAATTGTGCTATATTTTTTTTTGACATATATTAAATTTTCAACAAGAACGAAAAGGTTACAATATTATACTCTTTAAAGTTATCTCTAAGTGACACTGAAGGTATCAATTGGTAAATTGCACGAACGGCTCTTCAGTCAAAACAAAATAAGATCAAATGCGAATACAAACACTCCCACGAATGTTTCCTTCGCTGAGAAGCCAAACAACAATTTGTTTGCCATAATGCGATGCAGATACAAAATGATAACACATTTTTTTGATTTAAACCCGCCTGTCCAATGAATTTAACTTTCTGACATTACGCGAACGTCACCCCGGGCGGTCTCTACGGGAAACTCGTGAATTGCTCTCTAAAGAGAGCTCTGTTTAAAATGCTCTCTAAAAAATCTACCTAAAGATTTTAGGTCACAAGACAAAGAGAAAATATTAGGTCCTTACCTATGAAATTGGCGTTTTGTATGAAGAATTTCATTATGACTGTTTTCTCCATACAAACATTTTTGATTTTTTTTTGGGAACGGCAAATCCAAATTTATCTAAACTTTGTGTGTATTATCGGATAACATTAAGTTAAGTATAGGCAGGCAGCGTTAATTTTTAAAATGTAACCGCTTTATAAAAGGTTCAGCGAATCTAAGAAAGGATGGGAAGCACATGAAAAGAGCTCTGTTCAAATTTTTTTGTATTATGTGGTTTAGCCCAGAAATAAAAAAATATTTCATGTGAAACCTTGAAATAATATTCCATTTTACAAATAAAAAACAAGTTTGGATATAGCTTTGAAAATCGCAGGAATTGGTGCATATGATTAACGCAGAAAAAAACTCTAATTTCATAGTTAAAGACCCAATGTTTTAACAATAAATCTTCTTAAATTTTGTGCAATAATTAGTTGAGTGATTATACAATCATCATAGATTTCCCGAGTCCCTTTGTGAGTGGACATCTTACGCTGCGCTTGCCGGTGCGTGGTCGCCACTCGAGAACTTTAATTCCCCACGGCCATCAGTTTTCCAGCTGTGACCTGCCCACTGCCTTTTCATCTTACTAATCCGCTGGGCTATGCCAGAGACTTCTACGGATTTCTTCATTAATTAGACTGAATACCTTTTTTTTTATGCTTAACTGAATACGCGTTTGACCACAATCTCACCTGATGGGAAGTAACGATGTGGCCGAAGATGAAGCACGCGATATCAGTAGATGCCCATTCACCCTGCTCTTGAAGATCCCAAGGTTGTAGGATTCAGGAAAAACTGACGCCGGAAGGGAGTTCCATGCCTTCCTTCCTTCCAGCGGTCACGTCCATGCTTGATTAACTTACCATCCAAATAGTCAGACATTTTTCAATAGCTTTGCATATATTCTGTTTTGCATTTTAAAGGCAAACTTTGAATGTCCACTGAAATCTTATAACTAAAGCACATGCTTGACTTTGTGTAGGTGGACTGACATGACAAGTTAATTTTATATTAATTTATATTTACGGAGTTTTGTCTTCTTAAGGAAAATTTTGATTGACAACTGGAACATTACAATTAAAGCGTATAAAGTGCTCCATAAATGGCTTAAGTTCTAAAAGATAAGAGCACTTTTGGATACCATCGCCTGGAAGGCTGAATTAGTATTCATAGCGTGTAGATCATTTTTGTGATGAGGATGCGCGAGTCTGCTCGCATGGTGTTGGTGCGTTCAGGAGATACAGCCGTTCAAAGACATAATCATTACACTTACTATGCAAGTGATAACTTGTCACATCAATCACTTCGTGTGACTCAATGTTCCAGCAATCTTTTTTTTTATGCACAACGGCTTTGTACTTGACCTCAATCACACTTGATGTTAAGTGAAGATGAGGTCGAAGGTGGAAGCGTACTGACCCGGAACCCCCAAACACATTTGGGGGACTGGCTATCTTATCTCTGACAACCGGAACACAACAATGCTATTAACATAGCTGCTTGGCGGCAGATTTAGATAAGATGGTGGTAGATAGCCAGGCGGGCAATTAAAATGCCCTACCACCAACTAAACCGAGTACTTAAACATGTACCCCGCTGGGGATCGAACCCGCGACCTCCGAATCTTAAACTCAATCTTGTTTACATTGAGCCACGGAGGCGGTTCTTGTAATCTACTTTTATTATACGACCTGTTTTGATATTTGACGACCTGTTTGGTGTAGTGGTTAGAAACTCTGCTGCTACACCAAAAGGTCGCGGGTTCGAATCCCGCTAGGGGCATATGTTTGTATGATGAATACAGACATGGTGTTCCCGAGTTATGGATTATTTTCATTTATATATGTATTTATTTACAAAAAAAATGTATTTGTGTAATTTATCAACCATCTGGTATCTATAATACAAGCCGAGTTGCTTAGTGTGGAACTAGATGGCGCTGTGTGTATGTATAAAGATATTTATTTATTTATTTATATTATAATGTAATAACTGATTTATTCTTAAAATTATGTTTTTGTTGCAATAATGTTCATTTGTGAGATAAACACTTGTTTATGGAGGAGCGAGATTTCATGATACAAGTATCTTAATACTACTAGGAGGTCTCAACCCTGTTAGTTCTAGCATTGAGAGGAACGCTTGAAACATTTTGAATTTTTTTATTATTATTTTAGTTCTTCTTGCGTCATGGTTGCAAAAAATGAACTATCAACTGCAAGGCTGAAAATAGGATAGTAGGTACCTATGTGTATTTGTAAAACTGACATCTGGTGGTGCATTCAGGAGTTATAGTCGTTTGTAGTTGTTAAAAATGAACGATCAGCTGCTGAGAATGTGGACTCCAACAACACGTGACGCCAGAATGTTCACCTAAAATATTGAATAACGCTTCTACAGTAGCACAATTTTTTTCTTTGGGCACTATTTCGCACAATTTTTTGAGATTATCGCTTTGCGTCTTACAGCGTGACGTACATGATTACCTACATTTCTGGTATGGTCGTGAGGCCAACTAACAGTGCAGAGATGTACAAAATACCCTGTACAAAGTATCTGCAATACAAAATGCAAGATACTTTTAAATAAAGTATTTCAGATACCAGATACAAAATACTTTCGAGAATAGTATCTGAAATACTAAATACCAAATACGTATCTTCTAAATACTTCTTAAGATACAAATACTTTTGTAAGAAAACAAGATTTTATTTTAATGAATTCTAAGTTTATTTTTCTTAATTGACATAACACGAGCATAACACGATAACATAACACACACGTTACATAACATAACACGATTTATTCGTAAATAACTTAATGTTATTTACGTATGTAAATAACTTAACATTAAGTTATTTGCGAATTATTCGTAAATAACTTAATGTAATGTAATATATACAAAAAGGCGGTCATCTTCTCAAATGAAATTACATTTCAGTTTTTTTTTTTTTAATTGTTTGGCTCGCACGACTTGTGCATTTGCCACATCTTGTATAGATACAGGCCAGTGCAGTGCAAAGAAAGAGTCGCCATCTACCAATGTGATGTTGGACTAATAATGACATGCTCAATTTTACGCATTTATTTTATATATTTCTACTAATATATTACTAAAAGTATTTTATCAGAAAAAGTATTTATAAAATACTAAGATACCAAACAAAATATATTTAAATACAAGATACAAAATGATTTTTAAAAAGTATTTTAGATACAAAATGAAAATACGTATCTTGCATCTTGTATCTGTATTTCAGATACTTGTATCTTAGATAAGTCACACCTCTGTAACAGTGGCAGTGTAAACAGTGGTAGTGCGGGCGACCGTACCTACTTTACATATATCGTGGTTTACATAATATTCATAAATAGGTGATATTGGCTTCTTATGAGCCGTTCTACTTATCGGTTTGATAAACAAGTTTCGCTTTTTGTTCTGTGCTAATTGAGCTGCTAAATAAACCGCCTCCGTGGCGCAATGTAAACGACATTGTGTTTACGATTCGGAGGTCGCGGGTTCGATCACCAGCGGGGTACATGTTTAGTACTCGGTTTGGTTGGTGGTAGGGCATTTTAAATGTCCGCCTGGCTAGCTACCACCATCTTATCTAAATCTGCCGCCAAGCAGCAATGTTAATAGCATTGTTGTGTTCCGGTTATCAGAGATAAGATAGCCTGTCCCCCAAATGTGTTGGGGTTTCCGGGTCAGTACGCTTCCACCTTCGACCTCATCTTCACTTAACATCAGGTGTGATTGAGGTCAAGTACGTACCCGTCATGCATACAAAAAAAAATGTGGTAAACAACCACTTTTAAAATTATCCCATGAAATAAAACCTCTAAACCTGACAGTCTGGTCTCCATCAAGGGCGAATCCAGCGTTCTAATCAGATGGTCACATATTGGAGGTCCAGGCTGGACAGGATCCAAAAGAACATTAAATTAATAACAATTAAAGTATTTAAAACAAAACAAAACAGAGCGTTTTATATTTTGCGGGCGCCATGTTGGATTTTTTACAATAAAATGTATTCTATGACACTGGGGAATAAGGCTGCCCGCCCACGACCCATAATCGGTGACCGATTTTTTTGTAGGAGAAAAATAGAACGTACTGATTGCAATATCTGATAGGCCACGTACTACAAAAAATCGGTCACAATATCTGTGATAAAAGTAGGTATTGACAAAAAAATCGGCCCGATTATCGGCACCCTAAGGCGAAGAATGATACTAAACATTTTGAGTATTTTGTGCTGAAATAAAGTTTAAGATAAAAAATTGGTATCTGAGATAAATGAGATGTGAGCTCTGGTATCAAGAGAGCAAAATCAAAATAAAAAAATGCTTTATTTTGTAGGTACACAGAGTACACTTAAAATAGTCAGATTTTACATATTTTTAAATACTGCTTGTTCAAAAGGCAATTTTCACCTGAGAAGAACAAGCAAGAATCTCGAGAGGTTGCTCTTTAAAAAAAAAAGGTTTTTATATCACAAAATTATTTATTATTATTTTATATTATAATATTTCATTATTAATTGTGAAATAGCCTAGTTATACGAACGGGCTGTTTATGTCCATGAATGTTTATCATCTAAATAATCTGATATTTTATAAATGCTTTCTTAATAAGTTTCGGTTTTATAGGTAGTATCTTTAAATTTATTGAAAGGAAGATTTTGTATATCAACAGGAGCCTTATTGATAAGAAAAGTTAATTAAAAAAGCTGGAAGATACCTCAGGCAGCGTCAGCCTCAGATTGACGTCAAGTGTATAGTGTTATGTAGTGAAAAAGTATGTCGATATAATGTACCATGTTTACTTCGATCGTCTGTTTGACAAATATATTTTTTAACACGCGTGCCATTTAACATTGTCATCTGAACAGGCCTTTAGGAGCAGATGTAGGTGGGTATTGAATGTACAGTGCCGGAACGAAACGGTGTGCTAAATGTCACTAGTATTTCACAAAGATTCATGAGCGACATTGTGTCATGCATTATATTCTGATTACGGGTCTTATTCCTTTCTTATCTCTAAAGAATATATTTTTTTATTTTATTTATTTTCCGAGGCTTAATGTAAATAACATTGGGTTTACGATTCGGAGGTCGCGGGTTCGATCCCCAGCGGGGTACACGTTTAAGTACTCGGTTTGGTAGGTGGTAGGGCATTTTAAATGTCCGCCTGGCTAGCTACCACCATCTTATTTAAAATCTGCCGCCAAACAGCAATGTTAATAGCATTGTTGTGTTCCGGTTGTCAGAGATAAGATAGCCAGTCCCCCAGATGTGTTGGGGTTTCCGGGTCAGTACGCCACCACCTTCGGCCTCATTTTCACTTAACATCAGGTGTGATTGAAGTCAAGTACGCCACCACGGTTTTAAACCACTATACCAAACTGGTCGTCATACAAAAAAAATTTAATGCACACATTTAGTACTTACTTGAATCCGTTTAGTACAACCGTCATAGCGATTATATAGGTAAACACCTAATTTGGGGTTTTCCTGGACAATTATGTAATGTATTATAAATATAAATAAATAAATATTTCGGACACTATCAAACTAAGCAAAGCTTGTACTATGGATACTAGATAACGGATAAACATACATAAATATTTATGTAAACATCCATGACTCGCGAATAAATGTTTATATTCATCACACAAACATTTACCCCTCGCGGGATTCGAACCCGCAACCGTTGGTTTCGGTGATAGGGTCACTATCCACTACACCAATCGGTCGTCTTTGATATTGCGCCCATTATCTCATCTCTCATCTCAAAATACATACATACATACATACATAATGTCACGCCTGTTTCCCGTAGCGGTAGGCAGAGACCACAGACTTCCACTTGCTACGATCCTGACACACCTCTTCTGCTTCCTACACTCTTATAAGGTTGTTCATACCTGCTCATCGGTTTAGGGTACTCTTGACTTAGCCTTTCTTTAAGACGTCCCCGATTTGATCATGGTACGTTCGTCGTGGTCTGCCGCTATCAACACTACCATCCACATTCGCTTCGTATACCTTTTTGAATCTATGTCACTAAATACGTCTTCTTTCACGCTGTGCCTGATTCTATCCTTCAAAGTCACCCCACTCATACTTCTCAATGATCTCCTTTCCACCGCATTAATACATACATAATGTCACGTATGTTTCCCGTAGCGGTAGACAGACCCCACAGACTTCCACTTGCTACGATCCTGACACACCTCTTCTGCTTCCTTCACTCTCATAAGGTTGTTCATACATGCTCCTCGGTTTAGGGTACTCTTGGCCTTGGTTTAAGACGTCCCCGATTTGATCATGGTACGTTCGTCATGGTCTTCCCCTACCAACACTACCATCCACATTCGCTTCGTATTAATTCTACTTTTTTTTCATTGTTACAAGCTTTTAGGTAACTTCTTCGTATGTATATGTCCGTTCAAAATTTGCAAGTCAAATTAGAACCATTTCCCGTTTCCCTAAGGAGCTGAAATGTTGCATACACGTTTAATTGTGATGGCAATACATTTATGTGCTAGATATGAACTAATATTACAGCCAGGATCTTCTCACACTGGCACGAATACGAAATTTTGCACACACTCATAGTTTTGATAGTTATATATGAGCAATTTTCGACTATGAATTCGGCCATGGTTCGTAACCGAAAATTGTTGGACTTCCTTAATAAAGGTAGTTTCTTCGACTTTGATGGATAATCGAAATGTTTTTGATCGAATTCGATAATGAATCCTTGGAAAAGTTCTTCATAATCAAGAGTGGCGTCACCATAGTTAATGGGAATTACACGAATTAATTAAGTTTTTGTATAAAATGGTTCTAAAAGTGATGTCAAATTTAGTAGTAAGATGCATATGTAATACATACCTACAGTTTAAGTAATTATTTATTATTTATTAAGGGCCCATAGTGCTGGGCAAAGGTCTCGCTCATCTGTTTCCAGTCGTTTCTGTTCTTGGCGAGCACTAACCATCCCTTATTAAAACTGTCAAGTTCGTCTCTCCACCGTTTTCGCGGTCTGCCACGTTTGCGTCTGGCGGTTGTAGGAGTCGAAATAGTGGACGCATTTGCCCACAACTCGCACGGCATGCGGCCCACGTGACCCGCCCAGTCCCACTTCAACGTTGCCGCTTTTTTCCCTACGTCAAAGATCTGAGTCCGTGAGCGTAGTGTAGCATTTCTGACGCGGTCGATCAGTTTGACTCCCAATATAATTTTAAACAGTTTAAGTAATGTAAAACATAATTTTAAATAGGATAAGGATAGATAAAGCATGAGCTTTGCAACATAATGGATAAATACAACATAATTTTGATTAACTCAATGAAAATAGTCTATGTACCTACTTCTTGTAAAAAACAGTGTTAACATCTACAAATCGGTTGGTTTTGCTAACTTGTGTAACAAGCCCGCAATACAAAGATATAATTGTAACATATGTTGAGGGCAGGCTGAAAACCAGTGCTGAGTGATTTATATCACTCAGTGTTTACTGAAACTGTCCCCCACACACGCACTCATTGTAGTACATAGTTAAAGAGCCGTGTTGATGGATCGATCTTGAGATAGGGATCACGTCTCGGTCTCGATATTATAGTTTTCTTTTCCGTCTTTTTTTTGATACTGTTTTAATATGCAACTGATTCTCAAGCGTCAGCTTGTGGCCATCTCAGTCTCGAGAGCGGTTTGTGGGATATGGGCTTTAGTCACCTCTGTTTTGATTTCTTGTATGTTGTTGTGGTTTTTGTTTTTTTTTTTTTCGGTGTGTGGAAATAAATGGTTTAAACGAATTCAAATTCACCCTGTATTGAAAGGGTAACGGTCGTTCGGTCATGCGTGTAAGGAAGAACAACCATTACCTAGAAAGTATCCAATGCTTTAGGATTCAACTGGGGAACGTAAAGTGTGCTACAGGAAAATAAGATACGTAAATAATAAGAATAATTTATTTGGAACGCCACAACACGATACAAAAACAAAAAAGTAGTAAATTATAGCTAAAATAAGGAAATACAAAATATAAATAAAATGCGCACAATGCTGTCGCGTGTTGCGGCGTACACAAATGCGTTAGCACTCAGCTCATGCTGCGACGAATCACAGCGCTGGTTTTCAGTGCTCCCTATGCACGGACTCTACGTATAATAATGAATAATTATAATCTGTTTTTATGTCATAATGGATAGAAAGCTTTATTTAACCCGCTTAACATCCTAGTAAATAAATGTTATTATTCAGTTGACGAATTTCTCAAAGATAAATTGTAGTATTAATTATTAATTATTTAAAATTTAATATCCAATACACTAGACTCTACAAATTATATAGATGAAAATGGATGACATTTATATAAATCTGGATTGCCTTGATTAGTTTAGAGAGAACCATTTTGTTTAAATTTAACACTTTCCATTGTACGGCTAATGAAGAAGAAAGAAAGAAATAAAGAAAACATTTATTCAGCTTACAATGGGCAAGTTACATTGGACATTCCATTGATCTGACATATGTATATCACATGTAACTTCACAATATTTATTGTGAAGTTACATGTCAAGAAATTCAAATCATTTGATTTGAATTCGAATTTAACGATTTTGGTAAATTGCTCTGGTGCATGGTCTCCGCTAGAAAACTTCTAAAATATAATAAAATTAAACTTACTCGTATATCTCTTTGCAGTGAGCACACACGATGGGCTGGCATCTAACCCTATGCGTGCTGGCTGCGGTGCAGTTGGCCACCTGCGGGGAGTACCGGTTGCCGAGGGATGTGGTGCCGCGGCACTACGACGTGCGGTACACGTTCGACATCGACCCGGCCACTAACTACAGCTACTTCGGCGTAGTCAATATTTTGGTGAGTGTGTATTTGAAATCCATACTCGGCCATCACACAAACACTAATAATGTTTACGAAGTAACTTATATACAGGGCGTCCCAAAGTTATGGGACATGAAGGGGAAGTACCTTAAATATTGTAGATAGTGAATTTTGCTCAAAGAAGACTTTATGTTATTTTTAAAAGTTAGTAATTCTGCATTCATAGATTTTCTAAAAATTACTTGCTTCGGCTGGGAATCGAACCGACTTAAATGTGAAAAAAAAAACACCCTACTTTTATGATGCCAATCGAAAGAATAGCTAAAAAATAATAACTCTGCCTAAGTAACATAGTATTTTAAAAGAAAGGAACAACATAAAATGATTGAGTCAAATTTCAAGAAAGTTATTTATTGCCGACGACGTTCGAAAAGTAGCGATATTATCATTCCAAAGATAGCATTGATTATTCGTAAATAAGTACCCACTTCATAAAATATGTACTAACATAGTTTTCCTTATTATAAGTGCACGTGTAGATGAAATGATAAAACTTGTATTTCAATACGTCCTCTGTAAGCTAGACAGAAGGCAAATTAAAAACAAAAATAAATAATTTATAATTTGAAAATGGAACAGTTTATGACAGCGTTTGTTTGAATGCATACTTTTTAAGATATTTTAAAAAGAAGTGATATTTTTAAATGTTGTTCTTAAATTTGAAAATGGAACAGTATGTGCGAGCGTTTGTTTTTCGGATATTGATCTGTTTAGTCTCAATTCACTTACACAAGTGTTATTGTGTTAATTTATTGCGAACATGGCATATCAAGTAAGTTTTGATCTAATGGAAGCATATTTTTTGAACGATAAAGATATCTCTAGAAGTTTGCGGTGGTATGGCGTAAAATATCCTGATAGACAAATACCGTCTCGTAAAGTTTTGAAAAGGCTTGTGAACAATTTGAAAACTCTGGGACGTTTCGATAAACGCCCAAGAGAACCACAGCAAGAAAACCATACGATCAACGACGAAGAACTTGGTATTTTAATTTACTTTTCGGCTTTTCCGAAAGCATCGGTGAGAGAAGGAGAACATGAAATTGGAGTTTCAAAAAGTAAAATACACCGTGTATTAAAAAAACACGGTTTTAAGAGTTATGTTGAAGGACGATTGGTTCAAAAATTACTTCCGGGCGATACAGAAAGGAGAAAAAATTTCTGTCTTGATATCCAAGCACGATTGCTCGAAGATCCAAATTTTTTGGATAATATTATTTGGACAGACGAATCTAACTTTAGCAATAACGGTATGTATAACCGCAACAATAATCGTATTTGGTCTAAAGAAAATCCCCTACGAGTGACTGAAACTAATAACCAAGTGCGTTTTTCACTCAACTGTTGGTGCGGACTTTTAAAAAACCGGGTTTTCTTAATCCATTTTTACCAAGGAACCTTGAACACAGAAAAGTATTTAGGAATACTTCAAATTTTAAGGGATAAGATAAGAAACCATTCCGCGGCGGAGCAAGAAAACTTAATTTTCCAACAAGATGGAGCTCCGGCTCATAATAGTCGGAGAGCAGCAGATTTTCTAAATGAATGTTTTCCTACATGGATTGGTACAAATGGACCGATTAGATGGCCGGCCAGATCCCCGGACCTCACACCATTAGATTTCTTCTTTTGGGGATACGTGAAAGATATGCTATACAAAAAGCGATACGAGAACGTAGGCGAGTTGCAAACAGAATTGTGCCATATCACATCGAGTGTTCACCATAAAATGATTAGAAAATCAACAGGCAGCGGGCTCATTAAAAGATTGGCGATTTGCGTAAGACAAGAGGGATCACATTTTGAGCATTTAATTAATTAATTTACAAAAAAATACCTACTTAATTGACTACGGCAGTTTCATGTATGTTTTTTATTTGATTAAAATGATTAATTTCACGTTGTTCCTTTCTTTTAAAATACTATGTTACTTAGGCAGAGTTATTATTTTTTAGCTATTCTTTCGATTGGCATCATAAAAGTAGGGTGTTTTTTTTTTCACATTTGAGTCGGTTCGATTCCCAGCCGAAGCAAATAATTTTTAGAAAATCTATGAATGCAGAATTACTAACTTTTAAAAATAACATAAAGTCTTCTTTGAGCAAAATTCACTATCTACGATATTTAAGGTACTTCCCCTTCATGTCCCATAACTTTGGGACGCCCTGTATATACAAATATTCACCGCCTCCGTGGCTCAATGTAAACAACATTGGGTTTACGATTCGGAGGTCGCGGGTTCGATCCCCAGCGGGGTACATGTTTAAGTAATCGGTTTGGTTCATTAATCTTAACAAAGGCGGGAATATCTGTTGTCTTTTAAATTTTAGCTGACGTAAGACCAATTGCTACTTTAATGCCGATTATCTTTTAGCAAAATTTCTGTACTTTTGTGTGTTGCATACCAAATTTCATTGTTGAATTTTTGTGTGCTGTATTGTTAAGTGAATAAGTTATGCAACGAATTGAAACAGATTATCATACAAAATGCGGTCACAACAATAGATCCATACAAAAACATCTTCATGAAATTTTATGCGCCGCTCCCTGGTAACCAATAAGCCAGAAGGACCATCTCGTAAACGCCATCTTTGGAAAACAAAAACCCCCAAGGGGATAACTTGGGGGTAGAATGTATCAAAATCCTTTCTTAGCGGATGCCTACGCCATAACATCTACCTGCATGCCAAATTTCAGCCCGATCCGTCCAGTGGTTTGGGCTGGGCGTTGATAGATCACTATGTCAGTCACCTTTGAGTTATACATTCAGTGTACTAAGTATCGGGAATTTGTCAATAAAACAAAAAATACAAATTATTCATCTAAATTTATTTTATCGCCTTCAAAGTAGGCCCCATCGCTTGCAATACAACATCTCCACCGCTTCACCCAGTCTTCCATACATTTTTCATAGGCTATTTGCGGTATGGCCTTTAGCTCATTCAGCGAATTTTCTTTTATGGCTTCTATCGACTCAAAACGTTTTCCTCGAAGTGGTAATTTTAACTTGGGAAATAAAAAAAAGTCAGACGGAGCCATATCAGGTGAATACGGTGCTTGGTCGAGAACTTTTGTTGAATTTTTCGCTAAAAACTCTTTCACTATAATGGCTGTGTGTGATGGTGCATTATCATGGTGCAGCATCCATGAGTTGTGTTGCCACAAATCTGGACGTTTTCGGCGGATACTCTCACGCAAACGCTTCATGACGCCTAAATAATATTCTTTATTCACTGTTTCTCCCTCTGGAAGGAATTCGGAGTGAACCACACCACGGTAGTCAAAAAAAACTGTCAGCATCACCTTGATTTTGGAGCGACTTTGCCGCGGTTTTTTGGGTTTCGGCTCGTTTTCGAGACGCCATTCTGAAGACTGTTGGCTTGTTTGCATGTCGTACTCATAAACCCATGTCTCGTCGCCAGTTATTATACGTTTCATAAAGGTCTGATCCGTAGAAGCTCGGGAAACCATGTCTTCAGCGACATGCTTTCGCTGCGCTTTTTGAACAAAATTGAGCTCTTTTGGAACTAGTCGAGCGGCGACGCGTTTCATGCCTAAAATGTCAATGAGAATGTTGTGGACGGACTTAAAAGATATGTTCACCTCACTAGCCAACTCTCTCAGACTCATACGTCGATTTTCGAGCACTAGCTTCTTGATTCTGTCGATGTTTTCTTTGGTCGTAGCGGTTGAAGGTCTACCAGAACGAGGCAAGTCTACTACTACTTCTCGGCCTTCTTTAAAAGCCTTATACCATTCATAAGCCCTTGTTTTCGATATACACGATTCGCCGTAGGTATTTCGCAACATTTTTAGTGATTCACCACATGAAATATCATTTGAAACACAAAATTTAAGGCACACTCTTTGTTCAACAATATTTTCCATTGTAAAAATCGCCGAGGACTCAAAACTATGACCAACAAAAAGTGTAGTTTAAAACAAATTAAATGACAGATCCCGCTCAAATTTTGCGCGCTAAATCAGTACAGTGCTACCAACATGCAGTAAAAAAATTAGAACGACCTCTTTTACGCGGGTCTTTTTATTGACATATTCCCGATACTTTTTACACAGAGTAGTATATATTTTGATAAAAATAGTTTATTGAGTTGGGATATTTGCCCTGGGTGAAATTTTTCATAAATGTAAAGAAGTTATTGATCGATTTTTTTTTTTAAAACAGAGGGTCTAAATATATTCTCCGGTGCATTCAAATTCACAGCGGTAATTTTTTTTTTAATCTTTTTTAAGGAGCTTCGTCGAGAATCGACTATGCCGCTCCGTGTAGACTAATAGCAAGTGGTAATTTTAATCATATAGTTTATGATTTATTACTAAATATCTATATTATATCTAAAGCAAGCTACCAATTTGTTAGAACTTTTATTGATTCTATCACTGACAGTACCTACAATCCATATCGCATTCTTGATTTCTTGTTTTTTTAAAGACAGATTTAAAACTAACCTTTTCGTCACAGTACATTTTTGAAAATCTAATATATGTCAAAAAAAATATAGCATCATTTAGGAAAAATAGTGATAAACATGATGTCAAAAATAAAGATAAACTTGCAGGTCACATAAGTCGCCTCCGCAAAGTCAGTAATTCATTCAAAGGGTTATGTATACGTTTTTTTAATAAGGTTCCTGTTGATATACAAAATCTTCCTTTCAATAAATTTAAAGATACTATAAAATAGAAACTTATTAAGAAAGCATATTATAAAATATCAGATTATTCAGATGATAAACATTCATGGACATGAACAGCCCGTTCGCGTAACCAGGCTATTTCACAATTAATAATGAAATATTATAATATAAAATAATAATTAATAATTTTGTAACAAAAAACCTTTTTTTTAAAAAAAAGAGCAACCTCTCGAGTTTCTTGCTTGTTCTTCTCAGGGAAAAGGTGGCTTTTGAACGAGCAGTAGCTTAAAAAATTTACCTTGATTTTGATTTTGTACATAATCCATGTACAACAAATCAAGAATGCGACAGCGTCACGAGTGCTTCTACGTGAAACTAATAAATACTATATTTAAAACAAATTCGATGATGCTGTACGATTCTGTACGAGTACATGCTGTTGATGAGTAGCGACAGTAGAGATGGAAACATCCGATAATTCAACTTTATGAGAAGCTATCACACAATATCTAAAATTAATTTGCGATGCGATCATTGAAGGGAAAACTGTGCCGGCTACGCAGTAGGTACAATTGCCAGCAAAAGTTTTATAACTAAACCTTGCCACGTATCTCGTATGTATCTAACACTTTCGATGTCATGGCCAATCCATTAATATTTTCTTCTTGGCCGTATTAAATTTATACAATACAATACATTACAAATACTCTTTATTGTGCAAAATAATTTACAATACATTTTGATGATAACAATAGAACACAATTAGGCGGTCTTATCCAGACAACCCACAGCTATGGGATATTTGTAGGTAGAAAAACAGGTAGGGTGCACGATACTACCAACTAAAGAAATAATTATAGATAAATATGCATAAATATAATAATAAAATCATATTAATAATATAAATATATATATAAATATTATATAAATATATATAAATAATATATAAATATAAATAATATATAGCATAAAACGCAATCGCTAATTCATTTTAGTATAAATTTTAGTATTGGAATCAGTTGCTACCTTTGTTTGTAGGTAATATCAATTCGTGATTGGTGTATCGGAGGAAATATGCTTTTTTTTTATGCACAATGACTTTTTACTTGACCTCAATCACACATGATGTTAAGTGAAGTTGAGGTCAAAATCAAAATCAAAATCAAAAAATGCTTTATTTTGTAGGTACACAGGGTACACTTAAAATAGTCAGATTTTACATTTTTAAAGCTACTGCTTGTACAAAAGGCAATTTTCCCCTGAGAAGAACAAGCAAGAAACTCGAGAGGTCGCTCTTTTAAAAAATGGTTGTTATATTACAAAATTATTATTTTATATTATAATATTTCATTATTAATTGTGAAATAGCCTGGTTATGCGAACGGGCTGGTTATGTCCATGATTGTTTATCATCTAAATAATCTGATATTTTATAATATGCTTTCTTAATAAGTTTCTGTTTTATAGTATCTTTAAGAAGTGTCGAAGGTGGAAGCGTACTGACCCGGAAACCCCAATACATTTGGGGGACTGGCTATCTTATCTCTGACAACCGGAACACAACAATGTTATTAACATTGCTGTTTGGCGGCAGATTTAGATAAGATGCTGGTAGCTAGCCAGGTGGAGATTTACAATGCCCTACCACCAAACAAATTCTTGCTTACGTAAACTCCGACTCACTCTGGCTTAAATCGAGTTAATTCGTCTTTTTGATTTTTTTTTAGGTACATCCTAAACGCCTTAGCCAAATTAGGTGTTGTTCGATTCGTTTAAGTCACAAGAGTGTCATACGATATATAACGTCATGATTAATCCAATATGGCAGACGCTAGCAGTTATTTTGTCGTACTTGACTACAAATAATTCCAGCACCACATCGAGAAAGGCATCAGTATTTCATTAAAAATACTAATAAAACATTTAAAAAATATAAGAAACTGACTACGTATTAAATAATGAAAAACTCAATCTATCTATCTATCAACGTCGGGTAATGAAATTTACCCGATAAAACGAATCATGAATCAGCAATGCCCAGGTCAAATTCTCCGCATAAAGGCTCCCGACATCGGCCTAAATCAATTACATTTTTTATAGGTTGATATAACCGTAGTCGCATTTTGTTTTTAATCGTTTTTAGGTTTTCATAAGTTATTTTTCTAGTTTTTATTCATATTGTTTCTGTCACCGACTGTACTCTCTACTTGCGACTAGGTGAGCATACAAAACAGGTTGTTATGTGTCACTGGCCTTACGTAAATGGTTACTGGCGACATTGATGGCCCATCTAGTGCTATAGGTATCTACCTACTTGTAACTATTACTTATTATTAGTAAAGCATTCAGACTTCGTTCAGTACACATTCCATTTAATTCGTTTGCTTTCATGATAAAGAAAGTTACTTCACCTAATTGTAATGAATTATTGAGATAGTGTATCATATTATAATGGAATGTGTCCGAAATGAAGCTGAGAGGTATAAATTTTTTATCTTAGTAAATTCAACTTGTGAAGTGGGTATGTGTAATAATATTTTGGGCTTTCCCACTTCAAACACCGCCTCCGTGGCTCAATGTAAACAACATTGGGTTTACGATTCGGAGGTCGCGGGTTCGATCCCCAGCGGGGTACATGTTTAAGTACTCGGTTTGGTCGGTGGTAGGGCATTTTAAATGTCCGCCTGGCTAGCTACCACCATCTTATCAAGTCTGCCACCAAACAGCAATGCTAATAGCATTGTTGTGCTCCGGTTGTCAGAGATAAGATAACCAGTCCGAAGTACGAACGAACGAACGAAGTAAGTACGAACCCGTCGTTCATAAAAAAAAAAAGACAAGGCCAAAGCTCTTTACAAATTAGCCAGAGTAGCAGAAAAACGTAGACAAAGGTAGTTGATTAACCTCTCCTTCCAATGCCTATGGGGGTGATATTTTCTTATTAGAAAAAACCCTCCTAAAACTAATCAGAGATAAAAAAATAAAAAATAAACTATTACCTATACGTACCTATTATAATTAAGTGATTAGTGAGCCTAGATAGATAGAGACTTTTGTTATGAATGGAAAATGCCAAATATAGATTAAAATCAGTCCTTCCTGTTGTGTCGCTAAATCACGATAAAACAATGCACATTAATGGTCGTGTCCATTTCCAACTTTGACGTTGAAATTTACGCGCGCTCTCTATTCCTGTCCCTTGTCAACATGTAAATGGGTCAGAAAGGGATGCAAGTAGTAGGGCACGACACAAGATTACCGCATCGTTTTATCACTACTCAACAAAGCCCGGTCGTAGTCGCGGGGTAATGATACGCTTTAGGCCCGTATTAATAAATCAATCTCAATAGAAGTCTTGAGGCTGTATCAACCGAGATACGTCTTAAGCAGTTGACGCTATCTCAAACTCCGTCCTAATTTATAAACCAATCTTGAGGTCTACTCTGCTGAGATCAACTCCTCAAGTATTCGCCTCAGCGGCAAATGAAGGATAGTCTTGAGTTTCGTTTATTAATACGCGCACCTCTCAAGTGGGTACTGCTTGAGTATGCACGTGCTTTTCTTGTCTCAAGTTAGGTTTATTAATCAACACGTTTACTTGAGACCGGTCACAAGACTGTTCTCAATCTTGAGAATAGTTTATTAATACGGGCCTTAGAAAGGTCGCTGCGACTAGAAAAGTGTCGCTCAGACATGGAAGCAGTGCCCTGAGGGGATTAATATGCGAATGAATTCATATTTTGACATCATTTGTAACCATAATGAGGCAATAAATAATATGATATGATAAGATATGATATAAAAATTGTTTTAATAATAACATCCAGGTATACAAACAAAGCACACGTGAACCACTATTCGTTTTCGATTAGCGAAGTTAAGCAATGTCTAGCGCGGTCAGTCCTTGGATGGGTGACCACTAACCACTTCCGTACTTCAGAGGGCACTTTAAATAGTCGGTCTCGGTTGTTTTCAATTGAAGGCAGTCCTTAAGCCAAGTCGGTGGCCTACAGCAGCGGCTTAAAAACACTGACAGTCAGGTGACTAGTGTGTCACAAATCCACCAAAAATTAGCACTGGGCCAGCGTGGTGGCTTATGGCAGAGGCCAGTGAGAGTACACTGTGCCCCAACAGTGGGGGCGTGTAACGCTGATGATGATACAAAGCAACTGTGTCTGTGGATCAATGTAATCAACATACGATTTACGAGTCAAAAGTCGCGGGTTCGATCCCCAGCGGGGTACATATTTAGTACCCGGTTTGGTTGATGGTAGGGCATTTTAATTGTCAAATCTGCCACCAAACAGCAATGCTAATAGCATTGTTGTGGTCCGGTTGTCAGAGATAAGATAGCCAATCCCCCAAATGGCCACATCTCACTTAACATCAGGTGTGATTGATGTCAAGTGCTAACTCGTCGAAATAAGTTGCACACCCTAAATGGGTAAACTGTATAAGTACCTACAAATTAATGTAACAACATCTTTGTAACACAGTTGTATGCAATAAATAAATTCTAATTCTAAAAAAAAAAATTCTAATTCTCTCTTCTCGTTATGCATAAAACAAATCCGACAGCATATTTCGCATTTCACGTACGCCAAGTTGGATATTTTTTACTATAAAATATATCCTATGAAATTCCAGGCATCAAGACGAATCTAACGATACCTTGCACTTCGAAACCGGTCAAGTCTTAAAAAACATTGAAGTATTTCATTTAATATTTCACGTAATAATAATATTATGTGTGTCGCTAAAGGGGTCAAATAAACGATTCTTATTCTTAAGTACAGACAGACGGATCTCCCTAAAAGTATTATATGGACCGTATGGACCGAAGCACTCCAGCACCATCTATTAGAAAGTATTCATACAATATCAACACTCAAACCAAATCCATAATAATATGTCACATATAAATGAGTAAGAAAATTTCGTCAGCTCTGCTAATTGATATCGTGGTATAGTGGCAAGCGACACGAGTGCTTAGGTAACGTCTTTCGAAAAGACACGGTTTTCGAATCCGGCTAAGACAATTTTTATTCGATTTTTTTTTCTATTTGGATGTTTTTTTCTTTTTATAAAGGAAAATAAAACGTAAACACTTCATTAAAATAATAAAAAGGTAAGGAAAATAAGAAAAGTAAAAATTTTTGGAGGTAACACTTTAGCCCATGTGATACTTTTAGGATGATTGGTTTGTACATATAAACACTCGAAAAACATTACCCTCCTTCCTTGGGCAGTCAAGTTAAAAGAAACACGAATCACAGCCAGACTTATAGGCTATATTTTATTTGTAATCCGAGATACTGTTATATGTCAAAATTTAGGTGTCTTGAAATTTTTTACCGCATATTATGACCAAATTTTACTGGTAATTTTTAAAATGAAAATTGCAAAACTTGTAAAGAGACATTTCATTCGTTGGATTTGAACAGTTATTTATCTATTTTCGTTCTGTGCTCCACGTGACCTACTTTCAATTTGTATTGTGTCCAAAATGACACCTACTTATGAACCAAAAAAGTCGTTATTGGACGGAGCACAGCAAAAAGTCAACGTTTGTTTTTTTTTTTGCCTTGGAATCTGCAGCGTGAAATTGGTTCGTTCAAGGTTTGATTGCGACGTCGGACGGTGAAAACATGGTTGAGTGTGTAACTTAATTATATGATCGTCATCCGGAGTATTTGATCAATCAGTCAATTTATTTGTAATGCAAGTATCGGATAAGATAAATGAAATGAATATCTCGGAAGATAGCCTGTAATAAGCAAGTAAGTAGAATAGATTTGCGAACAGCCAAGGCATGGAACTCCCTTCCGACGTCAGTCTTTCCTGAATCCTACAACCTTGGGATCTTCAAGAGCAGGGTGAATAGGCATCTACTGAGATCGCTTGCTTCATCTTCGGCCACATCATAACTTCCCATCAGGTGAGATTGTGGTCAAATGCGTATCCAGTTAACCATAAAAAAAAAAAAAAATCCATTTACTAGACAGTAAAAAATAAAACACTAAAATGGTAAAAGTTATTTGACTATAATTCATGCGATCATAATAAATATAATAAATATCCTTGGTCATGCACACAACGCCATCTAGTTCCACATTAAGCAACGATAGGCTTGTGTTGTGGATACCAGATGGTTGATATACTACACAAATACAGTTTTGTAAATAAATACATATATAAATGAAAAACATCCATAACTCGGGAACACATATCTGTATTCATCATATGCCTCTAGTGGGATTGGAACCCGCGACCTTTTGGTATAACAGTCAGAGTTTCTAACCACTACACCAAACTAGTCGTCACACAAAAAAATAAATAATGCACACACTTAGTACTTACTTGAATCCGTTTAGTACAGCCGTCATAGCGATTATATAGGTAAAAACCTAAGTTGGGGTTTTCCTGGACAATTATGTAATGTATTGAGACAAATTGCGCCCATTATGTTATGAAAGTACTTACATACATACATAAAGTCACGTCTGTTTCCCGTAGGGGTAGGCAGAGACCACAGACTTCCACTTACTACAATCAAGACACACCTCTTTTGCTTCATTCACTCTCATAAGGTTGTTCATACATGCTCATCGGTTTAGGGCACTCTTGACTTGGCCTTTCTTTAAGACGTCCCCGATTTGATCATGGTACGGTCGCCGTGGTGTTCCCCTACCAACACTACCATCCACATTCGCTTATCTGTTTTGTTAGTCTTCATTCAATGGAACACAATCGAGTTTGGGCTCGTTTGATTTGTTTTGACAAGTACACTGCTTCTAGATGATATCCAGGGTCAGTTTTGAATACTAAATAAAAAAAAATTTTTCGTTGGAAGGTATTTGTAAAATGTTGGGACAGACATAAGCTACATGGTGTTTTTGTTATGCACAACGCGTTAGCATTTGACCTCAATCACCCAATGTTAAGTGAAGATGATGCCGACTGTGGATCCATGCTCACCCGGAACCCCAATCTTACTCTAGGGAACTGGCTACATAACAATGCTTTTAACATTGCTGCCAGGCGGACATTTAAAATACCCTACCACCAACCAAACCGAGTACTTAAACATGTACCCCGCTGGGGATCGAACCCGCGACCTCCGAATCGTAAACCCAATGTTCTTTACATTGAGCCACGGGGGCGGATCTAACCCTATAAGAACCGTTCCTCTAATTTAGTAAAATTATTGTTACAGTTGACACCAAAAAAACCCGTATCGAAAATCCTGATCCATGCGCAAGACTACACGATCCCGGACGGCACCGTCGTCCTGGCTGGTCCGAAGTCCCCCCGCGTCAGCTCCGTGAACCTCAACAACACCTACAACATTCTGACGCTGAAACTCGATGGTCGTCTCACTGAGAACAAGAATTACACGCTGACCATACCGTTCTATGGTAACTTGAAACAGGGATTGGATGGAGTGTACATTAGTTCTTACGTTGACAGTGTAACTAAGACGCAAGAGTGAGTATTTATTGTTTATTTCCATGTGTATGCTCTTGTGGGTGGAGTAATGACCACGTCCCTCTACTTTCCGCCCTCGTTTTAACCTCTTGGTACGACACGACATTCACCTTTTCTTTCACTTGGTCAAAGTAATTACGCCTAGGTCTTCCTCTTCCTAAAAAGTTTGCTTAGCTAAACATAATTCAGAACGGTCTTAAATAGTTGCTATCTTATAGAGGTATATTAGCGAAGTAATTTTGAATAACTAAGCCTAAAAAAAATGATAGCGTAGTCTAGATTTTTTTAGAAAACTATTATTAATTTGTATCTTAATAACAATAAATACTGACTGATTTTAATTAGGTACACTTGTGTTAAATACAGTTAATAACTTACCGATGGATAAAAAACTAAGCATGTCATAGTTAGGTGTTTTAGCTGAAAATGTCGTCGATCTGCATTGCCTAAGAAATAAAAAATAAAAATGAGAACTTAATATTTTCTAACGATAATTTTCCTAAATGTTTTGAATTAAAAGAAATACCCATTAATTGAGCATTATTTTTTCAAAGAAACACATTTTTCAACTTTAACTTTCTTGGTAAAATATATAGGTACTTGCGTTTCTTACAAATGCTTAATTATTAGCAATTGTTACTACATTTACAACACATAAAGTAAGCGAATTTAGCAATTACCTATAATTCTTGTCCATCACGTACTTTACCAGTTTTATTATTAAGTATTTACATCATAACAAAATAAATAACTTTTCCAAAAAAATCCTTTTCACCAGGTATCTGATAACGACTCAGTTCGAAGCCATATCGGCACGGAAGGCATTCCCGTGCTTTGACGAGCCAATCTACAAAGCCACCTTCAAAATGACCATTGGCCACGATAGAAACTACACAGCAGTCTCCAACATGCCTCTACAGAATAGCACAGACGATAAGTATGCCTTATTGTTTTTCTGCCACTGTTATTACATTTTTAGGGTTCGTGGAAGATGCGCGGGCTACAATAGACGTATTCTGCGAATTGTCCAATGCGTTTGATTGCTTTTATCGTGACATTTTAATCAGGCAATTACGTCATTTTCGTGTAACCGGCCATGCTCACGACCTTCTGAATTCTTATTTGAGTAACCGAGTTCTGATGATGTATATCAGTGACAATAAATGGTCAGGGTTCCTAGTCTGTATGAGCATCTCACAAGGGTCTATTCTCGGACCATTTTTGTTTTTGGTTTACAAAAATGATTTGCCAAGCCTTGTAAAGGATAATCATGAAATGGTATTGTTTGCTGACGATACCTCTGTATTGTTTAAAGTAAATAAAAAATAGACTAAAATGGAATTATGACGACGTGAACAATGCTGTTTCTCAAATAGTAGAATGGTTCACGGCAAATAATTTGTTACTTAATGGAAAAAAAACTAACCTTTTTTGTACTACCCAATGTAAGTTTGGACGCCAAATTGCAATGGGGTCCTCATTAGCGAAGACGCTCCGTGCTGCAGCATAATTGCGGTCAAAAAAATAGACAAATATCGCACGTAAAAACTGCTAGATTAGTATATGTTAGTTATTTCCATAGCCTTACGGTATCTTGCTGTGGGGAAATGCCGCGGATATAAAACAATTTTTGTTTTACATGAACGAGCCGTTCATGCAATTTACCAATTGAGACCTACAGTGTCACCTAGAGATAAGTTTAAGGAGTCTAATATCTCCGAATCGTAACCCAATGTTGTTTACATTGAGCCACGGAGGCGGTTACCTGTCTGTGTAATGTCAAGCTACGGGGGCTGTATGGTATATTGACTGCTGATGAAAGAAGCGTTTAAATCTTGCGCAAGGTGCGTAAACTAATCTTAATTTCTTTTTTCAGCGCTCTTGAAGACTATTGGCCTTGGAGCGATGTTGGAGATTCATTTAGGTAAGTTACTATTTTATTTACATAGTATATCACACCAATACACATTGCGTATTACCAATTTATATTTTTCTATTACTCCTTTTTTTGGAAAACACAAACAAATATTACTATAAATATTGGGTCTTTACCTATGAAATTGGAGTTTTTTTTCATCGTTAATCATATGTACCAACTCCTAGGATTTTCCAAGCTATTTCCAAATTTTGTTTTTTATTTGGAAAATGGAATATTATTTCAAGGTTTCACATGAAATATTTTTTTAATTTCTGGCCCAAATCACATAATAAAAAAAACTTGAACAGAGCCCTTTTCATAAACTTCCCATAATCATTTCTTAGATTCGCTGAAACTTTTAAAAAGCGGTTACTTTTAATAATTAACACTGCCTATACTTAACTTAATGTTATCCGATAATACACACTAAGTTTAGCTAAATTTGGATTTGCCGTTCCCAAAAAGAAAAATCAAAAATGTTTGTATGGAGAAAACAGTCTTAATGAAATTCTTCATACAAAAAGCTAATTTCTTATTCTTATTCTTTATTGCACCAAAACATTACAATAACAGAGTGCAAACAATAGGTCACGTACAAAGGTGGACTTATCTCTTTAAGAGATCTCTTCCAGGCAACCTGAGCATTGTAATAGGAAACTTAGTAAATTTGGGGTTTAGCAGTAAATTGTGTGCAAAAGAAAAAATCCTATAACGAATAATGAAACAAATAAAAAAAAGATTCTAATTTCATAGGTAAGGACCTAATATTTTAATAAAACGTAATGATTGCATGTTTTTTTGATAGCAAAGATAAGTCGAAATTCGTGTGGGACCAGTTCGAAGTATCTGTACCGATGTCGACTTACCTTGTCGCGTTTGTGGTCTCCCGTTTCGGATACCTGGAGAGCCCGCGGTCTCTCTCCCAGACAAAGTTCAGGATATGGGCGAGAAAGGATGCTGTTGATCAGGTAAGTTGATTATTTGAAAACGTTGTCCAATGACACAGTAATGCAGCAATTTTTTTTCAAATTTGTTCCACCAACCAAAATAAAGGAGTTCATGATATATTTTTCAGGCTTCATACGCAGCTTCTATCGGCCCGAAAGTCTTATCCCACTTCGAGGAATGGTTCAACGTGTCCTTCCCACTCCCGAAGCAGGACATGATGGCCATACCCGACTTCTCAGCCGGGGCAATGGAGAACTGGGGCCTCATCACGTACAGAGAAACCGCTCTGCTGTACGATAAGGAGGAGAGCAGTTTTTTGAATAAGGAAAGAGTAGCCGAGGTAAGTTGAGTATTCTTATTACAAGCTTTTATTTAGTTCGCAATGTTCGTATGTAAGTTGTCAGTTTCAAAATTTGCAAACATCCGATTTGGCATCATCCGTTGAGCTGAAATTTGGCATATTTATGTAAGTTCGGTGACAATGCAATATTGTAGTACCATCGAGCTGATCTGATGATGGAGCCGGGATGTAGGGACTGGAACTTCCTAGTTTGTTTTGTTGGCATGAGTATTTTGTAGCCAAACAAATGTAGCCAGCCTATTGCCACTTCAGCTGATCAATTCCTTGTTCTAATCCCGCACAAGTTATGGGGACTAACCATACCGTCTGTGTCATATTTCGACTGTGTTCGTCTTTACTGGTAGAGCTAATTGAAGACTTCCATCTTATTTGTGGTATAGACGACAAAAAGATAAGAAACGCTGCCTAGCCTAACAGAATCGTCCGATGTTTCCCTCACAAAGTTGTTTCTTCTTAACTATAAGGTCTCTACATCAAGCAGACCTTACAGGCATTCCCAACAACTTCGAGGATGGTGCAATACAGCAGTCAAGTGTATTTTCTTGATTAAATGGTATGCTCTGCCAACTTGCGGGCGAAATGAAAATAATTTACATTTTCACTATGGTATTCCGCAGGTGATAGCCCACGAGCTGGCCCACCAATGGTTCGGCAACCTTGTCACCATGAAGTGGTGGTCGGACCTATGGCTAAACGAGGGTTTTGCGACTTACGTCGCGTCCGTGGGTGTAGCAGCCGTGGAGCCAACTTGGCGCGCTGACATGAACTACGCAGTGGACAGCATACTGTCCGTGCTGGGGCTGGACGCGCTCGAGTCTTCGCACCCGGTGAGATAAATTCTGCCAAACTCCTTAAATCTCCTGTCTAGATCTCAATTTTTAACTGAAGGAGGATTGTGTGATTCTTTATGTAAATGAAAGGGGGTCAAAATGGTCCAAATAAAATTCAGTAGTTTTTTTGGGAAATATGATAAAAAGCAGGATAGTCTTACATATTTAGACGATTGTGTAGTTCTTGCACAGGGAAACTAGATGCAGTTGGGTATGGAAAACTGTAGAGAAAGTCTGTGTTATTACAAATAAGTATGACAAATAGAAGATCATCAGGTCGAGCTGGTATTCCCCAATTGCCCACCTAACCTGTAGGAGCTAGAAGGGTCGCTATCACACAACAGTGATCAGGGAGATTGGCAAGTGAAAAATAAAAACTTTTCAACAGAAAAAAATTAAATTCGCGCTACAATTAGAAGTAAATCAATTTACATTATAATCGCTGTTACATATTGGCGCCGACTTCGAAAGATATTTTTGCACATACTAGAAATAATAAAAGGAGCATTTCAATAAAATTATTTTTACTTTATAGTGAGTGATTTAGTGAAGTCGGTTGTTTTTTTTTTTGTTAAAAAATTTATTATAAGGGTAAGTCGGAAAGGGGGTACTAAGCCGAAAGTTGGTTATAGTGTCATCGATAAGTGTTTTATTGCACATTAGATAAATGGGTAATAAAATAAAACTCTCTTATCTCACTGATACTCTTTATTTCTCTTTTACGAAGCTTCACCAAAAATAATCTCCTTACCGCATTTTACCAGAAAAGATGGAATGACACTTCACTGACTTTTTTTTTAAAACGCCACCGTCGGCGCCACAGACGCGCTATCAATACCAGCATAACAATTTCAAAAATCGCTAACACTCGGCCATTCTGACTTATGTCTGACCGCAGACATAGGAAAAAAAAACATAAGTCGCATGCAGCACCCTGAGAAATTGTTATCTTGGTTACATGCTACATCACATATGAACACAAATTTTGGTATCTTCCTGTAGCAGTTGAAATAATTTACTTCGGCCATCCTGCTGAGGACGGAATGACCTCATTCTAAATGTCATTTATCAATAATTTCCTGTTGTGTGCTACTTTACTCCATGGTCCGACTGATTCTTTGTCAGCCGTCGGCAGCACGCTCACTCCGAGGTCTGACAATTTATTCATTTTAGCGATCGGCAGTACGCTCACTCCGAGATCTGACAACTTATTCGTTCTTGCCGTCGGCAGCACGCTCGCTCCGAGGTCTCACGAATTTTATTCTAGCCATCGGCAGCACTCTCACCCCGAGGTCTGATAACTGGCTCGGCAGCACGCTGGCTCCGAGGTCTGACAACTCTTCCAATCTGGCCTTATCGACAACACGCTCGCTTCAAAGACTGGCAGGTTTATCATTCTTGCCGTCTTAGGTATTTGTATTGCTGAATATTTTCATATGATTTCGATTCGGTGGTTCTTCGAAGAACCTTAAACAGCAAAACAGAATTCCAAAGCAGTATTTGTTTATTGCAAGTGTTATAGTTAATAATTATTACAATTAATGAATTAATTCCCGATTAGAGATCGAATTATAACATAAATATTGGTAAGTAATAGAATAATTTAATGTAGAACATTAAAACTCTTTCTTTTTATTAATAATTGTGCGCGATTAATTTTGTGAATGTAATTTATTTATAATAGAAAATAAAACCTCAATTTTCTTAATTAGACTTGTTTTATTTCGATCACAGAAAATATTAAGAGGAAATGTACACAAACATAAGTAAGCTAATTCTCTCAAAACAAAGTTTCAACAATTATATACTCATTACAATCATACGTTGTGATTATCAGTAACCTATGAAGTTTGTTAACCGTATATTAACTTTAATCGTCCTTTTTATTAAATTTTTAAAGTAAACAATTTTAAATTTTTGTACTTAAATGTAATACTATAATTTTACTAATGATATTTTTTTATTATTATTATCCTGATTGATATATTTGTTTATACATTCAGTAATTTACTTATGATTGATTTTAATTTTCATAATTGTATCCTTAGACTAAGACTGCATTTGGTCGGAATCAGAACTAGATTCACCATTTGTATTGTCATCATCCGGTGTAGAAAGACGAACCCAAGGTTTCATCCTGTCAGCGGCATACACGTTTTTATATTTTCTTTTAGAGTGTCCTTCAATGCTACTTATTTCATAACGATCCAGCCCTAAAGCTTTGGTGACTTTGTATGGGCCGCTGTAACGGGGTAAAAGTTTGTTACTGTCACCAGGGTTATTCAGTTGTTTCTGGA
This sequence comes from Oegoconia quadripuncta, assembly GCA_949316235.1. Lineage (NCBI taxonomy): Eukaryota > Metazoa > Arthropoda > Insecta > Lepidoptera > Autostichidae > Oegoconia > Oegoconia quadripuncta. Next base: position 1,270,495 of record OX438745.1, on the reverse strand, counting down.
CTAGCACTAATTCACCTTCTTTATATTCCCTAGCTGGGCGTCTCTTCGCATCAAATCTCTTTACCATGTCTGTTTGGTTATTGCTAATAGTTTGAGATGCATGTCCTCTTATCTCCGTAATAATTACATCATTAATCATTGTGTTTTCCTCTGTTAGGTCATGCAAGTGTGCTTCCGAGATATTCACTGTCTGTTTACAGAATATAACTTCAGATGGAGTTTTTCCAATACCCTTGTTCAGAGTATTGTTGAGACTCCATTGCACCGTGTTAAGATGCATGTCCCATTCCTTGTCATCCTGTCCATGTGTTAGTGCAGCGAGCGAAGCCAAAATAGTCCGGTTATACCGTTCTATTTGGCCATTTGCCCTCGGCATTGCCACAGCATTTTTAACGTGTTTAATCTCAAGTTCTTTGGCGAATTCTGCAAATTCATTGGACGTGAAACTTGTACCGCGGTCCGAAATAAGCAGTTTAGGTGCACCAAATATCCCAAACACATCTTTTAATACAGCAATCGAAGTCTTGCTTTTTGTATTACGTACGGCCTTGAGGATTATAAACTTTGTGTAACCGTCAATTATTCCCAATATGTAAGTGTTCCCCTTCTTACTCCTTACGAAAGGACCTAAATGGTCAATGTGAACGCAGTAAAACGGTATCGGGGTTTTGGGTATTGGGTGAAGATAGCCTTCCTTGCGACCTGAAGGTTGTTTCGCATAGGCGCAAGGTATACATGCCTTTACATATTTTTTAACAAATGAAGTCATGTGTGGAAACCAGTAAGTTTGTTTCATCTTGTCCAATGTTTTCTCATATGCCATGTGTCCGCACTCGTCATGAGACATGTGACAAATTTTCCACCGTGAATCATGAGGAACAGCCCACTTCAACGAATCCCCCACTCTTCTATATATTTTACCATTTTTTATCATATAATTATTACGAATATCTTTGGCTTCTGCACAGTCGTTATCTAAAATACATTTTATGTGTTGTAAACTTGGATCTGTAAGTTGCAAATCATCAAGACCTTTAGAAGTTGCTATTGCCAATATTTTAACTTCTGCAGCTGTAGGGTTTTCGTTGAAGCTATCTGATCCCGTGGGATTCCTACTAAGTGCGTCGACATGTGCCATTTGAATTCCCGGTCGATATTCAATGGTGAAGTTAAACTCTTGAGCCTGTAACCACCATCGAGCAATCCTTGGGACAATGTCTCGCTTGGCCCACGTCAATCTAACTGCATTGCAGTCAGTAACTATTTTAAAATCAACTCCGATGAGATAATGGCGGAAACGATTGAGCGACATCACAACCGCTAAAGTTTCTAACTCAAATGAGTGAAAGTGATTTTCTTCAGCGGTTGTTTGTCTGCTGAAGTAGGCTACTGCACAAAGTGGTGACTTTTCGTCTTTTCGTTGCAACAGTATTCCGCCTATACCCGTTTGACTCGCATCCGTATGTAATTCCGTTAAGTGTGACGGATTGTATATGGCGAGTATCGGGCGTGAAATAAGAATTTCTTTTATTCTGGCAAATGCTTGTTCTTGCTGTGGGCCCCACACCCATGTTTCACTAGCTCTTGTAAGATTTGTGAGGGGTTTCGCTATTGTAGCGAATCCCGGCACAAACCGGCGGAAAAAACTGGCAAGTCCGATAAATTGTCTAATCTCGTGCACATTTTCGGGCTTTTTAAAGGCGGCCACTGCCTCAGTCTTCTTTAGTCCGGGTTTGACCCCTTCTGCCGAGATCTCATAGCCTAGATACTCGATTTGTGTACCGAAAAAGTGGCATTTACTTAATTTAAGAGTAAGGTTTGCCTCTTTAAGAGCCTCGAGCACCTGGCGCAATTTCTGCATGCCTTCGGGTATCGTTTTTGATGAGATGATGATATCATCCATGTAGGCTAAGACTCCGGGTATTTTCCTTAGATTTAGGACTCTGTGAATTAACCGCTGAAATACGGCCGGGGCATTGCACAAACCAAACGGCATTCGATTGTATTCAAAATGGCCGTCTGGCGTGACAAACGCCGTCAAGTATTTCGAGTCCTCCGCTATCGGTATTTGGTGATAGCCTGATGCGAGGTCAAGAGTCGTGAAAAACTTTTGTCCAGACAGACTATCTATCTGATCCTCAATTAGAGGCATAGGATACCTGTCCTTGGCAGTCTTTTTATTGAGCGCCCTATAATCGACGCAAAGCCGTAGGTCTCCATTCTTCTTGGGCACTACAATAATTGGGCTGGCGTATTCGGACTCTGACTCACGTATAATCCCATTAACTAACAGGTCTTCAATAATACCCTTGACCTTTTGCCTCTCAGAGAATGATAGACGATATGGGCGATAAGTTACAGGACTATCATCTTTTAACTTTATGTGCATTTCTGCAATTGTAGTCTTACCTAGTTCTGCTGTTGAGAAGGCAAAACACTCTCTATATCCATTTAGTAAATTGGTTAGTTCGACTTTCACATCTCCATGTAAAGCGCTATCTGCATTTAAATCACAAAAATTTATCATTGACTCATCTTCATGCGAGGATTCCTTTGATACCCTACATATATTCAAAGTGACCTTGTCGTTTGTCACGTTAGATGTCGACCTAGTAGAACTGGCGAAGACACAGTCAGGTATCACTGTGCCTCTCGCTATCAATTGACCACCAGTCATTTTAACTTTTGTAGACGACAAACTCATGACGATTATGTCCGCACTGCCTTCTTGAAAGGAGTATATTCCTGGTACTATTACATACTCAGCTCCTGGCTTCATACAAGCTTCCGACGCAATGTGCACAAATGCAGCCTGTTCATCTGCGACGACTGAAACCATTGTCACTCCAACAACTTCGATGTCACTTTGTACAGAGATTTTTATCGGCCTATCATGTGATTTAAATAACGTCAGATCTGTATCCGTCTTGTATATTCTAATGTGTGGAAGTTCAGTAAGGTTTTGTCCTATTAGTATACTTGTTTCTGTTGGTAGGAGTGAATCAGGAATGATGAATGCATCTATATCCTCTTCTACACTGTCAATCCGTACACGTATTTGCACCTTAGCTTTTGGTTTTATACTTCCATTTGCGAATCCTTTTAGCGTAGGTAGGTCACTTTCTACTTGTGATGCATCAGACTTTATTATTACCTTGTCACTGAGAAGTGTGCATTCACTTCCTAAGTCGATGAACGCTTTTAAATTTTCGCCGTCCACGGTAACATTTTTATAATACTTTTGCCCGGCGTCACATTCGGTCTGAATTTGAAGAACCTTTTTAGCTGTATTAGGACCTGATGGTGTTCTTTCTGCGACGCCGCCATTTTTATCACATCGTTCAGCAGTATGTCCGACCCGTCTACATCTCCCACATTTGACCAGGTCCTTGGGACAAGACTGCCAGTAATGACCATGCACTCCACAGTTGAAGCATTTGGTTTCAGGTTTGATCAGAGATTTATCCATAGTCTGTGATTGCTTCTGGTGTCCAATGATCGAAGGTCCCCGTAAACTTATTGCCTTTCGCGGGATATCGTCCTTCTTCGTCGATATTTTTCGGAAGTAGGTTAAAACGTCTTCAGGCTCCTTGAAACATGAACCTTGAGCATTCATACGAATGTTATGGTCATAAATACCGTGAGTGAGACAGTCAACAGCTTTAGTTCCAGTTATATCGCATCTATTGATTAATCTGATTTTATCATAATAGTATTCCTCAAGGGTTTCATTCCTCCTACTCTTTCTTGCCAGCATTTCCGTCAGGAGGTCACCATAATTTTCCTCACACGGAAAAGCTTTCAAGAGTTTCGTCTGCCATTCATCCCAAGAATACTTCACGCTCGTCAAACCATCGTACCATCGCTTAGCTAATCCACTTAGTCTGGGTAACGAATAGTAAATAGTTTGCCTCTCTGACCATCCGTAGACAGTGGCTGACTCATTGATTTTAGTAAGCCAATCTTTCATCGTTTGAGTTTTGGCTTGAGGATCGAACTCAGGGATGATGTTCTGAGCACCATGGCCCTGAGGGGCTCGAGTTTTGCCTTCTAAAGCGGCTACCAACTGTGTCAAAACGGACGACTCAGTACTACGCGATTTTATCGAGGACATACTCCTTCTATTTACTGAGCTACTACTAGACGATGAGGAGCTTCGTCGTCTTCTGGAGGTACTGCCACGTTTAGACTTCTTGGATTTTCGACTTCTTTTAGGAGAAGACGATGAATCACTGGAAGTAGATGGACTTCTTCTTTGCTTTCTTTTATCTTTACTACGTGCCCGGTAAGTAGATGAAGAACTTGCACTATGTCTCGTTTTACTCCTCTTATGACGTTTTCGTTTGTTTCCAGATTTATTTGCATCATACTGCGTACTGAGAGGGGGAGTTTGAGCGTCTGACATATCTGTGCGGTAGAAACAAAGAGATTTTACAACGTTAATTTATAGATTTTTTTTTTTTTTTTTTTTTTTGCACAAACTCATACGACTAACTAAATTCGTTTATTTTCATTTAGGTACTTTGATCATGCTTGAAATTAACATATTATAAAATACATCAATGTTACCTACACCAATACGTAGTGAAATATTAAGTATACATAAACACCGTTCACTTTTACAGATTTCCAATATTATTAATTAACGAGGGCAGAGTATACTTTGTTTACGTGTAAAACTGGCATTTATAATATTTCTATGTAATAAATTAAATAATTATAAGAACTACACATATAGGTACTCCTATTTTATCATTTGTCAGTATGAAATAAAAATTAAATATGTAACGTTCATTCCGTTTAAATAGTAATTAGTTAAATTGTCAGTATATGTTTAACTATAAATATTAATCTACTCAAAGTTGAAAGAAATATCAATGTGTTCGGTGATAGGTCACTAGTTTAATAAACTAGGTACTATCACCTGCATAATTGCATGGTTGTTTCGAAATTAAGACAGAAGGCGCCGCTTCAGAACGCCACCTGTTGGTATATCGTGTCTAATTGTACCACTCACCGGCTATGCGTCGGTGAACTTCCTCATATTTAAATGTTCGGAAGCTTTTTTAGTGCCCGAATATGCAAGCTAATAGCAACCTTAATGTTAACCATGCACTTTTGCTGGCGATAGTACAAATATAGGTACTGATTTCATTGTAAGCCAATTCAAACAAATGTTTCTACTCAGTCCAAGATTATCTCAAAGAAAAACATGTACTTACTAGTATTACAGTAGGACCTTTAATGTAGGCATATTCTAGTATTTCTAGTTCTATAATTATAATCTAGTTATTTTGTTGTTAAGGTGGTTATTCAATTGTTGTGACATTGAATGTTTGTTTGTATTGACTATTGTGAATATTTCATTGTTTACTTAGTTTGACATTCTCCGTTGACATTTGTAAGTTGTTCAAATTCTTGATATTTTCTTTTGACTTAGAAATCATTGTTTTAGGATAATAAGTTGTAGGAACAAATTCTTATCATATTGATTAGTATGTTTTGCATGAACAAATAACTGTAAGTAATATTACTTCACAATTGATATTTGCATGATCATAAAATCTAAATGTATGAAACCTAGTGTCTATGAAACATCATTGTAACTGCATTTAATGCAAATAAATGTTATCTTATCTAAAGCTGTTCTAACTCTGAAGGAAATCGGTGTAACTTTATACATCAAATAGGTTTACACCCTTGTAAACAAATTATAACAAGGTATGGTACACATGATAAAAGGTTTACAACATAAAACTGTACATGACTCACCTGAGAACTTGTAGATACAACAGTTGTAGTGTACAATCGTCACACTATCTAATTACTGTTCACTTTAGTGGGCTAGTGAGCCACTTCACTTCTGAACTAATAAAATAAAACTCTCTTATCTCACTGATACTCTTTATTTCTCTTTTACGAAGCTTCACCAAAAATAATCTCCTTACCGCATTTTACCAGAAAAGATGGAATGACACTTCACTGACTTTTTTTTTAAAACGCCACCGTCGGCGCCACAGACGCGCTATCAATACCAGCATAACAATTTCAAAAATCGCTAACATGGGGAAAACGCATATTTTTGTTTCCATACAAAGTTATTAAATTATTTAATTTAAGAAAATTTGGACAACCCTATAATTCATGAATGAAAAGAGACAAAATAATCGACGCCCAAAATGACGCGGACCCCGCCCATTTTGCCCTGCGTGTGCGTCGGGTCCGTCAAACGCGCCGCCGTCTGTTGACACGGGCCGTCCGCCCTTTGAGACGCGCCGCCCGCCCTTTGTCGGGCACCGACATAGCGTGTGCCGTCGGAAGTTACCGAAATGTGGATTACGTGTATGGCGGGATTATGGGTGACCAGAGCCCCATACATTCCATCAAATTTTCATGAAGTTCATAAGTGCATAACCAGTTCCACCTCAAACTATTGAAATTTTGTATTGACGGCAAATAATTATTCCAGAAATCCCCACTGAATCATCCAGGTAAACAAAGCAACTGTGTTAAATGATTTCAAACACGTCGGCCCAACAAAGACACAGACAGACATAGGCTTCAAGGTTATTACATATTTTTTATGTAACGGGGCTTAAAAAATTCTTTTAGTTTGAAATCAAAGTTTACCTATCTAAAGATTTTAATCGTTTGAGCTGTTACTGGATACGCATTTTCTACCACCATCTTATTTAAAACTGCCTCTACGCAGCAATGTTAATAGCATTGTTGTGTTCCGGTTGTCAGAGATAAGATAGCCAGTCCCCCAAATGTGTTGAGGTTTCCGGGTCAGTACGTTTCCACCTTCGACCTCATTTTCACTTAACATCAGGTGTGATTAAGGGCAAGTACAAACCCGTTGTGCATAAAAAAAAATACGCGTTTTCGAACCTTACTGTACCTAGGTACCTAACCTAGGTTTTTAACAAGAATGATGGTTTAATTTTTAATGAAACAACTAACCTTTTCTGATGATGACGTTGTTATTCCGTACGTAACACAAACACGCGCGGCCTTTGTGTCCACATAACTACACAATAGGCGTATTACATTAACCACAAGTTGAAGGCACTCTTTGTAATCAAGCTTCTCGAGCTTCCGTAAGTACCTACGTGATCACGTCTTCCTACACAATTCATATCGTAGTATTTTTGATTGGTATACTCCACCGGCATATCGTGAATTATTAACAATAACAACTAATACCTACCAAACAAATACAATTAATAGCGACAACAACTAATAACAAAGACAATCTCTAACGATAATAACAAATAACGACGAACTAGGACGACTCGCAAAAATAATCGACTGCTTGCACGGAAGTGGTAGAAGCGACTGGCTTTAATTTAGGTATTTTTTATTTCTTCGTATTTTATAGGGATTTCGGCGAATTCGGATTCGAATGCACTTGCCGATAGGCAGGGCGTGGCTTGCGCATGCATGTGTGTGTGTGTCAAGTCAAGATTGTGTAATGTGCGCAAACGCAGAGGGGTTAGTAGGTAGCAATACGTAAACATGTTTCGATTTTTTTAAATTCAGAATGACATTAATTACCAATTAGTTTTAGTAGCATTTCATTGACGTGGACATTTTACATGGATTTCCAGCTGCTTAGTGGTATGTGGAAGTTCCAAAGTATGATTTATTAACCGATTTCCTAAAAGAAGGTTTTAAATTCGACCGTTTGTGACGCGATATCTTCGTAAATTTTTACCCGATTAAAAAAATATTTCTTGTTTGAGAAGGGTAAATCGCCAATGATCCACTCCAGAGTAGAAGATGGAACCTTTCTGAAATCGAATGTATTGTCAATTTTTTTTCTTACTTTTGCGTTCAAACCTACTTATGGAATCTTAATTTAGGGCCAGCATAAATTATGAAATCCTAAAAGCATTACTGAAGGAATAAGTTTTTTTTTGGTTACCAGCTTACCAAGCCTCACGGAGGGTGTAGGCTGTAGGCAAAATATCGTAATAGTGAAAAGTTTCACACTCTATGTTAACCATTTTTATGAATGAAACACAGCTGATTAGGGCTACTTGGTAGTATTTTGTTATGACATGTTTAAAGGGCATTTTCTCGAAATGTATTGAGTTTTGAGGAAAGTTGTAGAACAAAGGTTGTTCGTTATAACGGGTACTTTTACAGCCTTTCGGCTTAGTACCCCCTTTCCGACTTACCCTGTATATAGGGTCTAACAAAATTAACCCTACAAACTTTGGCAATTGCACGTACACGACAATAAAACAATATATTAATTAAAAATCATTTTAGTTTCGAGGCTAGTTTTAGCCTTAAAAATTTTGTTTCCGACTAAAAATATTAAATGTAAGTGCAAATGAAAGTACACATTAACAGAGTTACTTCATTTCGATTGTACCTTGTTTTATCAATGAGAAAAAATAGGCAACGTTCCATTGATTTGGAAGATGTCAAAGGGGGTGGCGGGGCGGGCGGGCGCAACCAATCACAGCGCGTCGCGGCGCCGGGGCAAGCGCCCGCCCCGGGGGCCGAGCGGCGAGCGGCGAGCGGCGAGCGGCGAGCGGGCGCCAGGGGGGCGACACGTGAGCGTGTGTTGTGGCAAAGTACTTAGAGCGCGCGGCCATTAAGGCTGCGCCGAGCGAAAGACGCGCGCGCTGTTTAGGTATTTCGCTTGATGCGAATGTGCGTATGGCAGACCGAACACCGTCCGAGCGTAAACATATGTAACTCACATTTTCTTTATTGGGGGTTGTATTGGATTTCTTCTCGCAATAATTTTCAGGGCTATTTAGTATCAATTATTTTTACTTTGTCTACTCCTTTTTAATATTGACCAAATGTGCTAAAAATTAAAACAAAATCCTTGTTAAATTTAATTTTTATTGATCTTTTAGGAAAGTTTATCAATAATGTAAAACTATTGGTGATGTTGCAAAATCTACAGATTATAAAACGCAAAAGTTCAATTCAATTCAATTTATTAATGTGAAACACAGGTATAAAAGATGTTAGTAAATATTATGGTATAAGTAACACTGTGATCTACTCCATTTTGATGATTGTGATCCATTTTGGCATACAAAAAAAATGGTTAGTTATTTATCTAAGGTAGGTACATAGGCTTATCTAAGATGGTAGGAATTTTTTGCAAAAAAAAAAAACAAATATATTACAGTAGATACCCATTAGCTTAGTTTCAAAAATTAATATTATAATTCCATGTCAATTATTAAGGACAATGTTAAAATTGTAAAATACGATTGAAATTGGTAAATAAAAATGTCAAATTGAAATGAAATTAGATTAAAATTACATAGTCATGGAATATTTAACATGAATTATATTCAGTCATTTATACATTATTCAACACATAGAGTCAATAATAATATAACAAGTCAAATAGTAACTCAATGCAAATTAACAACTGCAAATTTAAATTAGGTGCTGTTTTCCCGCTCAGAAACAATCAAGCAGATTTGTCATTCAAGAAATCTTTAATGGAATAATGTGTTTTTCTATTAAATATTTAAACAACGAACTCTTGAATGTACTTAGATCATGAAATTCTCGAATGAATTTAGGTATCTTATTGTATATTATTGGTGCCATTGCAAAGATGCTATTTCTAAAAAGTGTAGTTTTACAGGATACTAAACGTAACTGATCACGTCGCCGTGCTCGTTTAACATGTTCAAAATGCTCAGAATTAGACCGAACAAAAATTGCAGTCTCGTAAATATAAATAGAAGGAACCGTGAGTAAATTCAGCTGCTTATAGAAGGGTTTGCAAGAATCTGTGCGTCGCAAATTACAAATAACTCTTATACATCGCTTCTGGGCTATAAACACTTGTTCATTGTCTGTGGCATTCCCCCAGAAAATTATACTATATCTCAGAGTAGAAGCTACGTAGCCATGATAGGCCGTAAGTACAGCTCCGCGGTTAACAGTTTTGCTTAAGATATGTAATGCATATGAGAACTTTGTTACTTTTTTGCATACTTCATTTATTTGTGTCGTCCATTCTTGTTACTGTCAATATTAATACCCAAGAATTGAGTTACTGATGCTTCATCCACCCTTTTACTATTATATTGTACATTTGTTGTCATATTTAAATGGTTTCTTTGTTTAAAGTTCATTATTTTCGTTTTGTCTAGGTTAATCTTAAGGTTATTACATTCCAACCAGTCAATGATAGATGAAAGACTGCTGTTGATATCCTCTTCATCCTCATATACCACAGTGCTATCATCGGCAAATAACACCATAGGATGATTTGTAGATTTCGGAATGTCATTTATATATATTAGAAAAAGGAGTGGGCCTAATACACTGGCCTTGAGGTACACCGTAGTGCACATGTCTAGTTCCAGATGTATAGGATTGTATGTATGTATACAACCAAGTGCTGAGTTATGACTTAAAATTTCTTGTAGTTGTTGATAAATGTAAGTAAAATTTATAATTCTGTTTCCGTTTATTGTAATTTCTTCTTGCTTTTCATTTTCAATATCTATATTTAATTCAAAATCAGACGTTTCTTGCGGAGATTCCTAAAAAAAACAGCATTACTAGTAGTTGTCCAAAATAAGTTATTCAGTCAATTATGAAAACTCTTATCAAATGTCCAATTGAATTAAGTGCGTTCCTTGTGTACGGTGAATGTATCTATGTAACATAACAAAGAACTTACACTATGGCGACTTTGTCGAAAAAAAAATTCACTCCCCAATCCCCAAACAAATCGGCAATCAGCTGATCGAAATTAGGATGGGAAATAAATTTTTTGTTATTTTTTTTCAACCATGTCGCCACAGTGAAAGTCGTTTGTTATGTTACATACCTACATTCACCGTACAAATTGGACCTTATATTTGCTACAATTACAAGAACTGACCTGTTCATTATCAATTTGCGTTGTAGTTTTATTTTTTTTCTTGAATCTCGTCTTGCTTATTAATTTATAATATCTTTTTTTACGGTTTCCCATTTTACTGAAACAAATAATAGTTTATTAGTGTAATGAATGACGCCATTGCAGTTTTCTTAACTTGGCTCATCTTGTCGAACTCCACCCAACTAGACCAATATATTGTCAATCCGAAATTTTATTTCGAAAAAATAATGAATGATTAAATAAGTGAAAGAATACTCTTTATTGCACAAGAAATGAAACAACAGTAATATAGGTACTACAGTTATGATAAACTACATTGTAAAACTGCGGTGACCTCTTCCGGACAACCGGTGGTTAAAAGAAAATTAAAATTAAAATTAAAAAAAAAAGAGAGGTTATTAGAAAGGACAGCTTTACTAAAAATATATGATAATTATAACATGACAGACAAAACCAGAATAAAGTTGCTACGCAACTGACCAATGTCTTAATGAAAGTACAGAACAATAACCTAAATGTAATATGTACATACATCACATATACTTAACTACTGTAACGTCTCTTGGTATTTTTTGTATGCAAGAAAAAGTTAGCAGTCTATTTAAAACTCCGAAAAATATACTTACACCGTTTTCGGCCGTCGCCGGTACACGAAATGACGCGATCGGTGTGTATAGTGGCGCTCAACAAAGTGACATGCGCTCGCTCTGAGCAATTGTGGGCGACTGAATCATGCTGTGGTCTCTTAGAACAAATACTCCCATCCCAATAGAGACTAGCGCCACCTAGCCGCCATATGTCATAACTTGTTTATACCATGATCACCATGTAAAATATTTAAAGTCTATATTTTCTCAAAAACAAATAAACTATATGTACCTAAGTAAATTTAAAGTGATTTTTTTCTTGCCTAGTTATTAAATTTTCATATTTGAGATAGCATTAGGTTTTGTGTAAGTAAAACACGTAAAGTACCTAATGATGATTTGGCAACACTGAGAAAAATGTCGGCTGTCGTTGGATGTGTACGCGCATTTTTTTCACTTTCCATTTTCTCTGAAAATTTAAAGTATTTCCCGTGTGATTTGGTGATTGTGATGTGCATTTGCTCCTAATGGTGTGAGTTTAGGGTCACGGTGTAGCCTTCGGGGCGGGTTTTGGTTGCTCCACCTTTAGTCAAGATTGTATGTGAGATAGGACTCTGTGAGACAGGATTCCCAAGTGTATTTTTGTCTTTTTCCTTATGTTTTTGTTTGGTATTAATTTTATTCCCACGGTTATAATTGATGATAGTTATTGTTTGCTTTTCTTAAATAAAATTTGTGTGTTAAATCGTGTTTTATTGTATACCGATACCTAACTAGATTATATGTGTAGTTACTTCGGAGGTTTATTTTCGATGACAGCATTGAAATTTTGATGAAACAATTGAAATTTCAATGTTTCATTGAAAATAAATCTCTGAAGTAACTATCAAGTTGCCAGGTTTAGGTAGGTACGGCTAGGTTTCATGACCTTGACGAGGTTAGTTACACATCATTGCGGATAGATGGCGCTGTGAACCCGAGTCGCTTGCAAACGCCAACATACCCGTCTATCTCCGTATATACATTGTAGTCTTTGGACTGAATCACAGCGATGCGCGACATTATTTTATATCGCCGCGCGGCCGCCATAGTAAAAATGTATGGCGGATTTGAAGCGCATTTTGATAAATTCATATCTTAATTGCCTAATACAATTTTTTATATTGGAGACGGTAAATTTGTAGTATAAACACTCCTGTTTCGGTTGAACTAAAAATAAGCGTAGATTTCTAATGTTATAAACTAAAATAATACTTAACGCCACCATACGTTTTTTGCATTTTTGTCTAACTTTCCGTAATTTTGTAGAGTAATGTATAAATAATTTTAACATTTTTCCACGGAGTAAATATTTAGACATTCTTCGTCATGGTAAAAGTATTTTTTTTTAATGTGTATATCAAGTATTGTTGAATTTATCAACTTAACAGTAACTGCTGTTTTAGCACATTTCCCTCGGCGCAGGCTTAAGGTCCAACTCACAAAATTTAAATTTCTAATCTTTTATTTTTTTAATAAAATCTGTTAACTTCAATGTTTTATTTTTTTCGTAATAGGTACATCCTATACATACATTCTGCAACGTTTGTCGGGTTAATTTTGTTAGACCTTATATTTATTCATTATCCCTTTTACTAGGTGTCAGCGCCGTTGGATGATCCGAAGCGCATCTCGGAGATCTTCGACGAGATCTCGTACCGCAAAGGCTCTACGCTCATCCGTATGATGACCATGTTCCTCGGCGAGGATGTCTTCAGGAAGGCCCTCCATCAGTAAGCAATCTTTTCATTATAATAAAAGGATACTGACTTACGCCAGATTCATTATGAGATTTTGGTTTTGATATACCACGGACAGCGCCACAACACAGTCAGTGTCAATGTTTAGGAAGCAAAAGGCTACCGCGAATAATAATACCAATAGTAATAGTGGCGTCGCGAGTCATCAGCCGAAAATTGTTGGACTTCCATAATAAAGGTGGTTTCAGAATGATTTACTTTCTATGGGTAATCGTAAAGTTTTTGATCGAATTCGTCTATGGTTCCTTGGGGAATTATACGAATTCAAATTCATACATACATACATAATGTCACGCCTATTTCCCATAGGGCTAGGCAGAGACCACAGACTTCCACTTGCTACGATCCTGACACACCTCTTCTGCTTCCTTCACTCTCATAAGGTTGTTCATACATGCTCGTCGGTTTAGGGTACTCTTGACTTGGCCTTTCTTTAAGACGTCCCCGATTTGATCATGGTACGTTCGCCGTGGTCTTCCCCTTCTAACACATACCATCCACATTCGCTTTGTATATCTCTTTCGTAAGTCTTCTTTCATTCATACTCTCCACATGTCCAAAACATTTCAGCATACCTTTTTCAATAATTGTCACTACGTCTTCATTCACACTGCTTAACTCCCTAATTACACTATTTCTGATTCTATCTTACAAAGTCACCCCATTCATACTTCTCAATGATCTCATTTCCACTGCATTTATGCTACGTTCATTCTTCTTTTGCCATACCCAAGCTTTTTTGGACACATTCTGGCTCCTCATTATAAAAAAGCTGTTTTTTCAAATGTCTGTTTGCATGATTAGTCAAAATGATCACCTTCTCCTATGGATGACGATGCCACGTTGGTACGTTTGCAGGTACCTAGTGAAGTACTCGTACAGCAACGCGGAGCAGGACGACCTGTGGGCCGAGCTGACGGCCGTGAGCCGGCGCTACGGCGGCCTCACGCGCAACGTCACCGTCAAGGAGGTCATGGACACCTGGACCACGCAGACCGGCTACCCGCTGCTCACGGTCACCAGGGACTACAGCGACAACTCGGTCACTGTGTCGCAGGTCAGGGGTCAATAATAATCCAGTAAAAATACGCAAATTTTTGTGGTGTGACTTCCTATAATTTTAAAGTTTCAGTAATAGAATATAAATGTTTTATAACAATTCTGTAACTTCCTTTAAGTATAGCATAGGTATTTAGTAATTGAAGTTACCACTGTGAAGTTCATTTGCATTGTAGAGGATGCAAAGAGCCCCTAAAACAATTTTCTAAAAATCAATAAATGGCGACTTTATAGTTTCTAAAAATTGTTTATTCAGTCGTGATATGCGCCCTCTGTGAAATTTTTCAGAAATATGAACAAGTTATTGATCGTTTTTTTTTTTGAAAATAGTTACAGGAGTTCCAAGTATATTTTCCGACGCAATTAAATTCGCTTTTTTTTAAGCGAATTTAGAAGCATCTGCTTGGCCTTCACTGCTGGTTTGTTCTTAATTTAAAAAAACACATTGAAAAATAAAGTTTGGCGGATTTCAATGAAAAAGTGTGTTCTTTTATATTCATCTTGCATATGTTTTTCATTGTAAGAAAAGCAGATTGAGAACCTCGTATTGAGTGATTTAACACCCTCGATGCAATAATCTAGTGTTATTACAGAAACGCTACCTGAATCTTGGCGCGAAGTCGAGCACATCCGTATCTTGGTGGATCCCCCTGAGTGTTATGTGTGAAAGTGACGTTGGACAGAAACCGGATCCCATCGAATGGCTCGCGAACAATGAAGGGGTTAAAAATAAGGTTGGTTGTCATTATTATTGCATACCGTATATAGTTAATATACCGAACATTCGCACTAAGAAGTTCGATTCTTCATTCATCATCCGAACAGCCAAGGCATGGAACTCCCTTCCGGCGTCAGTCTTTCCTGAATCCTACAACCTTGGGATCTTTAAGAGCAGAGTGAATAGGCATTTACTGGGATCGCGTGCTTCATCTTCGACTACATCGTCACTTTCCATCAGGTGAGATTGTGGTCAAACGCGAATCCAGTCAATCATAAAAAAAAAATACCATTAGAAAGGGGACAGTCCAGAGATGTTTTGAAAAAATTGGAAGAACAAATCACTTTTAGTTTTTTTTCTTTATTGAAGTCTAAAGTTGAGGTTTCAGTTTACTTTTTTAACTTCAAAAATTTAGAAGAATTCTGTAGTATATTGATAACCTTGCCT